>CM042261.1:21120982-21798482 GCA_023566225.1 Romanogobio albipinnatus | reverse complement strand
AGCAGCTCCACGCTCATTTGAAGGCGCCCCGATTCCCATTCCTTCTTCCCTGCTGGAAGCTTCCACACCGAAGTGTGCAGCAGTTCCATCAGAGCCGATCTCTTCTCCTTGTCCCTCTCCAGCCCTGTAGTCAATGCGGACAGTACCGTCGGGAAGATGCTGATTGGACAGGTAACTGGCCCCAAAGTCCGTTCCAAAACTACCCATAATCTCATCTGGGGTTGGAAAGCGCCAAGCCTCCTGATAGTTACCCAAGAGCTTGCGGTCCTTGAAGGTGTACCGCTTCCTGTGTTTAAAGCCTCTTCCTCTGCCTCCCCTGTTCTCTCCGTGCCGGCGTTTCCACATGCGGCCCGGCCCTCGGAGGCCTTTGGCTCGCCCGTCCATATTGGGCTCGTCTATGCCTGTGTCCAGCTGACAGTGGTCATCTAATACAACAACAGCTTCTCTGTCTTCCTCCCCAGTACCGGGGGACTTCTCTGGGTCTTGATGTTCATCATTGATGTGCACCTGAAAGACATCACTTCCATGCCCGTCCTCTCCCTCAAAGTGGCCAGATGCATCTGATCCTCTAACCTGTCATGGTGAAAACATAAATTAGTTGAATTTTTTAGACGCAAACAAGCAAACTGCCAAAATAAGAGTTGATCTTGATTCAAACGTTCAAACTGACAGCAATATGCAACAAACAAAAGTCATTCATTTTAGCAAAGTTATGCGACATAACTGTTGCTGATGAGTCTTTACGCAAATATATGTAACTTGTGTCAAATACCAAATAGGGCTGGGCTTTATTGTGAATATACACAATTTGTCATGATTTTGCTGGCGATGTAAAATTAAATAAAAATTTGCCCTTGATTTACTGACCCTCAAGTCATCCTAGGTGTATATGACATTCTTCTTTCAGACGAATTAAATCATTAAAAAAGTTATATTAAAAAAGTCCTGGCTAATCCAAGCATTATAAACCCAGCCTTATCTGCGAGAGGCGTCAAAGCTTGCGAAGCTTCTATACATCGGGTCAAGTGTTACTCTTTCGAATTTCGTACGGCTTTCCGACGTAAGTTAGTTATTTTAGTCTATAAAGTTTTAAATATGGATATTTTTCTTACACAAACGTGCCACTTCGCTTCAGAAGGCCTTTATTAACCCCCCGAAGCCATTCACTGCCATTATAATGCTTGGATTAGCCAGGACTTTTTTAATTCGTCTGAAAGAAGAATGTCATATACACCTAGGATGACTTGAGGGTGAGTAAATCATGGGCTAATTTTCATTTTTGGGTGAACTAACCCTTTGTGCTCTGATTAGTCGGCTGGACTAGTGTGTGGTGATTAGTTAACCGCTTTTGGAAATTACTGTGAGTTTAAGCACACTACCAAAGCAACCAGGTCTCACTCTTAAAAAAAAATTTGCTCAAAAATATTCATTAAATTAATTAATTGAAATATTAATGCCATTTTTCAGGGACAAAATCATGGAAACATGTTTCATATTCGACTATCCATCAGCAGGGACGACTACTACAACCACCAATATCAACACATGACAAATTCTAGTGATAGGGCTGTCAGTGTGAACGGTCCTTCTGTATTTTCCTTTGAGATTAAGACGACCCACATCAAATCTACATTTTAAAACCCTAAAATGCTTACACAGACATTTGATGTAATCTATTAGCTTCTGAAGCAAATCCAACAGATATTTACATGGAGCATGGTCAAATCACTGTCATCTTTGAGAGGGATGTTGGAGAGTTCAGCATCAGCAGCATGGAGCTCCTTCCCTGAACTGTGAGGATGCAGCGACGCAGTATCAGAAGGAGATGAAATAGATCCCAGTGAATGGGTACTTCCACTGACAATCACTGGCATAGACTGAGGGTCTTCGGATTTCACAGTCTGAATTGATTGTGAGAGGAACAGACAATGAATGAACAAGAACAAAGTGGAAAAGGAGTGAGAAAGAATTGCAATGTTGCACTATATTTTTAAATTGTGGTATAATAATTAGATAGTTCAGCCAAAAATAAAAATGCTGTTATCATTTACTCTCATGTCGACCCTCATGTCATTCCAAACTTCTGTTGAACACAAAAAAATCTTTAGCATCAAAGAATCAAACAATCATCATGGGCTGTCAAGCTCCAAGAACAAGAAGTACGATAAAAGTGGTAATTTCAGTTGTATTATTTGTTGTATGGTTTCAGTTTTCTGAAATCATACAAGAACTACTGCAGAAGACAGTTCAGGACAATATGAGGAACGTTTTCATAGTTCCTATAACTATTGGCGGAAGTACCAGCTTTTTGGCGTGTTCACACAGCATGAACTGGGAGCGATTTTTTAGATCCTACTTTAGAGTAGGGTCCAACCCAGGACAATAGGAACTACCAGTGATGTTGGCCGAACAAATGCTATATGAAACACAGGTACCCGCCATTTTTAAAAAGCAGAGTAAAAACACAGTGTACATATAGTTACAAACTAACTGGACGAACATAGAAAACAGCAATAGATAGCATTAACCTGTCATCTTTGTCTGTGGCATTGTGTTCTTTTCTCAAAGAAGTGTAGCACTGTAAGTTGTCATAAGAGATTTTGTCTCTTAGCCCTCCTTTTTGCCCTTTCAATCGCATAACTTATACATCTACATTCCATCTCCAATATCACAAAGCCCACAACACACAACAAAAACACAACTCCGATCATGTATCCTCCATAATCCAGTTGTTGAATGCCACGATAAAATGACGTCGCTGTCGACCAGCTTACGGCACTTCAGAGTTCCCACTGCTGGTGCGCATGCAACCAGGAAAATGGACCAAGGGGAACATTTAGTTCTTGGGGGACCTACTGGTGGCTAGTTCCTATAACTGAGTTCCTACCCGGAACTACCCGGTGCGAAAGCCACTATTGTCAAATACTAATATCTTAAATTTCAGTCTGTTTCTTACACAAAACTAAGACTTGGAATACAAATCTCTAATTGAATGAACACCTTTTTATTGCGTTTTACAGTGTTATTTACTAGTCCTTTTTTAAAGCATGACAGCTTTTTTGCAGAGATTTTGAGAAGCATTTTGTCTGTTAGAGCTGTAGAGTGCCTCAGCAGATGATCCAGAACGTGGCAGCACGTCTGGTCTTCAATCAGCCAGAGAGGACCCACGTCACACCCATGATCTCACTTCACTGGCACCCAGTTGTGGCCAGAATCAAATTTAAGGTTTTGGTGCTGGCTTTCAGGACTGCTCCTGGAACAACTCCTTCCTACTACCTCAATTCACTCTTACAAGTGTGTCCCACCCGCCAGCTATGGTCACTGAATGAGTGGCAACTGCCGCTTCAATGTATATCCTTTGAGTGATTTGTAATTAGTTATTAATCAATATTTATCCTACTAAATCTCAAATGATTTTAATGACTTCTTCAAGCTTTTTAGATTTAATAGTTATAAAATTACTTGTGAAAAAGCAACCATAAGACCTGTTAAAAACCTATATTTACTCTTTTAGCTGGCCCTCACAGGCTAGGTCATTGGGCCTGTGCCTACTGACTATTCTTAGTTAAAGAATTGACTTTACTTTTCATCTTCAATCACTAGAGAATAATGATGAATATTGTCTGAACCTCTTACTGAGAGAAAGTACATCTAATCAGTATGTTTTGGAAAAGTTCCCTGGTCAGAGCTAGAGCTTAACCAAATCCATCCTTGAAGAAGCTGTGTATCTGTCTGTGTGTGAGTCAGCACTTTTTACAGGACGTTCTGAGGTAAACAACTAGCACACAGGGGAGGTAAAATCACCATCTGTCATCCAAATAATCGATGGAGATATTCTCAATCAGAATCATTCAACCTGTCATGATGACGTAGCTTGGTGACTGTGTGAGAGTATAACTGTTGCTGTAATGAGTGATCCACTTACATCAGAATGGAATGGGGAAAAAATGTAAGGCAGGGACCTGGTTCTATTTATCGTTTGTTGAATGAATGGAGGCAGATCTAAATGTGAGCTTGCAGTCGATTTTAAGAAAGGGGCGGGTTTAATTGGACTAAGTGCTTGAAAACATACATTTTTGGCATACATCACCAGACAGAAGTCTGTTGTTTCATTGGAAGATCGAGTGCATTTAGGAAATACATAGGGTGAATTTTCGGTAACACTTTATTTTGATGGTCCCTTTTGAACATTCTGTTGACTATAAGTAACTTTGCAAGTACATGTCAACTTATTCTAACCCTACCAGTCTACTAATACTCTACTAATACTCTAATGAGAGTTAGTAGACATGTAGGTGCAATGTTACTTATAGTCAAGAGAATGAGTGTGTATGCAGAGAGGCCTACGAACTGACTTCTGTTGATAAACCTCCAAACTATTCTTCAGTAAAATGTTCTTTAATTCATTGCATCTCTTGACTCCAGGATTTCATTCATCATATCTAGTCCATTGGCCTTCCCCTACAGCACAAAGTCACTCTCCAAAACCTTCACCCTCTCTGATCCCCTCTGGCGTAATGAGCTGCCAACCTCCACCCGAGCCGCTGAAAACTTTCAAGAAACAGCTGAAGACACCTCTTCTGCAAGCATTTAATCGGATCACAAGTAGACGAGGGAGACACGGACCCGTTTACACTTGGTGTTTTAATCTGTAAATTTTGTCCACTTTCAACCACTTCTGTCCTGATTTGTTCGAGAGAAGGGTTCTACGTGTTGGCAAATGTGTTTTTTCAGAACTTTCGATCTAATGGACAAAATAAGCCTGTGCAATTTACATATGAACGTGAAAGGAAGCAATAGAAAAATGTAAGGAGAGCAGCAGCTTCAGATTCTGCTCTCAAAGTCGCAAGACCATGGAAAATGCGGTGAGTGTGTGTTAGAAATCAGGAATGGTAAGAAAACATTGAGCTTGGTACGTTTTTCGTCTTCAAACTAAACTTAGGTCTTCACCCGCCAAAGTTTCAATTCCGTCTGGCTAGCGTTCTTCCCATAATGTTACGTCAGCAGGCAAAGAGTAGGCAGTCTTTTGCGGCTATTTGAACACATTCGACACAATAAGCGTCTACACCACGATAGCACTCTGGTCGAATGCTTTTCCAACTACTTCTGGAAGTGGTTGAAAGTAGACAAGCTCAAAATGTTTTGGACCCTGTTTACACCTGTATTTAGCTCCGTCCACTTGTGATCGGATTGACGAAAACACTTTTTAATACCAGGTGTAAATGGATTTACACTTGACTTCAACTTAAACTTAAAGGGTTACTTCTGTGATTTAGCATTTAGCTTTGTATTTAAACTGGGTCATTTATGTAGTAGAAATGCAAAATTATTTTTGAATTTGGTGTCTTCTAGACTGAGAAAAGACAGAAAATGTATTTTTTACACCGTCGTTTTGATCTTCATAGTAATACAATCATTTTGTTCAGTTCAGTGTTAACTTTGACAGCATATTTTGATTTAGTTTTAGTCATAGTCTTTTGACTAAAATGCCATTTAGTTTTAGTCATATTTTAGTCACCTGAATTGTTTTTAGTTTTAGTCGACTAAATATCATAAGATTTTAGTCGACTAAATCTACAGTAGATTTAGTCTCCAAAAATCTAATGAGTTTAGTTAAATTGTAATACATTAAGCATCACTTGTCACTTGAACTGACATTTTGACATCATTTTGTTTTTGACATTAAAATTACACGAAAGAGAGCTCAGTTCACTTTTTTGTTTGTTTTTAAAAACAACTATAACATTTTTATAACTTTGTATTTCTGTTTTAGTTAGTATATCATGTTAAGCTAAAGCTTCAAATAAGTTTGTTTATTTATTTTTTTAATTTCAGTTAACATTTATTTAATTTCAAGTAACGAAGATTTTTTTTTATGGTTTTAGTTAACTATTATAACCCTGATACTTTATTTAATATGTGTCAAATACTGGTCTTTCCTCCTGACTATGAATTAAATGGGAATTAAATTAAATACAGTTTATTGTGTAAGCAAAAACGAATACGGTATATAATGCGTGACTTTTAATTATAAACCAGCTGGAAATACACCGGGACTCTTATTTTGAAATCTCGCCTTACTAATGCAGTTGCAGCTGCTCATTCAAGTTCAGATGAGGAGATAAAATATGCATTGTTACAACCGTCTAAAACACATTACTATATAAACATCGTAAAGTAAACATTGTCATTATTCATCAGCATTAGTTTATAAACAATTGCCTGGCATAAATGTGTGTAATTCATTGATTGTGAGCGCCACTCTGGAGCGCTGTATTGGGGATGCGTGAGTGAGCCTGTAGAACATGGAACAGCGCCGTGTTCTCCAGCGGTTAGATCAGTACGTCCAAATAAAATGTGCGCATCTGTTACACAGGATCTCAGTTCTGACTGGATCTCTTCCCTAATCGTCCCTCCCTAACATTTCCGTCTCGTTTTTATTTGTTGACGAAAATGACAGTTGATTTTTGTTATACTTTTTGTTCATCAACACTAGTTTTTATTTAGTTATCGTCTCGTTTTCGTCAGTGAAAAAAGGTTGTTGACGAAAATTATTCGTCAACGAAATTAACACTGGTTCAGTTAGAGAATAAACACTACAATTAAAACTGAATGTGTTTTTTCAATAAAGTCTGAGTGAGCCGAACGAAAATCACGGCACAGACGCAGCAGAATAATCATGAAGAGCTGAGCAGAGCTGAGGTAGAGCTGAGGTAACGTTAAGCGCCAGTCTGGCACATTTTCAGATTGCATATGGAAGCTAAACTATCACAGGAATTCATTGAAAAGTTGAAACACTTACTTTGCTCTGCATCGATCCGTTATGAATGTCCGTGCGGCCGTTTGTGTCTTACATTCTGTGCTTGAGATCTCTCCCCTGTGGGCGGGTTGATAACATGCGGAACAGCTCCATCTAGTGGCTGTAGTCTTTAGCCTCTGGCCAAAAAATCCTCCAATGACGCAAAATGACGATATTTGTGTCATCTGAGGATTTTTTCCAGAAATAAAATGCATAATTCTCTCGTCTCAGGGGGATATGAGGGGGGAAAGTACCATAATTTGAATATACTACCGGGTTTCTACTGATACAAAGCCTAATGCTAAATCACTGAAGTTGCCCTTTAAGAGCAGAAAGTTGCTCCCTATTTGACTGCAAGAAGAACTGCAGCACGTCACATTAATGAACCGAAACTCACCATATAGGCTACTTGCCTCACAGGCATGAGAAATAGGCCTATAGAAAGCTTGAAATGTCTACTTGTAGTTGTAAACTAACCAATTTGAATCGAAAACAAATACTTTGATTATGTAATCCAAATGAAATGTGCATTTCTCTCGGTAGGCACGTTCACTACTGCAGAGATGACTCACTACTGCAGAGTCAGCATCGTCAACTTCATCTTTGCAGCCGACACGGACTCAGAAAACACTCGTTTATGAATAAATAATTAAAATTAATGTCTCCTTACCATTTTTACATTCATAATCATTAAGCTACTTTTGTGGCAAGCTTTATGCGTGCGCTTGAGTGCGAGTCATATATTCTGTCCCCCAGTCTTTGAGTCAAACTGAAAAAATAAAAGTTTTTTAGATAATTTAATCTTGTTAAAACGGAAAAATAATTTTTGTAAAATTGGTATCGAAAATGTGTCGTTCAGGAACTGGTATTGGTACCGATATCAATTTTTTTTGAACGATACCCAGCCCTAATGTAAATGTACAGAAAAGATTGTCTCCTCCAAGACAGGATTTATATTTCTGGATGAACTATTTCATTAAAAAGAAACAAGGCCTGTAATGGTGACCAGTGTTTGAGGTTGGAATACTCACAATTGGGCTGCGATTCCGGGGCTGCATATACTGGCTCAGGGCTCCTCTGCATTTCTCCACCACATGCTCCATCTGCAGGTAGCTGGCTGCAGTCAAGTAGTTCACAATCTCTTTGGCACTGAACTGCAGCATCCCCGTGTAGCAGGACTGGAGGAGCTCACATACCACTGTTGAGCTGTGCAACATCGACACCTGCTGAACAGAGAGAGCATTTGTTGACAGAATTAAAACAACAAATGATTTTAAAAAATGAAAGTTGCAAAGAAGCGGTAGTGGCAATGGATCTTTTCTTCCATATAGTGATCCACATACATCAGAATGGAATGGAATGGTTCTATTTATCGTTTGTTGATTGAATGGAGGCAAATCTAAATGTGAGCTTGCAGTCAATTGTAAGTAAGATTGTAAAGGGGTGGGTTTCATTTGACTAAATGCTTTAATTTTTTTGCCACACATCACCAGAGAGAAGTCTGTTGTTTCATTGGAAGATTAAGTGCATTTAGAAAATAGATAGTGCACCAACTTTAAAGGTGCACTGTGTAAATTTAAAGTCGAATTGCAATAGCAAGCGAATTGCAAGCGCCCACCACTCCCCCCTTCCTTTTGAAGCAGATAGAGAATCTACGTTGGCCGACACAGGACAAAGATGTCATAGTCAGAGAAAGCAGAGTAGCTAGCGCTCTGTAGAGCAGTTTGTCCATTTAGGGCTACAGTAGAAACATGACGGCGCAAAATGGCGTCTGCCTGGGGGACCTGCAGTGTATGTAGATAGAAATGGCTCATTCTAAGGTAATAAAAACATAATGGTTCATTATGTAAGGTCTTTATACACCACTGAAATCATAGTTATGTATTATATATATATATATATATATATATATATATATATATATATATATATATTATATTGCATTTCTGTCAATAGATCCTCCTAAATATTACACACTGCACCTTTAAAGGTGTGTAAATTCTGCATCACTAGCAACGGCAAACAGAATTGCATTAAAAATTATTGATTTCAAAAAAGTTTCCTGACACTCCCCTAGCCCAAAGTCATGCCATTGAGCCAATTTTGCTGTGTTTTGATGCAGTAGGGTTTTGATAGCACCTCTGAGCAAAATCCAAAAGGTTATGCATTTTAACTTAACCCAACCAGTCTATCAAAGCAGCAGCTATTATAACCTAAATAAAAATGAAAATGTATTGAAATAGGTTTAATGAGTAGTGTCCTTGGATGGCCGGATGGAAAGAATGGCATCAAAATAATGTACACTAATTTGTACACTAACTGCTTGCACACTCATTTATTAGATCCACTGCATAAAAAGTAAGATGGACCAAAGTAACACTAATGATACAGAATATCAAAGGGTTCGCTTCTGATGACAATGATCATATGAGAGGGCCTTCACCTGTAGCTCTGATGATGGGTTCAGGAGGAACTGGTCCCTGAGAAACGCAGAGCATGCAGCCAGCACAACCTTATGACCCCTGAACATCCGCCTGCCTCCCGCCACAATGGTGACATCACAGAAGTGCTGCTGTGTCCGCAGGCAATTCATGTTACCCAGGGTGTTGTCTCCATGCCCGGGCAAACGGAAACTCACCACATCCCCATTCATGTTTTTAAAACAGGAAGCTAAAAAAAAAAGAAGGTATTATTATCTATGAATACAAACAAAACAAATATCCACACTTACAAATGAATTATCATGGTATCCTGTTGCTGCTAATAACTCAATTAAGGGATTTGATTTCCATCAAACAATAAGCTTTCTTAATAAATATGTTACTTTGGTAACACTTTATGGTCTCACTTTATTTTACAGTGTCCTTGTTACATATATTACATGTACTGACTATAGTAATAACAGTAAATTATGCATAATTACATGCAACAAACCCTCAACCAAACCCTAATCCTACCCTAACCCTATAGTAAGTTCATGTAGTTAATCAATATTACTCAGTGCTTAAATATATAATTACAGTGTAACAGTTACACCTTAAAATAAAGTGTAACCCACTTTATTTTAAGGTGACGTAGTTACACGTTACTAACTACATGTACTTACTATAGTAATAATAGTACATTATGCATAATTACAAATAACTAACCCAAACTAAACCCTAACCCTAAAGTACATGTAGTTACTAGTTAATCAAACTTAATTGAGTAAGTACAATGTAACTACTATAGTAAATTATGCATAATTACATGCAACTAACCCTCAACCAAACCCTAATCCTACCCTAACCCTATAGTAAGTTCATGTAGTTAATCAATATTACTCAGTGCTTAAATATATAATTACAGTGTAACAGTGACACCTTAAAATAAAGTGTAACCCACTTTATTTTAAGGTGACGTAGTTACACGTTACTAACTACATGTACTTACTATAGTAATAATAGTACATTATGCATAATTACAAATAACTAACCCTAAACTAAACCCTAACCCTAAAGTACATGTAGTTACTAGTTAATCAAACTTAATTGAGTAAGTACAATGTAACTACTATAGTAATAACAGTAAATTAAGCATAATTACATGCAACTAACCCTCAACCAAACCCTATAGTAAGCACATGTAGTTAACTCAATACTTAAATATATAATTACACTGTAACAATGACACCTTAAAATAAAGTGTAGCCATAACATTTAACCGTTATTTTTTTGAGACACTTAAGTTACAAATAAACATCTAATTTAACATTAAAAATAGGCAACAGAAACAATATGTCCACGAATATTCTCATAACGTCATGCATTCATATTTAGAAGAAAGCAGTAGCGCAACGGATCACTGTTATTGCATGTTTATAACAGTGGTGTAAAGTAGTTCGCTTCTTTTGTTCAGACTGTCCAACACACTCTTCACGACACCACACACTAATCTGTTGAACAACAAGAACTTACTTGAGAGTGATTTAGTGAGAAGAAATCAATAATCATACAGAACACAAACACATTAATGATGTCTGGAGATCAATCCAGCTTCATCCACATCACTGGAATAGCGAAAACATCCAACTAAAATTCTCAAACTCGTTTACAAAAGTCCGTTGTTTTTATGTGTCTAAGTTCGGTCATACCTAACAGTTACTATATATTTTCTATTTTGCTCCGTGTGTTTTAAACAAGGCTAAAATTTTAACAGCTAAAATTCGCAGACTGAAATGAAGTCGGAAAACTAAACAGGAAATTTCGACGCCGAAAGACAATTTTCAAAATAAAAGCCCATGTAGACAACAGAAACGATCTTGGCGACGTAAAGCTTAATATGGCGGCTGTGTTCAACAACCGCATGTTTGTTTACTCTACCACGCGCATGCGCATGAGCTTTACCAGCTCATTGTTTATATTTTAGGCATTATGTAATTGGCTTGACCACTTGCAACTTTTGTATTTTTGAATTAAAATCCAGGAAGCATTTTTTTCATGTCTTTAGATTGTCAAAAATCCTCCAATCTTTGTTTTACGTGGGAATAATTTGCATACAATAGGTAACCACATGGAGGCGCTATGAATCCAGGATGGATAAAAATGTAATATTTGACAGTGAAAATGATTGAAGTGAATAGAAGACAGCAAAATGTCAAATCCAACAGAAAGAACTGGAATCTCACTACTTGTTAATATCACAGTTCATATCAATGATTGATTTAATGTTATTTACATAGATGGTAGAACACTGGCATATTAAGACTATATAAACCGTAGACTTATAAACTTTTTATCTCAGACTTTTGTGTCTCTCAGCCCTGTTAATATTGGCATTAATAAGCAAAAGAAGCATTTTACTGGTAGAATTTATTAAACATGTTTTCATGATGAATCCATCAGTCACAGTGGTTGAAAATGATGTTAAAAGATATCAAATTACACCTCAGTGACTCAAAACCAAACAATACCAAGATTATGAGCAATGGTCTTAAGCAGTGTGGTTTTTTCATCACTGTAGATGTTAGAGACTGATAAGGACTGAGACTATTAAAGACAACTGATGTAATGTCTCACAAACTATACCCTTGAAATCATGGGGAGTACTGAATACTTCTGAATGACCACAGTAATCATAAATCCGGCTGTAATGTTGAAGCATATATTCTCTTAATCAAACAAGACGAGAGAGAAGATTAAACAGTATTTAAAACACTGTCAGGAACAAGACCAAAACAATTAATATTGATAATATGTCATTTAACACACTTCAAACCATCGCACCCTGGAAATACAATGATGCGGTTCATAATCTAGGGTAATGAAAGCCATATTCATCCAACCCTGTTATGGAAGAATGTGAATTAACATCACTTCGATTGATCGATAACTCAACCAGAAAGTGCTAAAGCTATGATGTTGTAAACTACAATGTACAGTACATTATTACAATGACACACTCATATTTATATATATATATTCTTAATTTCTTCCCAATGTACAGTTTACACATCAGATTTACACAGGTAAACACCAAACTTACAGGATTTAATTATTAGTGTTGTTTCCATCCAGTCATTTTAATTCCAAGTTGTACTGCATATTCTCTTCATCTTCGCACACAAAGCAAATGGATAAAATATGCCGCAAATGAATTTGATGAAACTGTCATTTGCAATATCCTGTTAAAATTGTACCCATGTTTCCTGTTACTGCAGCTTGCATTATCATTTGCAGATGATTACAGAACACAGATATAAAGGCATCAGATTCTACATTCTTTGTCTACATTAAACCAAACTGCTAGCCATCCAGTTCTAAAGGTAGTAATGAGTTCAAAAGGAAGACCTTAAAAGTAAATCATTTGCCAAAAAAACCTTGCTAAATGTGCCCAAGTTTGTCAAAATGAAAGGAAATTGGTGGGTTAAAAGTAAGACATTTTGAAAAGCACCATCATGCAAGTGAAAATTAAGAAAACGGACAATTTTATTCTGATATATGACGTTCATGTCGCCACCTAATTAACTGGATTAAAAGCAAATATCTTTTCAATTGTCAGGATAGTTTAAGTGAATTCAATTAAAAGTGTGAGCCAATTTGACAGGTAATCTGATAGAAGTCTATTTCTGTCTAATGAACTGCCCCTGAAGTGGTAATGTTGAAGAGGAGTGCAATAAAAGAGCCATTAAAGAGTGACTTTATGCGTGTCATATCTGTTAGTGTTCATTGGTCCACGAAGAGACATAAAGGAGTCACAATGGAAAGTGCTGTTCACGTTTTTTTCTGTAAACTCACAAAGAAACAGTGCTCAATACATCTCTCTCCCCCTAGTGCGGCCCACAGCTGTCTAATTTTATCATTGATGAGAGACACAAAACCATAAACATGCTGGCAGGACAAAAGGAAACCACATTAAAACCCAAACTGCCACTGCAAAAAAATAAATAAAAATATATCCAAGGCAAAATGCTGATTTCGGGACAGATTTGAGAGGACAGAAATGGTAAAAACCAAGGGCTGAGCTATTGATGCATAATGTAACATTCCCTTGCATAGCAATCTAATTAGAATAGACCTTCATTGATCTGTCAACCCATAGACTGGGCCAATGGGTACACGTCTGGTGTCAAATATCATAAACCTGAAACTCTATAGCCAAAACAATAACTCAAATTTCACAACGGGTCAATTTTAGATCGATCTCCAAAAGTGACAACACAGTCGCCTTTGAAATAAGATGAAATTTCCACGATGCTATTACAGGCTGGAGATCTTGTGCAACCCATGTGCAATTCTGAACTGATGAAACTAAACTAGTAAGGAAATTTGGACACCATGTCCCATGATTCAATGGAAATTTGTACAGTAACTGATGTGAAATTATACAGGCTGGTAATACAGTTTTAAAGGCTCCATCTAATAGGAGCAGGAAACAGGGATACTTGCTCTGCTGAAGAAGTTTAAGGACAGTGTGGAGAGCAGGTCAATAAAAACATTTGGAGGAAAATGAAGAGGAAACAGTGAGCAGAAGGAAGGAGGTCTGTGTATTCAATCGAGCTTCTCTTTTTGGACCAGTTTCGGTGCGTCGACAAACTCTCGTCCATTGACCACGATGACAGCAGTCGTAAGAGCACTGGCCATTCCCCAGAATAACACGTATGCCAGGGTCTCCGTCCAAGTGTCACCTGAATGAAAGAACCAGATCCATTATTATTCTCAAACTACTGTAGGCTACATATCTACATTTTCCAAAGCAGCAATAGCAATGGAGCCTTATAATTCATAAAATCATTTTAACGCACATCTCTTGTTGGACACAATAAAGAAAAGTAAAATATTTTACAAATCTAATAAAAACATGTGCCAAGAGCTTAAAAATGTATTATTATTTTTATTTATGTTGGTTGCAAATAATGCAATATTATTAATATTATTATTAAGTAATATAAAACAAATGAAAACATATTTTCCTTACACATTTACCATGTATGTGTGTGTTAAGTTTAAAGGCTTGTTGAAAAAGTTTTTAATTGTCTGACGAAGAGCCAGTGTTGCTCGAAATGTAACCAGTGGGTGAGTCCACTATCACAAAATTGTATTAAAAAAAAAAGTACATTTATTCTAACAAATCTCATGAATAATAAATTCAGAAATATTTTTGGGGGAGTCACACCACATGAACTAACCTTGCCGTAATTAAATATGTCATATCTAATATTTTACTTATTGACCTTGACACACACAGTCAAGAGAATCTGCAGGGGTCCTCTCAGTGATATATTTATCACTTCCAGTTTTTTTTTTTATTATTTTTTTTTTTTATGTCTCTACATGTTAATTGCATCTGGCTTTGTTAGTTGTATCACATGACTTTGATTACAGTCTGGGTTTTTTGCTTATATTATTAAGAAGGTTTTTTTTTTAAATCTGTCTGTAATAATCTGGGGTGCGTTTCCCGAAAGCATTGTTATCCAACTATGGTCTCAAGGTCCACCGTTACCAACATAGTTCAACGTTTTGCCGTTTCCCAAAACCATAGTTCCAAAGAACATTCACAAACAGCATCAAAAAAACTTGCACGGTTGGAACTACTGCTCTAAGGCTGTTGTTAGAAGCATAGTTTAGTTGGTGCATAGTGTTGTTAGAAGCATAGTGGAGTTGGTGGTCCAGTGGGTTAAACCATGGAACTGATATGCAGAAGGTTGCTGGTTCGATCCCAGCGGTCACCACCAGTGTGTCCTTGAGCAAGACACTTTACTCCATGTTGCTCCAGGGGGATTGTCCCTGTAATAAGGGCACTGTAAGTCGCTTTGGATAAAAGCGTCTGCCAAATGCATAAATGTAAATGTAAATGTAGTTTCTAGTTAAAATGACGTGGACTTAAATAGATCATGGTCTTGGGCACAAGTAAGCTAGTATATTCACTTTCATATATATTTTAGGGCGTCAGCAATCACCGCTGGTTTTGAAGAGTGCACATGTACGTAAAATGTGTAAAGGACCCCAGAGTATGACGTATGAGGAAACCCGCGATGAATCAAACATCAAATAAAGCGAAATCAAAGGTCCGCACTTTTACCGGGTCGCACCGGACCTAGTCGACTCGCTCAGTGTGGGATTCGAACCGGCGTCTAGTCGCACCGCTCTTACTAGCCTACGTCTGTTACACAAGCAAGTTCGTTTACGTAGAATCCAACGCAAATAAATCTAGATTTAAATTCAAAGACACAAAATAATCTATACATGACCTGTCATTTTATTCGTATCCAAAAATGAGGCGATCTGAACACTATGGAGTGCTAACACTCTCGTGCAACACTCGAAGCCATAGGGCGCGCTCTCAAAGAAAAAACAAAACTGATTCGTAGAAGTAAAACCCTGTCACGTTCCAAAGGCATTCTGCGCTGTAGCAGCAGCTGAATGAAAAGAATCGCTATGACTGATGAAACATTACAACAAACACGATTGCGACAATATATGGTTTGTGTTTTTCCAGCCATCTCAAGGTATTTATTGACAATAAAGTATATGAATAATGCAGCGCTAACTGACAGCCTTTTTAATGTTTAGTATCTTCTGCTTGCCAAGGCTGCATTTATTTAATAAAAAATACAGTTAAAACATTAATATTGCGAAATATATTCACATATATATTCACAGATGTTTTAATTTGTAACGATATAGTAAAGTGTAATTTATTCCTGTGATCAAAGTTGAATTTTCAGCATCATTACTCCAGTCTTCAGTATCACACGATGCTTCTGAAATCATTCTAATATGATCATTAGATGAAAAGGAAACATTTATGATTATAATCATTGTTGAAAACAGCTGTGGAAACCATGATGCATTTTATTTTTCAGGATTCTTTAATGAATAGAAAGTTAAATGAACAGCCTTTATTTGCATTGAATAAAGCATGTATACATCTTTTGTAATATTATAAATGCCACTTGATCAATTTAATGCATGTTTGATGAATAAAAGTATTCATTTCTCTCTTTTTTTATCTTACCACAAATGTTTGAATAGTTTCATGATTTCCACAAAAATGAAGCAGCACAAATGTTTTCAACATTGATAATAATCATAAATGTTTCTTGAGCATCAAATGAACATATTAGAATGATTTCTGAAAAATCATGTGACACTGAAGACTGGAGTAATGATGATAAATTCAGCTTTGATCACAGGAATAAATTACAAAGATTTTTTGATTTTTTACTATATATATATTCACACAGCTGCTTTACATTGGGATAATATTTCACTGTATTACGTTTTTACTGAATTTTTTATTCAATAAATGCACCCTTGGTGAGCAGAAGACTTCTTTCAAAAACATTTAACAATTGTAAAGTTTTCAAACTTTTGATAGGTACTTTTCTGCCTTATTCAGTGATATATTTTTTTTACAAAGCATAAAATTCATGGGGACTTAATGCACAAGTGTTTGTAGTAGCCTACATAAACCAATATTGGCATAACATATAGGGAAAACATTATAGATATTAGTGGTTTTAGATATTAGTGGAGCAGTGTATTTGATATCTTACTGAATTAAAAGCAAGAGATGAGATCAATTCAATCTGTCAATTAGACAAAGGTCAGAAAAAAAATGGTATTACACCTGACATTTCTGTCCCCCTCACTTCTGAAAAGATGGCTACGCCCCTGACATGAAGCCAGAGCTTTCCCCATCCAATCTTTTTTTTTTTTTGTCTCCAGCAATATCTGCGTACACACAAAACCACTGATACTGACTCAAAACGATGTAGTATACATGCCAGACCAGTATGTGGCGCTGTAATTCTGCCACTCAGATACACCAAAAAACGGAGAAGACGACTAGGAGCATGCGCGAGAGGTGGGGTGATGACATCACCATTTAACAGAATATACAGATTGGCTGAACACACGAAAACGCAAGGGTGTCGTTTTCAGATCTATCCACTCTTGGGATCCAGGCTCCCAAAACGCCGGATCCGAGAGGACGAAATGCCGAAACAATACAAAATGTTTACGTATACAGCTAAACGTGTCTCCGTGTGGACGGGGCCTTATTAGCAGAAATAATTACTTTACCACCTGCACGTGATGTCATTAACGACAGTCCTATAAACCAATGTGGTTCAAACTCCAGAGGTGAGACCATGTTACTCTGGTTTCGGGAAACAGTCATGACTAGTTGGCTAGTATCTCCAACAATGGTTTTAATCACCGAGTTACATCATTGCACGGGAAATGCACCCCTGTTTAGTTCCTGTCTCTATGAAGCTCCTCCTTCTGAAAAGAGCAATGTGCCCTTATTAGTCGGCTGGATCAGTGTTTGGATTGGTCAAATGCTTTGAGCGTTTTGGGAATGTCACGCCCCTTACCATAACCGCAAGTTTCAACACACTACTGAAGGCTGATATACTCACGACGAAGTTCTTTTTCGTACTTCGTTTAGGGGAACAAACTTAAGCGATAAACTGTTGTTGAACATCCGACCACACTGCTGAGAGCGACAGTTAGATGAATATGTAAATATGTGCTGCGTATTTACACTCAATAACAAAAACACAATACAATCGAGAAAACAGTAAGTATTTCTAAACAAAAAATAAGAAAAACACCTGATCATAGCAATGTGGATATATTTGCGCAAGCTCTGCAATTCGGCACACTAGTAAAGTCACGTCACGCTTATTAATATAGCACTTTATACAAGAGTTTAAAATCAAGCAGCTTTACTGTATTAAACATGAAAAACAGTGTCAGTGTCTCGTTTCAGAAGTACAACTTAATTTACAGCTCTCCTTAATAAAACAGCTCTCCAGTGTGTTAACTGTTTTCAATCGCATCGTCTGACCTCGAACGGGAGAAATGAACCAGAAAAGATTTCCACATGAAAGAAGGCGGAGCCTCAACACACACCTACCTATTACATAATAGGTAAGCTGTTTCGAACTCCCAAAACAAACTCCAAACAAAGTTTGTTTTGGCCTGATTTTGTTTTAAATGTCACATCAGTTCATTCTTCGATTTCACTTGAAGTATATCAGGGCCTTCATGCAACTCAACTAGGCCTTGTCCCTTTTTTTTTTTTGCATATGCCTTGGGTGGAAATTATTTAAATGAGAAATATTGTGACCTATACATTCCCAGAAGAAAACTCAAGACTAAAATCGAGGCGGTTCAGGGTATTCGGAAACAGTACTTACTGATATAGAGAATAACTCCCTTTGGAGTGACTATGTGCTTTGTAACTTTGAAGACCTTTTTCAAACTCAAACAGCAACATTACACACTAAAGAAAGTTGAAAATATAAAACAGCATAATAGGATAGAATATTTTTGAATAAATAAATGTATTTGGACATATAAAAAAAATTGTCATATCATTGACCCTATTGCTTTATTTCACATTGCATTATAATGCCAGACCTTACCAGCCAATAGGAGACAGATGATGCACATGGAGAAAGCCACCACCATAATAACAGGAAGCTGCAGAAGGAATTACAAAGACATAACAATATAAAATATGCAGGAAATCACCAGCAGCTGGTGGTGTTGAATTATAAAATATTAGGTCTGCCTGAAGCAACTTTGGACAAAATTTTTCTCTTTTTTTATTCATCATGGTAATGATCTCTTTTAATTCAAATTCTCTTACAAGCAGTATATACAAAGCACTGACCAAGAGGAACTTCCAGTCCTTCTGCACATGCAGAGGCGTCAAGCCATCAGTTTCATCCACGGTATAGTTTCCAAGGAAGAGATCGATGGAGTCCTGTGGGCAAAGTCAACTAATTCAAATTCACCACAGCAAACTGGGTCTGATTGAAAGACATAAAGACAAAGAAGTCATACGCACTTGTCTGAACCCGTCTGAGAAATTGTTCTTGTAGTAACGGATCATTGAGTTCCAGCCGTCCATTACCAAGCCCCAGTGAGTCCTCTTCCCTGTTCTGAGGTCAAAGGTAAAGGTTACAACGGTAGACGTACACAACTGCAGATATTCTGAAAGCAGTCTGGGACTAGTACCTGGTGAAGTCAGTTTTCAGGGCTCCTGTTCCTGCATACTGTTTAGCACAGGCATTGGCATTGTCTGCCCACGCTGAGAGAAAGAGATATTGAAAACAATGGCAGTTTCTTGCTTTATTTACGGTCGATAACAGGAGAATTGTGTGTACTGAAGTAATTTCTAGAAATATAAACACACCGTTCTTATAAATCTTCTCAAAATCAGCCTGTTCCTCAATCCTCTGGCCTACATGGAGGACACCCATCCTCTAAAATGACATGCAGGTCAAGGTGAAGAGGTAGACATAATGACAAATCAGTTGTCAACCACATTATAGATCCATATCACTGATTTCTAAATGTTTTCAAGCAAACATGACTGCACAAGAGAGCTTTTATCCTTCCATAAAGACATGACACGTCAAGTTTCTAGTAAGTGGCTTTCACTGACAGAAAAATCCTGCAAAAAGCCACAAAAATCACAGCCTGTCAGCTTTCTCTAGTGCGTAAGTGTCAATTGTGTCACACTAGTTAGGACGATGCCATTTGTGATGCGGTTTCACCTGTAGCTGGCTCTGAAGGGAACGTCTGGCCAGCAGGCTCTGAATGACGTTGGTGCGGTCCAGGCAGTCCATACAGTTACTGCGGAAGGTTCCAGACTGCTCGGACGACACCTTCCCATCTGAGCTCACCATAAAATACCTGCAGAATCAACATTCAAAAACCAGATCAAAGTGTGCCAGTGACGAAATCAGAGACCACAGACCACACATCAGACTTTCCATCCTCTCTTCACAGACATGTTGTCTTTATGTCATCTCCAAAAGCTTCTTATGAAACATTTCCTATAAAAATGTGCAGAAATGACAGTACAGAAATAAATACAAACCCAAATTCTTCTTGCATATCAGAAACTGCATCAACGAGAATCTGGAGGCGATGCCATCTCATCTTACTGCACTCTTTGTGAAAGTCAAAGGCTATGTACCTCGAAAGAAACACAAGGGTCACTACACAGTGACATACAAGTAGCAAATACAAAGATCTGATATGATCATAAGATATCTGCTTTTATGTAAAGCTTAGAGAAGCTACTAAATGTAACAAAAAAATAAGTACTTGATGAGTCCGTTTTCCATGCTGTTGACCATTTTGGCGAAAGCCTGTTCAAGGGGCAACTCGGATCCTTTCTGATTCACCTACAGATAAAGCAATTAACTTTGTGCCCAATTGTTACAATTTTCTGAAATATTCTATCACAAGAAAAATAAGAGTTTATTTACCAAATTTAGAATCACTTGCTTGCCATAAATGAGAACCTGTGACTCAAAATGCCTCCTGAATCCATCCATCTGCAAGCAGATGAGAGATAGATAGATAGATAGATAGATAGATAGATAGATAGATAGATAGATAGATAGATAGATAGATGGATAGATGGATAGATGGATAGATGGATAGATAGATGGATAGATGATGGATAGATGATGGATAGATGTGATCTTACATGATTGGTTTCGGTGCTTATCTGTGGCTTGGGCTTGTACCTCAGGTTGGGTCTTTGAGACCAGAAAAAGGGCATGGAGCCTCGAGTCTGTGTAAGAGGAGAGCGAAAGAGCACAAATTAAGTCTCTGAGGTGAATTTTGGGAGGTCAACAACAAATATCCCTGTAATAGAGGCCAACAGTAGCTTTAACCAACCTGCACAAAGGATGCCCTGGCATTATTGTACTGGACTATCTGTTCCGTCTCAACGAAGTTAGCAGCATGTCCTTCAGAATCAATGCCTGGGGTGCAAGGAGAAATTATAATATCAGCAGTAAAGACAACTGTGTGCATGTGTATAAATGCTTGAATATATCTGACCTCTGACATAATATCGGACCCCCGCTCTAAAACAGCTCCGTCTAGAGATGAGGATCCACTGAAACACCTTCCCATTGATGCAGCATGGCTTCATCACAATAACTGAAGCAATAGGTTAAGTCTCAATATCACACGGTTCTACAACTAATTTACTCATTATAGCTGAGTTTTATCCAAATAGATTATGGATTTTGAACTAATCATGTCCAGTTACAGAATCTTTAGCAGAAACAGCACACAGTTCCTATTTTTCTTTATCCAGACAGTCAAGGAAAAATAAAGAGAGCAACATAACCATGAACGTTGTTAAAATGCACCTCAAAGGATACATCCATGGATGACAGGAAATGCAAATTTATGGAGCTGAAAAGGGGAACCAGTGAATAAGTATGTATGATTTTCTCATATGTTTAATGTTTTATGAATTAGGTATATTTTTATACCTCAGGCTGTGAGATGATTTCTCTTAAAAGGTTTCCATTCCACATGAACCTCTGGTCTGCCTGTGTGGGGAGACAAGAAAGAGCAAACTAAACAAACTCCAGAGATCATCTGAGAAGTTATTGTTATTTTGCAGGATCTAATACATGACGAACAGTGCAACCAAATATGCTCTGGAAGTTTGAACACACAAAACTTGAGCTTTATAAAATGGCAAGACAACTGACATAAAAGAACAAACTCTGGCATTGAAAACATGAAAACAAAATGTGAGGGAAAACACAGCATGTGCCCGCATGTCAGCATGTGTGCTTGTAAAACAAGAGCATGCAAATCTAGCTTACAAAGAGACAGCACATCTCCTGTGACAGCTCTTTATTGTAAATTAGAGATGCGGTTTGAGACAATGAGCTGACCAGCCTTCTGTATGTGATGACTGATGAAAACCTGCACCCTGCTGTGCTCTATTTCTCTCTCTGCCATTGAAACTTCAAACAGCTCAGTCTCTCTTCTGCAATCATAACTCGTTCTCATCTGCAGTCTTTCCTCTGCTCACCCTCTCCAGCAGGCTCATCTCCTGGAAGTCCGGGCTGGTGTTGGACAGACGCTGTTGGGTGTGGGTCAGGTCATAGTCCGTGCAGAAGTAGAAACCGTCTGTGTTGAGTACACTGCTAATCATAGTCAGAAACGTCTTGTTGTCTTCCATCTGTGAGAAGGAAAGCCATTGAATAAGATTATCGGCAATATATGATTTGAACAGAAATAAGACTAGGGTTGTTGTTTTTTTTATTTAATTAATTGGGGAATTTTGGCAATTGTATTAATGGAAAAAGTGAATAAATGACAGGACAACATAATGGAGAGAAGATGGGGAAATGTGATCAGGTAGGGTTGAGTAATAATTAATTTGACAATAAAACATGGCAATATAACCAAAAGTAAACAATACTTTTATGGTCAATAATGATCATTTATATAGATTTTTTTATATAGATTAAAAATGTGTTTAAAGTTAACTACTAAAAAATCCTTTTGAAGGTATACTTTAGAAAATGAATAATTAATTATGTTAATTATTTTACAACTGATTTTCTATTTAAACAGTTGCAGATGAAACAAATAAAGTATAAAGATAAAGTAAATATAAAAATATATATTGTTAATATAGTATGTGATAATATTAAAAACAATAATATATTAAATAATTTTATAATATATTAATTCTATTTGTATGCATTATAATTGTATTATTGTTAAATTATTATTAAAAATATTAAAATTAATTACTAATGATACAACTAATAATGATCAACAAAACTAATAATAATAAAACAACAGTTTTTATTATTAATGTATTATTAATATAATATAATGATACTGTTTAGTCCATTTCTCTCTTTTTAGTTAACACAAAAAAACCCTCACACATTTTTTTTGTTGCCCAATTTAATGAAAACATTTAAACTTACTTAATTTATAATAGACAATTGGCAAATTTGGATCACAACATAATGTGGGCCAAATCTGAACTTGCATCTCTCTCTTGAACACTTAGGCCACACAGTGGCCACACAGTTTCACAGACAGGGCTTAGATTAAGCCAGGATTAGTACAATTAGAACATTTAAGTAGCTTTTATAAATGTGACTTAGAAAAAAAAACATTACTGTGTGCATCTTGAGACAGAACAATGGCACTGGCATATCTTAAAATATGTCAGTGCAAGTTGTTTTCAGGTAAAACTGCTCAAACATGCATTTTAGTCTGGGGCTAGGCTTAAGCCTGGTCTGTGAAGTGTGTCTGGAGCAGATGTAACTGCTAAGCCATGACTTTGACAAATGGTAGGAGTTTGTCATGTTCAAAAATGGCAGTTGAAAGTTTTGTAGTTGTGGCCAATGCATATCATGTATTCAAAACATGCATGTTCACTAGTTACTCTGATCCAATGCATCACACAGAAGTCACAGCAATCTTACTTTAACACAACTCATTATTCATTCTTACTGAAAACAAGCGTTGCTAAATGTGCAAGTGCCAAAACTATGCTCTAGAGCTAGGCCAATAGCCGTCATTTCAGTCTGTGCATATCCCTTCTGCAGTCGCATGACCACTAGCCACAAAGCTCTGACTCTGGGAAAGGAGTGGAACAGGAATGACCTGAATTGATTCCTCCTCCCAGAAGAACCTGGTCAGCAGAACCTTTTGCCTTTGTGCGCAAGCTTATCTCCCTTTCTGCAGTTATTCAATTCTGCTCATCTCTGTGCCCACAGAGTTAATATTTAAATGCAATTCATTATCAAAATTCATGCACGGAATCATCACCTGCTAAAATCAGGGTGGACAACAGATTAGTAAACGTGTGGCCAGAATTATACTTTGGACAAGAATGCAAACAACGCTGAGAATGCAAAACGTACTTGCATAAACCATGCTAGTGTCGCTAGAAGCATTCACTGCACACTTGAACCCTTACATTGCCTTTACATTACTCTTATCTGAAGGTTCAGAGATGTTTGGAGTACTTTATCAGTCTAGTTAAGCCACTTGCAGTCAAGCCTTCCAGGTACTTTTTCAACTGTAGCAGGAAACATTTCCCATGTCCATTACTGGTCTACTCACAGGCTGTATCCAACGCCAGCATTTCAGCTGAAGTCTTAGCCTTGCTAAATAATGCAACAAGCATACAACACTGTAATGAGATACTGCGCTCTGAGTGTGGGCTCAAATAAAAAATTTACTGTATGAGTACGTCCTGCTTTCACAAACTGGGGGGGCTGGCAGCACTTCTGAGTAAATGGAAATGGAAAAAAGGCAAAGAATTCATAGCAGGAAACCTTTGGTTATGATTTAGAGACGCTCTGGGCAACTCATCAAACAACAATTGACATTTAGAGCCCACTTTCTATTCAAGGTGTTACAAACATCAGCATTAGACTGAAAGTTGAGGTTAGGGACTTTGATGACCTGAATATCTGTGAGGTGCAAAATGGTCTTCTTATAAGAAATCACATCGAACTCCACCGCTTTCCAGACAGTGTGGCCAAACAAGTCGCCCACTTTCCTCTTCCGGGTGATGACTATGAGGTACATCCCTGAATAAGCAAAAAAAAAAAGTAATGCGTCATGGTAATAAAACATATCCATGATACAATTAACGTTCCGAATTCTACATAGTAATATGGGACCTACCAGCCACAAGGCGAACAGTTCCCATGATTCCACAAATGGGCCTGGTTACGCCTGATGGGGGGATGTCCTTAATACCTAGGAAGAAAAAAAAAAACAATGCGACAGTAACCCATTTTGCAGATTGGGGAGATTTACAGGGGTCCTATTATACTTTTATAATTTATCCACTTTCAGGTATACTTTATTTTACAGTGCACATATTTAAAGTGTACTTACCCAAGAAAGTACTGGTAATATAAGGTAACTACATTTGTTAAGGTTAGGTTTAGGGGTTTACCCAACTTTCTTTAGTGTGTAATGTTTGAGCATGAAAAAGGTCTGCAAAGTTACAAAGCATAAAGTCAAAGGGAGCTATTCTCTACATCAGTAAGCACCGTTTCTGAACTCCCAGAATGCTTTGATTGTAGTCTTGAGTTTTCTCCTGGGAACGTATACATCACAATATCCTTAATTTAAATTAGTCCCAAACAAGGAATATACAAAAAGGACAAGGCCTGGTTGAGTTGCATAAGTAGTGTGTTGAAACTCATGGTTATGATAAGGGGCATGACGTTTTCCAAGTTCAAAGCTGTTGACCAATCACAGCACACTGATCAAGCCGACCAATCAGAGCAGACTGCCCTAGAAGGGGCTTCATAGAAAGAGGAACTAAACAGAGCATTACAGACAGACTGGGAAGGGAGCTGCTGCAACAATGTAAAATACACTATATTGTATTTATACTCCAAATGTTTTGGGACAAGCGTGATTTGTCACTCCAGAGAACACGTCTCCACTGCTCTAGAGTCCAGTGGCGGCGTGCTTTACACCACTGCATCCGACGCTTTGCATTGCACTTAGTTATGTAAGGCTTGGATGCAGCTGCTCGGCTATGGAAACCCATTCCATTAAGCTCTCTATGCACTGTTCTTGAGCTAATCTGAAGGCGAAGTTTGGAGGTCTGTAGCCATTGACTTTGCACAAAGTTGGCAACTTCTGCGTACGGTGCGCCTCAGCATGCGCTGACCTCGCTCTGTGATTTTACGTGGCCTTTTTACATTTAAACATAATAAAACAGACTCCAAAAACAAAATCAAGACATAGAAAAGGGGCATATTAGGCCCCCTTTAATATACTTCTCTGTTTCAGCATGAGGAAGTAACAGCACTGTGCTCTGCTATTCCTGGGATACATCTTTAATATAGCAACTACCTCAAATGAACTACCTCAAAAAAATGTCACAATGACAGTAATGATAAAATGCCACTTTGCAAGGAGGTCAATATTAAAAGAGAGAACTACGACAAAATCCAAATAGCTGCCATAACTTTTCATCGATGCCAGACTTTGAAAGGTCTGATTCTCTTATAAGTTGAGGCTTCTTCATAAATGTCAGATCACAGCAGCCCATACTATAAATCTTTCACTGTACTTTTTTCTACATGGTCATAGAAATTAGGTGCTTAACCTTCAGAAAATGTTCATCGCCAAACTCAGGAGGACAAACTATATGAGCCGTTTTATTTTCTATTCACTTAGTAATCCTGTTATTGAAAATTGGGACATTTTGAAACATAGTTTAAGCACCCTAGTTTGGTAATTTGCCAATTTTCTAGTAATAGATAATAGTTTGTGGTTGGTAAGATGTTTATGAAAGAAGTCTCTTTTATGCTCAACAAGGCTGCATTGATTTGATAAAAAATTCTGTAAAAAATATTAAAATAACTGAATTCTATTTTAATATATTTAAAAAAATGCGGCAAAGCTGAATAATTTATGCAGCAACTGTGCTAATAATAAAAATATAAATATAGCTGTAAGCAGCAATACCGGGGCCAAGCACAAATAAGAAGACAAGACATGCCAACATGGCTGGGAGGAATAGACCAACTGCAACAATGAGCTATTAAAGGCATTTTAAGATGATTTAAGACAAAAAGGCTTAAAAATGCATTGTAGTCTATGGGAATTTCAAGTTTTGTTCTATTATAGCGCCACCAAGTGGCACAATCCTACCATTTTTTATGTGTCCTTGGAGTGAGCCCATACATGTCTGTGTCAATTTTGGGGAAAATATCTTGTTTCATTTTGGAGTTATAGACATTTATATGAAAAAACACATGAAATATGACTGACACCTGAATTTGATTGGATTTTACACCCCCTTACTATCATTATTTTGACATTTGAGCATTAGATTATACCTATCGACCTATGTTTCTAAACTTCTGACGCTGGTTTCGTCTCAATCGGACTAGCGGTTTCGAAGATATCGGCTAATGTTTTTAAAGTGCTAAATTACAACACTGCACAAACCATATGCCGAAACCTAGAAAGTCTGGTATCGTTGGACTCGGCGAGGATTCAGGAGACAAAAAAAGTTACTCCCATGAAAATTAGTCAAGCTCACCCAAAGTTATAAAAAAAGTTAACAAACTTTTAAAGTTTTAAAGTTAACAAAAAAAACAATTCTTCACTAGGTGGCGCTGTTTCAAAACTTCTTGGGCTCATTCAGGGCATCGTGTTGATGACCCAAACCGAGTTTCGTAACAATCCGTTCATGTGTTCATAAAATACAGCATTTTAGCACATAATTCAAAATGGCCGATATGGTCAAATTGAATATCAGACGACTCGCATGCCGTCCTGAATCTAACTTTTATGATTTTTGGACAAACGGTTCAAAAGTTATAAGCAAAAACAGCCATTTTTTGTATCTCCGGACCAGTAGGTGGCACTACGCCGAAAAGCTGCATGTTGCCTCAGGTCATGCTTGTGATGACATGTACCAAGTTTGGTTTGAATACGATAAAGCGTTGCGGAGATATAGCCTTATGAGTGTTTTTGTAACCACTATGTAAAATTTGTTTGCGCGTTTATCAAAAACGATTTGACGAATCAACTTGATTTACAAGATTTTTTGTTAGCATTGTCTGAAGATGATCTGATTAAATTTTCGTGCAAATCGGATGAACCGTCTAGGACGAGTTCGCAAAAGTAGGTTTTTCGGAAAATTCAAAATGGCGGGAAAACTTTTATGACAAAAAATGACATCATAGGGTGAAATCGAATCGTCTTGAGCCAAGGAATCAGAGGGAAATTTTTTTGTTTCTAGCCCTTATGGTTCAAAAGTTATTAGCATAAACATGAGTCAAATTTTGGACTGATGGTGGCGCTAGAGGGACTGAGTTAGAGACTCTAAATTTGCTATGGTGACTTTTCAGACTGTCCTCTATCTGCGTGCCAAATTTCACAACTTTTTACCATACAGTTCTATGGGCTGCCACAGACTCCCGTGGCGGAAGATGAATAAGAATAATAATAATAGGAACGGTAACGGTTTCAATAGGTGCCTTCACACCTTCGGTGCTTGGCCCCTAATAATTGAAAAAGCTTTTTTCTGCAGTAAAATCAATATCAACTCAATACAATAGGTAAAAATGTTGATATGATTTTATGATATGAGTTTAATTGTTGGATACTCTCAAGAAGGTCAAGACCTCTGGCAAAAAATATACTCACCTAAAGGATTATTAGGAACACCTGTTCAATTTCTCATTAATGCAATTATCTAATCAACCAATCACATGGTAGTTGCTTCAATGCTTTTAGGGGTGTGGTCCTGGCCAAGAAAATCTCCTGAACTCCAAACTGAATGTCAGAATGGGAAAGAAAGGTGATTTAAGCAATTTTGAGCGTGGCATGGTTGTTGGTGCCAGACAGGCCGGTCTGAGTATTTCACAATCTGCTCAGTTACTGGGATTTTCACGCACAACCATTTCTAGGGTTTACAAAGAATGGTGTAAAAAGGGAAAAACATCCAGTATACGGCAGTCCTGTGGGCGAAAATGCCTTGTTGATGCTAGAGGTCAGAGGAGAATGGGCCGACTGATTCAAGCTGATAGAAGAGCAACTTTGACTGAAATAACCACTCGTTACAACCGAGGTATGCAGCAAAGCATTTGTGAAGCCACAACACGCACAACCTTGAGGCAGATGTGCTACAACAGCAGAAGACCCCACCGGGTACCACTTATCTCCACTACAAATAGGAAAAAGAGGCTACAATTTGCACAAGCTCACCAAAATTGGACAGTTGAAGACTGGAAAAAATGTTGCCTGGTCTGATGAGTCTCGATTTCTGTTGAGACATTCAGATGGTAGAGTCCGAATTTGGCGTAAACAGAATGAGAACATGGATCCATCATACCTTGTTACCACTGTGCAGGCTGATGGTGGTGGTGTAATGGTGTGGGGGATGTTTTCTTGGCACACTTTAGGCCCCTTAGTGCCAATTGGGCATCGTTTAAATGCCATGGCCTACCTGAGCATTGTTTCTGACCATGTCCATCCCTTTATGATCCCCATGTACCCATCCTCTGATGGCTACTTCCAGCAGGATAATGCACCATGCCACAAAGCTCGAATAATTTCAAATTGGTTTCTTGAACATGACCAGGGCCGTTTTTAGGCATAGGCAAACTAGGCGGTCGCCTAGGGCGCCATCAGTAGGGGGGCGCCAATAAGCGCATATCTGGCACTAGATGTTTGTGTGTAAAGGATGTCACGGCCACCCTAAAATGTTATTGTCCACCCACTATTTCCCCCACACTATTGGATCAGAGAACTGTCAATCTGACGATTTCTATATGCCATCAGATCAGAGTAGGCTACTGTCAAAAAGTTTGCGTTTGGAGCGCTCAACAACACCATTAGATCATTGAACTCGGTCAATGCTTTGGCAAGGTAACACTTTTTTTAACCATAAAATAAAGCTAAATTCAAACTAAAGGCCAATTAAAATAACAGGTACAAATCTGTATTTTGTTAGGGCAGTATTTGTGGCAGTCTAGAAATCACGCTGTGAATGGGCAGATAGCATTGCTCGGTGTGTATGTTAAGAGGCAAAATATAACTGCACACTTACTTCAGCATTTCATGATGAAGTGAGTGTGCAGTTATATTTTGACTCTATAAAGCTTTCTTCTCTTAACTGCACCTCCAAAAGGTTTTTGCGCCAATGCATTGTTAAAAGAATCAGTGTGTTTTGTAATTGTCCCATATAAAACTTTAGCGGCCAATTTAAAAATGGTATAATAAAATTTGCAAATTCACAACATGAATACATCCTTTATTAAATCACGTTGACGAATTTAACGTATCTTTACGGATGGTGTTGAATGCTGAATCGATTCATTCAGTTCTAATAGTGATTAATGCAAGCAGTGTCGTACACACAGCGGGCAAAGTGTTGCGTTATTAAAAGGGGAAGTTCAAGCATCAATGAGTAACAAAAAACACTCTGAATCAGTATTTATTCTTATTACTTTCATGTGAAATGTACTAATAACACATAATAATTATGTAGTTATATCTGAGAACAATTTCTTAGCAACTAGGGAATGTACAAATATAGGCTATACATTATAGGCCTAGGGCTATACAGGCATCTGGCTATTCATTTGAATCCTTATTAACAAATATATACAAATATAATTTGGTATGTATGTATTTGTTCATTAATACCAGTAATACCAATGTTGCAATGGGGGCACCAATAAGGATTTCTCCTAGGGTGTCAGAATGGCTAGAAACGGCCCTGAACATGACAATGAGTTCACTGTACTAAAATGACCCCCACAGTCACCAGATCTCAACCCAATAGAGCATCTTTGGGATGTGGTGGAACGGGAGCTTCGTGCCCTGGATGTGCATCCCACAAATCTCCATCAACTGCAAGATGCTATCCTATCAATATGGGCCAACATTTCTAAAGAATGCTTTCAGCACCTTGTTGAATCAATGCCACGTAGAATTAAGGCGGTTCTGAAGGCGAAAGGGGGTCAAACACAGTTTTAGTATGGTGTTCCTAATAATCCTTTAGGTGAGTGTATATATTTTTTTAAAGGAGGGTAAATTAAATTTGACATAATTAAAACATGTTTAACACTTTTAGATTTGATATGTAAAATTATAATTTCTCATGCTGAGCTAATTTTATATTAGACAAAGTTTGTTAAACATTTCCAGTTTATCAAACATTTCCAGATAAAGTTGAAAAAATGTAAGCATTAGAGGCACACATGTTTTACAGTAGAGTCGTGTAAAACGTGTGCCTCTAATGCTTAAAAAATGATGGGACACTAAAGTATATCACAGAATTGGTAATTTGCATAAAAAATGGAATACAAAGTATTTAGACTTCCAAGCTTATTAATAATTAAACCATACATACCTGCAAGGGTCATCTCGGTGGACACCCTATCAATAACCAGCACGTCATTTGCTCCATCATCACAAGCCTCAATGTAGAACTTCTCAGGTGTTGCATGCCTATGAAAAGCAGAAAAAACAAGAAAAATCAGCAATCATGTTCTATTTTTTAAACCTAACTATTAAACTGAGAGTGGCAAGTCTATTCTGAGTCTTTTCTCATTGTGCTGGTAAACACACAGGTTTTACATGTATAATACATGGGGTGAGGGTTTGGCTGGTTAGCATTTGGGAGTTAGCTACATTCTGGTGGCAAATCACAAGATTATTGGGAACAGTGCTGAGTGAAGACAAAAGACACTGAGAAGCTTTTGACTGGTGAAAATATCAAAAACAGGGCCAGAAACGTCATAGCTTTAAACTGAATCTCATCTTAGACCATTTGGAGAGAGCAAATTATCAGCAGCTTCATATATCAGAAATGTTTTTTTTACTTTTCGGCTGTGCATATTTTTTACAAAGTTTAGATGAAATTACAGATAGGATTGGATTATCTCATTATGCAAGTTTCGACAGTGTGAAGGAGTTTGAGAATCTGTTTCAGGAACACATCCTATTTGCGTGTCCCACTTTTATGGTTGGAGTCTTCCTTCCTTGCCAAAATGCTGAGCAACCACTTTTTGTGCACCACTTAATGTGTCTGCTGCAACCAGGGAGGCATGCTGTGCTTGCACGGTTAACCTCTGCCCCGTTAATCATTCTATCATCACTGTGATTGTTCAGTTTGGTTTGATGACACATAGTAACACTATTTGGTATTTTTATAATTCTCAGAGCCAATTGATCATGGTCACGCAAGTAAAGACAACACATGTGTTCAACTTTAACCTGCAGGGGTTGTTGTTTTTTTCAGAGTTGCGGCAAAGTTGCATCACTTATTGAACTGTCTAGTGTCTGTAAATGACAAAACACAGCCATTATAAAAAATAAAAATAAATTAAATACAAAATATACACAATACTGGATTTATGTGCTGTATTGTATAATTCCTGTATTGTGTACATTCTGAATCGTGTATATTTTATGTACATGTCATGCCTTGTAAAGTGTGCTGTCTGGAGTATGTACCAAAAACTTTCACCCACCACTACACTTCTGTTTTTTTGGTGAAGTGACAATAAAGGTGATTTGATTTGATGGTGAATTAAAATGGTTACAGAGTCTATTCGGTGACGGTCTAAGCAAACATAATGCCTATGGTGCTAGTGTTAATGTCATTATAGTTTTGACAAGCTTTTCTCAGCTGTAATACCACTGGCAATGCTCATTTTATAATGCAGGAGGCCATTCATAAGACTCAAAGGCTTAAGCTTGGTACATACTCTGCAAGAACAAAGAAATGTGTTTGTTTTCTCGTGGTGACAAGAACAAGAATAAAGTTCGTTCTGGCCTGTACATTTCATGCTTCACGAGAAAAGCAGGTGCCGAACATCTCCGTTTCTCCCACCCACATTACATTTCTGACCAATCACACAATAGTTCTCAGACACCCATAAGAAAAAGGTTCTGCTCAGATGAGGTGTCGAGAACGAGCTGCGAGAACTCCCAAGTCCCGAGCGAGAACTTTTTTCTTTGTTCTTGTGGAGTATGTATGTATCAAGCTTAAAGGGGCACTTCAGAGCTGGGAAGATGAATGTGTATTTAAACTGGGTCATTTATGTAGTAGAAATGTGAAATTATTTTTGAATTTGGTGCCTTCTAGACTGAGAAAAGACAGAAAATGTATTTTTGTCTCATGTGGATGAAAGACAACAACTCCCAGAATGCACTTGCAGCGGCCGTGTGCATTTACATTCTGTGAGTGAGATCCCTCCCCTGTGGGTGGGTTGAAAACATGCGGAACTAGCTCCTGTAGTCTCTAGTCTCTGGCCAAAAATCCTCCGATGACACAAAATGATGATATTTGCATCATCAGAGGATTTTTTTCCAGAAATAAAATTTCTACTGATACAAAGCTTAATGCTAAATCACAAGTAACCCTTTAACTGTACCTCTAAAAAATATACAATAAGAGCAAATCACATAATTAAAGCTGATGCAAACAACCATTTCTGTTTAGGAGTTTAGTAAGCATAATGGTGAACCTCAATAAGAATGTAAAGACCATGTCCAGGTCACCACAGAAAACAATATAAATACATTAAATGAACAAATAATAACGATTAAATAAAAAAAATAACCATTAAAGGAGAAGTTAATCTTGATCGTTATACCTTTGTGAGTACTGTCTATAGAAAAAAAAAACCCGAACCGGATTGGTGCTTGCAACACGGAGCTGTTACAGTTAATGCCCAGAGCTCCCACTCAGCTAACACGGCAGCTATGGGGGCATAAACATAAAGAGTGTCTTTGTGCCTCTTAACAGACACAAAATGCAATTAAAATGTCTGTCCAACATGAACAGGGCCCTTACATGACAACGAGATGCGTTTAGCAACTTAGCCATTGTTTAAACTCACCGAAATAGTGTTTTAGACGGCAAGCTGTAGTCTCACGCTGAAGTCCCGTGGGAACTCAGTTGTAGCCGGTAAAATGTAAATAATCCAGGGGAGAGGAGCATCATGTGTGTGCGAAGAGTAATGATCAGCTCACAAGTGACGAAGAAATGGTTCGTAACGCTCCTCCCCCCTGGACTATTTACATTGGCTACAACTGAGTTCTCACGGGACTTCAGCGAGACTACAGCTTGCCGTCTAAAACACTATTTCTGTGATTTTAAACAATGGCTAAGTTGCTAAACGCATCTCAGACATTTTAATTGCATTTAATTACGCATCTCAGACATTTTAATTGGGAGCTCTGGGCATTAACTGTAACAGCTCCGTGTTGCAAGCACCAATCCGGTTCGGGTTTTTTTCTATAGACAGTACTCACAAAGGTATAACGATCAAGATTAACTTAAAAATTCACCGGAGTTCTCCTTTAACCACTACTAATATTTTTGAACAATACATATAAAAATTTTGCATTCTTGTGACATTAATATTATGACAATTAAGCACATTTTCTCATTACTGTAATGCAAAAAATAACATTATAAAAGTAATATTAAAAAAAACTATATTATTTAAATTATTAAAAACAATTATTTTTAAAGTTGGCATGAAAGGTGCAACAGTCTTTTCTTCATGTATCTGACTGAAATAGCTTTTCGAACAAAACAAAAAAAAATTGTCCGGGACTTGACTTTGCCCATCAGGAATTGGTTTGCTATTGCAGTAAAGTCCTGTGAGTGACAGGTTGTTCCGCCCTCACACCAGTAAACATCATCAGAGAAGAGGTGAAGCTATTTTGATTACAGATTTAAAAAAAATTATATTGTGCATAGATAAATAATTTATAATGAATACCGCAATCTTCCATAAATATAAGAATTGTGCATTTTGATTTCATGGTGACTTTAAAGTGCATAGAGACTCTTATGGGCCAAATGATGCAAGTTTCAGACATATTTTATTGAGTTAAAAAAAAATCCTGGTTCTCAGAACTCTGTACATGTTCAGATGTCAGTGACTGTAACTCATATCAGTGTCTGTGTGTCTGATAATCAACTCAGTGTCATGTTGATGTAAGGTGTGGGCTAGTGACATTCCATTTAGGTTTACCTCCCTTTCAATGGTGTGCCTGCAGTTTCAACCTTTACAAAAAGCCATTTTAACAGTATGGATACATATCTAATGGTTCTCCGTGGCCTTTTCAAATATAATGTAATATTTCAAAGTAATGATAAAGTATGTGACATACTGAACAAAAAAGTAACAATTTAACAGCAGCTTTGCACTAATGCCTCTACAAATCTGCAGCACCGAAACAGCTTACTGTTTCAGTGCATTTTAAGCATAGTCAAAAACGAGCAACTTAGTCTACATCTAACTTACACGCACTAATGTATGAGAGCAGGTGCTGTCCAGACTCACCGGTCTCATAACCCAGTGAGCTGCCTAGATAGCATTTGTCGCATCACAGGAGCGTTTTATTTCCAAAATGCAGTGAAAAGGTTCAGCTCGAGCGTTTTGTCTAGACAGGTAGCTCACTGGGTTTTGATACACAGCCAATCTGAACAGTCTCTGAACGGCTTAAGCCTGTACAGCTTCCACCACAACATAAAACTGCCCCGTACAGACAACCTTACACCATGACAGCGCCCACAGACGCTGCCATTAAACAAGCTGACATTCATTCAAGTGAAACTGGACCCTGTTTGGGTTTATATCTGTCGCTGCGCTCGAATAAAAGTTTTAACTTACAGGTTGAACCTCTCGTAGGCGGTCGCCATCTTCACTTCCGGGTTTGGTCAATCCGTCGTGACGTATATGTGGGAGTGGCGATAGGAAAGAGCGCCTTCCGGTTCAGACATCACGGTGCAAGTTACCTCATTTGCACCTAAAGATATAGCTCACACATAAACTGTTTATCATTTGTTTTCGTCATGCTTCTGTACTGACCAACTATGGAAAAATATTGACACATTTATTAAAGATAATATAAAGCAAGATATATCAGTAACCTTTAAAGACATTATTTTTGGACACCTTGACTCCGACCGCACTAAAAACAAATCTTGCTTTGTTATAAATGTAATTAATTTTTAAATTATATATAGAATTTCAAAATGTATATCCATAAATGTAAATTCACCAACAACAAACCTTTTATTTTTTTTTTATTTTTTTTTTATTATTTAAAATGTAGCCTACCGCTATTTCACCTCACTTTGTAATGACTTTAATTTGTACACTAACTGAAGTATAATATAATATCTTACCATCGTGGTCTTTTTTTTCTGTCTTCTCCTTTTTCTCCTATGTTCAGATGACATTGGACATATTGTTGATAGGCCTACATGTTGTGTATTGTATACAAAGTTGTATATCATTAATGTCATCTCTACTGTTTGCAATCAATAATAATAATAAAAACCTAACGATCCTAGAGTTCTTATTTGTCTCATTTTATTTACTATTAGGTCTGTCTATGAAAGATATACATATTTAGGCTATGATTTACTTCTCAAACAATAACAACGCTTTTGTGTTTGTTGCTAAGCTTTTATTTTGCAAAGAATTGTTCGAACTCAAGACTCATAGACTACTAAAGTATTTTTAGTCGAAATGTCTCAAACATATGGAAGACCAATTCTGCCACATAAGGGAAAAAAAATCACTCAATCACATATGAGATAGCCCTACTAAGTTATAACTATGAATAAAAAGTTGACAGTATAAGTAAAAATTGTGACATAAAAATCATATTTATGAAATAAAAGGTTGGAAATATTAATATCTGATATATAATTTGATATAAACTTAATATCAAAATTATGACACTAAGTCAGATATGAGAAAGTCAAAATTATTGTGACAAAGTCAATTATGTCATAAATTTGACTTTTTATCTCATAATTATGACTTTTTATTATAAATTATTTACCAAAATATGATTTCTTTTGTAACATATCTAAGGCATTATAATCTAATTTTACAGATTAATTATTTTATTTTTATTTTTTTTGTTTTAATGCAGTGCTTACAGTTTTTTAAAATAAATAAATACAAATAATCCAAACTGAGCCCAAGTGGACACTTTTAATAACCACAAAAGTTTAAATGCTATGGGAACAAAAAAAAGATAATAAACACAGTCTCTCCCAATATACTATTTACGCACATAGTATTGTGCAATGTATAAAAATTCAAGTGTAAAATGACTATCATTGATGACACTTTGAATGATCTTGCAGAGCTAGGAAGCTGTGGTCTGCATATAATTACGACACTAACAGTAGTACATTACTCTTTAGCAGACATTAAGCAGGTATGTGTGTGTACTGGGAGTTGTTGGAAGGTCACCTGTAGTGCGTGTGTTTTCCACAGCTATTCAAAATTAACAATTAAAAAATTCCCAGACCTTGAAGTATTTAGGGAGTGTGATATGTCATAGTCCCCCACCCACAAACCCAACCCAAAGATGAGTCAGGAGGGTAACCCCCAAATCAGAAAGGTAAGTGCAGAAAGAGGAAACCTAGTTTCACCTGTGAAAGACGCCCACAACAGGATGTTTCCCCTCAACTGCACTACTGTGAACATCATTGCATCCACTGATTAGTATCACTATGGCAAGCCGTTTTAACATTTAATCCTTAAAACATACTAGTATCTATTTTCATGCTACTAGTACTTATTTTTTAGATACCATATTCCATTAAGGACTAGTACTTATTCATTAGCTTATATGCTTATTCTTTACTAGTGCCTATTCTTTAGATACTATACCTTTTTAAAAGATAGTAGTTATTCATTAGTTATTATTTTTTAGATACTCATTCATTAGATAATAGTACCTATATTAGATACTAGTATTTATTTATTAGATACTAGTACCCATTAAATAGATGGTACTTATTCATTAGATACTAGTACTTATTTCGATAATGACTATAACTATTCTTGTGTTACTAGTAACTAGTAACATTTTTTAAAAATTACTATGGTGATCTGTCATTCAGATATCAACTATTCAGTTCCGACTACTATGATCCAATTGTGACTACATATTTATTAGATACTAGTTGTTATGCATTAGGTACTACTTATTTTTTAGATACTAGTATCTATTAGATACTAGTACTTATTCAATAGATACTATTACTTATTCATTAGATACTATTACTTATTCATTAGATACTAGTACCTATTAAATAGAAACTAGTACTTATTCAATAGATACTATTACTTATTCATTAGATACTAATACCTATTAAATAGATACTAGTACTTATTCAATAGATACTAGTCACAACTACTTTTTTACTCATCTTATGATATGACTAGTCAGAATGGCCACTGGAGAGTTCAATTAAAAATCTTACTAGTAAAATAAAAAATCTTACTAGTAACATTTGGAATACATACTAGTATCTAATAAATAGGTAGTATCTTTTGAATAAGTAGGCCTACTATAGTAGCTAATGAATAAGTATCTATAGAATAAGTACTAGTATTTATTGAATAAGTACTAGTATCTAGGTCTAAAATACTCCTCGGAACTGAATAGTTGATAACTGAACAAGTCAATGGCAAACATTTTAAATGTGTTATTATAGTAACAAAAGAATAGTTACTACAACCCCAAATCAGAAAAAGTTGGGACAGTATGGAAACGCAAATAAATAAAAAAACAAGTGATTTCTAAATTTACTTTGACTTATATTTCATTGCAGACAATATGAACACACAATATTTCATGTTTTGTCTGGTCAACTTCATGTCATTTGTAAATATGCATCCTTTCCTGTCATTCAGACCTGCAACACATTTAAAAAAGTTGGGACAGGAGAAATTTAGGGCTAGTAATGAGGTAAAATGGTTAAATAATGATGTGATTTGAAACAGGTGATGTCAACAGGTGATTGTAATTATGATTTGGTACAAAAGCAGCATCCAAGAAAGGTCAAATCCTTTAGGAGCAAAGATGGGCCGAGGATCGCCAGTTTGCCAACAAATACGTGAGAAAATTATTGAAATGTTTAAAAACAATGTTCCTCAAAGAAAGATAGGAAGAGATTTGAATATTTCACATTCAACAGTGCATAACATAATTAAAAGATTCAAGGAATCTGGAGGAATTTCAGTGCGTAAAGGACAAGGGCGCAAGCCTAAGCTGAACAACCGTGATCTCCGATCCCTCAGGCGGCACTGCATCAAGAATCGTCATTCATCTATAAGCGATATCACCACATGGGCTCAGGACTACTTTGGCAAACCTTTGTCAAGTACCACAATACGTAGTTACATCCACAAATGCCAGTTAAAACTGTACTGTGCCAAAAGGAAGCCCTATGTTAACAGTGTCCAGAAGCGCCGTCGACTTCTCTGGGCTCGGAGGCATCTGGGATGGACCATCACACAGTGGAAACGTGTACTGTGGTCAGATGAATCAGTATTTCAGGTATTTATTGGGAGGAATGGACGCCGTGTGCTCCGGACCAAAGAAGAAAAGAATCATCCAGACTGTTACCAGCAAAAAGTCTAAAAGCCAGGGTCTGTCATGGTATGGGGTTGTGTCAGTGCCCTTGGCAAAGTTAACTTGCACTTCTGTGAAGGCACCATTAATGCTGAAAAGTACATAGAGATTTTGGAGCATAATATGCTGCCTTCAAGAAGACATCTTTTCCAGGGACGTCCATGCATATTTCAACAAGACAATGCAAAACCACATTCTGCACACATTACAAAGTCCTGGCTGCGGAGGAAGAGGGTACGGGTACTTGACTGGCCTACCTGCAGTCCCGACCTGTCTACAATAGAGAATGTGAAGCGCAAAATGCGACAAAGAAAACCACGCACTGTTGCCCACCTTAAGACTTGTTTGCAGGAAGAATGGGACAAAATTACACCTGAAACACTTCATCACTTGGTGTCTTCAGTCCGGAATGGCAACATTACAAAGTGGTAAATGCTTTACTGTCCCAACTTTTTTAAATGTGTTGCAGGTCTGAATGACAGGAAAGGATGCATATTTACAAATGACATGAAGTTGACCAGACAAAACATGAAATATTTTGTGTTCATATTGTCTGCAATGAAATACAAGTCAAAGTAAATTTAGAAATCACTTCTTTTTTTCTTTTTTTTTTTTGCGTTTTCCATACTGTCCCAACTTTTTCTGATTTGGGGTTGTAGTCACTATCAAAATAAGTACTACTATCTAATGAATAAATAATACTATCTACTTAATAGGTACTAGTATCTAATGAATAAGTATTACCTAATAATACATACTAGTAGTTAATGAATAAGTAGTAGAGAGTGGGGCACAACCTAACGCTTTTTGACTTTCTCAGTTTGTGTAAATCCACTTCGGATTCAGAGTATTTATTTTTTCCAACATTAATTGCACACGTCTAGTACAATTATGTGGTTTTGTTGCATTAATACAGTGTATACTTTTTTCTTGATTTATCCCGAAAGAATGGAAGTGAAATGTGACAACATGCCCCGTAGGTGGGGTACAACATGTGGTGGGGCACAATGTAGCATCACCAAATGACAGCTTAAAATGTTACCTGATATAATCAAAAAATATCCAAGACAAACTAAAATATTTTGTCAACAAAATACAGTTATTAACTTTTTTTAATAAAATAATGGCATTTTTTAATCATTAAAAATATACTCGTTTTTGAGTTTGACAACAAACACATAATATACAGATGGCTATTACTTTAAACAGAATTTTACAGATTGAGGTATACAATGATATGTTAGGCTAAGATGAGGAATAGCAGTGGGTTGAGGTAGTGCAATAAATTATGGACAGAAGCTATCCGAAAAAAGTGTAAAAGTGCAGTGGAAAGTGATTGCATATTACAGTTAGAAGTACGGTGCAAAATGCAAATGTAAACAGTTGGTACTGTAAATACAGTCGGCAGTGCAATTGAGCATAATCCAGTTTGCAGTTTATATTAAGAAATGTTCCTTTTCAGTGGACTCAAATTAAATGTTTACAGTACAAACACCGTATGAATACTAGTTTTAAAATGAGAACTGTTTGAAGCAATCAGTTTTTCAAATGAAAAGAGTTACCTTTCATGGTATTATTACGGTAACATACTGTAAAAAAGGAGAGCTGTAAATAAACAGTAAAGGGCTGTAAATTAACAATACATAGCTGGCAACCACAGCTGCCAGTAGATTAGCGTTAATTTACAGCACATGTTTTTACAGTGCAGTGAGCAAAGAAGTCAAGACAGTACAGACAGAAAGTCCTTTTACATAAACTTACCTGAGTGTGAATATTTTAATATTAACATGAGTGAAGTGGAATAAAGAAAGCGATCAGCATGATTGTTATTCAGAACGTATGGCTTGTGTATCTGCAGCCTTTCTGAATGACGAATATCTGAAGCAACAGACAGCTGTCTCCTTACACACAGGTGAGGAGCGCATTTGCAAGTTGACAGTCGGCTGTAGTCCGTTCATAGTGTACAAGCGCAGCTATTTTGCCCCAACACGGTCGGCTTTCATCAGCACTAGTTCTTTGCCATCGGTTTGGTGTGTCCTTACCCTAAGAGAACACAATAGGAAAAGGGTTAGTTCACTCAAATGAAAATCCTATCATTAATTACCCTCATATCGTTTCAAAACCGTCAGACCTTCGTTCATCTTCGGAACACAAATTAAGATATTTTAGATGAAATCCTCTGACCCCTCCATAGATAGCTATTTAATGAACACTTTCAAGGTCCAGAAAGGTAGTAATCCATTGTTAAAATTGTCCATGTGACTAGTAGTTCAACCTTACTTTTAAGAAGTGACGAGAATAATTTGTGCTCAAAAAAACGGGAATTCACGGGAATCGCATCAGCCAATGTTAAGCCGGCGTTCTGGCGTAGCTCTGACGTAACTCGGAAGCGCTGTCCTGTATTTACTGCGTCAACAGCATTCATTTTATGTAGTGCCAGCCCACAAGATCTTCTGATTGGCTGTGGTTATTGATTGACTATCGCATTTGGTGTGGACAGAAAAACAGCTTGTTGCTAGAATCTTATAGCATTTGGTTAGGACATGGTGTTACTTTTTTGATGTCTACTAATTTTCTGGACCTTGAAAGTGGTAGTCGCGTAGGCTGTTAACACAGGGAGAGGTTTGGAATATCATAAGGGTGAGTAATTAATGACAGTTTTTGGGTGAACTAACTGGGTAAAAAAAAAATTATAATAATTTTCTGTATGTTTAGTTAAAGGGATAGTTCACCCAAAGATGAAAATTACCCCATGATTTACTCACCCTCAAGTCATCCTAGGTGTATATGACATTCTTCTTTTAGACGAATAAAATCAGAGTTATATTAAAAAAATATCCTGGCTCTTCCAACCTTTACAATGGCAGTGAATGGCAGCCCAAAATTTAAAGCCCCAAAAAGCACATCCATCCATTATAAAAGTAATCCACACGGCTCCGGGGGTTAATAAAGGCCTTCTGAAGTGAATCGATGGATTTGTGTAAGAAAAATATCCATATTTAACACGTTATAAAGTAAAATATCTAGCTTCTGGCAGACCGCCTTTCATATTCAGCTTACGAAGAAGGTGTAACTGGCGTGATGACGACATCGGGCGTAGCGTAAAAAAACATAGATGGCACAATGACGGACGTAGTGCAAGCATTTTGAACTGCGAGAGGCGTTACACTTTCTGCGCAAGTTGAATAGAGAAGGGGGTCTGGCAGAGGCTAAATATTTTACTTTATAAAATATCTAAACTTTGTATATAACTGTTTCCAATGGACTCCATTTGCATGACATGTTAGCTTTTCACTCCAACTACATCTTATGTGGTTTCATTATTTTCAACTAAATAAACAGCAACCTTTTAAAAAGGCACTAGTATCTAAAGAATAGGCACTAGCACCTAAATAATAAGCACTAGTAGCTATTGAATAAGTACTAGTCCTTAATGGAATAGATAGTATCTAAAAAATAAGCATGAAAATAGATACTAGTACGTTTTAAGGATTAAATGTTAAAAAAGCTTGCCATAGTAGAACTTTACGTGATGTCTTGATCACATAATAGAATCATACAATTATGTACAGTACCGTTTAAAAGTTTGGGGTTAGAAATGAATGCTTTCTATTCAGCTAGGCTGCATTCAATTCATCAAATGACAGTAAATGCATTTATACTGTAACAATAGATTTCTATTTCAAATAAACGCTGTTCTTTTGAACTTTCTATTTAAGTATCCTGAAATAAATGTATCACAGTTTCCACAAAAATATTAAGCAGCACAACTGTTTTCAACATTAATAAAAATCTGAAATATTTCTTGAGCAGCAAATCATTGATTTTTGAAGGATCATGTGACACTGAAGACTGGAGTAAAGGTGCTGATAATTCAGCTTTGACAGTAATACATAAATCTTAAAATATATTCAAATAGAAATCAGTTGTTTTAGATTGTAATAATATGTCACCAAATTATTGTTTTTACTGCATTTCTAATCAAATAAATGCAGCCTTTAGTCAGCAGAGATTTGTTAAAAAATCTTTTGAACAGTAAAGAGTACATATTAGTATATAAGCAATAATAAAAAGCATCAAGGCACTTGCAAATGTTTGAATGACATATAATAAAATATCACACTAATTGACTTGAATTATGAACGGTATATCTTTTGTTTTATCAATTTAAAACCAGTAGTGCAATGTTTCTTTAGAATAATGGCCACATGGTTTAATATTTTGTGTAATGCATGATCAATAATTTCCACAAATACCTGTTTGATCAGCACGCAAGCTTAGCTTGAGAGGAAGTTTTGCTATTGTACAAGATTATGAGATTAGTCAGATGAGTTTTAGATTACTCAGATGTCTGAATTCCCCTCATCTTTCAACACCCCATCATTGTCCCAGTGTCAGACTCTGCCAATGAATATGTGGGAGTCACATTAAGAGATGTCAGTTTATCCCATGATGCTGCAAATGGAGGAAGCTGGGGGTCACATTGTGTTGTCACACCAAACATGGCTTATTTCATGAAAGATGCTGTAATGTCATTATTGAGCATACAGGGATGAGCATATTTGTTGTGCATCTCTTGAAATGACATCCCATGACCAAACTTTTTAAGCTGTATTTCACTTCCTTTAAGGAGGCTATCAATGTTTTTTTAATGTCATAATTGGGGAGGAGGTAATTTCAGGGGAATCTTTTATCTTTTAATATGTTTACAATCACAAGTATCATGTTTATTGTAAATGCTGTTGCCTGAGATAGCCTGAGATACTTTTAAATGCTGATATCTCAACAGAGAGATCAAATTAAATGATTACGCCTATAAATATTTCTATAAAGTCATAAATCAAACGTATGTGACCCAGGCTGAAAGAATAACTTTTTTTCAGTTCAGTACTTACAGTGACCACAGAGATTCAGTACACTATTGTGTCAGGTTTCTGATTGCTTCATGTTAAATTGACTTGAAACGGTTACTCTTTGACTTCACTTGATGTTTTAATTTTGAAACAACGTTTCAATCAAGTAACCCAATCGAACAGAACTTTTACTTCCCATCATGCTTTGCACGGGGGCTTAATTGAGTAAAACTGTTATTTTATGCATTTTTTAGCAAGATGAGAAAATGGAGATGTTTAAAGGAATCCTATTTCGCCCCTTTTTACAAGATGTAAAATAAGTCTCTGTCTCCAGAGTGTGTATGTGAAGTTTTAGCTCAAAATACCCGACAGATAATGTTTTATAGCATTTTAAAATGTTCACTTTTTGATGGTGAGCAAAAACCATAGACTGTAAAACTGTGGACGTAGAGCATTTTTGAAGCCCAAAGTGGCCGGATCCGGCCGTCGCCACCTTGGCATCACGTCACTGCGTGCCACTCCCAGATAACCAAAAATGGGCAAAGAGGCGAGACATGGGTGGAGCTGAGGTGACGTGATGGCTAAAAGACAGCAGATAAATGGCAATCCACCTGTCACTCAAGTTGCCACGCCCTTAATTATGCAGAACTTTAAGGTTTAATATAATTTATAAAAAATGTCACCCCCTCAGAGTTGTCATGAAGGGCAAAATTATCTATATAGAACAAAACCACTTTTTGTACCAGGCTGTAAACATATTTTTTTCTGCTGTGAAGTTGGCCATTTTAACATGGGGGAGATACAGATTTGACTCCCTTTTGGAGCCTGTCTCTAGTGGCCAGTCAATGAATTGCAGTTTAAGTCACTTCCGTGTTGGCTTTAAAGGGTAACTCAAACCCTCGTCAAAGCCTAACTCCACCCACTGGCAATATTTGGTGACCCATACTTGGAATTTGTGCTCTGCATTTAACCCATCCAAGTGCACACACACAGCAGTGAACACACATCCGGAGCAGTGGGCAGCCATATTGCTGCGGCGCCCGGGGAGCAGTTGGGGGTTTGGTGCCTTGCTCAAGGGTCTCACCTCAGTCGTGGTATTGAGGGTGGAGGAGGGCGCTGGTTATTCACTCCCCCCACCGACAATTCCTGCCGGACCTGAGACTCGAACCTGCAACCTTCTGGTTACAAGTCCGACTCTCTAACCATTATCTCTAACCACGACTGCCTCGACAATAGTGGGCAGTGGGCAGAGCCCAGCGGAGACAGAGGGTACGAACTGAGGGTGGGGCTGAGCGGGGGGCTTGCACCTTAGACCCACAGTGATGGATTGATTGACAGCTGTCAGAATCGCAAAGATGGAAAGTGACTAGAGTGACGCCAGTAGATTTGCAACAGAGTGGTCATTCGAAGTAGAGGACTTTTCTCCCCCGCCTTCAGCTGAAGTGGAGTAGGGTGAATTGTGGACACAGGTCCAGAGCCTTATCAATTCGAGCCGCTGGCTCAAACTGTGGTCTTAAATCCTGATGCCGACGATGTTAGCGAAGCAGCAGCGCAAGAGAGAATGAGACCACTGACCTAATCTATGAACAGTCAAATCCTTGTACTGAATGCCACTAAAACAGAAAAGATACATGCGATGTATTTTCATTCAAATTAACTGAATCAATAGGCAGTGCAGGACCAATAAGTTCAAACCTAATAGCTTATTATAAAAAGATTTCCTCAGATAAAAGTTAGACTATATACGGCAGCACATTACGGAATTGTTGTTCGTTACCACGGCAACCACTTGCGTGTCAGGGTTTGAAAGCGCGTCTCATGTATGAAAAGTATCTTTACACATGACGGGCGGCAAAAATATTGCAAGAAAAGCCTGACGTGTACTGACAACTGCATTATTTAACCGTATTTTCTTCATTAGAATGTTGATAGCAAGTGTCAAGTAAGTTTCATTCATAATGTTTCTACTTCATGTAACATGAGAGTTCATTCTGGAGTGAAGCCGTTCTCATGTGATCAGTGCGGGAAAACATTTCTTAGGGCGTGGCTGTGGTGAGCTCATGCCAGGGCTGTGGGTAGTGAGCCATTGGAAGAACCAACATACAAACAAACAAACAAACAACGTCCAATAGGAAAATTCAACTGCAGTAGCCACCGTTCAACCTTAAGAGGGCAGCACTGAGACGTTTTTACCTTCTCTTGAAGCCAATACGGAAGTGACTTAAACTGCAATTCATCGACTGGCCACTAGGGACAGGCTCCAGAAGGGAGCAGAATCTCATTGAGCCCCATGTTAAAATGCCCAACTTTACAGTAGAAAAAAACATGTTTACAGCCTGGTACAAATTGTGGTTTTGGTCTATACGGCTGATTTTGCCCTTCATGACAACTGTGAAGGGGGTGAATTTTTTTATAACTCATTCATTTACATTATATAAAGCCTTAAAGTCCTGCATAATTAAGGGCGTGGCCACTTTGAGTGGCAGGTGGATAGCCATTTATCTGCTGTCTGTTAATCATCACGTCACTTCAGCTCCACCCACGTCCCGCCTCTTTGCCCATTTTCTGTTATCCAGGAGTGACGCGTGATGGCAAGATGGCAACGTCCAGCTCGTCCCTACTTTACGCTTCAAAACTGCTCTTCAGAATCCTATGGGTGATGTCACGGACACTACGTCCATATTTTCTACAGTCTATGGTTTTTACACCATATATTGTAGAATTAAAACACTTTATACCCAAATGTTAAAATATTTACTTGAATCAATGAACAGCACTAAAAAAGCCCCAGTCTTGCAGATCATTAACTAAAAAATATTTTTTAGGGTTTAGTTACCCTTTAAAACAGACAGGCAAAAATGCACTGTTTTTTGTGTGTGTCCCTTTAAATGCAAATTAAGAGGGCGGTGCTTCAAGAGCTGGCGTTAGCAGCTCTGATTACCTCATGCAGACGGGCACTGAAAATGTTATGTTCATTCCTTTTATGTTCAAACCGGGACAATGATGGAGAGACTCACGAAGAAGTGGCAGTGTATAGAATGCAATGGGATGCTTCTGAATGGTTAGTTGATGAATTTATGTAGCTTGATGTGGAGTTAACTATCTTCAAGTCATTGATTAGCACATTCTGTTATGATCATCTATAAATCGCTAGTGTGGTAACTGTTGTAAAATGCCTTCAGAGCCAGAGAATAATATGCTGCATGAAGATAGAAGTTTGTTGTAGTCCCTACCAGCCGTTTGGTGTAGAATTTCTTTTAAAAGAAAAAATTGAATTTCTTTAAAAGAAAATATCTCCCTTTGCTTTGAACTTTTGAGCATACACTAACTAAAGTTAAAAAAATGTAATCATGTTCAATGAACCCTTTTAATGTTATATTATGTGGTATTTAAACGTTTCTATTCTTTTATGTATACTTAGTTTGTTGTTATGTAAATCACAGGACTAAACAAGATACATTAATTGTAGGATTATTTGAATAATTCAATTTAAATGAAAACCATTTATTTAAGTTAAAATAAAAAAAACATTAATTCAAGTTAAATGAACACCATTGATTAGTTCTTTTGGGCTTTACTTGTTTCAATCACATTGAACCACTGTCCATGATTGAATCATGTTCAGCCAAAGAGCTATGAACAATTTTAGTTTCTTTATAATTTCCGTGTAGGCTACACACTGATCAGGCATAACATTATGACAGGTGAAGTAAATATCACTGATTATCTCTTCATCACGGCACCTGTTAGTGGGTGAGATATATTAGGTGCAAGTGAACATTTTTGTCCTCAAAGTTGATGTGTTATTAGCAGGAAAAATGGGCTAGCATAAGGATTTGAGCGAGTTTGACAAGAGCCATATTGTGTTGGCTAGATGACTGGGTCGGAGCATCTCCAAAACTGCAGCTCTTGGGGTGTTCCCGGTCTGCAGTGGTTAGCTCAAAAGTGGTCCAAGGTAGGAACAATGGTGAACCGGTGACAGGGTCATGGGCGGCCAAGGCTCATTGATGCACGTGTGGAGAGAAGGCTGGCCCGTGTGATCCGATCAAACAGACGAGCGACTGTAGCTCAAATTGCTCAAGAAGTTAATGCTGGTTCTGATAGAAAGCTGTCAGAATACACAGTGCATCGCAGTTTGTCACATATCTGCTTTTAGACATTGACACAGTTCTGTTTTTTGTTATAAGTCCGAAATGACAAGGAGGCAGCCTCACGCAATGCAAAGTCTATGGAGAGCGTTTGAGCATTTGCTGACCCCTGTCCACCGCCGTGAGTATCTGAACTAGACCATGGAGCAATGCAAGAAGGTGGCCTGGTCTGATGAATCACGTTTTCTTTTACATCACGTGGATGGTCGGGTGCATTTTAATACAATGTATACTGTTTTTTGCATACTATATAGTATAGGGAAGTATCTGATTTCGGACGCAGCATCTGTCTTTGTTTTGTTTGATATTTCATGATGTTCCATACTACAGAGCCCTTTAAGGGACATGGTGAAGAAAAAACAAAAAACATGAGATGAGAGGAAACCTTATTTGTCAATGCTTTTGCGTTCTCTATCAAATGTTTTGCATTCCCCCTCAAAAACTGCTTTCACTTGCAAAATGTTTACGTTTCCAGAGAAATTTTAAACATTCAAATATATATTTCACTACATCTCATGTTTTCCCATCACCATGTGTTAGGTGAAAATCAAAATCAAACCAATTTCCTTCATTGTATTAACTCAATTTTAATTTCAATGAACTCAATTTTACGGCAACCAGGTTACTTACTTTTTTAAGTTAAACCAACAATATTTTTTTACAGAATATTAGTGTCTTTGTTACATAAATATAACTAAATATTGAAAATTACAGTAAGTACATGTAGTTAATTAATATTACTCACTTATAGTACTTAATTACAGTTTAACATTAAATTAAGTGTAATCACATGATTTATGCATTTACATAACATACTGTATATTTATTATGATCTTATTGTTATGATATCTTACTAATTGTATATTTTCACCTGAATATCAACATATTTAATGATAAATTATGACAGTATTGTTTAATAATTCCATGAAAGAAATGTACATTTTAAACATCTTCATTATTCAGGCTAACCGAGTCCAATCGTTTAATCAGAATACATAATGTATCACTACATAATTCCTAGAATGATATACAGTAATTAAGTAATAATTTTTCTGTTATTTAATGTCTCTGTAATTATTCAACCAAACAGTTTGGACAGTTTGATTTTAAATAAATTATGCCCTTTAATAAATCATTCAAAATAATCATATTCTTAATCATATTTATTAATCACATATTCTACAAAAATCTGATGACAAGTGAGAGAAGGTCTTACTAAGAATAAATCAAAAAGTTTAGAATGGATTTTTCTGTTTGTTGAAAAGTTCTGCTCTCTGTTCAGTTTTTTCCGTCCTGAAAAATGCCTCCTCCGGTGCAAATCGCAATATAGCAAAAAAAAAAAAAAAAAAAAAAAACTCGCAAAGAGGTGAACATCGCAATTTCCTCTTTTTGTATTCATCATGACATGACTGAAAGTGCAAAAAAGAATAAGTACATTTAACATTCTTATGGGCCTAACAGCGTGAACCTGGGATAGCAGAGGAATTATTCTGTCCATTTATCTCAGGTGATGGCTTTTCATGCTGACAAAACATCAATGTTTTGATGACTTTTGAGTTAGTGTAGCTTTGCTCACTACGTAATCTAACAGAACAACAATACAAACTATAACTAGGTTATGTCTCATCTAACAGGTTTTATGTTGGGGGAGAAGCTCACAGGCAATATTTTACTGTATTTGAGGCAATTGGGGGGACGTAGAGGCAAAGAGTCTGATAAAGTCAAGGGAGAAGCCCATAGAGAGCCAAAAGCAACGGGACAAAATATTTAAAAAACGTGATTCAGATTTCACTTAGCACAACTACTAGAAGACGTACCACTGTCAGACAGGTTGCTCACGTCACATCTACGTCGTCAAGCTCAGTCTGAGGCTGCGCAGTACGCTCAGCCATCAGGAAGTGAGTGCTTCTACTTGACTTCACTTTTTCTCTGTGAAGTCTATGGGGTCGCTGTGTCCATTTCTTTTACTGTTTATGGTGAAGTTAGCGCTGTGTAAATTATCAGAGCTGAATACAAAGAAGATAGAAACGCTTTGATTAAATATGACGACAATAAACACGACTGTATCAAGATATGGTGTATATATTTGATTTCTTCAAGCTTTCTCGGGTATTTTCATAATAATAAAGTATGCAGTGCTGATTGTCTGCCTCATTCTGTGAAGAGAAGCCACATCAGCTCACAAACACTCGACTGACGATATGAATTGAGTTAAAATGTGTTATTAAATGTATTTTGTTGGACAACATATTACTAGTTTGTGAAGATGTTTGACACGTGTTGCTTTTTCAAACGCACATTATAAGCGACTTAAACTTGCAGTGCTTTCAGACGGAGCAGCGTTTACTCATAATCGCTGAAACGCTGGGCATATATGTATTTAATTAAAATCGCAGCCTTTGCGCTTTCATAATCGCACACAACCCAAATCGCAATTGCGGTTCGATTTTGATTAATCATGCGGCCCTAATTTAATGTTAAACTGTAATTATACATTTGTAAGTTGTAATGGGATAAGTAAATGATAATGTCAGATCGATTGAATGAGAGATACTAATGCTTCAATATCTAATATATTTCTGTATGACTACTATAAATGTACACCATTTTGTACCAAAATGAAAACTCATTGTAAGTGAAGATAAAAATAATCAAGTGGAGGATTTTGATATCTAAAATACTGAATACATAAATAGAATAAATAGAAACTCAAAAATATTATTTTATCTGAACCACAATTTAATTTAATTTTTTTAAATCATGAAAATAGCACAATTTTCACTGCATTATAACAAATAAAACACAATTACGCAATATGCTTACAAAATCTTTTAATAATATTTGAATAAAGGGTGATGTCGATTCTCAAAAATGTTCATTGTATTAACTCAAATTTTATTTCAATGAACTCAAAATTTTAAGGCAACCAGGTAACTTTAAATTTTTTTTTTTACATTTTAAAAGTAAATTTTTTTTTCCCAGTGTTTGTATGTATGTATATATATATATATATATATATATATATATATATATATATATATATATATATATATATATATATATATATATATATATATATATATATATAAATAAAATATATAAATGTTTTTAATACATGTAAATTTATACACATGCATGATGTCACACAACCTAATTTTTAGTGAATTCCCTCCAGAAGTTTCAAGTGGGGGTGTGTGTGTGTAACTCATGGTTTCCCCCCTCCATCTCTACCACTTACTTTTTCTCCACACTCCTCTGACGTCACTGGAGTTTCCCTTGGTCCAAGCTTTAAAAAGAATGAAGAACTAGTATATTCTGAACACAACAGTGACAGACCAGCCAAGCAAAGTGATAAACTGCGCTGAGGAGACTTTACAGAACATTTTAAAACGCACATTGACAGCGCCTGCATTTGTACAAAGTTTGACTTGAGCTTTCGGAGAACTAACTCACAGCGATGATGGAGCATGACAGTCAGGTATTGTTGGATCTTGAAGAAGGAACGTTGCCCTTACCGAAGGTGATGGTGTCGAGAAGGAAGGCTGACTCTTCAAAGTCAGGCGTATGGCGGGTGTGTGGGGTTTTGCTGGCTGTGGCCCTGTGTGTTGCCGCTGCTGTCTGCTTCACGCTCGACAAGGTCAGAATCCTGATCCGCACACATACCATTAACATAACTGCATTATTAGATGTGTAATCATGTGTCTCTTGTTCCCTCTATAGTCTCAGAGTAAACAGGAAAGTGGAACTGGTGAGTTTCAGATCCCCTTTTGTTCCATTCACACCAGCTTATTATATTTTCGGTGAAACTAAAGAATCTTATATGATTAATTTTGTCTCTCTCCACATCAGGGCTCAGTCTTAAAACGAGAGATCATTTATCACAAGCAAATTTCACTTCCAAGGCTGCCATCCATTTAACAGGTAAGCTTGATTCCAAAGTGCTAAATGAGCTGTAAATAAACACTAAAACGTCTTGCACCCCAGATGTGCTATTTTATTATTACAGAATGCATTAAAAGTTTCAACAATTGTGCATTGTATTATACACTTTAAGTACTTTTTGAAGCCATGGTGTTTGGACAATACACTCTAAAAAAATGGTGCTATATAGCACTAAAAGGGGTTCTTTGGCTCGTAATCATAGGGGAACCATGGTGCTTCAGTGGTTCTTCAGCGGTTCTTTGGGATGACTGATGTGCTATATAGCACCACTACCGTGTACAGAACCTGTTAAGATATGGTGCTATATAGCACCAAAAGTGGTTCCCCTATGATTATGAGCCCAGAACCACTTTTAGTGCCATATAGCACCATTTATTTTAAAGTGTAATCTTGAATCATTTGGTTTTGTATCCAAAAATGTAGGATACACAGAACATGTGTTAGGTTTGTATTTCACTCCTATAGATTTTGATAAGATTTTGACTCCTATAGATTCTGATAGGGTCAGGGATAGCATGCTTCCCATATCTTTTGATGTTAAAGTCAAACTCTGCTGTGATTTTACACAAATTCATCCGTCATTTAGAAATTGAACAATTACAGATGTCAATGCTCAGCATGAACACAACGGTGACAGAGCTGTTGGTAATGAACACATATAAACACCGTTATGGTCTGTGACCGCTGTGTTGCATGGCATGCTCTCACCTTTTAAAACCATTATACATAGTAAAAGAAAATATTACCCTGACTACAGTAGCCTATATACAGTTTCACTTAAAAGATAAAAAGGCTATAGTTTGTGCATTTTGTGTGTTGGCTGTCAAGAGCATATTTAAAAAAAACTCATTTAATTCAGTTTAATTTGAAGAAAAATGTTGTTCAGTGTGTTAACATTCGTTAAGGCATCGATTTAATGTGTCCCTTAACAATTGTTTTATTAATCTAGTTATCTGTAAGTATACTATTGTTCATTGTTAATTCATGTTTGTTCACATTATCATAATGTATTAGTAGCATAGGCTATATTTATAATTGTATCAACCAAGCAATTATGGTAGGCTACTTTGTTGGGTTGCCACTTGATGTCCAATGTAAAATCTGCATCCGACTTATTCCTTTTTTTGTACTCTCTTCTAGGTGGATATGACGCTAAACACCCTACAAAATCCCTAGATTGGAAAGTAGACCAGGACCAGGCTTTCTCTTCAGGCGGCTTGGAATTAAAAGAAAGGGAGATCATCATTCCTTATGACGGCATTTACTTCGTCTACAGCCAGGTCTCTTTCCGCATCAGCTGCACGTCTGACAGGACTGAGGACCATGACATTGTGCATATGAACCACGCGGTGTGGCGCTTTTCCGAATCCTATGGAAGCTACAAGCCTCTATTCAGCGCTATCCGCTCCGCCTGCGTGGACGTGTCTGACACTTACGATCTGTCGTTCAACACAATTTATCTCGGTGCGGCCTTCCAATTACTAAGAGGAGACAAACTGCGTACCGAAACGACATCAGTACTCCTGCCCGACGTCGAAAATGAAAACGGAAAGACCTTCTTTGGGGTGTTTGCTCTATGAGCATAGATGGGCATCAAGCAAAACTTGAAAAGTAGGGTAAGAATGGAAACCTGTGGAGAGGAAAGCAAGAAACTGAGCAAAAAAATGACTCCTAGTCAATGTTTTATATTAAAACAGGTCAAAACTCTAACTCTATGAAACTTATGGATCAGAGAAATCCAGATATGATTTTATGTGGCTAAAATCATGGGCACTTTGTCATGCTGGATTAAAACAACCCAAGTTATTTATATATATATATATATTTTTTGTTGTTGTTAAGATGTTAATATTATGCTCATTTATTTATTTAACTATTTATTTACCTATTTATTAAAAGAATGAAGAACTACTGTACTGCTATTGTAATGAAATGCAAACATTTAATAAACCTACAACCAAACGAACTCTAAGCATGTAGTCTAGGCTAATCCATATAAAATCAATCTAATGAAATGATGTGTAATTTGCAGTTTTCCAGTTTTTCCTTTAAAACAAACAGATGATAATCAATTTGTCTTTGGCTCTGATATTAGGCTACAGAGAGCAAAAGGATGAAAAGTTGGTTGTGTAGAGGAAACATTGGATATGATGAAATTTCTCAGCAAAAAAAGGCCAAACAAACTTTTAAATGTTCCAGTTTGCTAGATATTTGTATTCAAATTTAGAAAGCAGGGTCCTAGGAAAATAGCATTTCGCTAGTGCATTTGAAACCCCCTCTGCAAGCATGTTTACGCCGACACTGTTTCCTTATCAGAGACTGTGGTTTCAGTGAGGGGAAACTCCCTTGTATGCGCCATAATGTCAGGTTCACATAGAGTGGGCCTTTTCATGGTTACTCAAAGCCTCTCTGTGAATCGATTTAACCAACTATGGGCAAGGAACAGAAAAAACATTTGGCCTCATGTGGTTAACACTTCATAGTGGTGTTCATTAGTCATTGATATTCTGATATTCGTCTGGTGAGATGCTGCTGTTAATGAAAATTATGCAGAAAGGCTGTATTCTTGAGACAATACTGTGGAAAACTTGAGGCAGTTGGGGATCATTTGTACATTATGATAGAGGTAATTCTCTAATTTGCCTACGGCTATAATCTGCCATGAAATATCAGAGTTTGTGTTCTTCTAAGTTATTAATGGTCATAAAAATCTGTGTCCATTGGAAGAGTGTTATGATGATTTTTAGCTAAAACTTTAAACTGTGTTCTCAGAACTATATCATTTTCCATAAATCTCAAGTCAGGAGAAGTTGTCACATGCATTTTATGTTTATCCCGTACACTATTCCTCAATGATTTGAGATTTTTGTGCAGTGTATTTTCATTTTTGTTCCATGGGTCATTTGTGTTTCATTTTGTGTTTTGATAAAAAAAAAAAAAAAAATAAGCTAAAGAAAACTGATTTATGTTGTGGAAGATGCCATTTTACTTGCAAGTTTATAGAGATATATTTTCGATGTATATTTTAAAAATGGTATTCTCAAATCATTGTCAACAAACAATAAAACTGTAAACAATCAGCGACTGACAATTTATTTAGTTTAAAGGTTGGCTCTAAGAATGCAATAAGCATTTTCAAAAACTGGGTAAAATTAGGTGACATTATTCTCCTTAACCAACCGACATTAAAAGGAAAATTAGAATTATAAAAGTGTTCAATTATTTTTAGTTGACAACCCTAAATGTCTTACGAACATGTAAAAGGTACACTATGTAACTTTTCTTTTGTTCAAAATGAACAACATTTACATAATGAGTCAATACATTAATCCTTCTTCCAAAACGTGCATTTGTCTTACCTCAATTCACTACAACTATGTGTGTGTTTTTTTTTTTAGACCTGATGGGATGGTTTTCGCAGGAAAGAGCGTACAAACAAAATCTTTTTGGTATTTTCGTATCGTATTTTATTTCACGATAACAATATCACAATTGTTATTTTTGGTTTAAATAAGGTTTTTGTGAAATCAAAATATTTGATACCACTGAAATGTCATAATTCTCATCACCATTTTCAATGTCATTTAGAAAACGATACTCGGTTACTTAACGTAACCTCGGTTTTCTCTAGAAGAGGGAACGAGTATTGCGTAAGTTCACTTACGCTACGGGAAAGTATTCTTTCTTCGAGATTCTGAAAAACCACAAAATTATCCTTAATTTTTGTAACATTGTCAACGCAGTGCGGCAGCCTGGCAGACCATAGCAAGCTATTCCAGCGTGTCTATTGGCTGCACCGCTGGCAACTGCTGCAGCCTATCGGTGAGCCCGCGTGACGTGGCAACCAATGAGGGCGCTTCGCGCCCCTCACGCCTCATTTGCCTACAGGTAGGGCGTGGCCATGTGTATATAAGCAGGGCTCGCAGGCTGGAAATTCGGTTTTCGTATTCTGAAGCGTAAAAGCCCGTGGGGCGCACGGCAAGGAACGCAATACTCGTTCCCTCTTCTAGAGAGAACCGAGGTTACATTAAGTAACCGAGTATCGTTCTCTTACGAGAGGTTCTCTCGTATTGCGTAAGTTCACTTACGCTACGGGAACTCATTGTCGACGCCGTGCGCGCCGTGCATACAGCATATGTATCCCAGGGAAACCGGGGAAAAAACAAAGCTGGGGCCAGGTGGCCGGTAGAGAAACGTGCCAGCACATATAAGAAACACTTCATTGTACTGATAGGTGAATACAACACCCTATCTCGCGCATAAGGGGAGCGGCACTGCCGGTCTCCTACAAATTCACATAAGCACAATACCGAACTTACGACCAGTACGCGAGCGTTGTCTGCACAGAATCACTGGGCAGAGCTAACCGCCCCTTCAAACTGATAACACTTTAGCCTGCAAGGCAGGAACTTCCATATTGTAAAATCTCACGAATGTAGACGGGGAGGCCCAGCCTGCCGCCATACAAATATCGTGGATGGAAATCCCTAGAGCCCAGGCCCACGAAGAGGCCATGCCTCTAGTGGAGTGGGCTCTAACTCCTAGCAGGCACTGCAGGTGTTTGGAGGCGTACGCTGCTGCGATCGCGTCCACTATCCACCTGGACAGGCTCTGTTTCGAAGCGGCGAGACCCTTAGTGTGCCCGCCAAACGAAACAAAGAGCTGCTCAGAACGCCTGAAGGCGGCGGAGCGTGTGACAAACTCTCAATGCCCTGACAGGGCAGAGGATGGGATGCTGGCAGAGCCGAGAGGGAGATTATCTGTGCCCTGAAGGGAGTACCGATCGCTTTGGGGACATAACCATGCCTCGGTCTGAGGATGACCTTGGAGTCATTCGGACCGAACTCAAGACACGCCGGGCTCACGGAGAGCGCGTGCAGATCCCCCACGCGTTTTACTGAAGCCAGAGCTATCAGAAACGCGGCTTTAAGCGAAAGGAGCTTTGGTTCCACAGCTTCGAGCGGTTCAAAGAGATGAGCCTTCAGGGCCTCCAAGACCAAGGACAAATCCCAGATAGGAACCGAGGGGGGTCGCGGGGGATTCATCCGTCTAGCTCCTCTGAGGAAACGGATAATGAGCTCGTTCCTTCCTAGCGCGCTGCCGAGCGTCGTCTGAGCGAACGCTGCTATAGCCGCCACATACACTTTGAGCGTGGAAGGGGACCTGCCCAGTTCCAAAAGCTCTTGGAGGAAGGAGAGCACCCGCTGGACCCCACATTCTTGTGGATCCAAACCTTTAGCAGCACACCACTTAGTAAACACAGACCACTTGGAACTATATAGCCGCCTCGTCGAGGGAGCTCTAGAATGTGTGATCGTGTTCACAACCCCTTCGGGCAGGTCAACGGGTATCCGTTGGTCACCCATGCATGCAGAGACCAGCACTCCGGATGGGGATGCCAAACCGACCCTTCGGCTTGAGAGAGGAGATCTGCTCTCAGCGGGACTGGCCAGGGGGGTGAGTGTGACAGTCTCACCAGCTCTGGGTACCAAACCTGGTTCTCCCAGCGCAGCGCTATGAGGAGCACCGGGCGGCGCGTCTCCCTGATTTTCGCTATGACCTGAGGCAATAGGGAAACCGGTGGGAAAGCATATAGCGGGAGGCTGGGCCAAGGCTGGGACAGAGCATCCTCGCTTTTGGATAGGAACATCGGGCAGCGGGCGTTCTCTTTCGTCGCAAAGAGGTCGACCTCCACTATGCCGAATAGGCGCCATAAATGCTGGACTGTCTGGTGGTGCAGGGACCATTCCCCTGGGGGAATGAGGCCCCTGGACAGCTTGTCCGGGCCGACATTGAGGCGGCCTGGAACGTGCGCGGCCCTCAGCGAGCGCAACGAGCCGTGTGCCCACACGAGCAGGCGTTCCGTCAGATTGCCCAGACATCTGGACCTGACGCCGCCCTGTCGGTTCACGTGCGACACCACTGACGTATTGTCCGAACGTGGTGTCCCCGTATGAGAGGGAGAAAATGCCTGAGCGCGTTCTCGACCGCCATCATCTCCAAACAGTTTATGTGGAGGAGTTTCTCCTGGCCTGACCAGAGGCCAGAGGCCGGTCTGCCCTCGAAAACAACGCCCCAACCTGAGGTGGAAGCATCTGTCGAGATAACCTTGCGGTGTGAGATGGCCCCCATCGCCACTCCCTGCTGGTACCAGTCGGCTACTAACCAGGGCTTCAGTGCTGAAGTGCAGCTCTGAGTCACCTTGATTCGGAAGCCTCCGGACGCCCAGGCTCTGTGAGGCACTTGGGCGTTTAACCAGCGTTGCAGTGGGCGCATACGCAGTAGACCTAGCTGGAGCACTGCCGCAGCTGAGGCCATACTCCCCAGCATCCTCTGAAAAGCTTTTAGAGGTGCGGTGCTGCCTGGCTGGAAGGACGCAGCTATGCGTTGGATTCGGCGCGCACGCCGTGGTGACAGGCGGGCTGACATTGCCACAGAGTCCAGATCCAAACCCAGAAATGAGGTTGACTGCGTGGGCACTAGTGAGCTCTTGGTCCAGTTGACCGTGAGCCCCAGGCTGTCTAGATGGCTGAGCAGCACTGCCCTGTGGGCAAGGAGCTCGGCCTCTGACTGTGCTCGAATGAGCCAATTTAGAGTAAAGCCCCGTCCACACCGCCAGCGATTTTGTCGCTGCGTGTCGCTGGCGGGGCTTCAGACAGAGAGGGGGAGCGGAGAGGGATGACGAAAGGTGAAGCACTTAAAGTGACACATGCTATTCGCGCTTGTTGTGAAGCCTTGAGATCGCTGTTAGAAAAATGCACTGGACACGAGGTGTAGAGAAAGAAGCAGAATCGAGGCCGGGGCACTATCGATGCTGTATGCGCCGTTTTGGATAAATAGGATAACGACCTGATGTGTTTGTGTTGATTATTGGGTGGTCATCATTAAAATAGCCTACTATATAGTTTTATATGAAATGTAGTATTATATTATATTATATATATATATATATATATATATATATATATATATATATATATATATATATATATATATATATATATATATATATATATATATATTCTACTATATGAAATTTCATTGTGTTTATTTAAGTCCCACAATAGCCTGTTGCTGTTTATCTGGATGGAGTGTTTTTCTTCTTTTTTTTTCTTGGTTAATTTAATATTCCGAAAAATAACTGCTTGTGAAAACAATTCTTGCAGTGTATTTTTTTACATTTCGCACCCGTGCAGTGCATGTTCTGAAAAAAAAAAAAAATTGCCTTGAATAAAAAACCGCAGGCGGGGGAGTTAAACTGCATCAAATGTCTATTTTGTTGGCAATCGGCGTGTAAGTGCATATAAATGTAAACAACATGAACGTAATGGAAGGTTATACAGGGATAATCCAATGATTGTGTGTGTGACTTTAGCTCCGCCCACTGCACGCCTTCATGAGTTCAGCTGTTTTCGGAAAGAATCGGTAGAGCATATCTGTCTTTTATAAATCTGATAAAACTAAAGACTCTTCAGAGATATGAAGGATGCAATACTACTCGATAGGTACTCAAGATTAACATGAAACTGCGTGCCCCCCCCCCCCCCTTTAATAACGACAGCAGGTATTTATATTTAACCGTTAAAGCCCAATTACCAAAAAATACCTCCGTTTTGTTCTAACAGACTCCATGAGCAGCGGCTTCTGAGCCACACCTGTTTGAGCAAAGTTAATATAGAAAAAATCAAGTTAAAGTTTTCTGAAGGTTCCAAAACAAAATCCCATTAAAATCCCTGGCAATGACAAATTTGGCACACACCAAAGCTGCGTTCCATTCGACAGGGTCCCTACGCAGTGTTCACTGCTCCCTACTCCCTGAGCACGGTATATCAGTTGAAGTGGACTTCGCTGACAATAATCGCTCATTTGGAATGCCCTGCAATGTCATCAAAGAAGGGCAACGACAGGGTCGCGCAGATTATGATATAACATAAATATTGTAATTTATTTTACTTTCAAATTTAAAATAGGCATATACATTTACAAAATACACAGTATATCTAAACAATATACTCAAAACATTGTATTAGTCTATTCGTTTTATTAGTTTACATATAGGCCTACTTGTATATTTAATTGACAATTAACAGATTCGGCCATCGAAACCACGGGGTTCTCCTTGCATCGAATGGACAGAGAAAAAGATCTCTCAGGGAAAAGCAAAGGCGGGGGTGTATGTTTTATGATCAACAGATCCTGGTGTGATCAGAGGAACGTACATTCTATCAAGTCTTTCTATTCTCCTGATCTGGAACTTCTCATGGTTCTGTGCCGACCATTCTGGCTACCGAGGGAATTCACAGCGGTCATCATCACAGCTGTGTATATTCCCCCACAAGCTGACACAGACCAGGCACTAAAGGAACTGTATAGGACAGTGAGTGAGCAGGAAACCACGCATCCTGAGGCTGCGTTTATTGTGACTGGGGACTTTAACATAGCCAACTTCAAGTGCATTGCACCTAAATACCACCAACATGTTAACTTCAACACGCGAGGGAACCGTGTCTTAGATCACTGTTACTCTCCCTTCCGGGATGGTTACAAGTCCCTCCCGCGCCCACCATTTGGCAAATCGGATCACTCTTCCATTCTCCTTCTGCCCGCTTACAGGCAGAGACTGAAACAGGAAGCACCCGCCCTCAGAACCATCCAGTGCTGGTCGGACCAATCAGACTCTATGCTACAGGACTGTTTTGATCACGCGGACTGGGAGATGTTCCGGTCGGCCTCTGATGACGACATCGAGGTCTACGCTGATAGCGTAACGTGTTTCATCAGGAAGTGCGTAGAAGCAGTTGTTCCGACCAAAACAATTCGGCTGTACCCAAACCAGAAGCCGTGGCTAAATGGGGATGTTCGCGCGGCACTCAATGCGCGGACCTCCACTTTTAACTCCGGTAATGCGGAGGAGCATAAACAAGCAAGTTATGCCCTCCGGAAAACCATCAGAGCAGCAAAACGCCAGTACAGGGACAAGATTGAAGGACAGTTCAACACCATCGACTCTAGAAGCATTTGGCGGGGAATTAACACCATCACGTACTATAAAGGGAACATAAACTCCACCGTGAATACCGCTGCCTCTCTCCCGGACGAGCTCAACACTTTTTATGCTCGCTTTGAGGGAACTAACATCGCCCTCGCGGAGAGAGAGCTCGTGGCTGAAGATGCAGAGGTTAGTTCACTCTCTGTATCTGTAGCGGATGTAACCCGATCCTTCCGGCGGGTGAACATCCGTAAAGCCGCGGGTCCAGACGGCATTCTGGGCCGCGTCATCAGAGCGTGCGCGAACCAACTGGCTGGAGTTTTCACGGACATTTTTAACCTGTCCCTCTCCCTGTCTGTGGTCCCCACATGCTTCAAAACGTCCACCATTGTGCCTGTACCGAAGCAATCAAAAACCACCTGCTTAAACGACTGGCGTCCTGTTGCTCTGACCCCCATCATCAGCAAATGCTTTGAGAGACTAATCAGAAACCACATCTGCTCTGTTCTCCCTCCCTCACTGGACCCACTGCAGTTTGCATACCGCACAAACCGCTCCACTGATGATGCCATTTCATCCACTATACACACTGCTCTCTCCCACCTGGAAAAGACGAACACATATGTGAGAATGCTGTTTGTAGACTACAGCTCAGCATTCAACACCTTTGTGCCCTCCATACTTGACGGGAAACTCCGGGCTCTAAGCTTAAACAGCTTGTTATGCAGCTGGATCCTGGACTTCCTGTCAAACAGACGCCAGGTGGTCAGAATGGGCAGCAACATCTCCTCATCACTGACTCTCAACACTGGAGCCCCTCAGGGCTGTGTTCTCAGTCCACTCCTGTACTCCTTGTACACACATGACTGTGTGGCAACCCACAGCTCCAATACCATCATCAAGTTTGCTGACGATACGACGGTGGTAGGTCTCATCACTGACAATGATGAAACGGCCTACAGAGAGGAGGTGCATACTCTGACCCAAAGTTATCAGGAGCACAACATCTCCCTCAACGTCAGCAAGACCAAGGAGCTGGTGGTCGACTTCAGGAGGAATGAGAGAGAACACCGCCCCATCACCATCAATGGAGCACCGGTGGAGAGAGTCAGCAGCTTCAAGTTCCTCGGTGTCCACATCACAGAGGAACTCTCATGGTCCGTCCACACCGAGGCCGTTGTGAAGAAGGCTCATCAGCGCCTTTTCTTCCTGCGACGGCTGAGGAGGTTTGGAATGAACCGCCACATCCTCACACGCTTCTACAGCAGCACCATAGAGAGCCTGCTGACTGGCTGCATCACCACCTGGTACGGCAACAGTACTGCCCGCAGCCGCAAAGCCCTGCAAAGGGTAGTGCGCACGGCCAGCTGCATCATCGGAGGTGAGCTTCCCTCCCTCCAGGACATTTATGCCAGGCGGTGTGTGAAGAAAGCTCAGAGGATCATCTGAGACTCTAGCCACCCGAACCATTTTGTCTGCTCTCACTGCTGCCATCAGGCAGACGGTACCACAGCATCAGAACACGCACCAGCCGACTCCAGAACAGCTTCTTCCCACAAGCAATTAGACTACTTAACTCCAGATCCATCAGGATCATAACACACACTGGACAGAATATCACTCAGCACAACCCACTGTAGATACACACATTATATACACATTTATTTATCATATAGCACCTATTGTACATTGGATCTCTATTGTGATTAATATTGTATACTGTACATTGTATATTATTATTATAGCTTAATGTATATTGTTTAATGTATGTTTAGTGTATATTGTTTAAAGTATATGTATATTGTAAGTATGTGTATATTGTTTAAAGCTGTGAGAACTACACTCACATTGTGTAAATTATTTATTGTTTATTGTAGAGTTTACTGTGCTGTGAGTAATTGTGGGCGCATCAGATGTGTAATCTGATATTGCTTTAAATGTTGTATATGTCATGTCATGACTGCTATGTTGCTCGGAACTGCACCTAAGAATTTCACCTACTGTTGCACTTGTGTATATGGTTGTGTGACAATAAAGTGATTTGATTTGACAGATTTGAAGCTGTAGGCTACTGTAACGGTCATCCAATATGAAAATACATTTTGATTTGGTTAACTGTATAAATGTGTTCAATGGTCTTAATAATTGAAATATTAAAGTGTCATTTGAGAGATTCTTAGTGCATTCCAGAGAACTATTAATGGAATATAGTTAACTATATAGTTAAGGAGAGCAGACCACAAAAGTGCAGTGTCTATTGTCTTTTTCATATTGTTACCAACAATATGAAAAAGTATATGACAATATGAGTTCTTGGCACAGATATTTTTGTTATACCAGTGTCACATTAAAACACCAAGCATAACATCATTTTCCTGTTCAGCTCATTTAGTGAAACTGATGGTACGGATAATTTTTAACACAGCCTTGTTATTTGGAATGATTTGTTTTGACCAAAAGCAGAAGTGCCACCTGTATTTTAAAATGCAGTATCGCTTGGTGGTTATGGAACAGGAGAATCATTAAATAATGCTCGAAATATATCTCAGATGTGTAAATGGAAATTGCACCAACTCTGGAAGTCCCCTTTGACCACTATACTTCCACTGAAATGCCATTAGATGCCACATCATATTCGTTTATGTTGGTGTCATTGTCAGTGGGGGAAGGTGGTTAAAGTGCTCCAAAATAATGAACTGACAAGCCTTACTGTAACTGAGGATAATAAAGCAGTTCCAATTATAAAGTAACACAGCCTCTCTGAGTGCAACGTGACTCATAAAACAGAAAAAAAAACAGATGGACGGTTTTGAAAAATGTAGCAAAAACAACGTCTTTATTTCACCAGACAGCAGTCCAATTGCGTTGTACAGAATCTATCATAGTTCAAATACAAATATATTTTCAATACCACATACGAATACCTTTGACTGTATATACTTCATACTTTGTGCAAGAGAATACATTTATCATGTACATTTAGCATTTACACAATTAACATTTGTGTAATCATAGCATTGTCTGCATGAATATCACTATCATGATTATTATTGAACCACCATTTGATGAGAAATGATGAATATTACAGTAGACTGATAATAAAAACCACGGTGGGGTTTGTTCACGACATTCCCCCAGGATTCCTGGGGTCAACCTGTGTCAGCGTTTATGCAAATCACCAGAGCACCATTTAGCCAATCACAAGTGCTTATGACACACCAAATCTAAGACATCAATATGCAGTTCAGTCTCTGTTTGGAATGGAATACTAGCACACTGCAAATACTGTATTCTGTTTTATTTATTCAAAAACTCATCTCAAACTGTATGCATTATGCAACGCTAAACCTTTCAAAAAGTAGTATGGTACTCTGTAGTCACCATTCAGCAAATGTTTAATAGTTTGTATGAAAGTGATTCACATTTGGGAGCTTAATATTACCTTTGGTTCGTAGAGTGCAAAATGCCTGTTCACTTTTTCAGCGGCCTTGGTTCTGGAAGTATTTTTCCCATAGGGATATTATAAGCCATGTACCAAACTAACCAGCTACAAGGTTAATCACAACATTAAGAATTTTTGATTTGAAGCAAAATAGTGTTCGAAAATTGGACGAAAAGATGTATTTAACAATTTCAATGAGGCAAAGAACTAGCACTATGTATGTGGAAATATATATGTATATACATTTAAAATACAGGGAGTGCAGAATTATTAGGCAAATGAGTATTTTGACCACATCATCCTCGTTATGCATGTTGTCTTACTGCAAGCTGTATAGGCTGGAAAGCCTACTACCAATTAAGCATATTAGGTGATGTGCATCTCTGTAATGAGAAGGGGTGTGGTCTAATGACATCAACACCCTATATCAGGTGTGCATAATTATTAGGCAACTTCCTTTCCTTTGGCAAAATGGGTCAAAAGAAGGACTTGACAGGCTCAGAAAAGTCCAAAATAGTGAGATATATTGCAGAGGGATGCAGCAGTCTTAAAATAGCCAAGCTTCTGAAGCGTGATCATCGAACAATCAAGCGTTTCATTCAAAATAGTCAACAGGGTGTGGAATAGGCAAGAAGCGTGTGGAAAAACCAAGGCGCAAAATAACTGCCCGTGAACTGAGAAAAGTCAAGCGTGCAGCTGCCAAGATGCCACTTGCCACCAGTTTGGCCATATTTCAGAGCTGCAACATCACTGGAGTGCCCAAAAGCACAAGGTGTGCAATACTCAGAGACATGGCCAAGGTAAGAAAGGCAGAAAGTCGACCACCACTGAACAAGACACACAAGCTGAAACGTCAAGACTGGGCCAAGAAATATCTCAAGACTGATTTTTCTAAGGTTGTATGGACTGATGAAATGAGAGTGAGTCTTGATGGGCCAGATGGATGGGCCCGTGGCTGGATTGGTAAAGGGCAGAGAGCTCCAGTCCGACTCAGACGCCAGCAAGGTGGAGGTGGAGTACTGGTTTGGGCTGGTATCATCAAAGATGAGCTTGTGGGGCCTTTTCGGGTTGAGGATGGAGTCAAGCTCAACTCCCAGTCCTACTGCCAGTTTCTGGAAGACACCTTCTTCAAGCAGTGATACAGGAAGAAGTCTGCATCCTTCAAGAAAAACATGATTTTCATGCAGGACAATGCTCCATCACACGCGTCCAAGTACTCCACAGCGTGGCTGGCAAGAAAGGGTATAAAAGAAGAAAATCTAATGATATGGCCTCCTTGTTCACCTGATCTGAACCCCATTGAGAACCTGTGGTCCATCATCAAATGTGCGATTTACAAGGAGGGAAAACAGTACACCTCTCTGAACAGTGTCTGGGAGGCTGTGGTTGCTGCTGCACACAATGTTGATGGTGAACAGATCAAAACACTGACAGAATCCATGGATGGCAGGCTTTTGAGTGTCCTTGCAAAGAAAGGTGGCTATATTGGTCACTGATTTGTTTTTGTTTGGTTTTTGAATGTCAGAAATGTATATTTGTGAATGTTGAGATGTTATATTGGTTTCACTGGTAAAAATAAATAATTGAAATGGGTATAAATTTGTTTTTTGTTAAGTTGCCTAATAATTATGCACAGTAATAGTCACCTGCACACACAGATATCCCCCTAAAATAGCTAAAACTAAAAACCACTTCCAAAAATATTCAGCTTTGATATTAATGAGTTTTTTGTGTTCATTGACAACATGGTTGTTGTTTAATTATTAATGTTGTAAAATTAATCCTCAAAAATACAACTTGCCTAATAATTCTGCACTCCCTGTATTTATCGCGATTCTGATTGGTCAGCAGAATCATGGGTAATATAAGCCACGTTTCCACCCCAGGAACTAGGGACTTTGGGGTGGTATTCTGAGAGTTTCGACCGCAGGGACCTGGGGCTAAATGAAGTTACAAGTAAAAAATTCCCCCTCAGAAAGTTCCTGCTCGAGAGGTAGTACTTTTTCACGCAACATTTTGATTGGTTGACTCCAAGCAGCATTTTATTTCAACCATCATTTTTAAAAGGCTGTTGCAGTGCGTGCAGTGAGAGTTGTTTGCTATTCGAATCAACATTGGAGTTTAAAAGATACGACGATGAGGTTCTGTCTTTATTAAGCTTTTATGTGGAGGACGAAATCCAGCAGGAACTGTAAAGTCGTGTGCAGTCCTACATCACCGGACTTATTTTGCCTAATCTTCACGGTACTTTAGACCACGTTGGAAACGTAGACAGCAACAGGTCTGGGGGTAAAAAAGGTCTTGGGACAAATTGTTCCAGGTAATTTTGGTGGAAACACGGCTATAGTTTTTCACAAGGAATTCTGCTGTTAAAGGTGCAGTGTGTAATATTTATGAGGATCTATTGACAGAAAAGCAATATAATATACATAACTAGACCGTTTACAATAAACCGTTATGTTTTTATGACCTTAGAATGAGCTGTTTCTATCTACATACATCGAGGGTCCACTTACAGTGAAGTCACTATTTTGCGCCACCATGTTTCTACAGTAGCCCTAAATGGACAAACTGCTCTACAGAGCGCTAGCAACTCTCTGCTGTCTCAGACGACAAATTTGTCCTGTGTTGGCTACCGTAGCTTCTCTATGTGCTTCGAAAGGGAGGGTTGGCAAAAAATGAACAACCTCGTAAGCTCACAGAAGACTATTCTTTGAAGGTTTTTAAGTCATTGTTAAAAATCAATACCCCTATGAAGAAAATGAATAGAATTTTAACTTCCGGAACCCGACTGTTGCACTCTATGGCAGTTCAAGTCAAGAGCATTGTATTCTGGGATATGGTACCCCGCCGCATACTGTCTACAGTATACCAAATACTACAGCAAGGGTAGTATGCTAGTATGCTATTCTGAAGACAACCTCTGTTTGTTTACGAAACCAGCAGCAACATTAAGTATGAGGTAATAATAGGTCTCTAAAATAATGAGCAATGTGGTCACAAGCACTTATGAATCGACAAATGACTCTCATAGTCCCAGTAGGGATTTTTTCTGTACATCCCATCCCTCTAAATGAGAGAGCGAGAGAGTCTTTGCCACCGTAAAAAAGAAATGAGGCAGGTGAAACGAACCATTAACAGTCCGGCTAAAACCGAAACTTTACTGCACATGCCCACTGATGAATCCAAACCACACACACTGAGAGAAAGCAAGAGACAGCTGTTGGGAAAAGCTGCCATTGAAGACTGTCATGTCAAGGGAACAGAAACTGGCATTACACGAGGTAACCAAGAATTATTATGAACAAGGAACAGTTCCTCAGTAGTCCGTTTCTAAATCATGTATTGTACTGTACAGTAGGGCTTCAGTTTTTGTTTCAATCAGGAATGTAACATGGTTTGAGTGATGACTACACAAAGCAGCTGATGAGTGTGTGAATGTGTAAAGTACCATATTGCACGCTCCTCTAAGTTCCGTTTAATGAACTCATTTCCCTTTATCGTTGCTTGGTATCAAACGCACATGACAAAGATGGCTGCACAATGCATTTTTAATGTTATTTGCATTTCAAAGTAGCAGCATCCTGTGACGGCTTCAATATGGCAGGTGCCATTTAGAAGCAAACTGCATTACAATGCTGGGAGATTCAATCTGCAGCTCTCAGCTACACAGGGGATTGAATAAAAACAAAACCCCCAAATCTGTGATGAAATTACATCTCTTCTGTACAAAGCCTTCAAAGGCCTTCAACAGCTTGTGAGTGTTAATACATTATCCCAGCATGCTCTGGGAGAAAAGCAGGCTATAAGCAAACCAACATCATTTCATTACATCATTGCAGCTTATTGTGAAGCTAGACTTTTTTAAACAAAGGAATTGTGCAGGGCGTTGCAGTTGCTAAGGTGTTCTGGTTGGTTGCTTACAAAAAAAAAGTTCCTTCTTCAATGTAAATGTACTTATCGTTTGCCTGGAGAAAATCATAAGTCTGATCACTTAGAAAAGTAATAGCACACCTCTCTTCAACAAGCTACACGATTTGAGGCATCATTTCTGTGATTCGGGATAAAAAGTCAGTTCAAAATGGAAGGAAATAATCCGTTGTTCTTGGTCACAAGAAATGTTGTAATACTGTCAGATGCGTGCCAGGGAAAGAATGTCTATGAGGTCATGGTGAAATTGGAACATTTGTAGATGAACAATAGGTTATGAAATATTCAGATTAAAAACAGGAAATGCAGTTCAAGTATGGCGTCAGCAACACCAAGGTCAAGAGTTCGACTTTGAGGGAACACGTACTGATAAAATGTAAACTTTAAATGTACTGTAATACGCACTGGATACAAGCGTCTGCTAAATGAATAAATGTGAATGTACCTTATTGTTACCACACTGACTAGCTATTGAATATCGACCACTACTGAGAACTGTGGGATATTACTAAGGCTGGGTATTGGCAGCATCCTCAATATTTAATATATATTGCGATACATGTTGCAATTCAATGTATAAAAATAGTCCATGATATCAAATTTTAAATCATTGCGATTGACATTGCACCAAATGTGTGTGAATCCTTCAGTCTCTCTAAAGCCCGGAACACACCAAGCCGACAGTCGGCCGTCGGGCAGTTTTTTTGTGCGTCGGCCAACTAAGTGTTCTCGGTGTGTTCGACTGACGTTGGTCCTCGTCGGCTATTTTTCAGCCGATTCGACATGTTGAATCGGCGGTTGTCGGTCAGTCGGGCCATCAGATCCTTCTGATTGGCTGTTCAGCGAGCGAACCAGTGCAAGAGAGAAAAAAACAGAAATGACAGAAATGGTGAGCGAGATTCTGAGCTGTTTTGTTTATATCCCTGTAGCTCTTCCGGTTTCCCGCTTTGAATAATGAAAACAGACTACTGCCACCAGCTGGTACGGAAAGCTATTTACTCTTACACAGGCGCAGAACGGACGTGCTACTTGGCCGTCGGATGTCGAGCGTCGGCTTGGTGTGTCAGGGCAACTTTGGACCCACGCTGCCGACGTGAGCCAACTCCGCAGTCTGCTTTCGTCGGCGTCGGTTTGGTGTGTTCCTTGCTTAAATCGGTTTCAGAGACTTATTTATATGACCTGATTGAACTGTAGGAAATATGAATGCACAAAGTAATAAAAATTGATGCAAGGTAAGAAAGTATCGAACAATTTTGTTTTGTAGAGTCCTAATACACATTTTACACATGATTTTCTGTCATGTCATTCTTCGTGCACATTTTTCTGAGTTAAAATCAGCTGAGGGTTACTCATTTGAACGGTGTAATGGTTCACAGCATTGTAATGTTCAAATATGGTGAAACATCAAATGATGCAATCAAAACCAGATTCTCAAGCCTCCTGTGTATAACATCCCATGAATCACAGCAAGTGTTGGAAACAAAAGAAACAAACAAAGAAACAAAAGACGTCTGGCGGGACGAGATGGGGAAAACTGTGGACCGCGAATAAAGGTAGCTTATTTTTCTCCTTGCTTTTCACTTTGCCGTGCCCCGCTTGCATTTCATCCCAGTACCTCCTGCATCCCGGGACTCACTTGTAGAGGAGCTGCAGTCGTCCAGGGTGACAGTTGTTGCGGTTGATCTTGCCGTCGGGCTGGTACAGGGTGGAGGAGTTGGAGAAGGTGGGAGGGAGGGAATGGTTGTCAGAAGCAGGGAGGGGGTAGCCTGGTGGCGGGAGGAGAGATTTGGGATCGTTCTGTGGAATGGGAAGGGAAGGAGAGTTGTGGTTCTGATTGGAGGAGGTGGGACGTTTTCTGGAGCGCAGGGCCTGTCGCTCTGACAGCTGGTTTCTCAGCTCTGACACACGTTCCTCTTTCTGTTGGAAAGAAAACATGAAATTAAATTAGGAACTGGGCCTAAAATATTAAACATATCTATGCAGATTTGACAGCCACAGAGAAAAGGAAGATTAAAGTAAACTTGACAATTTACCACATCTATTGCATCAGATAAGATAGAGCAAAATTGAGAATTCCGGAATTTGAATTGGATTGACCATCCGACCCACAGGATGTGGAATTGGAATGAGAGGAGGAGGATTTTACTAAATCACAGTTCAAAGAGATTTAACACAATCACACACATTGGGAATTTCCCTTTAGTGTTGTTATTGTTAACTAAGACTAACACTAAAAATTGTTTCTGTAAATTGAAATAAAGCTTAAATAAAATAAAATATGTGAAAATATTAGATGGTAACTAATTGTTACTAATTACACTAATTGTGTTGATTTATTTCTTTAAAAGAAGTGCATTACTGCAAAAACAATAGTATCAACACAAATGTATATTTTGCACAAAATATCACTTAAAATAAATACTGGTGTCAAATTTGGAATCCATTGATTATATCATTTATTGAGCTTTTACTGCTCACATCTACTCATAATAAACACATAGAATTTTCATAGACTTTTTTTTGTTCTGGTGAAGTGACAATTCTACATATTCAGTAATCTCAGCACCAGAATTATTGGTACCTTTCATGAAAATGAGACTGAATAAATATCTAAAATGTATAATATACTGTAAGTAATAATTAATATATAGACATTTATAGAACATACAGACCTTTTTGGTAAAGCCATGCACTTATATGTTAACATTTTGATGATCTCATCTAGGGCAACAAGGTTTGTCACCAGATCTTAGAATTCTCCACCCGCAAAATCAAATTTATCTCAACATTATGTGTATTACCCTCTTTAATTCAGATCTCAGTGTTCAAATCCTGAGGCTGAGACAATCATTGGAAACTTTCTGATGTTTTTACTTTCAGATTAAAGGTCCCATTCTTCGTGATCCCACTGTTCAAACTTTAGTTAGTGTGTAATGTTGCTGTTAGAGCATAAATAATACCTGTAAAATTATGAAGCTCAAAGTTCAATGCCAAGCGAGATATTTTATTTAACAGAAGTTCCCTTTCAAAGCCTACAGTGAACGGCCGGTTTGGACTACATCCTGGTACTTCCTTCATTAATTATGTCAGTAGAACAGTAGAACAGACTAACCTCCGCCCACAAGAATATGCGAAAAAGGGGGCGTGGTCTTGTTGCTGTCCCACGTGGAGAAGAGGACGGTCGCGTGGAGAAAAGGAAGTGGTGCGTTTGAGTGTGTTTGTCGCCATGTCAAACGAGACGCTGTTATTTTCATCCCGGAGTCAAATCACCTTTGTTTGACTTTCCCAGGGACGCTGTAGAGATCATTAAGCGCATATATCTCCCGTTAAAAGGCGTGACCTTTCCATGCAAGTTACGTGCGCTAAGCTGCTGTCGAATCACAACACAGGAACCGGGCCATGTGCGCTAAGCTGCTGTCAAATCACAACACTGGAACCGCTGGCACAATCATAGAACAAGGAAGTCATCAGCCGTTTTTAGGACAGTGAAAACAGCGGTATACAGATGAGTAAATTGTGTGAAAAATACTGTGTTTTTTTACATGCGAAACATGAACACATGTTATATTGCACACTGTAAACACAATCAAAGCTTCAAAAAAACACGAAGAACGGGACCTTTAAGGCAGCCGGAAATCGAATTTTCTGGTCTGATCATTGATCATTACAAAAAGCATCAGTTATGTAGCCTACATGGGAAATTAAGTGATCTTACTCCATGGTCCATAAAATTTTAATTATATATACTGATATATATATATAAACTACTCTTATAGCAGTTACATGAATTTCTTTGAATTCTTGTTCCTTTAATTAAAAGTACAATTCTGCATCCTGTTCACTCAATTCATATTCAATTAATATTCTAAACAAATTAAAAAAAGGCATTCTAAATTTAGTCCTGAAATATGTTCAATCCTGGCATCAGACATTCAGTGTGCTGGAGAAAGTGAAGGTGACACAGAACCTCCTGGATGATCTTCTGCAGCTCTTTGTTCTCTCTCTCCAGCTGGCGGGATTTCTCTTCATCATTGTTGTTTGTGGATGAGCCAGTCTTCATGGTCTCCTGCTGGTCCGACTGCCACTCACCACGAGTGATAAGCCTCCGCATCTACACCCAACACACATACACCACACTAGGTATAACAACAGACCAGATTCATGTTGAAAGAATATTAATGTACTGCAAGCTGCACAATATATACTGTCTACTACCTACTATTTATTAAAATCGAATCGATGAGCAGCAGGCAACAATAGAAATAATGCATTTTATATATATTAACTATTTATTTGTATGATACAGCATCAAATAAGTATTTGAACACCTGAGAAAATCAATGTTCATATTTGGTACAGTAGCCTTTGTTTGCAATTACAGAGGTCAAATGTTTCCTGTAGTTTTTCACCAGGTTTGCACACACTGCAGGAGGGATTTTGGCCCACTCCTCCACACAGATCTTCTCTAGATTAGTCAGGTTTCTGGCCTGTCGCTGAGAAACACAGAGTTTGAGCTCCCTCCAAAGATTCTCTATTGGGTTTAGGTCTGGAGACTGGCTAGGCCACGCCAGAACCTTGATATGCTTCTTACAGAGCCTCTCCTTGGTTATCCTGGCTGTGTGCTTCGGGTCATTGTCATGTTGGAAGACCCAGACTCGACCCATCTTCAATGCTCTAACTGAGGGAAGGAGGTTGTTCCCCAAAATCTCGCAATACATGGCCCCGGTCATCCTCTCCTTAATACAGTGCAGTCGCCCTGTCCCATGTGCAGAAAAACACCCCAAAGCATGATGCTACCACCCCCATGCTTCACAGTAGGGATGGTGTTCTTGGGATGGTACTCATCATTCTTCTTCCTCCAAACACGTTTAGTGGAATTATGACCAAAAAGTTCTATTTTGGTCTCATCTGACCATGTTTAGCTTCTTCCATTTTCTAATGATTGCTCCAACAGTGGACCTTTTTTCACCAAGCTGCTTGGCAATTTCCCCGTAGCCCTTTCCAGCCTTGTGAAGGTGTACAATTTTGTCTCTAGTGTCTTTGGACAGCTCTTTGGTCTTGGCCATGTTAGTAGTTGGATTCTTACTGATTGTATGGGGTCGACAGGTGTCTTTAAGCAGCTAACAACCTCAAACAGGTGCATCTAATTTAGGATAATAAATGGAGTGGAGGTGGACATTTTAAAGGCAGACTAACAGGTCTTTGAGGGTCAGAATTCTAGCTAATAGACAGGTGTTCAAATACTTATTTGCAGCTGTATCATACAAATAAATAGTTAAAAAATCATATATTGTGATTTTTGGATTTTTTTTTTTTAGATTATGTCTCTCACAGTGGACATGCATCTACGATGACAATTTCAGACCCCTCCATGATTTCCAAGTGGGAGAACTTGCAAAATAGCAGGGTGTTCAAATACTTATTTTCCTCACTGTATATACACTTAGGGTGTGTCCGAATCCACTTTTACCAGTTTAACGATGGAAAAAATGGTCAGTGCACCATGCGCATGGTCCAAAACAGTGTTAATTTCGTTGACGAATAATTTTCGTCAACAACCTTTTTACACTGACGAAAACGAGACGATAACTAAATAAAAACTAGTGTTGGATGACAAAAACTATAACGAAAATCAACTGTCATTTTCGTCAACAAATAAAAACGAGACGAAAATGTTAGGGAGGGACGATTAGGGAAGCGATCCAATCAGAACTGATGTCCTGTGTAACAGATGCGCACATTTGATTTGAACATGCTGATCTAACCGCTGGAAAACACGGCGCTGTTGCATGTTCTACAGGCTCACCCCCGCATCCCCAATACAGAGCTCCAGAGTGGCGCTCACAATCAATGAATAGCACACATTTATGTCAGGCAATTGTTTATGAACTAATGCTGATGAATAATGACAATGTTTACTTTACGATGTTTATATAGTAATATGTTTTAGACGGTCGTAACAATGCATATTTTATCTCCTCATCTGAACTTGAATGAACATCCAGCAACTGCAATAGTAAGGCAAGATTTCAAAATAAGAGTCCCGGTATATTTCCAGCTGGTTTATAATTAAAAGTCACACATTATATATTCGTTTTTGCTTACACAATAATCTGTATTTGATTTCATTCTCATTTAATTCATAGTCAGGAGGAAAGACCAGCATTTGACACATATTAAATAAAGAATCAGGGTTATAATAGTTAACTAAAACATTCAAAAAAATCTGTTACTTGAAATTAAATAAATGTTAACTGAAATTAAAAAAATAAATAAACTTATTTGAAGCTTTAGCTTAACATGATATACTAACTAAAACAGAAATACAAAGTTATACAAACTATATAGATGTTTTTAAAAACAAACAAAAAAGTGAATTGAGCTCTCTTTCGTGTATTTTTAATGTAAAAAACAAAATTATGTCAAAATGTCAGTTCAAGTGACAGTCGGTTATGTAATGCTTAAATGCTTAATGTATTACAATTGAACAAAACTCATTAGATTTTAGGAGACTAAATCTACTGTAGATTTAGTCGACTAAAATCTTATGATATTTAGTCGACTAAAACTAGACTAAAACAAAAAACAATTCAGGTGACTAAAATATGACTAAAACTAAATGGCATTTTAGTCAAAAGACTATGACTAAAACTAAATCAAAATATGCGGTCAAAATTAACACTGGTCCAAAAGGGTTGTACCTAGTCTCTTAAGTCATGGGTGTGTTTTGGACGTAACATTCAATAAACCAATCAGAGTCTCATCTCCCATTCCCTTTAAAAGCCAGGTGACTATCCTACGGAGCCCCTAAAGGGACATGGTGGTGGAAAAATTTAGAATGCAAGGAAAAATATTTTTCAAATCTTTTGTGCTCTCTCGCAAAACCTGCTGTGAATTCTGAGTGTAAACACTTCCTGTTTAATATCCCGCTGTTTCAGACAGCTCAGTACGTTAACAATGGAGCGGTTCATAGAGTTTTATTTTGAACTTGGGCTTAAGTATAAAGCAATACAGTCAGTGTATACTTCAATGAGTTCAGCAAAGTTGGCAATATATTCAGAGATTTGAACTTCCCGGGACAATAGCTTGTGAGCTAAACGTTGTTAAAACATAAATGACACCTCTTTAATGTAGACAACAAGATACAACCTAATTTTCCTCAAAATGAGCCTTATAATATGGGAGACAAGTCCGAAGGGACCGTCTGCAAAGTGCAAAACCCGAAAAGCATTACTACAAAAATAGGCAATAACTTCAATGCTACACAATGGTCCCTTCGAACTTGTCTCCCAGCCGACTGTTCATAGAGATCTATAGATTTATATTATAAGACTTGTTTTAAGGAAAATTAGGTTGTAGCTCGTTGTTTACGTTAAAGAGGTGTCATTTGTGTTTTAACAATGTTTAGCTCATGAGCTATTGATTCGGGAAGTTTGAATCTGTGAATATATTGCCAACTTTACTGAACTCATTGAAGTAAGCACTGACTGTATTTCTTTATACTTAAGCCCAAGTACAAAATAAAACTTATGAACCACTGAACACTGAAACTTATGAACACTGTCAGCGGGACATTATTTGCGTTCCCCAAAATGTTCCTCCCATCCTACATTTTTTCCTCCACCATGTCCCTTTAGGAGCTCCGTACTATCCAATAATATTTTACATTGTAATCCTTTTATTTTTAATAATTGGCATGCTTGTGTGCTGCTGTGTGTCCCTGTGTGTTATTACTAACGCGCCCTTTAAAGAACACAAAAAATACTGGTGCAATCTATTTCAGTTGCCTCAAAATAGCAGCACGTCAACAATGTGCCTGAACACACCTCGTTTTCAGACCAGCACGCCCATGGGTGAACAGATGGGCGCAAGTGCATTTTCTATTTAAACAACGTGGGCACTGGACATGAAAATGATAACTGTGTTGGGCTGAAACTAGCAAAAAACCATTGCGTCACGCCTGGCGTCGCATTGTGCCGGGTCTATGATAGGGCCCAGGTTCTTGATTATGTGCAAACCATTAGCCAAGAAAATATACAAAGAAAATAATAGTATAAAATAATATAGCACTGGTCTGAGGTATATCATTCTGCAAAAAATCAAGGCACTTTTCTTATATAGACCTTATGTAGCCCTTTCAGCACTGCACTTGTTGTGTTCTTTCTTCCGGTATGTCTTTCCACAGCATGAAGGTAAGATCTTACGGATTTATGAATGAGCCGCTCATTTTAAAATATTCCCGCTCTACTGAACTTTGTTATGACATACTGACAGATTTTGTATGCAAATCTTCCAGGCCAGTTCCTGTTTGTAAAATGAGCACCATTTGTCTTTAATGGCCCTTGGAGCCCATGAGTGATTGGATTAGCATCTATGCATTTGAATGTCACTGTTATGCTGATTGGATCAGGACTGATGGCAGGAACGTTTGGGGTGTGTAAGAACGATCTCCTGTGGGAGGTCCTAACAGTTTCCCTTAGTCTGAAGCCCTTTGTCTTCCCTGTATAAAGTTCTGTCTCAGAACACAGAACGTTGGGTTAAGATGTTGAAGGGCGGCATGATAACATTGATGCTGAAAGACTGCTACACTACAAACCTTCAATAAAATCTTCTCCCCACAAGAACTCTAGTCAAGCTTACTTATTTTATGTATTGGAGAAATCGAATACATTGGCGAGCCACCCAAACGACTGCTTGGCCAAATACACCAAAATCTAACAATTCGTTTCAAACATTACAATGCTAATAACTTTCATTAACTCTACAATAAGTAAATCCGCTTCACCAGCTAATTACTCTTCGACAGCGATGCAATATATGACAAAAACGGAAGATCAAATACAAAAATCTAAAGAAGGCTGAATGGTTGTTTTTCTGGCGCATAAGGTCTATATAACATGAATGAAAGCTTCTTTTCTGTGTATATAGCTGCTCTTATTGGCTGTTGTATAATGGCAGTGTGTCTTCACTTTCCTCTCTTTCATGTTGTCTTGAGATGTCTAATAACACCTGTCCTCCAATGACACTGATTACACTCCATAGAATCATCATTCAGCGCACTTTAAGATTTTACGAGTAGACCACTGAGAGAGATGCATATGTCACACATTAATGTGCCTCTTTGATCACTCCTTCCTTTGCTCTAGTTATCCACCATTAATATTCATCACTGTAATACAATATTTACATTAGCGTTCCTTCTTGTTTTGAGAAAATGATCTTCTGTTTTACCTTGGGGACGAAGAGGACAACTAGAGTGATGTAGACGGAGAAGATGATGGCCAGCGAGGCGAAGGCGAACGAGGCGTCCTGCTTAGACGACAGAATCATGGTGACAGGAGCGGTAATCATACACAACACCTGAAAGAGAGAGAAACAGTCACATATACAGGTGTTTCTTTAACTTTGGTTGCTTACAGAACACATGTTTCTGCCCCGTCCAAGACAATGCAGTCCAATAATTATTAAAAATAGTTTTCGTTAATGAAAATAACGCTGAAATTAAATTAAATATAAATATTAGATGAAAAACTTAAACGTAAAAAACTAGAAGTGCTGCAACTAACTTAAATAAATGTAATAAAATGTAAGTACTAAAATTACTGGAAATAAAACTGAAATAAAAACAATTTAAACCTTAAACACATACCTCAGGTCTTTAGTGACCCGGGACGTCATTCATTATTCTCCTCTTCATTATTTTTTTAAAGTTAGAAATCAACCTTTTTAGAATTCTTCAATTAATTAATTACAAACTATATATCAAGAAAACTATAACTACAAAAGAATGCCTGGTCTCCAATAAAAAATTTTTATCGTATAGGGCTGTTAATGACCCGAAGTGTGTAACAGTGCAAGTATTTTTTTTTCTGCACAACAATAATTGAATCTTTGATTGAATAAGTGCAATTCATCTAATTTATTACACAAGGTGGCAATGTCTGATATACAATGAAGAAGTGATGTCTCACTCATAGTTGCCGCAGGCAGAAAACAAAAGAATAGGAAAATCATCAGCAAAACTTGAAATGGCTCAGCGATTTACTGCAGAGCAAGAACTGAACACAATCAAATATTAGTGTCACTGTCACTTGATGGTGGATCTGGTAAAGAAGCCACCAGCGATCAAAATATTGATTTTGAAGATGTTGAAAATGATAGTTCTGAGAATATATTTGAGATGGCGAATATGAGCCAGATGCTGAATGTACTGGGAAATGAGCTCTGATAAGGATAGTGATGATGGTATAAAACATCTGCTCAAACCGAACCCTTCCAAACTCCAAAATGCAACAAAATATGCTTTATTTTATTGTTCTGTAATTGCTACTCTAATATCAGGAGAGTTTTATGTAATCGCGACAGGTAGAGAGTGTGAATCACTAAAGACCTGAATATGTAAAAATGATGGCTGAAATATTCATGCTTTTAAAGGGTTAACGCAAATTAGAAATATAAAAAAAAACTAATAATAAGGACAAAAGCACATAAAATTACAAAAATATAAAAAAAGCTAATTTTAAAAATTAATGAACATTAAAATAGTAAATAAATAATACTAAAATAACAGTGGTCCAACAGTGGATATACATGCATAACAAGGTTATATAATTTTTTTTCTGAAAGATGTTTTTGAGCCAACAAATGTCCCAAATTCTTAAATAATGTATTGCATGACAGAAATGAGGTATTAACATAATAAAATAATAATAAATATATAGTTTATAATAAAAATGCACAGTCCTTTATAGCATTTTAAATATTCAAAATATACAGTAATATTTGTGCACTTTGTGCATAATTTGACAAAATATCATGATTGGAAATGTTCCTTATATCAATTTTTACACAATAAATATTGAAATGGGGTCTTTGTTTAGATTATTATACGATGTAAGATTTTTTTTAAATTTAAATAATGGATTTTTATTATAATGGAAAGTGTGGGTGTGGGACAACATTTAGCAATATTAGTAGCAAATGATCAAGACAATACATTTACAAGAACATTTTTAATGTGATGTTCATATAACCAAAAAAACCTCTTCTTTTAAAGGCAGAAGAGAGAAGAACAGAAACCAAGAGAGAAAGAAGTGTGAATCAATAAATATTGATCAACAGTCAGTCGTTTCTCACAAAACCAGTAAAATCTCAACCAGGCTAGCAAAAAGAAAATGTTGCCTGGCATCAACGGAGGTAATCTTTTTTTGCGGGGTCATTAGTTATTTGGACAGGGCAAAAAGCGCAAAGCAGTCTCTCCAAATCGAAGCAGTTTACAGCTGGACTAACAGCAGTAGCCTTCACAGAGCCCGGTTTGACGGCAGAGCATAAATGATGGAAGAAAATTGGCATGGTTTTAGTTTAAAATGCACGGCCATGCTAAATAATTCACAGAAAAACGTTAGTCACACAGTTTGGAACGACACGAGGGAGAGTAAATGATTGACAGAATTTAATAGCAGTAAATTTACTTTACTGCATCCTACATCAAAATCAGTGCTTTACTGTCAAGTGCATTTCTATGTAACAAAACTGCAAAATTAAGTTTGTTAACTGCATTTGCCATGTATTTAATAACATCTTTAATTATTAGTCTTACTTATTCATTTATTTACTCCAATTTAAGGCCCTAACCCCAGCAAAACATTTAAGGAGAAACTTGTGGGCCGAATGGGCTGGATTTGTCCCGGGCCGAATTTTAACCCCAGTCTAGCCCTATTTGCGTTCCACAGGAGGATAAAGGTCTATGTCCTAAAATATGCGATGTGACACCGCCACACACAATACAAGGTACAACAACAATGGTGGAACAACAACTATAATAATCTCAGGTCCTTTTGATGTGCTTTATTTAATGTTAAATATAAGTTTGAATATAATTGGCTTGACTTTTATATCCATACTGAAAGCGACAATGGATAATTTCCCTCAGATCTTGAAAATAAATGAATGGAAACAAGAATGTTCAAACTGTGAACTCAGAACAAACAAGTCTATTATTTCAGTCACTCAGTATGTATTTTTAATGATGAATTTGATTATGTACCTATCCATTCCGTTGCAAAAGCAGTGTACTTGCAGAGAGACTCCGCCTACACACTCTTCTGATTGGCTGTGATTTCTGATTGGTCTTGTCATGTCTGTTGTGGACAGACAAATTGCTTGTCACTGGAATATTATTGCATTGTGCGTGGTTAGGACACGGTGATATGGCTTTGGAACAACATAAAGGCGATTAAATGATTAAACCATTTACAGTATGTCATTATTTCCTCTTCCTCATGTTGTTTCAAACCCATATGACTTTCATTTATTTGTGGAAAAGAATCTACACAGATCTTTTCCATATAATGACAGTTAATAGTGATCACAACTGTCAAAATACAAAAAGAAGGAAATACCATAATATCACCATAAAATCTCATATTCTAGCTTAGAGAGAGAAAACAAGTATTCTTTTAAACCAAAATTCGTTCAAAATTACTGCGTTAACACATGCATCTTAAAGCACTGTATGCAAGGTTATGGGTGAAAAACAATGGAAACAATAACTTCTGTCAGGACCACTGTCGTCAAAGATGATTGATTGACTATTAACATACAGTTTGGATTGGCGGTATGGTTCTGTTCTGGGCAAGAACTCTCTGCGCATCCATGCAGCCTAGCATGGATAAGAGCAGGGAGAGCAGCAATAACCCCCTTAGGGTAAACAGAACAGAACCAATATAATGTATTGCAGATATCATTAATGTCGATATTAAATGTACAAAATAATTTGTGAATTTAGTCTGATTCAAGGGGAATCAGAATACCAAATCCTGACTGGACGAGAGGGATGGAGAAGGGTAAATGAGCTCTGGAGAACATGATAGCTGCTGATAGTACTGAAGGAGCTTATATTATGTATGCTGTGATAGACGTTGTATACCTGCCAGAACTGATGCTACGCATTTTGCATTTTGACAGGGCAAGCATATATATATATATACATATATATATATATATTTCTTGATTTGGGTGTCAAACAAGTCATCAAAACGTATCAGTTTCCTGTGAAAGAGGTGGGCTCTTATTGTCTATATCATTGTCCTCCAAGCAGCTGAAATTTTAAAAAGTGATAGAGTTTGTAATGACATGGCATCTGAAATAATTTCTTTAGCAGAATGGGCATTCGCTAAGGGCCAGGATTCGGCCTACGACATGGAAAAAAGAGAGAGAGAAAAGATTAAAATGCAAAATTTAGCCCCTTGCTGATCTAAAGTCTCTCCCTCAATTTGAGTTTAAATTGGGTTCAGTGTATAATGGGTAATCCTTGGAGGCAGAGATGAAGAGAAACACACTGCTTCAAATTAAAAGCCTACAATGAAATAGTTGATTGACAAAAGATTTGTGCTTCATTTCCAATCAGCCTTCGCCATAGAAAACAGACCAGAAGTCTTTATGGTAAATGAAAAGAGATTCCCAAGTATTTACCTTCCATATTGGGGTTGTTATCAGCGCGCTACGTGCTGCTTTCGTAACTCGTGAGCCGGCACTGAAATGCTAAAGTGCAACAGATGAGATGATGTGCAAAAACAAACAACTTTCAACATTACTGAGGGACCATTTTCCTTGAGTTTTCTAACTACTTTAGAGCTCCAGTCCCATCAAACTGACAAGCAAGCTTATTCCCAATGATGAGAGGAAGCTCTTTTCCCTCCCTTTCCCTGTCCTCTGGAAAGCTCTGCGTCCCTGGACAGCATTCGAGATGGCAGGCTCAGACACTTCACTTCCATCACATCTAGCAGAGCCACACAGAAGAGCTCCAGGCATGTTCTTCCTGCTTATGATTGTGTTGTGACACACAACAGCTCCAGACGGACGCTGCATCCAATTCACACAACAACTCCCAACTAAACTTGAGCAACGAAAGAAAAAGAAAAACCCTCCGTGGTGCTATTTCATTCACGTCAGCAGAACAGTTCTACCTTTTAATTGGACAATATTAGGGTGACAAGTGACATTTCAAATGTCACCCAAGGCACTCCTTAAAATGTCTACAGGGATGGGTTTAAAAAGATGAACAGACTCACCGAGACATTGTAGATGGCCATCCCAACAGCTCGATGATCGTTTATTTTTTCAGTGGACACAGATTTGGTTTCATAAGCCAGAAAAATACCCAGAAGCAGCAGCAAACCCTTATAGCCATACACGACACCTAAAAGTCAAAACAGAGACAAATATAATAAACAGGTTTCCCAAACATCCATATTGTTCAATTCCAACAGGGGCAAGCTGGCTTTTGCCCTAGCACATGCGGTAAAGGGTTGAACCACGCTTTGTCCCTCTTTATATAGTGAATGCTTTTAAACTGAATGTACCAAGCAAACTGCTAGCTAATGTTAACTAATGAAACCTTACTGTAAAGTGTTACCGAAATAACTTCTGTCTGTGACCCGCCTCCATCTACCAGTATGAATGAAACACACATTACATGAGATTTTAGCGCTCCATAATGCTCACATCGCTCCGTTTTTTAAGAAATTTGAGGAAAAGTTTTTCTTTTCATCTCTGATGTAAAGCATACAGGAATTTTTCTTAGTGGATGCATTAGAGGTTAATTTTAAAGGCATGTGCTCCAATTTTGCATTAAAAATGATTGTCACTATAAGATATTTATAACAAAACAGAGGTCAAAAGTTGACATTTCTAATGATGTATAATATGTCAAGATAACATGAAGCCGCTGCTCATAAAGCGTGTGAGAACTAAACCGAGTGCTTTTTGCCACCTAATTGGGCTTGAACGGTTAAATATACATACCTATGTGTCAAAGTGACTATGTTTTTGCAAGTAAACACAGTCAATTATGTCTTAATGTTGAGACAGAAAAGGCACTTATACAATGGATCCTTAAAGTGACAGCATCCACATTTACCTGCTGTCTTTATTAATGTTAATCAAACAACAAAAGAGAGAAAATCTCTCACTGCTCTTTACTGAATCACTTTTGTAACTGTAATAAGAATAAATGTATATTTAATTTACACAGTAAAGACAATGCAGTGATTTTATACAAGAAATAAATTAACACTTTTATTCAGCAAAGACACATCACTGATCAAAAGTGACAGTAAGCTTGATATGAAATAAAATCGTATCAAGAAATGTTTCTTGAGCAGCAAATCAGCATATTATAATGATTTCTGAAGGATCATGTGACACTGAAGACTGGAATAATCGCTGCTCAAAATTCAGATTTGCATCACAAGAATAAATTAAATTTGAAAATATATTCAAATAGTAAACAGTTATTTTAAATTGTAATATTTCTTTTGTAAAAAGTAGTTTTTAATGTATTTTAGATCAAATAAATTCAGCCTTAGTGAACATCTTTCACAGTCTTACTGACACCAAACTTTTGAAAGGTATTGCAAATTATCATACTATTTATTTAATCAAGCCAAATCAAAGTCTCATCAAGTTGATGGATTTTTAATCATTTATAAAGTGCTTTAAAAATGCCAAGCATATATCAGTTATCTTTTATTTGTTACTACTGGCTGTTGCTTGTCTATTATTTATAGTCACCTTCTTCTCTGACCATTAAATCCTCTGTAAACACTGCCAATGTAATGAAGGTCGCAGACACGGGGGGTGGGGGTGGAGGCAGATTTAATTTAACTGAGTGCTTGCTAAAAATCGGTTCACTCTCAGATTATCATTTCAAGTTCATTTTGATTGGGATGTGACCAAAAATGGTGCTGAGTCGGTGAGCTGTTTACTAAGAAATTAGTCCATCCATTTCCACCAGTTTGATATATTCAGGCTGATGCAAACATGATAGGTGGACAAGCATTATCACACTGACAGGTTAATCAATCAGTCACAGGCGTTGCCTGCTCTCATGACTTTTGCCTGTATCTAGCCATTCATCCCACACATTCACTCCCAAAAGTGCTAGTAAATTTCACACAATTACAAAGAAATGGCAAGTAACACTGAAATAAATGTGAAAAATGTAGAAAAATAGGATTTTATTTTTATTTACAACTTTGATCTCAATGAGAACTTTGCTATTTGTTTTGGTTTGGTTCTGTATTTTCTCATTCAGACATTGTGAAAGGAAGCTGCCTTCCATGCGTCACTGGAAGCTGCCTTCCATGCGTCACTGGACCAAATGCCCCTGAAGTCAACCTACGAATGGTTTACTCTGAGAAACTATAATGGCAGATTTGTCTCATACAAGTATGACAGGCCTGTTTACGGGCAGCTGCGCTCATTTCTCAAGGACTCTGTCTGAAGAACACACTGAAGGCTCATTTTAATGACCGTAACTGGAAGAGCAAGGTCGGTCCACTTTGTCTCATAAAGGTAGCAATTAATTTGTTTAATTACTTAAACACGTACAAGAAGGAAACACCTGAGGAGAGAGGCTGAAGGTCAAAACCACCGGGGTTCCTTCATTAAATCACTTTCACACAGACACAGGCTCATATTCAGACAGCAACTATTTTTTGAGCCCACACCATGATGGGATGTCATGGTGAACAAGAGAATGTGCCCACTGTTGATGTCCTTTATTTGCATGCATTGTCCGTGTTGTTTTAATATGTGATTCATTATAGGAATTATGCAAATCAGGTAATGACGCAAGCATGGCCAAAAAATAACACTGAAATCACTGAACAGTGAAAAAGAAGTAGGCCTACAATTTAGCATACTTTTATAACATTTACATTTCTGCATTTGGCAGACGCTTTTATCCAAAGCGACTTACAGGGACCTTATTACAGGGAAAATCCCCCATGGAGCAACATGGAGTAAAATGCCTTGCTCAAGGACACACTGGTGGTGACCGCTGGGATCGAACCAGCAACCTTCTGCATATCAGTTCCATGGTTTAACCCACTGGACCACCATCTCTCACCATCTCTCTCTTATAAAATTTACTTATTATGGAAATCTAAAATATACTTTATCATTTCTTTTGAAACATTTATATCATGAATTTTGATTACACATTTGTATTGATGATGTTGCAATTTAGTACATTGTACTAACTTGTATATAATATTGAAAAACACTACAGTAAAAATTATAATCAAATACTTGCTTTAGTATTTTAGTCAACACGTCAATATAAGTGTACTTAAAAGCATAAAGGATTTTATATGTAGTTTTAATTTGACATTATTAAAAAGTGCACTTTGTAAAGTGTTTTGTTAAGTGTTAAGAAACAGCCATTTTTATTCTTGTTAAGTGCACGTAAGTGGCCTATAAATCTGAAAAGATTTCTGAAAGTACAGTTTATTTTTTATTTTTATATATATATATATATTTATTTACTTACAATACTTACTTAGAAATATTTGAAGTACACTACAAGTGCACAATAAGTAATTAAACACAATTCTTTTTCACAAGAGAATCTTTATATTTTAGCTCTGTCCCAAATGGCACGCTAAACACTCGCGGTCTTCTTATGAGTAGGGCTGGGCCGATAAGCGATATCATATCGAATTACGATAAAATTTATGTCAATAACGATGATAAGCTCTGGACATTTTTACTCAATATAGATTACTGTAACACCCAATCCCACAGCAGAAATAAACTTGACAGCAGCAAGTCAGAGTGCAGCTTTTAACTTGCACATAAGTACACGCTCTACTGGCATAGAAAACTCGACAAAAGAAGGAAAAAATTAGTGAAAGAGGCGACGAACGTTAAATCAAAAGTTAAACTAGCCTTGAGTCATCATCCAAAGACAACGTATTTGTTGATAAAAGGTAGCACGAATTGTTACTCATTTGACTTACAACAGCAGATCCGTTTACTCTGATCGGTCACGCAAAAACTTAACAGCGCTGTGAGATCCGGTGAGAAGCGCATTCGCATTCAGCGAAAAACACAAATATCTCTGTGATTTAAACTACTTTAAAGCCAGACAAAACAGTGCTGGCAAACAAGAGAAACGCTGTGCTCAATGATACAGTCCGAAGGCTTTTCGATCTTATCCATAATTTACCATGGATTTACTGTTTTGACACTAATATTCATATAGAATTCTATTATATTATATGTAGACTAGTGAAAGTGACGTGTGGCCAAGTATGGTGATCCATACTTGGAATTTGTGCTCTGCATTTAACCCATCCAAGTGCACACACACAGTAGTGAACACACAAACTGTGAACACACACCCGGAGCAGTGGGCAGCCATATTGCTGCGGCGCCCAGGGAGCCGTTTGGGGTTTGGTGCCCTGCTCAAGGTATTGAGTCATGGTATTGAGGGTGGAGGAGGGTGCTGGTTATTCAGAGACTTGAACCCGCAACCTTCCAGTTACAAGTCCAACTCTCTAACCATTAGGCCACGACTGCCCTCTAACCATTAGGCCACGACTAGACATGTATTAAATGTATTAAAGGAGTAATGGAATATTATGACAGTATTTTTATTTAGCTATAGAATTTGTGCATTTATAGGCTACTAAAAGTTTTTAGGCTACTGTTTTTCACACAAATACCATAGAAACCATATAGCCTAGATACATTTTACCATGGCAGTGACGGAGCTATATGCATGTTTTTAACTGTGGTTATCATGATCTAAATCTATGATACTATGAAAAGACCAATGGTTAATTTTAAAGGGGTACTTCAGCGCTGGGAAGATGAATGTGTATTTAAACTGTGTCATTTATGTAGTAGAAATGTGGAATTATTTTAAAATTTGGTGCCTTCTAGACTGAGAAAAGACAGAAAATGAATTTGTCTCATGTGGATGAAAGACAACAACTCCCAGAATGCACTTGCTTCGCTGCCCTACGAGGCCACTCCCTACACCACCCCCAACGTCATTTTGATCTTCATAATAATACAATAATTTAGTTCAGTTAGAGAATAAACACTACAATTAAAAACTGAACATGTATTTTCAATAAAGTGTGAGTGAGCCGAACGAAAGTCACAGGACAGGAGTCAGATTTAATTCAGCACGGGGAAGTAAGATCTGAGTAGAGCTGAGATAAGCGCGGCTGTCATTCTCAGCACGTGTCCAGTCTGGCGCGTTTTCTGATCGCATATGGAAAGCTAAACTTTCATAGGAATTCATTGAAAAGTTGAAACACTCACTTTGCTCTGCACCGCTCCGGTTATGAATGCCCGAGGCCGAGCCGAGGGCATTTACATTCTGAGAGTGAAATCTCTCCCCGTGGGCGGGTTGAAAACATGCGGAACAGCTCCCTCTACTGGCTTTAGATTTTAGCCTCTGGCCAAAAAATCCTCCGATGATGCAAAATGACGATATTTGCGTCATCTGAGGATTTTTTTCCAGAAATAAAATGCATAATTCTCTCGTCTCAGGGGGATATGAGGGGGGAAATTACCATAATTCTAATATACTACGGGGGTTTACTGATACAAAGCTTAATGCTAAATCACTGAAGTGACCCTTTAATAAAACTTTTACCATATAAAAATGACGTTGTTACAATTTGTACAGATGTCCGTGTTTTTGTTGATGAACATAAATGTACATCTAACTCCTAACTACTACTACTGTCAACTCACTGTCAAATGTGCATTTCTAAGACAAAACATGTAATATTATTAATACTGCAGCTTAAGCCAAAATCAGGCGACATAAACCTGTTTCATGACTAGAAACAATATCACCCGTTGGCACATGAAGAAACTAGAAATTCATTTTTTCTATTAAGAAATGTATTTAAGGAAAAATGACTGGAAAAGTGTAAGGAATTCAAAAATATGAAGTGTTTGTCATATTCTGACAATAAAGAGTAGTTTTAAACCACAATTAACAGTCTGGTTTCTATAACTTTCACTTAGGAGCAAAAATCTGCCTTTAAATTTGAAAGTAAGAAATATTTTATATTTTTACATTTACATTTATCATAATTATCGATAACGACTGATATGAAAAGATTTTATAGAGATAATTTTTTGGCCATATCTCCCAGCCCTGACGTAACGTGTTTTGACTCTCGAGAAGAAGTCTGCTGTGGAGCTCCCTTTAGTGTGAGCTCAGCAAAAGTGTGCATCAAGGGTGTATATCAACTGCAAGGAGGGCACTCGTGTGCACCCTTCTGAAATCTAAAATGACAAATGGGACACCCTATAGTCTCATTGATTTAACGGACACGCGTACGTGGCAGCCATTGTAAGTCCACAAGACCGAAAGTGCATATGAAGTGTGCCATTTGGGGCAGGGCCTTTACTGAAAATATACTGCATCACTCCTCCAGTGTGATCTAGACACTTCAATTGGCTCTTTAAAATGTCTAAAGTGTGCTTGACTACACTGTGCATCTGGATATATGCTAGTAATAACATATCATTTATATCATCATTTGAATCATCACTGCCAGCATGATCACTAGAAAATGTACACAAACATCTTTTGCGACGAAAATTCTGTTTACCGCCTGCTTTCCACAACAATGACTTCATTTTAATGTGCCTGCCGCAGTCCTAAGCCAGTACAGAGAGTGCCGGTTTAAACTGTATTATGGGTAGGTGAATAAAATGCAGGTTTTTGCACTTAAATACTGTACTGTAAAGTCAGGGAATATATTAACTGATCAAATGTAATGGTAGGCATTTACGTTTTACAAAAAAAATCAAAAATCTAATCAGAATTGGGTGTAGTGTGAGTCAGACATAGAACGATTCTTACCAAGCCATGTGTTCATCTTCTCTGAACTGCAGTGTTGCAGCAGAGGCTCAATTAACTGATCCACGTCCCCTTTAGGTGCTTCTTTAGTGAACTTCTGCACAGATAGAAAGAGAAAAAGAACAGTAGTTAATTGCATATTTTGTTCATATGCACCTTGTGGCAAAACACAATAAATCCAACTGTGTAGAGATCGTAAAAACACGGTCCCTGAAAAGCTGATAGGACGGAGGGCTGCCGTACCTCCACTGTGATGTGCAAGGGATCCACAATCTGCCAAATCATTAGGGACAGGATGTCGATAACCAGCAGGACCCCCACAGTGGCATAGAGCTTCCAGGGCTCCAGGTGCTGCTTGGATATAAAAACACCACCAATCAACTTTCCATCCAGGACAGTAAAAGAAACAGCTTCTGTGGTGATTCATGACATCATAAGGAGCATAAGTGCAGAGAGCTTGAAGGGAAAACAATGGCCCATTATCAGGATGCCAATTCAATCCGCTACACGGTGGCTGCTCTTTATGGTTTAAGTAAGGAAAGTGTCTTTAATGGATTTCAGTTGAGACCATAACACCGCAAAAAAAAATCAATACTCGTTCTTTTTTTGTAGCGAGGATGGCATTTGTTAGCAATTAAATATAAAAAAGCATTTATTTAAAAAGCAACATAAAAAGCTTTATGTTCTCTATGACTCGTATTGTTTATCCTCACTTTTGAGAGCTCATAAACCTCAAACACGCCTTCACAACAGCGAGGATGAAAGAACTCACACATAGCCAGACGACTGATTCAAAGAATGTTCAGGGTTCAAAACAGTTCTATATATGGCCTGCTATTGATTAGAAGAGAACTTTGACTCATGCCTCTGTTTGTAAAAATGAACAGGAATATACTTGAAATGGTCTACGGGACATTCCAGTGTTTATATCATGCTCTAAAAATGCTGGTGGAACTTCTTTTCTACGTGGAAGAACATTGATGTAATTTGTGGGTGTATTTTTATGTAAACACATTCTCTTTTCCATCCTTACACATCCATATGTTCCATCCTTGGACATTTTTGGTTATGAGCAACATGGTCATAAAAGATTTTGAAAAATGTTAAAACATTTACACAGACGAGATTAGTTATAAATCACAGTCAGTTGTTAACACATACAATACTTTTCAAAAGTTTGGGGTCAGTAAGTTTTTTTTAAATGTTTTTGAAAGAAGACTCAAGTTCACCAAGGATGCATTTATTTGACCAAAAATACAGCAAAACAGTAATATTGTGAAATATTATTACAATTTTAAATAACTTTTATTGTAATATATTTTAAAATCCTATAATTTAATCCTGTGATGACATTACTGCATTACTGCATTACTCCAGTCTTCAGTGTCATTATAATATGCTGATTTGTTTCTCAAGAAACATTTCTTGATTATTATCAACATTGAAAACTGTTGTGCTGCTTCATATATTTGTGTGGAATTTTTTTTTAGGGCTCTTTGATGAATTGAAAGTTAAATAATAATAAATAAATGTTTTATAACATCATAAATGCCTTTACTATCACTTTTGATCATTTGAATGTGTCCTTGTAGCCTGAAAAGCCAGACCCACATCAAGATGTTGGGTCTGGGAACACCCCATTGGCAGGGCTCAATCCAAGGGGCGGAATAAACGGTTGTCTTTCAAATTCCCTCTGCACACAATAGGATAGCGCTAAACCCAACCAGAACAACGAAGAAAGTGAAGCGGAGCTAGTTGATAGATTAAACTTTCGCCGTATCCGGTTGGCAAAACTCCAAACACATCTTCCTTTTTTAAGAATGTCTTCAGTCCCGTTCTTTGTTATTTTCTCAAAGAAAAGCTCAACTCAAAGTCTTCCAGAGTCGTGGCCAAAGCTGATTCGAAAGACTGCTGTTCGCCAGCTTCTTTGTTTTCAAGTAGCACGCGGATCCACCGCAACTCTGATGTCATTATAAGCCCGCCCACCGACTCTATACACAACGTGATTGGCCTGACTAGAGTTTGGTTTTTCCAGCTCGCAAGCCAACGAAGAGTTGCTAGACAACCCTGGCTGCAAATGAGATTTGCTGCCGCTAGGGTGTCTAGATTTCTAGGCTAGTGTCCTTGCTGAATAAAAGTATTAATTTCTTTCATTAAAAAAAAATAAACTTCTAAATGGTAGTAGTACTGTGGTTATACTTATAAATAGGCTTCCATTGTAAGTATATTTTACAAACTGAGGTAGGTACGCAAGGCTAAATTATTTGCTGTTTTCCTGTTTTGTGAAGGTGACTTTTTCATGACAATTCATACAACAAAACACACAAGTTCATGAGATTCTCATTGCTTAAAATAGAATCTTTGTCCCAAATCTTTCTTTCCATTTTATGGTTTTTAATAAATGCTGAAACTATTTTTTATTCCAGTATTTCCCTTTTGTATCCCTGACAATGACTTTGAAGAATCCACTTCAAACAAACTTAGTGATGCTTGGTTTGTGTTTGTTTTTAACTTAAAAAAAAAAAAATCTCAATAGTTACGCACCAGTCAAAACACATTTGAAAATGACAAAGCCGTCAATTCAATGCCCCGCTGCACATCATAGATAGTTTCTCAATTTTTGAATCCTTTCTTTGTGTAGAAGCAGAGAGTGTGTGTGAGAGAGCGAGAGCTCTCCACAGGGAACATGACAAGCTCCTCTCCACCACTAGATGGATGCTCATGAATACTCAGTAATAGGCATTATGTACTTATTCTGAAAATGCCTTTCTCCCCTGTCTTTATCTTCTTCTTTGACTCTGCTTTTAGTTATTATGGTTACTTTTGGCTGTGTGTGAGAGATTGTGGACATGAGGTCTGCAGTGAAAAATTTAATTTTTGTAGGGTATGTTTACACGACAATGATGTACTTAAAAACTTTTTTCCTTTGCGTTGAGGTTTTTCGTGTACAGACAACAACGTTGTCAAAAGGATCCCCATTCACACGGATCTGCGAAAACGACTAAAAACATTGTATTCTGCTGCCAGGCCAGTAGTTGGTGATGTCACTTTGTAAAGAAACAATAAGCGCCTATACTGAATACATACGTACGTGCATCATGACATCACCGTTTTCACAAATTGCTTTCTTGTAGTTTACACGGAGATGATAACAGTATTGTTTTCAAAAACATGCACTTTGAATTCCGTTTTCAAAAGTTTGTGGTTTCAGGCCCCCAAAATGCCGTTGTGTGTAAATGAACAGCCAAAACACATAAAAACATTTCTTTTTAGTTGAAAATGATGTGTAAATGGTCCCTTAATTAGTATTTTTGTCTTCCATTCCAGTAAAAATATCTAAACATCCTTAAAGTAATTCATTTACTTGAGAAAACTAAGATATTAAGAAGATTTTTAAAGAAGCTGTTTAAAGCATAAATCAAACAAAATGTAAAGGTTTATGCACAGAACAATACAAATTTAAGAAATATAAAGTTTATTCAAGATACTGTCACAAGATACTGGTTTGAATCAAAGACAGAAATAAAAGTGCTGGATGTAACTCAAAATAACACTATCAGGATAACAGGAAACAAAAACACGATGAACAGAACAACCACAATGTAGTGACGAGATCAGACAAAGACTGAACCAAAAACAGGGCTATAAATATACTGGGAAACACTGGGACTAAACAAGATAATTAACAAGACACAATTGGAACACATGAGGGCAAATCGTAAACCATAGAAACAGAAGAGCATGAATAAATAAAACACAGGAAACTGAACTGAGAACAGTGCAAAACTGTTCAACCGAGTTCAGACTGCACGATTTTCAAACTAGTCGGATCACTGCTCTTTTCACACAGCATGACTATCTGGGGTAGCATTTGGTTGCTGCTGTGTTCACACTGCACAATGGATCTGCAACAGGGGGTCTCACATTGCATGACTGTACAAGAGGAAGAATCACCGACAACTCTCGTCTGAAACTACGTTTCACAACCAAACACGCGAGATAAGACAAGGAAACAACGCAAGACCACGTGTGCGTCAGACCAGAGTTCTCGCACGAGACTGGAGTTGTTATTAAAAAAAATTGTCTGTGCGCTGATTTGTAGCGAAAGGAAAAAAAGATTATGGAGGAGGAAATCGTTGGGGAAAGGCGGGGATCAAGGATAGTGTTCTGCCAAGAGAGTCAGAGGTAAATAAATAATTTTGCAATGTGCTGCTGTTGCTCAAGCAAATGTTTGTGCTTTGTTTCTGTTTGATATAATTGTAAATATATCTATTAAAATACTGATATCCTGGTGCATAACTCCTCCCCGAACTTCCCACTGCACTGTATCTTGCTCTCTTGGCTGTAGGTAATTTTCGGTCCAGCAGGTCCAGATATTTAGCATGACAAATATCTCACGGGCGTCAGTGACTCGTCTGCGATTCTCTCAGATCGCGTCTTTGATAATTCACACTGCATGATTGTCAATCACGTGAACGGGCACCGATTTGCCAATGACTTCGGGCATTTGTCTGCGATTTCACAAAACTTGTTGGCAAGTGAAAATCAGGCCTATAATCAGGCATTGTGAACTAGGCATAAGTCCAACTGAAGCTAAACACAAACACAGATTATATGTGACAGAAACACTAACAGGGTTTTTCCTACATTGAAAATTTTTTGCCGGCCGCCAAAACAAATTTTTGTCCCGCCAAAGCCTTATTTGATCAGTTATTGTGATTTATGAGTGATGTAGAACAGATGAGTGCTGCACTTGAGTTAACTGAGTGACAGAGAGAACGACCAGTGAGCTCCTCTCGCACGCTCTCTGTCTTCAAAATAAGCATTCTTAGCTTTCTAATGTTTCACATATTACGTTAATCAAAATCAAAAGGTCGGAAGACCGAATCCATGTTGCACGTGGCGCTATCAGACGTCTTCCTTTAATTACCGCTGGGTGTGAAATGCGCTCAAAAAACATTGACTGATTCTCTGACCAGCTGCAAAAAGCATACTTTAAATAAACAGGAAACAAATCCTATCCGGTTATGAAGTGTTTTCTGTGTGTTGACAAATCTTTCGCGATGTTCTAAAGACGGGATTCACACACAACGCGTCTGCTAATGTCCGATTCACCACCTAATGACTCCTTTGAACCGAATCATTTTAACGACTGGTTAGAACTGATCTGTCCAACACTGAACTCACGAATCAGTTTAATCATTTACTCAGAACAACACCTGAAATGAGAACACAGGTGTGCTTACCCAATTTAGCAAGAGTGGGTAGTAAGAATTATTTTTAATTATCAACAGTCTTTCAGCTTATTTATGTGGACAATGTGTAGTAAAATAAATAGCCTAAACTCATTTAGTTTAGACTGGAGTGAGGTGAACCCAGAACAAATTTGTTGTTAGCTAGCTGATTGTATATGGCAGAAAATTAGGCTATTTGTTCATTTTTTTAATACTATTTTTTAATATTGATATGATTACCAAAAAAAACAATTATCAGTAAATAGTGTAAAAATGAGGAACAAAAACAAACATCAAGGTATCAAAATAAGATAAGCAAAAGTTACAAACTTTCTTTGAATTTATTTCAAATTTATTGTCAGTATTGCGCTTGCAGATCAAGTGGGTAGGGTATTTTTTTTTACCGTGCGTATGTGTGTGTATGGATGACCATGTCTGTCAGCCACCACCGAAGACCATTTTTGACCCAGGAAAAACCCTGACTAACATTCAAAGGTTTGGGGTTGGTACGATTTTTTATGTTTTTGAAAGAAGTCTCTCACCAAGGCTGCAATTATTTGATCAAAAATACAGTAAAAACAGTACTATTGTGAAATATTATTAACATTATAAATGTCTTAATCAGTTAACATGAACTAACAATGATAAATGCTTCCACGCCATTCATTAATCTTAGTTTCTGTTAATTTCAAAATGTATTAATGCATTTTTAAGATGAAATTTTTTATCTGTTAATATAAAATGAATGGACTCACATGAACAATTTTATATGCATTAACTAATACTAATAAATGCTGCAAAACTATATTGCTCATTGTTAGTTCATGTTAGATAATAACTAACAAATGAGACCTTATCGTGTTACCAAAAAATCCAACATACTGATTGAAAGTGATTTTGCGCAGCGTGAGAGAGTCTGTGGAGATGGAGTGACTGCTGGTTCATGGGCCCGTAAGGAGAGCTCATCGAGCTGGGCTCTATGATAAATGTGCTGTTTAAGGATGCTCAAGGACAACGGGGGAACCATCTCTATGAGATCAGACACAGAGAGACAGTGGCCAAGCCAGAGAGGCAGAGGAAGTGAGATGGAGATCTAAAGATGATAACAGAGAGAGAGAGGAACAAAATATATTCTTTATAAAGGATAATAATTCCACTATGATATATTGATCATTCCAGCAGAGAGTACTGGAAGACAACGACCTTGACTCGACAAGTCAGCAGAGTAAATTCTTATGAGGCTTTAAAAGACCAGATAGTTTGTCTTGAAACACCTCAAATTAACCTCACAGGGTTATTTTAGAAAATTTTTGATTTTTATATTTTGATAAAGTTTTTTCTCATTTTTTTCAAGTTTAAAGCTTTCATTTTAAATTGTGTTTATTTACTTTTAAATTGTGTTTGCCATTTTTTTTATATATCTACTGTAGGCATGTGCCGGTATCAAATTTTCGTGTTGCGATTAATTGCTGAAGCTTTTATCACGGTATACCATATTATCACGATATTGAAATTTGTTACAAAAAATTTGTCATACTATAACAGGTTTAATAACTTTCCTACAACAAAAAGAACCAAACATTTAAATACATTATAGCAATACACAAAAATGTATAAAGTAAACATTTAAAACAGATTAAAGAGCTAAAGAATTATAAAGAACTATAGGTAACACTTTACAATAAGGTCTCAGTAGTTAATGCATTAACATCAACAAAGAGCAAACAGCTACAACTGTTAGTCAATGTTAGCGCAGGTCCATTAAATAATACAGTTACAACTTTTGATATTAATAATGTGTTATTAAATGCTGAAATGTAACATTTACATGTTAACATTTTGACATTTAACTAAGATTAAAACACGTTTTAGAAGTATTTTTCATTGCCAGTTTGTTAATGAATTGAAGGAATTGAAAATAATCAAAGATATTTGAAATCCAACAAAGAAATTTGCTTTACTGTAGTCAACCCCCATTTCCTTATCAGAAGGGCTATCTGGAAGACAATAGAGAGGCCTGTAGGCCACATGGGGTCACACCTTTACAGTGGGGGAAGTTTGGTCTGATTGGTCAGTTTGAATGTCATGTTTGAGTTTGGTCTGATTGGTCAGGTTAAATAAATAGATTTGGTTTCAGTCACATGGTCAGGGAAAGGGATAAAAGAAGATTGGAACTCTTGCTCTTTCTCTCTGGCTTGAGGTCATTGGGGCTTCTCTTCTTTGCTCTCTTCTCTTCACCTTATAGCAACGCTCTCCCACATATTTTGCTATTGGAACTGCACTTATCTCCGTCGTTGGTATAAGTTGCAGTGGGTGGAAATAGACGAGAAATGTACAGTTTTCTTCCATCTTTCTGATAACGTTTCTTTAGTCTCCTGGCAACCATCTGCAGGAGTCCACTCTTACAGAATGAACTAATGTTAAATAATGGAGTTTTATTGTAAAGTGTGCGGCTGAATAACAATCAGAACATATTCAAACAATATCTAGGGGATGTAATTTAGTCCAGATTAAAATATAAAATGTTGAAGTTTGAAAATGAATAGCCTTAAGTCTTTAAGTATTTGGTTATGTGATGAGATTTGTTTACGAGGATTACCGGGGAAACGGCTGCATTTCTGCTGTTTGGTCAGCGCCCTCTGCTGTCAGAGAGTAAATGTGCGTTTTATTCAGGACATGTCCTTCACTCGTTCCGCTATATGCTTGGCTCATGCACGGGTTTGTTTACATCAGTGCTCCTCTTTGACGTATTGTTCATTTTAAACGGTTGATGGGTAAAGTATTCTTAAAATGCATTCTAAAATATATATATATAATATAATAATTCGTAAGAAATAATTATTCACTGTATTTTGAAGTGCCCACGATAACAATATTGTACATGTACATTATTGCGGTATATCGCATCACCGTTTACCGACACATGTCTAGTCTACTGTTTTTATTCATTTTATTTCAGGTTTAGTTTTAGTTATTTTAGTATAAGTTAAATTAAAATGAGAAATGCTACTTTGGCAAGTAGCTGAAATAATAGACTAAATAGACTGTGTCATCTGTGTCTCGGCCAAAAAGCTGCACTTGAACACACCAAAAGGACTAATGGCGACCGTCAACTGGCACATGCATGTAAGGAAATAACTGTCTATATCAGCAGGTATCAATAGTAAATGGTAAATGGTAGGGGTGCACCGATCCGATATTAGGATGAACAGATCCACAAGCCGATCCAGGTGTTTTTTTGTCGTCGCAGCAGAACCTACGTCATTCGTCAGCTTCACGTGTGTTGCATGCTAGAAGCAACACGGAGCGAGCCAGAGAGTCGGCTGTGTGGAGGAGATATTTCACGCTTGCCACGCCAACTAGTTCGTCGGCTGTTTGCAATGTCTGCAAAGTAACTTAAAGGTTTCGAGGGGAGTTGGTATTACTGCAAAGTCAGGGTCTTTCCTGCATTGAACATTTTTTGACGGCCGCCAAAGCCTAATTTGATGAGTTATTGTGATTTACGAGTGATGTAGAACAGATGCTGTGCTTGTGACTGAGCAGAGACAATCAGAGAGCTCCTCCCCCGCGCACACTCTCTGGGTCTTCAAAATAATCAGTATTAGCTGTTAGCTCTCTCATATTTCACATATTAATCCAAATCAAAAGGTCGGAAGACCGAAACCATGTTGCACGTGACACTATCGCTGGTTGTGAATTGCGTTCAAAAAATGTTGACTCTTCTCTGACCAGCTGACATAAAGCATACTTTCAATAAGCGGGAGACAAATTATATTCAGTTATGAAGTGTTTTCTTTGTGTTGACATCTTTCGCGATGTTCTAACAGACGGGATTCGCACACAACGCGTCTGCTAATGTCCGATTCGTGACCTAATGACTCCTTTGAACCGAATCATTTTAACGACTGGTTAGAACAACTGATCTGTCCAACACTGAACTCATGAATCAGTTTATTAATTTACTCAGAACGCATCTGAAATGAGAACACAAGTGTGCTTACCCAATTTAGCAAGAGTGGGTAGTAATAATTATTTTTAATTATCAACAGTATTTCAGCTTATATCTGTTGACAATGTGTAGTAAAATAAATAGGCCTAGCCTACAATCATTTAGACTGGAGTGAGGTGAAACCAGAACAAAGTTATTAGCTAGCTGATAATTTTTATTAAATTGCATATGGCAGAAAATTTGACTATCTGTTAATTTGTAATGCTACTTTTTAATATTGATATGATTATATCCCAAAACAATTATCTGTAGTGTAAAAAATGTTTGGTAACTGTCAGATTACTATTGTATGTTTGACCAATACACTGTTTTTTGTTTCCACTGCTACATTTTATTTATTTAAAGAAGTTTGATTACATTCTATTTTAGATTTGAATGCACAATTGTTTTTTAAATAAATAAGAATTCAGCACTTTACATACATCTGTTATTTTGTCTTAGTTATGTATAGTTAGTAAAGTCTGGTGCCTTTAGTCTCTTGAAGGAAGGTATAAGGTGGAAGATATACAGTTTATTATTAATTCAACAATAGTATCGGATCGGTATCGGGTATCGACAGATACACAAAGCCCAGGCATCGGTATCGGAACTGAAAAAGTAGGATCGGTGCACCCCTAGTATAAAAATCATTTATATATTGCATTCAACAGACCCATGGCCTTACAGTTTGTAGACAACCTACATGAACCACTGAGCCACTTCCGCCCCACGATAGTCTATATTTGCCATTCAAAAAGGGAAACCAAAGCTAGGACTGCAGATAAACACCATACACAAGACCATAAACAAAGAAGCGCTTGCTTACCATTTTAAATATCAATCATGCACATTACTTTCTTCATTCCACTCAGCTCATGTTATTATGAAAATATTCATGCATTCGAATGCTCAGGTAAGATGACATAAAATCATAACAGCCTTCGATCTCTACCGTCTTGACTTTGCAAACGAGTGCACAAGAATAAAAGTGAAAGTGATTAAAGTGAGCAAAGCTGAACAGCCAATCAGAGTTCTCTCTCTCACCGATGGCCCAAGGATGATTCAAGATGCTAAATCGGCCCAAAAAAACCCTGACGGAATTTGACTAGAGCCAACAGTGAATACACAGAGAAAACTAAGCCAACCAATGCGGATTGGTGTGTCACGGCCTTAACATGACTTGGACATGAACCATAAACGGAAACTCACCAACAACAGGTTACAAAAAACAAAGCAAGATCCGAGACAATGGAAACATTAGGGTTATAAATATACAAGGACTAATGACATAAGACACGCCTGAAAGCAATGAACACAATGAACTAATCAAAACATGACAAGGTCATGAGAAAAAGGAACCACATGACGAGATCACATGAGGAACAGGGGAATCACATGGCATAACCAGGAATGTGACAAAACTAAGATTGTACCTTGGTTTTGTACTCACCTTTCTCTTGTCTTTCTTCTCATCCTTCTTTGTGAACACAGTGTGAACCCACCAGATCTTCGTGAACATACTTCCATAGGCCAAACTGAAGCCAAGTCCAAGCAGCCACAAACGGAACTAGAAAAACAACAATAAAAAAAAAAAAAAAACAACTTAGCCAATATTTCAGCTTTAAATGACAGTGTATGGATATAAGGATGCATCAATATAAAAATTCTGGCCAGAATTGATAAGCTTATTATTCTAATGTTCTGGCAGATAAATAATTGCTAAATGACTGATATTAAAATTCTATACTATTTTGTCAAAATAAATTAAAAGTAAAAAAGTATTTTCTGTAGAGAATTTAGGCATCACAACATAATTAATTTGGAGATTTGCTAAATATTACATTTAACAATGTTTTTAAAAAAGTAGTGTTTCTAATGATTAACTTTAAATGAGTGTTATATGAGGGCGAAGGTAAATTAATTGTAAAAATAGAAGAAATGCGCTAGCACAATTAAATATCCAATATCAAGCAATACTGATAAATAAATAAAAACTAATATCTAATATCTATTATAGTTGATAACCAATTTTGTTCGGATATAACGTGTATCCCTAAATGTAAACATACTGTTTCTGATTGTATCTCAAACTTCCTCCCCTGTCCAAAAAGTGCATTTATTAAAATGAAGCCGCAAAAACTACTTTTTCTGATCTTAGGCTTTGCTGTTAGATGCTGTTACTGAAGGAAGGGGCAGGGCAAACTAAATTGGACCTGACGGCAAGCCTGCGACCTATAAGTAAATGTAAGTGAAGAGGGCATATATATAGATGTCTGAAAGCAAGGCGGAAAAACAAGTGTATTTAATATTTAAGGGTCTGAGAGAAGGTGAAAAATGGTCATGAAAAACTAAATAATTTATATTTTTTTGATGCAAGAAACCCTGACTAACATTATCAGTGTGCCTTAGGAAAAAAAAAAATGAAAAAAAATGATACGCCTCCTTAAAGCCCTTCTGAAGAAAAGTGACTGAGGAGGTTTTAAAAACTCAATTACTACTATTACAAATAAAATCAATATAAATAACAAAACGGCATTACCCGGAATGCCTGCACGCTTACCTGACAGACCACAGGAAACTGAGAGTTCCGTACATGCAGTCCATCAATTCCCAGAGGAAAAACAGCAGCCAGAGCCATCATACAGCCCACTGCCGTCATGTTATTAAGGTAAGGCTGGGAGTTTTGAATGTACCTTCAACATATAGACATACATATTGCTGATTCGGAAAAATGCAGATGCTTGCAAAGACATATCAAACAATAAATTCATACATGGAACAGATATTTCCAAATACACAAGTAGTGTGGTAGTGCCATCAAAAAAAGGTTCAATGGGGTTCTATATAGAACCCTAGGATTTTCTTGACTCAATTTTAAAGAACTCTTTATGCTAAAAAGGTTATATTTAAGAAGAAATGAATGCATAATACTATCATGTGTAACAGATTATTTCATTTTTTCCCCTAGTGATTAAGTATGTTTAGGAGCCGTTTCATTCCTAAAATTGAACCAAAACCAAAAAGAAATTGTTCATTAAAACGAAATCCTTAAAATGATCTCATGATGGGAACTATATAACCTATATAGTGAGCCTGAGTCTATATAGAATCTTTTCTTCTATGTGTGGTACTGATTCTGATATACAGTGAGGAAAATAAGTATTTGAACACCCTGCTATTTTGCAAGTTCTCCCACTTGGAAATCATGGAGGTGTCTGAAATTGTCATCGTAGGTGCATGTCCACTGTGAGAGACATAATCTTAAAAAATAAATAAATCCAGAAATCTCAATATATGATTTTTTAACTATTTATTTGTATGATACAGCTGCAAATAAGTATTTCAACACCTGTCTATTAGCTAGAATTCTGACCCTCAAAGACCTGTTAGTCTGCCTTTAAAATGTCCACCTCCACTCCATTTATTATCCTAAATTAGATGCACCTGTTTGAGGTTGTTAGCTGCATAAAGACACCTGTCCACCCCATACAATCAGTAAGAATCCAACTACTAACATGGCCAAGACCAAAAAGCTTTGTACACCTGCACAAGGCTGGAAAGGGCTACGGGGAAATTGCCAAGCAGCTTGGTGAAAAAAGGTCCACTGTTGGAGCAATTATTAGAAAATGGAAGAAGCTAAACATGACTGTCAATCTCCCTCGGACTGGGGCTCCATGCAAGATCTCACCTCGTGGGGTCTCAATGATCCTAAGAAAGGTGAGAAATCAGCTCAGAACTACACGAGAGGAGCTGGTCAATGACCTGAAAAGAGCTTGGACCACCGTTTCCAAGGTTACTGTTGGTAATACACTAAGACGTCATGGTTTGAAGTCATGCATGGCACGGAAGGTTCCCCTGCTTAAACCAGCACATGTCAAGGCTTGTCTTGTTTGCAAATGACCATTTGGATGATCCAGAGGAGTCATGGGAGAAAGTCATGTGGTCAGATGAGACCAAAATAGAACTTTTTGGTCATAATTCCACTAAACGTGTTTGGAGGAAGAAGAATGATGAGTACCATCCCAAGAACACCATCCCTACTGTGAAGCATGGGGGTGGTAGCATCATGCTTTGGGGGTGTTTTTCTGCACATGGGACAGGGCGACTGCACTGTATTAAGGAGAGGATGACCGGGGCCATGTATTGCGAGATTTTGGGGAACAATCTCCTTCCCTCAGTTAGAGCATTGAAGATGGGTCGAGGCTGGGTCTTCCAACATGACAATGACCCGAAGCACACAGCCAGGATAACCAAGGAGAGGCTCTGTAAGAAGCATATCAAGGTTCTGGCGTGGCCTAGCCAGTCTCCAGACCTAAACCCAATAGAGAATCTTTGGAAGGAGCTGAAACTCCGTGTTTCTCAGCGACAGGCCAGAAACCTGACTAATCTAGAGAAGATCTGTGTGGAGGAGTGGGCCAAAATCCCTCCTGCAGTGTGTGCAAACCTGGTGAAAAACTACAGGAAACGTTTGACTGTAATTGCAAACAAAGGCTACTGTACCAAATATTAACATTGATTTTCTCAGGTGTTCAAATACTTATCATACAAATAAATAGTTAAAAAATCATACATTGTGATTTCTGGATTTTTTTTTAGATTATGTCTCTCACAGTGGACATGCACCTACGATGACAATTTCAGACCCTTCCATGATTTCTAAGTGGGAGAACTTGCAAAATAGCAGGGTGTTCAAATAACTGTATATGTATATGTATATATATATATATATATATATATATATATATATATATATATATATATATATATATATATATATATATATATATATATATATATATATATATATATATATATATATATATATATAATCTAGGAAGATTACCATATTCACATACCATAATATTATATAAGATACTTTGAATAATACCATGGTACTTTTTGGTTATTTTTGCTAGTGTAGTAAACTCGCATTCAGCTAATTCAGTTAATCTCTCACAGTGGAATAGGACTTACACTCCTGTGTTTTATCATACAAAGAAACATGCAGATTCATAGACAGACTCACACATTTACCCACATGAACGAAAAGATTTGTAAGTGTTCAGGGTATTAGCTTAAGCTGTCTGCTGAGAATATCTAGTTGAAAGTTTAAGTGTCAATAAGATAAAAAAGACTGAAACACACACAGTAGTCCAAATATATCTGTGCATACGTGTGTTGCTATGCTATTACTATTCGTAATGCATCGGCCTGTTTGAACCCGGCATGTTTCCTCACACACAGAATGCATAAATGTGTGAATGTGACCCTTGAAAACACCAAATAATTGTATGCATGTAGCATGCTAACCCCTGCAATGAACTCACACATGGGCATATACAATATAAACGCCTGGAGCATACAGCTAAACATACCTGACGTTGCTGTTGTAAATGTTAAAGGTGAGACAAACGATCCCCATTAAAATGCCCAAGCCAGCGAACACAGAAACTGAGACGAAGAGTTTTTGTGACAAATATCTGAACTTCTGAATCACCACCGTCTGATCAGCAGGTGGGCCAGAACCTGGAGAGAAAGATTAGGCTTTTTAGAAGTATATTATTTTATATTACACTAAAATAACTTGGCAACACTTTCATGAATAACATAAAAAAAAATGATAGAAGTATTTAGTCTTCCTAAATAAGGGGTTTTGTCCTTAGCTCTTAACGCATTATACTCCATCACGTCTATTGCGGTCTCAAAATTCTGGCCAGTTGATAATACCTAGAATATCAAAATCAACTGCAAGCGGTCGATCCTTTTCCTATTTAGCACCTAAACTCTGGAACAGTCTTCCTAGCATTGTTCGGGAAGCAGACACACTCTGTCAGTTTAAATCTAGACTAAAAACACATCTCTTTACTATGGCATACATATAGAACATTATCAATTTATATTATTCAAATCAGTTAAATGATTGTTCTAAGCTGCATTAACTAGGTCAACTGGAACCGGGAACACTTCCCATAACACCTCGTTACATCATAAGAAGAATGGCATCTACGCTAATGTTAGTCTCTCTGTTCATCCAAAGGTTTACTGTAGTCAGGATCCGGGCCGTATCCAGATAAGATGGTGGAACTGCATTTAGACATGACCAACGCATCCCTCAAGTGTCTGCAGAGACTGTCTCAACTAGACTCTCCCCTGTGACGGCCTAATCGACACGACAAACCTGTCTCTGGTGTGATGACTCCGATCTTCAATCAGATGGAACTGGACAAATATTCTGAATATTCCGATCTAATATTACTTCTGACCTGTAATATTGCCAGAATCATAATCATACACTGTTTGTTCGTTGGCCAGAGGAGAACTGGCACCCCGACTGGTTGAGCCTGGTTTCTCCCAAAGATTTTTTTCTCCATTCAGTCACCTGATGGAGTTTTGGTTCCTTGCCACCATCGCCTCTGTCGCCTTTGGCTTGCTTAGTTGAGGACACTAAATATTCAACTATATTACTGATCTGCCCGCATTGACACTATATGATAATTGACCTAAGCCGGATGACATCACTGTTTTGTCCAGAGCGGCTGTACAGCCAAATCAAATTCTGTTGCATTATTTTCCTGTTGACACTGTGAAGCTGTTTTGAAACAATTAGCATAGTAAAAAGCGCTAAATAAATAAAGGTGACATGACTTATTAAACAGGTCAAGTAGAGAAAGGACAATAAATGATTGGGGAATGAGTGAGAGGGGATTGAAGCACGATGCAGGTCAGACTCAAACCTCCATTTCCCACATGAGCACCATGACCTGCATGTAGCTAGTAGCATCACAGCTAGAAAATGTTAAATATTGTAATACATGTTCATATTTCAAATGTATATTAACTGCTCAGTAAAGCCAATGCAGTTATTGTTAACTAAAACTATTCAACAAATGTTTGTAAACTGAAATAAAGCTGCAATAAAATAAAATATAAATATTAGATGAAAAAAGAAAAAAAAGAAAAACTTACCGTGGCAACCAAATAAAAAATGACAAAAGCCCATTACAAAATGACTAAAACTAAAAAAATAAATAAATAAATAAATAAAAAAAAGTCAAAATATGAATAAATGCTACACTAAAAAATAAATAAAACAAAGATTACTGGAGTAGATAATTTACTAGAACATTTCAGTCTTTCTACCTCAAAATGTCATGTTTAATTAATCATTTTACTTGCTGTTTCTATTATTTTCTAAACGTACTAGCAATTTCTGAGTGAAAATTGTTTATAAGTAAATTCCTCAACATTTTTTTTTCTGTGTATAAAATTATATTAATAATACTAATACTAAGTAATCATGTATATTTAATAATAAAACAATTGAGCAAGAGAAAGGGAAGCAGCTCTGAACGGCTGTTCTCTGAGCCAGTTATGAGTCACTTTATCTCCCTCCCTCTCTCTCTCTCTCTCTCTCTCTCTCTCTCTCTCTCTCTCTCTCTCTCTCGATAAACTGACTGAATTGAAGTCTGCAGAGAGAGCGATAGCTATCAAATTTCACCTCACTGCCATTTGACTAAAGCTTCTCCCCCTCTGGTCTCTGTGAGGCGATACCATCAAAGACTGTTTCACTGCCTCCAGATGGGTAATCGTCTGGCCATTTGGCAACAACAAAGGACAACAGGGTGCATTTGTGGTCAGCTTCCTTTAATGGGTGGGCTGCACACAAGACGTCACAATTTTCCACAAGTGACAAATTGGCTGGGGACCATTCAGCTTGTTACATGTATCTCTAGAGCTGATGGCTTTTAGGAAGCCCAGGTCCTCAAGCTCGACAGGACTCATATTGCCCCACTGGAACCCCTCGCCAGAGCATCTGATAAGCACAGCGGCTGTCAGTCTTAATTAGAGGTTCACACAAGGCCATCTCCCTCGTGGATCTCGCTGATATTGATTAAAGGAGAGTGGGAGATCCTACTGAACACGACCGCCCGAGGCAGAAGATGGCCAACAGACGGATTCTGGGATGCTGGGAAACAGCGTGGAGCAGCACTGATGCTGGAACAATCTTAAGAGATAGACCCAGGATGTGATATGGCACGACACATGAGTTTAAGTGGTTTGTGGAAATAGAAAGTGGTTGCTATGGTGTTCCAGGTCAGAATGTTAACGTTGCAGTGTTGCTATGGTGTTAAAATTAACTTGCGATCTGTGTGGAGCTGCAATCCTTGTGGAGCTGAGTGAACGCATTGGATGTTTTGATTGGATAACACAATTCATACAGTAGATATTAACAGTCAGTTGGGTGTCGATTGTACATGAAAAGGGGTTGGCAACCCATTTACAGCCATAAAGTGGCATATTTCAGAGTAAAACTCTGGAATTTAAATAGATTAGATTGCAAAAGATGGTTTGGGGCTGAAAAATTAAAGGGCTTGGTGAAAAGGGAAGTCATATTAGAAGCAGTGCAGGATTATTAAATTGAAATTTTTACTGATAAATCATGTACAATAAGACCAGGAATTAAGTTGGTCAAATTTCGATTTTTTTTTTTTTAAGATGTCTCTAAAGCAATTTAAGTCAACAATGAATATGTGTGCGTGTGTGTGACGAATGTAAATGGTTGTAAATGTGGGAGTACGAATGTATTCAGCGGGCTAGAGAGCTCATGCTGTTTAATACCTCTCCCTGTCCTTGATGGTGGAATCGGGACAGTATGTTGCCATGGCAACCAAGACCCATAATGGTTGCTACAGCGATGAAAGAACAAGGCGCAGATGCAGTGGTTGTCAGGGGCGACCGGGGAGAGCGAGAGAGAACGAGCGAGGCCAGTAAAGTGGATGGGTAACAGCAAGAAACAATTGAACATAAAGATTCAAACCGATCCCATTCAGCCGGGAGATGAAGGGACGTAACCTTCACTTTGCAGAGGGTACGGACGTGAGATATAGATAGAGAGCGAGAAAATCGCAAGCGATCGGTCAACACGTGGCATCCAATCTGGAGCAAAGTCACCCTCTCCTTCAAGGGCCTTTATTTCAGCACATCACAGCACTGATTATTTTTAGCTCTACACTGCTGCCGTCTCCCTGGAATTCGCTGTCCAGGAACGCCAGTGACCAGTGACAAGGTGAAAAGTTGGGTGGAATTTGTGCATACAATTCCAGAGGGCACAGCACCGCCTCAAGGGTTATCTGTCGCCATTTACCAAACCTTTCTAACTTTGATGATCTTCCATTCCTGTTCACCTCGTCACGATCAAAGGGGTAGGATGACCTTTCACATCACCGGCAGACTCGCAGCAACTCCCAGTCTGGCACAGTCAAGGGTTGCTGTTAAAGCGATGACCTCGAATGAGATCTATCATCGACAACTAATGCAGAGGTTAAAGGTGCCAGACTGCGCGAGCCACCTGGGGTGTACGACAATGCTGGTGGGCACTATTCCCAGTTGCAAGCTGGGTAAATAAATGAAAAACAGGTTCCATCACAAGGACACTGATCTGGCTTGTGAAAATCGCAATTAGCACATTTCGCAATACCTACGTGCTACAGTTGCCATGGTGCTTGCTGCTTCAGTGAGTTTTTAATAAGCTAATAAGCAAGTTCAAAACAGAGTAAGCCCACAGAGAGCACATCTAGGGAAATGTCTAAGCATAGAAATGGTCAAATAATGAGCATGGTGATGTGGCATCATACCCCCAATGTTATAAACCAACAAACATTATGCTTTTTTCAACCGCAAGCTCTGTTCGGAGCCCATGAGGGTTTAAATAACAGGCAAAGACAATCAGCTGAGGCACACGGTGTCGCCTGAGCTGATTGGACGGTTCGTACTCGTCCAGTCAAGGTTAGCACGTGCTGGGAGGCAGCTGGGGAACAGCCTAGGTTGCTTCTGATTTGTGTTGTTTTCAGCTGTCAGTTGGCATCTTCTCAGTGCACCATCAGCAACACTGAGCGTGAACTGGTCATCAAATACAATTAAAAAGATTAAATGAAACCATCACTCATTCTATATTGCACGCAATTTTTATCAGTGCGCTTGCTCAATTTATGATTGGAATTAACTCCTGGCGGTTTTCTAATGGCATTCATTTGTCTTTTTTTTTTGTAGAGCCGTGCAGAGCTTGCGCAGCGCGGCTGCCCTCACGGACAGAATGCTAAACAGAATTTGACTGACTGATTGATTAATGCCCCGTAGCAATCTGTCGTTCACGGTTCTCGTCGTTTTGGGGGGCGGGGCCTAGAATGTGCAGCTGTGACACTGAGAGAGATGCAGAGGAATGGTGAGAGTAATAATGTGAGTGATTGTGTGAGAGGAGCTTTAAAACGGAGAAGAGTGCTTCAGACAGTGATAAACAAGAGCATATATGGGAGATGAGAGAGACAAATGTCTACTCACCTATCCACCTGTCATTCCCATACCAAGAGAGATTGCCTTTGGTCATATCATAGTATCCAATTTTTTTGTAGCTTCCTCCTGCCGAGAGAAAGGGAGAGAGTGCAACTGAGAAACATTTTAAAGTCAACATCAAATGGCATTAGTTAAAAAAAAATCCTCTATAATGTGACGTTTATTTAAACAGGATATTTAAGGAGAAAAAAATGTTATTGACTTGATTTTACGCATTGGGAATTTTTATGTAAATGAGCAGAGAGGCGAAGTGGTGACTACCAGTGGGAGTGCAGGTTGACTCCGTTAACATGCACTTAAGAAAACGGTTTGTTTCAGCTTTCGAAAACATCATGTAACATAATTTTACTTAGGTTGCTTAGTACACCCAAAAAATATATTTTTTATCATCCAGCCACAAGAGTTAAATAATTCTAATCCACATGAATTAAGCAGTTTATTCCAAGTCTTCTGAAGAGACACAATTGCTTTATAATCAGATTTAATTTAACCTTTTATTTAAGTTTGTGCATGCTTGAATTGCAAGAACCAACGAGGTTTGGTTCATGCATTAAACAAGCATGTTCTATGTATGTGTGCTGATTAATGTGAATAAAAGACTAAATTAAATCTATTCATCATACAAAGCGATCGTGTCTCTGGAGAAGACTTGGATTTATATGTATTACTTTTACATGCTCTTTATAAACTTTTCGAAGCTTGAACATTTTGATTGCGTGATTTGACTTTCAATGGATGAATACGAAGATGAAGTCTTATGGGTTTAGTATGGTGACATGTTCGGTTCACTTAGTTTTGTCATTTTATATAGTTAATGTCATATTACCTCTAAAAATGCAAATATGTAGTCAACAAAAAGTAATAATATCAGATTTACATGTGAATATTAACATTTGCATCACTCAAAATACATAGATTGAGAGGGGGGACTGTGTGCAGTGGGCCCAGAGGCCTGGAGGGCCTAAAAGGGTCTTCCCTAAGGGCCCCAGTCCTGGAACGAGATTTCTACTGGCCCTCCCAACAGCCACAACCAACCCCTCACTCGTCACCCTGGAATTTGCAATAATGCAATGACCAGTACAGGGAGCCCAGTTTACCTTGAAACACCATTCATTGTCAATACTGTGGAAAATCCTTTTTTTATACCCTAAACAGGCAATGTGAACTGGGAGTTAACAACACATAAAATCCAAACTACATCAAATATTTTAAAAAATCCTTTGGATATGTTTTACTTTTTTTGTTGATTATTTTACGGGTCATTTTAAGAGTTAAAAAGGATGAGGATCTCAAAAAGAATTTGTTCTGCGGAGGCTGAGGCTCAAACTCTGTATAGCATTTCAACATATACATCATATTCAAAACTTAAACATATACGCTTCTTTAATAAATTGTAATTTACCATTACTGCTGTAACCTTTTTTACATTAAAATTACCAAGCATTAAATTACAGCGTTAACTATTGGGAAGATTTTATAAAAGCTAGGTTGACCACAACAGTAGCCTAAAATAATTATTTGGCTGTTGTTTAACATGAACTAGTCTACACTGGTGAATTAAAACAAAAAAGGAAACCATTCAAATGTGAAAAAGGTCATATATTTTGAAACATTCACAAGACCAGACCAGGAATATGTCATCCAAAAGTAAACAGGGAACAATTTGATTTCACATTGGCTTTAAGAGAGGAAGGAGAAAACAGATAAAATGAAAGTCTTGAGAGGAAGGAACAAAGGAAAGAGAAATGTCACTACACATTGCTGTAAATCAATACTGTGTGGCTGGATCAGATGTTGGGCAGCCTTTAGAGACCAAACAACATTTGGATTAGACAAACAGACTGAAAACAGATCTATCATCAATCCTTATTTTCCACCAGGCGTATCAGCCGAGTTTTAAATGAGAATGCACAACAGGGTCGCTCTCCCCTAAAATCAGCTTTATAGAGAGCACTGTAATTGCGTAGCACCGTATCCGCAGTGTTTGAGCGAGAACCGTAAGACAGAGGAATTTATCTTCTATTACGTTCTCTCCCTCTTGCTCCATTTTCTTTCATGCACTCCCTCCCTCTCCTTCTCAAACGCACACTGGCGGGCAACAGAGATCTGTGCAGGGCTCTGAGGTTCTCCACCCCCAAACACCAACGAGAAATTAGCTTAAGTGAGAACTATTATAATTATCAGGTGATCATTAAGCGTAATTACTCCAGGCAGCTTGGGCTTCCCCCTGGGAGACTTGAAAAAGAGGGAAAGGAGACAGAGGAAGAAAGAAAGGCTCCGGAAGCGCTGTATGATACAGGCATGAGAAAGAATGCTTAAAAGACTAATTTTCACAGTTTAGATATACAGTATCCTTTTAGCTTGCTTTTGTCTTTGCCTGTAGATCTTGCAGTTTCATTTTGAAACCAATTTCATCCAGTTAAGGACTCAACGTTCTCAACAGTAACAAGTCTGATGCAAAACTCATTATAAATGCCACCTTTTTAATGGTGGGCCCAACAAAACGACATTAAGTGGTGCTTGCAAAGGCAAACTTCACCATTATCATTGCATAATTTGAACATCTAGGAAACTACATAGCAACAACACAACAACAACCTGGCAAACCCCAAAGACTTAAGAAAGACGGTTCACTCGTACAGGGCCGTTTCTAGCCATTCTGACACCCTAGGCGAAATCCTTATTGGTGCCCACAGTTAAATTTTAAAAAGCAACATTGGTATTACTGGTATTAATTGACAAATACATACATTCCAAATTATAATTGTATATATATATATATATATGAGGAAAATAAGTATTTGAACACCCTGCTATTTTGCAAGTTCTCTCACTTAGAAATCATGGAGGGGTCTGAATTTGTCATCGTAGGTGCATGTCCACTGTGAGAGACATAAATCAAAAAAAAAAAATCCAGAAATAACAATGTATGATTTTTTTAATCTATTTATTTGTATGATACAGCTGCAAATAAGTATTTGAACACCTGAGAAAATCAATGTTAATATTTGGTGCAGTAGCCTTTGTTTGCAATTACAGAGGTCAAACATTTCCTGTAGTTTTTCACCAGGTTTGCACACACTGCAGGAGGGATTTTGGCCCACTCCTCCACACAGATCTTCTCTAGATCAGTCAGGTTTCTGGCCTGTCACTGAGAAACACAGAGTTTGAGCTCCCTCCAAAGATTCTCTATTGTTAGGTCTGGAGACTGGCTAGGCCAGGCCAGAACCTTGATATGCTTCTTACAGAGCCACTCCTTGGTTATCCTGGCTGTGTGCTTCGGGTCATTGTCATGTTGGAAGACCCAGCCTTGACCCATCTTCAATGCTCTAACTGAGGGAAGGAGGTTGTTCCCCAAAATCTCGCAATACATGGCCCCGGTCATCCTCTCCTTAATACAGTGCAGTCGCCCTGTCCCATGTGCAGAAAAACACCCCCAAAGCACGATGCTACCACCCCCATGCTTCACAGTAGGGACGGTGTTCTTGGGATGGTACTCATCATTCTTCTTCCTCCAAACACGTTTAGTAGAATTATGACCAAAAAGTTCTATTTTGGTCTCATCTGACCACATGACTTTCTCCCATGACTCCTCTGTATCATCCAAATGGTCATTGGCAAACTTAAGACGGGCCTTGACATGTGCTGGTTTAAGCAGGGGAAACTTCCGTGCCATGCATGATTTCAAACCATGACGTCTTCGTGTATTACCAACAGTAACCTTGGAAACGGTGGTCCCAGCTCTTTTCAGGTCATTGACCAGCTCCTCCCGTGTAGTTCTGGGCTGATTTCTCACCTTTCTTAGGATCATTGAGACCCCACGAGGTGAGATCTTGCATGGAGCCCCAGTCCGAGGGAGATTGACAGTCATGTTTAGCTTCTTCCATTTTCTAATGATTGCTCCAACAGTGGACCTTTTTTCACCAAGCTGCTTGACAATTTCCCCGTAGCCCTTTCCAGCCTTGTGGAGGTGTACAATTTTGTCTCTAGTGTCTTTGGACAGCTCTTTGGTCTTGGCCATGTTAGTAGTTGGATTCTTACTGATTGTATGGGGTGGACAGGTGTCTTTATGTGGCTAACGACCTCAAACAGGTGCATCTAATTTAGGATAATAAATGGAGTGGAGGTGGACATTTTAAAGGCAGACTAACATGTCTTTGAGGGTCAGAATTCTAGCTGATAGACAGGTGTTCAAATACTTTTTTGCAGCTGTATCATACAAATAAATAATTAAAAAATCATATATTGTGATTTCTGGGATGACAATTACAGACCCCTCCATGATTTCCAAGTGGGAGAACTTGCAAAATAGCAGGGTGTTCAAATACTTATTTTCCTCACTGTACATGTATATATATGTATGTATGTATGTATATGTATGTGTGTATGTATGTATGTATGTGTATATATATATATATAACCCTAATTCTTTTTATTTTTATTCCTAGTTGCTAAGAAATTATTCTCAGACATAGTTTCATAATTATTATGCGTTATATTTCACATGAAAGTAATAAGAATAAATACTGATTCATAGCAGTTTTTGTTACTCATTGATGCTTGAACTTCCCTTTTAAATAACGTGACGCTATGCCCTATGTGTACGACACGTAAAAACCTTTTGGAGGTGCAAGTAAGAGAAGAAAGCCTTATAGGGCCCTATCTTGCACCCAGCGCAATTGACTTTGTACACCGACGCATGTGTCATTCCTATTTTGCACCCGCGCAAAGCGCGCTTTTCCCTCCACAGAAGCACGTCGCTAAACTAGTGAATGAACTTGCGCTCCCTGGGCGGTTCAGCGCAAAAAAGGAGGCGTGTTCCGGCGCAAACAATCCCTGGTGCTATTTTGCTGTTCCATTAAACAATTGCGCCACTGACCAGAAAAAACCTAGTCTAAAGTCAGTGGCGCGTTGCGCGTTGTTCATTATGCTATTTTAAGGGCGCATGCTTGACCATAGCGTGCACAACGCGCATACACTTTGCTCATGTAATCTACACAGATGCAAGTTATTTTTGCAAATCATAAATTGTTACACTAAAAAAATATTAACACATGAGATGACGGATATCATTGTGGTGTGCCACGAAGATGTGAAAAAATAGGCATAAATCTAGCTTACAAATTATTCAGGCTAATTATTTATTTAACCGATGCTATTTTGGGTGGGTTTCTCCCATCCCCATACAACACAACTTCTCTGTCTTTCACTGCTCTTACAAGAACATCAGTCTCCTCGGCTGTGAACCGCTCCTGGCGTGCGCCTGGTAAATACGCCATAATAATAGCAATCCATAATGGAACTTGCGCACCTGCTTTTAAAGGGAATGTTGGATGACGCTCTGATTGGTTTATTCACGTTACGCCCAAACCACACCTATGAATAATGAAGCTACTTCAGACCAACCCATTTTAGATTTGCGCCGGGCGCAAGAGCCATTTATCCCGCCGGGAAAATAGCAACAGCGCCGAGACCCGCCCACAAAGTTACTTGCGCTTTGCGCTTTGACACTTGCGTTTCAGATCGTTAAAATAGGGCCCATAGAGTCAAAATATAAATATAAATATGACATGCTGAAGTGAGTGTGCAGTTATATTTTGCCTCTAACATACACAAATGCCATCTGCCCATTTTACAGAGTGATTTCTCGACTGCCACAAATACTGCCCTAAAAAAAATACAGATTTGTGCACTTTTTACTGTACCTGTTTTTTTAATTGGCCTTTAGTTTGAATTTAGCTGTATTGTATGGTTAAAAAAAAGCATTATCTTGCCAAAGCACTGACCGAGCTCTTTGATCTAATGGTGTTGTTGAGCGCTCCAAATGCAAACTTTTTTGACAGTAGCTAACTGACAGTACTCTGATCCAATAGCATATAGGAATCGTCAGATTGACAGTTCTCTGATCCAATAGTGTGGGGGAACTATGGGGGCGGCAATAACATTTTAGGGCACAAAAGTCTAGTGCCAGATCTGCGCTTATTGCAGCCAACTCCAAAAAACACGCCCTGCACTCGTATTACTATGAATGGGAGAAAGTGCAATAAGCAATATGGCGGAATAAATCCCGCCTTCAAAATAAAGAGCCAGTCGCTGATTGGTAAAGTCATCTCGTCACTGCAGCTGATGTTAGAAGCTCTGGTTGCTATAGAAACAGTCAGCGTTCTGAGACGTGCGCTTAGGACTGCGCATGGGCTGCTCCAGACTAAATAATACGCTTTTTAAAACTATTTGAGCATAATAAATCACATTTATGATACAGTTGTTGTCAGATTTCATAGCTGATTTCAAATATACAATTTAATCGTAAGTTTGGTGAATAGCTTTGGAGAATTTGATGTTTCCCCATACAAAGAGACAGGAGCTGCACTTGCATGACTGAAATAGCTGCCAGAGAGGCGTTTCAAAGATGGCGACAGAGGAAAATGACTTGTAAACACCCACATTAGCATAGTATTGTGGAAGTAGCTTTTACATTGGCTTGACAATGTTTTAGCAACAGCCTAGCAACACCAATTTCTGCATGGGCAAGCATCATTCACATTTTGGTAGACTCTTGATTTAGGGACAGTAAATAACTATCTAGCACTGCTTTAGCAACCAACTAGCAACAGCACAACAACACCCAGGTAACTCCCTACATTAACCAGCAGAGAAAGCTTTTGCATGGGCAAGTATCACTCACCTTTTGGTGGGCTTTTATATTTTGGACAGTAAATAACCACCTAGCAATGCCCTAGCACCCACCTTGCAACACCTTAGCAACAGCATAACAATGCCCTGACAACCACCCACATCAACCTAACATTTTGGAGGTGGATTTTGATGGGCAAGAATAGCTCAGCATAGCTCTTTTTTTTATTTATTTTGTGACAGAAAATAACCACCTAGACATTCCCTAGCAATGCCTTAGCAACAGCACAACAATGCCCTGGCAACCCGCTACATTAATCTAGCATTATGGAGGTAAGTTTTGCATGGGCAAGCTTCACTCACATTTTGGTGAGATTTTCTGATTTGGTCCAGGAAGTAACCACCTAGAAACCGTACAGAACACCCTAGCAACCGCACAGCAACACCTTAGCAGTTGCACTTCAGCAGGAACAAACTAGAACACTGTAGTAGAGCGGCAGGGTTCTGGAGTTCTGGACGGGCAACCACTCATATTTTCTTCAGAAAACGCTAAAGTGTAGTTCTATTTTTTATTGTGTCACACAAAGAGGGATTGACGTAGGATCTGGGCACTGGCAGAGGCACAAAGCAATGTGACAGATTGAACAGGGGAACACAGACGCACTGATCAAAAAGACAGCTTCTGAAATGACGCCAATACAAAGACTGAAAACAAACGACAGGAGAGAGAAAAGGATCCAATCTATGTGTGATGGCTGAGGTTGCAGTCACTCGAAGGGGTTAACAAGCAAATGAAAGGAGAGATGCTCCTGTCACTACATCGGGAATTGTGTGTGAAGTTCAAATGGAATATTTAAGTCAGGAAATACTTAAATGGAACATGTGACTTCAATTGGTATCCCAGATGCTGGTTATATAAATGTTTCTTTCCAAAAGACAGTATTGAAATTGACCAGTCATTCTTACACCGTTTGCCTTGTTAGACTTCCAATCCCACAACACTGATCTCTTCAAAGAAACTCTAAATATCTGTCAGTGAGGCCTTGGATTCTTGTTAACCTGCCTGACCTTTGGCAGACTAGGCCAAATGACCAATCTGGCCAAGCTGTCATATTCATGAAGAGTTGTAGTAGCTTCAAACCCATTTTATTTAGCAATAATGGAGGTCACTGTGCTCCTGTGAACCTTTAATACCATCATTTTTTTACACTGGCATCCACATTTATACATCGACAAAACAATATATCAGAGGTTTATTGGAGAGATATTTGAACCCAGTGTAGACTGTGCTCTGTCATGCACTGAGAACTCTGGGACTTTATATGGTCAAGGTCCATAGGCAGCTATGTTGGTGACCAGTCAGTCACAGGCAGTGTTTCATGAATGAGGGGACCTCCTAAGAAAACTGGTTTCATACAGTCACCATAATACCATTTAATGACTACAGTGCTTATGTCTCAGTAGAAAATCATACGTTGCCATTCATAAATTCATTTACTTCTTTACTTCTAACTTACTAAATTCATTTACTTATTTTAATGTACCATCAGACCTGCACACACAGGATTGTGGTAAATTGCAGGCTGAAAAATGCTGCCTACATGCAGGTAAGAAGCCAGCCAGGCACGTCCGAATCCAATTTTTGCGTAACATCCTGTCTACTAAGATGCTTTTATCTGGTAGGCTTTTGAAGGCAGAATAGATGCATTCCTTCTTTAATATTCCACAATTCTGTGCATGAGGTTTGATAGCTGGCGGAAAGAATACCAAATAGCATCTTAAGGAGTAAAATTATTTATGAATGCCCATTTCATCACCATATTACTCAATTTCTACTTAGAAATAAGCATTTTAGAGATTCAATATTTTCTTGGTTATGTTTAAAACTTGAATTTGATCTAGATCAGAGGTTCTCAACCGGGGACCAGGGCCCACTCAGGGGCCTCAGCAAAATGGGGTATGCAGAATGACTTAAAATTATTTAAATGATTATTATTATTTATATACTGTAATTCATATAACTTATTTAATTAATCTAACTTCAAGTGTGCGTATAACTCTTGGTTACTCGATGGGACACACTTACAACATAGTGTTATAAATATCCAAGAGCATTATTTAGACATTTTGATTGACAATATTCTTTAAAATAAACTGTAATATCTGTTCAGTCCCTATGTAACAAACACAATTTATTTGTGTTACATCTAATTAAGTGATGAAAAGCAGTTGCAAACATTTCACAAACTCATATTTACACCAATAAAGTTTCCAACACTACCAAGCTGTATGTAATATCTTATTAATTTAACTTACACTACAAAATCAGGGCACGTAAGTTCCTGAATGTGATGAATGATGGGCTATGCTTAGCCTCAAATACTGCTCTGAAGCTGTATTAGAGATGGTGTGGATTTAGTGTCTGTTAAGTATACTGTTCTTTGGCATTTTTTCAGACCTGGGACAGTCTTGTGTATATATGTGTATAATAAGAGGAAATTATCTTATATAGGGAGCCTTCAAATATTGTGTTGGAAAGTGGGGGTCCTTAAAGTCAAAGGGTTCTAGATCCTTCAACACAACGTTATGTTAAAATTGTTTTGACTGCTTTGATAAAAAAAGACCCTCACAGCAACTGTAAAGTGTTCTGTTGGAAGCTTTTTTGGTTTTGGGTTACTTTCTGCCTCAGGGCCTGTCAGCTTGGCATCATAGGGTAAACCATGAATCTCACATTGAACCAGAGGACTAGACCATGTGAGACCATCTGTCAAAAAGCTAAATCCGAAATGTAGACATGTACAAAGCAGACCTTGCAATAAAATGACTCAAACCCCCTCAAGCAATACCACAAAAATAGTCTCAAAAAAGAAGAAATGTTAAGCTATCGATTGGAAAAGTGAAATCCAAGACCTCACATTATTTAGTTGTAAGGGAACAGAATGTACAAAGGCTCTGTCACATAGGCACACAGTCAAAGGCTCTGCATGGAATATAAAGCAACCATTGTTAATGTAAGACACATACACCTTAAACACCTACAACAAGTGACTTCTGCCATACATACACGGAAGCAGGCATTTTCCACAAAGACGACGACTTCATCTGGCTTCTTTTTGAATTCTAACTTTTGTTTAGGGTGAACTAAGCACACATTTATCCTCTTTGAAAAGTTTTACACATACATAAATCCATGGCTCTTTTGTTAAAAATGATGAAGAATTCTCAGCTTATAAAAGTGACCTAGAAAAGTTTTAAAGAGTAGTGCCATGTTAAGATCAAATTAAAAGCAGAGTACTACTTACTATATCAAAGTTCACAACAACATTGAACACTTTCAAAGGCCAAATCATGGGTGACAATTACACCCATAATGGTATCGGAAACTGAAACCTTTCACTTTAGCATGGATCTGTATAAAGCCCAAGACCAATGTTGTATCAGCAAGTGAAAAGTACAAATACAATAAATACTATTAAGAATAAATATCCAAAAATGTCAATGTTTTTGTTTTTTCGAAGCTAAGTCCCAAATGAATTGATCTTAAATTTAAAAATTAAAAAAAAAGTAATGGGGTTTTTAAAAAATCTAATTTAGCTTGGATACGAGAATGGCTTCTTCTGAACCACGTCTACTGAAATATTCAGTGAATTGTATTAACTTTTAATGCACATGTAATTTTTTGAGTGTGCATGAGAGCTGAGAAAAAGTGAGTTTTAGTGAGCTAAAAAAAACAACAACTCAAGCGTCAGTTCTCTGGCTTTAGCAAAATGATTACAGCTCTGGAGTTTTTGAACCCAGGAAAAACAATGTTTTACCTGACACCTGTGCCCCTCTCCAAATGGAGCGAGAACACTGATCGCAGAGTCGTTCATCATTTTAGAACTGAGCAGAAGCAACCATGCATACAGCCTACATCTGCTGTCCACACTCACTGTAATTTACCCTTTATTTTATCTGTATCTTACCTTACAGTTTTCAAGGATAAATAAATCATACAATGACTTTTATTTTGCTCACCTTGCAGTTGCTCAATGAGGGTCCATGCCATTCTGGAGCCCTGAGCGTCAAACACCACATGACCCTGAGAGAGAACGAAAACATTTTTATAACTCTGTGTATACTTCTCTCTTAAATTTAGTTTGTTAGCATTAGTGTTATTTTAGTATTATTTATATGGCATTTATTATTACTTTTACCTAGTAAAACCTGACATATGAAATAATAGTCATAAACGTTTACTGAACCTTTAGACAAAATATAAAGAAAATCTAATCAAAAAGTTTGCATGTTTTTTGTTGAGTATCATATTTGATACATCACGATTGTATGGCTAGTATAGTATGATATAGGAGAATATGGAGCTTATAATTGAGGAGAAAAAAAACAGAGGCCCAAACTGAGCAAAAAAAAAAAAAAGAATTTGGTGCAATTTTGGTACTGTATTTAGTATGACCAAAAAGCAAGATTATTTTTTGGGAGGGTTTTTTGGAATAGTTTTTCATGCTTGAATGCTCAAAAAACATTATTTTTCACAAATTTTACATTATTGTAGCACTTCTCTTCCCAGTCTGTCAGTATGTTTAGTTCCTGTTTATATAAAGCCCCTTCTTCCGAAAAGTGCAGTGTGATCTGATTGTTTGTCTGGACCAGTGTGTTCGAGCAAGTATCGGAAATATCTCTCCTTACCTTAACCACGAGTTTCAACACACTATTAATGCAACTCAACCACAACCAGCCCCTATATTTTGAATATGAACTGGGCGGGAATTATTTAAATGTATGTATGTTCCCGCAAGAAAACTCAAGACTACAATTTTCATGGAAAATACTATTTTACACACACTAAAAAAAGTTAAAATTGTAAAAAAGCATAATACTCTTGGTAACCATTTACAATAAGGTTTCATTAGTTAACATTAGGTAATGCATTAACTAACGAACTAATCATGAGCAGTACATTTGTTACTGTATTTGTTGATCTTTAACGTTAGTTAATAAAATTACAGCTGTTCATAACTGTTTGTTCATGTTAGTTCACAGAGCATTAACTACCAAGATTTTAATAATACATTAGTAAATGTTGAAATTAACATCAACAAAGATAAATAAATGCTTTATAAGTGCAGTTCCTTATTAGTTCATGTTAACTAATGTAGTTAACTAACGTTAACTAATGGACCTTGTTGTAAAGTGTTACCATACTTTATTTTTAAATAATAAATAATTTTAGTACTTCAACTTTTTTCTGTTATTTGTCAAGACAAAATTTCTCAATATTTAAAAGATTTTTTAAGCTTAAGTTTTTCATCTAATATTTGTATTGTATTTTATGTCTGCTTTATTTCAATTAATGAAAATGTTTTTTTTATTTTTTATTAAAGGGGTGGTAAAACACATTCTTTCGAAGGCTTGATTTTGTTTGTGGGGTGCACTGTAACATGTATTCATGCTTCGTTTTTAAAAAAATTCATTATTTTTCTGGTAGTGGAGTCCCTGTGATGCGCTGGGCAGTTTTCACCACCCGCTGCAGTGCCTTGCGCTCCGCAACAGAGCAGCTCCCATACCATACTCCGACACAGTTGGTCAGGATGCTTTCTATTGCACAGCGATAGAAGTTCACCAGGATAGCCGAGGAGAGCTGATTCTTCCTCAGTGTCCTCAGGAAGAAGAGGCGCTGGTGAGCCTTCTTGACCAGGCTGGAGGTGTTGGTTGTCCACGACATGTCCGCTGAGATGTGGATCCCCAGGAACTTGAAACTGAAGACACGCTCAACAGCCATTCCATTGATGTGGATGGTGTCGTGTGTGCCTCTTGACTCTTTCCTGAAGTCCACGATGAGCTCCTTCGTTTTGGTGGTGTTGAGGAGCAGGTTATTATCAGCGCACCATGTGGCCAGGTGCTGGATCTCCTCCCTGTAGGCAGTCTCATCGTTGTTGCTGATGAGCCCAATCACCGTAGTGTCGTCCGCAAACTTGACGATGGAATTAGATCCATACACAGGCTTGCAGTCGGAGGTGAAGAGGGAGTAGAGAAACGGACTTAGCACACAGCTCTGTGGTACACCAGTGTTAAGTGTGATGGACGTGGAGCAGGTGAATCCTGATCGAACATTCTGGGGTCTATCAGTTAGGAAGTCCAAAATCCAGTTACACATTGAAGTGTTGATGCCCAGGTCTCCAAGTTTGGCTATTAACTTGGTTGGGATGACAGTGTTGAATGCTGAGCTGAAGTCAACAAACAGCATGCGTGTATAAGTGTTCTTATTGTCCAGATGGGTGAGCACAGAGTGTAGTGCCATGGAAACTGCATCCTCTGTGCTCCTATTGCTGCGGTAGGCAAACTGGTGTGAGTCCAATGTGGATGGTAGAGAGTCTTTTAGGTGTTCCAGGACCAGCCGCTCAAAGCACTTCATAACGATGGGTGTGAGTGCTACAGGGCGGTAGTCATTAGGGCACCTCGGGCTAGAGTGTTTCGGCACTGGCACAATGGAAGTGCGTTTAAAGCATGTTGGTACAGCTGCTTGGGCAAGAGACAGGTTGAAAATGTCTGTAAAAACCCCAGCGAGCTGCTCCGCACATGCCCTGAGAACACGTCCAGGGATGTTGTCTGGTCCAGCAGCCTTGTGTGCGCTGATCCGGCTCAGTGCCTTGCACTGAAAGGTAAAAATATATTTGACCTTTATTCTACACTGCTCTGTCCCTCCTTGTAAAAACGGTCTGATGGTTTCCGGGTTGTATGAAGCCAGTCCCTCAAAAATACGCAATGGGCTCAGATTGGTTACCCAGTGTGTTGTGATTCGCTAACCGCCTAGTGCACGTTTGTCGGAAACGTCATGCCCCTTACCTTTACCGGTAGCCTGTGCTTTGGGAAGTACAATGGCATCAATAAAACCATACCAATTTGAGCCCGAATCAGACCCAGACAATTTTAGTGAAGATGATCGAGCAGAACCTGTTGAGTCCTCAAGAGTAAAGACTGCGGATCTATAAACTTTTAAGCACGCACCCGTCTGTCTCGCGCAGCTGAACCGCGGCTTGTGTATTGCAAATACAGACGAATATTGTCCATTATGTCACATTTTCCGGTCTTCTCCTCCGACCCCTGTCTGTCTCGTGCTTTGGGCAGCATATATCTGCTGCAAATGCGACCGTGTTCCCCTCTGTCTCATACACGCATGCATATAACGTTGTATGTTAAACGCACTGCAACGCACCCCCGTCGCTAGGAAGGCTGAACAAAGTTGACCTGCAATCCAGATGAAAATAACAGCGTTTCGTCGGCATTGGCAACAACACTCCAGCCTACTAACTATACCACAACATCGCTTCCCTGCTGCGATACAAAATGGCCTCGCCCCCCCTTATTTCATATTCTCGGAGGAAAGGTTTATGTAAATATTGGGGCTGGTGATGTCAGCCACCCTGGAGGAATGTGTAGTAGTCCCTAGCGGCCGTTTGCTGTAGTCCTTAGAAATGTATTTCTTTAAAAGCAAATATCTCCCTTTGCTTTAAACTTTGAACGTTGTAACTTTGCAGATGTTGTTTATGCTCAAACAGCAACATTACACACTAGCTAAAGTTAGAAAAGTGAAATCGTGGTTTACCACCCCTTTAACAATAACAACACTGGTTAGTATATTAGCTTTTGCTGTGGCATCACAAGGGAATAAGACAATTGCTTTTCATTCAATTTAACTGCCACTGACTGCTGAACCTTTGATATCATGACGACTTCAATACATTCATATCCAATTATTATTTAGCCAATGCTGTCACTCACCGAAACCCCCTCAAAGGAGCTAGTGTTGAGGGCTCGGTAGATCTCTGCCGTGATGTCCTTGTTATTGTAATTAAAATCTTCCAATCTGCGGCCTTTTGCCTTCAAGGGCCCCACTGTCTTATTAAGCGCCAGAGCCAGGGCCCATACTGCATCATATGCCAGAGGAGCTTCCTGAAATCCTCCGGTTTCCTCTGGATTCTTTCCACCCAGCTTGGACATCAGCTGCGCTAGGAACTCCTGTGAGGTCTGGATCAAAAGAGAGGACATACGGTATCATCTGGCATGCATATGGATGCGTACGCACATGGCAAAAAATGTAGTGCACTAAAAAGGGCATATGTTTGATGGATTTTAAGCTTAACTTCATTGTCACTATAAAAGCACCGAATTGAAAAAAAGTGCCAGGCTTCCGGCAGCGAGAAAGTGAGAGAGAGGTCAAGGTAAGTTACAGTACAGTTCATCACCATGGGAGTGCATCATATAGACGGAGGTACTTTTCTCCAGGGTGTGAAATCTTCATTCACACACACCAGGACCTGAAGCGCCAAAAATAAACTCCCGCTTTCACACACTCTGAAGATGTTCCATGTCATTAAGGGGGTACTGGGAAAAGAAATAGAGTTGGCGCGCTCTTATCGTGGTGGCATACAAAAAAAAACGATTTCCTTGACACTTTTCAAACCTTATAGAAACAGCTGAGGCGCCTTCTTTGCTTCAAACAGGTGCGTTTTAGGAAATGAGCCAAGCTGCAGATGGGCAGATGGCATCTGGTGATTGCTTGATGCAAATGGACAGTGGAGAACAGCGTGTGTGTGTGTGTGTGTGTGTGTGTGTGTGTGTGTGTGTGTGTGTGTGTGTGTGTGTGTGTGTGTGTCGATAGAAACTATGGCATAAAGATGCATTTCAGCTCTCTTGAAATTACAGCTCAAAGTGAGGGATGGTAAAGCGAGGATGAGGGGAACAAATTATGGTGATGTTGAGGCAATTTAGCATGGCCATCTTATCACAAATTGTCCTGTCCAACATGACAGTCTTTTTACGTCAGATGTGAAGCATAGGTGTCTGGATACATGCCCAGATTGAGCCGGATCCAGGAAAACAGCAGGGACATATGCATGGAAGCCAATTCCCAGCACAGAGCACCGGAGTTGGATGGGCTCCAGCACCCTCCTGGAGCTCACACCTGTCCATCCAGTGCTCCCAGGGGTACAACAGTTGGACCTGACTGCTCTGACCCCTACGGGACTCTTCATATTTTCAGATCTGAGAATAGCTAAAGATATAACGGTAGGTTATGGGCTATTTCCAGTGGGAAAATGTTATCTAACTTGATTTTCTAAACAGAATGAAGCTTGTCTACGCCACACTAATCTGAGAATGATGTCATTGTAAACAACGCAGCATATGGGAACACACAGGACACTGTTGGTTGATTTTTATGGGCTTTTCAATGGTCGATGTAGAGAGCAGGATGGCTGGTGACCAATAGATACAGTCAGAATAGAATTAATTGATGCCACAATATTAACTAATAAAGATTTTATAAAGAAAATGTATGTTGTTAAAGTGTTTTGTGGTGGTTAGCATGTTGCTATGCAGTTGCAGATATGGCTTATGTTTCTCCAGTGTAAGCCCATGGATTTTCCACCTGTTTTATCATCCAACAAGCGAAAAATGTAAGTCTGGTTGCTTCAAAAAGTAAAAGCTTCATGATTTGAGATACCATTCAAGCCCACAACACAAATGTTCAATGGTCTGGGCATAGCCATGCGGCACAAACTGAGCAATTCTTATATTTAGGTTCAATGAGTCAGAAAATAAACTTTATTCAGGCCCACTTACCAGGTTAGAGGCCCCTCGCACCGTCTCTGGATTAAGCATGACTATCTCAGTGGTCACATGCCCCTCCACAGCTTCTGTCATCTGCTCCACAGTGCAGTTGATGGATGGATCTTTGATCTTGAACCAGTTGTCAGCATACCAGCCAATCAGAAACCACACATACTTTTTCCCATATAGCTTCTCCTTATAGACCTGCAGTTGGGTTGTGTGAAACAGGTCGGGTTAGGGAACGATTTGAGAAAAGAATGACAAATGAACAGAAACTCCATGTTTCCCTTTTGACATTGACATAGATTAATCATGATCAGCTGGATGGCTGATTACTGACCTCACAAAACACTTTTCTGGCTTCCGTTTCGTAAAACAGTCCCACAATGATGCGCGCATCTTGCCGCTGTAGGAGCAGAGCGAGAATTGATGATTAGAACAAAGAAATCAATGCAACAATTTGCAAAAGTCAGTGAATTAGCATGAGAGGGAGGTCCCTTTAGTATTTGAGAGTGCTACTATGCATAACACTGCAGCGATTTTGGTTTGGACAAGCAGTCCAATCAGTGCTACTTTCCCCTCTCAGCGGTGTGCTATATTCCAGGTTACCATGGTTCCTCTGGTGGTACTCCATTAATCTTGTGCACCAAAACTGGGGCAGCACACATGGCAGGCCTTTGCTAAACAGGCAGCCAGGGGCCCAGTCATCACTGGAGAGAGCAGGATGGGGGAAGTGGTAGGGCTGATCATCATAGGGGAACAGATCATCTGACCCATGTTCCAATTAAAATTATTTTTCTCAAGAATGAGATCAGATCCCCACACTGATGTATTTTTCTCCCAGACTAAAATTATGTCCTTTGGCGTGACAGACCCGGAGCTAGCCAATCACAATAAAGGAGCATGTTCCTGTTTTTATCTGGAAATGTTTATGGGGGAAATCAAAAGAAAAAAAACAAACATTGTGTTTTGCTTGAAGAAAATCTATTGAAAAAAAAGTCTATTTTAAGGGCAATTACAATTTTTAATCATGATATTGTTTATATAACATAACACATTTCCCCCCAAAATCTCCATTACCATAATACAAAACAATAATAAGGTAATGTAAAACAAAATTGTTATGGTAGTATTTGTTGTGTAGATTTAAGGTGAGAGTCTTTTGTGAGCTTACGGCCGCTTGGCACTGATCCGTTAAAAAGCACTTCGTTGAGCGCTGCTCTCTAGGATAATCGGTCTCTGGTCCGGGTGGTGGAGGACACTGCCTTTTTGCAGTAACCTAGCGGGATGTCTCTTCGGAGACGAGTACCAGAGGTTCTGTATTTAACAGGCAGGGTTGGCGAACTGACGTGTCCCACATAGAGGTCGCTAGGTCAGGCCTCACAGGTGGCATTCGGTGAATTCCGGGTTCCCTCGGGTCTCCTAGCCACATTCCCTTAAAGGAACTCCTTCTGTTGAATGGGCTGGTTCCAGGGCTTCGAGCGGCCAGTTTAGGACTTCATATGGTGCGAAGGTTCCTTCTCAGGTTTATGGCTTGGGCTTTGACTGTAGGGAGCGCTGTCACTGACAGCCTAATGTGACCAGAGGGGGAGTGGTTCAGGCATTTCAGTTGAATTTGCTTGTCCTGACAGTTGTCACTGCCCAGTGAGCATGCACTCCCTTCGGCATGGCGGCGTGGGTATATCGTTCCCCGTAGCGTCTGCTGACGCAGCGCGAGTTCCCTTTCGAAAGGGAACGTCTCCGGTTACGTATGTAACCTAGGTTTCCTGAGAACAGGGAATGAGACGCTGCATCGCGTTGCCATGCCTCTAGGGCTTGCCTGCCAAACAGTCCCTTCAGACGACTAGATGCTTGTAGATGTCATGTTGACAAGGCGCCCTTATATACTTCCTGGTCGCACCTTGATGACATCATAGGCAGTCGCCGGTCAATAGGATTGACGTTTTGTGATTATGATTTCCGGCACCTGTCACGCTGGAGGCGTTCCCCGTAGCGTCAGCTGATGCAGTGTCTCGTTCCCTGTTCTCAGGGAACCTAGGTTACATACGTAACCGGAGATGTTCCTTTCACTGGAACTAAGGGGCCAAGCCCAACCCCTGAAAAACAACCCCACACCATAATCCCCCCTCCACCAAACTTTACATCTGGCACAGTGCAGTCAGTCAAGTGCCGTTCTCCTGACAACTGGCAAAACCCAGACTCGTCCATCGGATTGCCAGACAGAGAAGTGTGATTTGTCACTCCAGAGAACATGTCTCCACTGCTCTAGAGTCCAGTGGCGGTGTGCTTTACACCACTGCATCCGATGATTTGCATTGTACTTAGTGATGTAAGGCTTGGAAGCAGCTGCTCGGCCATAGAAACCCATTCCATGAAGCTCTCTACGCACTGTTCTTGAGCTAATCTGAAGGCCACACGAAGTTTGGAGGTCTGTAGCTATTGACTCTGCAGAAAGTTGGCAACTTCTGTGCATTATGCGCCTCAGCATATGACCCCACTCTTGTGATTTTATGTGCTATACCACTTTGTTGCTGAGTTGCTGTTGTTCCCAATTGCTTCCACTTTGTTATACTATCACTAACAGTTGACTGTAGAATATTTAGTAGTGAGGAAATTTCATGAGTGCACAGGTGGCAACCTATCACAGTACCACGCTTAAATTCACTGAGCTCCTGAGAGCAACCCATTCTTTCACAAATGTTTGTAAGAAGCACTCTGTATGCCTAAGTGCTTGATTTTATACACCTGTGGCCATGGAAGTGATTGGAATTCAATGATTTGGAGGAGTGTCCCAATACTTTTAACAATATAGTGTATATAAGTTTAATATTTTTTTGTATATGTTTTTAAAATAAAGTCTTTCAATAATGGAAAACCTCAATAAATATTTTTCTAATTAATTGTATTATGTTTATTATTTAGTTTTTCTTACTAAAATGTAATACTAGAAAATAACAGAAATTACAAGACTCAAAAGTACAAAAAATAAACATCTAGAAGCAATATGGTAGATGAGGAGTGTGTTGGGGGGGGGGGGGGTAAATATATCTAACTGTCATGGAAATTATGTCACAATCTTAAAAACAGGCTTAAAAAGATATGACCTAATTTACAGGTAAGCTTCAATATAATTTCTTGTATTTTTTTCATTTGATTTTGGGTTGAGATGTGACCTGCTTCATGATATTCACCATGTGCATGAGTGTATGTGTGTTTCACATCAGTCTGAGAATCGTGGGATGTTGTTGAGGAGGATGCTGATCTGATTGCTCTACCGTGTCACTGACGGGAACACCTGTACTTTGTCATGGCAGCGAGGTCATAAATGAAATGACTGAAAGTGAAAGCACCTTGAGGTTCTTGACGGCCACCGCAGGATCCGTGAGGAAACTTTGCCTCACACTGATCTCAATGCCTGCCTCCTTCACCCTCTGCTCTAGATCATCCAGAGTCTGAGAGAGAGAGAGAGAGAGAGAGAGAGAGAGAGAGAGAGAGAGAGAGAGAGAGAGAGAGAGAGAGAGAGAGAGAGAGAGAGAGAGAGAGAGAGCGAGAGAGAGCGAGAGAGAGAGAATATTATTGCCGCAGAAAGGAAGAGATAAGACAGGCATTGAGAAAGAAAAAGAGGGAAGAAATAAAATTAGAAAGAGACTGGCAGATTTAATTTCTTTTGTTGGGACTTGTTTACTGTTTACTGTCCTGCATGTGCCAATAAAACAAGAGTGTACATTTTAATACAGTCTGTATAACCTCAGGCTGCAGAGTGCAGGAGGAAACAAAGGAACAGAGCCAAGCCTACATCAGCTACCACCCACAATCCCAGATCCCAGATGTTGACTTCTACAGCACACAAGTACATTTTACCTACATAGCATAAAACATACATGCTATATCCTGAAGTAAATTGTGTGCTTCTGAAACCCTCAGTTACATAAACACAGCCTGTCTGAGTGGCACGACGATACCAGGCATCAGGCATCCCCTGCATAATGTTTTACAATTTCCAGTGGCAAAGAATGTGTCTGTCCACACTAGAAGAAAACACTGAGTATAATGTGATACAATCTAACCAAGATGTCAACATAAATCAACATAAATTACTTTCTTGTAAAAAGAATGTTCCTTGTGCATGATTTATCCAATCACATTACTTCAAAATAAGGTTTCAATGTGATATGGGTTTCAATTTGATTCAACATAATATAAGTTAAATCAATCACAAAATGATTTGATTTCATTAACAAACATTTAATTTAGTATTTTTAATGTATCTTAGGTAAAAGAAGGCTAACTACTTCACTGTTTAATGCACCAAAAGCTCAAGGCCACATATTGTATGATAATAAAGAAGCGAAGCAATAAAGATGCCTAGATGGATGCCTTAAAGAAAAAATCTGCATAAAAAGTCACCAACTAAACAGTAATGTAGAAAATTATGCAGTTAAGTTTTCATGCAATGAAAGCATTTTATTTCAGTTGAGGTCATGTAAATGAGATGGCATATTTACTCATATTTCAAGATCGATGCAAAAGGATTTTGTAATGAGAAACAGTGTGAATTGTTACATATTTTGTGTTCACCTGAGAAACTTTGCATTTGCTTGCAAAACTTGCGTTCCCCTAAAAAACTTTAAATTCACTAAATGTTCCCCTGAGAAACTTGGTGTTCGCCCACAAAACATTTGTGATGATCATCACTTGTAGCCTAAATACTGATTAAAGTATAAAAAATAGTATCTGTTTTGCCTCTGTTGTGCAATAGTCTGCAAGCTTATCATTGAATAATTATTGCTGTTAAATATCTTAACTTGTAAATATCTCACTCACAGAGGTGAAGACCTCGGTGGTCTGCTGGATGGTGGCAATCTTGGTCCACTTCCACTTCTGGAAGAGCTGCACGCGGGTGGGGTTGTGCAATGTGGCTGAGGGGTGCGTGCGGAAGAACGTGGGGAAACGCTGACGGTTGGAGAGAGCTGGTGAACTGGATCCATAGGACAACTGCAAGCAAACGAAAGAAATTCACACAATGTAAAGACACTGAGACTTTTAAAGGAACTGAGAAATAAGCGAGTCAAGAAAAATGTACAATAAAATCACCCAGAGGAAAACCAGTGCCCAAGGGGCTAAATTATCTCCTGCACAGTTCACTCGGAACAGCTTTAGTTAACATTGGGGACTGTAGTGTGCGAGACAGGCGTGCAAAGCTGTGATAAAAAAAAAAGTTAAAATGCAAAACAGAGGTGTGAAATAAAAGGAAAAAAATGTGTCAATTTCAACATTGCCTGTTTTAAGTGTAGCACCAACATCAGTCAAAACAGATGACAGCAGAGGGTTTTTTAGCTGTTTTGCCAATAACTCAATGTCATTCCCAGATGCAGCGAGATGTCGTTGAGTGACAGGTCTGCTGAGGAGGTGGAAAAAGGGAGGGTTTCAAGGCCAGCGGGGGGATATATAGGTCAAAACTCATATGTGAAGAGAAAAAGCTCTCAACAGATATAAAAATAGAGCAGAGCATGAAAAATAAAGAAACTGATTTTCCACAAAAAAAAGAAGAAAGATGAGGCATTGGGGGTGCACTTCAAAGACAAGCCAAAAGCGAAATAAAAAATTACATAAATATCTGATCCAAATTGTCTGGAAGCCATTTCACTGATTTCGGGTATTTGAACGAAGTGCAGCATGTTCTGAACTGTGAATGCATTTAGGTAGCTCATCTTAACTGTGGTGTGATCAGACCTGCCAGAGAGAGTTCGGTCTGTGATGCACAGAGAGTCATACTGAAGCCATCAATACCAAAGGACTACAGGTACGTATGTTCACGCACTTTAATGCAATTAATCCTGTCCCCTGATGAGAGCATACATTTTGTACACATCCTGTCTGATCGGCCTCTTTACTCTAGCGAGATTGGCAAACTTAACCAAGTGAATTGCTGTGGACTGTAAGTCAGCAATGGGCTTATGAAATAAAACAAACAATACATTAACTTCTTTCATCTTCCATAATAATGTAATGTCTTTGAATGTCTTCTAAGCAAATACGATATAGCCTATGCAATTAATTCAACCAATTAATCTGCATATCATGTAATTAATTTGATTGAAATACTAGTTTTCATTTTACTAACTACTCATATACACTACCGTTCAAAAGTTTGAATTTAAATAATTTTAAAATGTTTTTTAAAGAAGTCACTTATGTTCACCAAGGCTGAATTTATTTGATCAAAAATAAAGTGAAAACAGTAATATTGTGAAGGGTTATTACAATTTAAAATAACTATTAGAATTCTATTGTAATATGTATTTATATTTATTTTAAATGTCCTGTGATGGCAAAGCTAAATTTTCAGCATAATCACCCCAGTTTTCAGTGTCACATGATCTTTCAGAAATCCTTCTAATATGCCGATTTTCTGATTATTATCAATGCTGAAAACACTTAATATTTTTATGGAAATGGTGATAAAAAAATAAATAAATCAGGATTCTTTGATAAATATAAAGTTAAGAACTAGTATTTATTTGAAATAGAAATCTTTTGTAACATTATAAATGTCTTTACTGCCACTTTTGATCAATTAATGCATCCTTGCTCAATCCTACTTACCCCAACTTTTGAATATTGTAAAGTAGTACACCATATTGCCAAAAATATTGGGACGCCTGTCTTTACATGCACATGAACGAAGTTTGGAGGTTTGTAACAACTGACTCTGCAGAAAGTTGGCGACTTCTGCGCACTGTGCACCTCAGCATGCGCTGACTCTGTGATTTTGGCCCCGTGGCTGAGTTGCTGTTGTTCCCAATTGCTTCCACTTTGCTTTTTTTTTGTTACTCTGGGTTCGGGCCAAAATTCAGAGCCCGGAGCCCTCCCACGGACAGTACGCCAAATAAGCATAACCTTTACTCTATTTAATTTGATGTAAGTGTGAACTTGTGAATGGACTTATTGCACTGGTGGCAACCTATCACGGCACCACGCTTGAACTCACTGAGCTCCTGAGAGCGACCCATTCTTTCACAAATGTTTGTAGAAGCAGTCTGCATGCCTAGGTGCTTGATTTTATACACCTTTGGCAATGGAAGTGATTGGAACACCTGAATTCAATGATTTGGAGGGGTGTCCCAGTACTTTTGGCAATATAGTGTATGTCTTCAAAATGAACAGAAACTCTAAAATTGTGTTTTTCAGTGTGGTCAAAAGTAGCATGCTTTAATTTGATCAACTCATTGATTGCAAAATGGAGTGTTACTCTTCTGTTTTTTCCCTACATCCTTTTGACAAACAAACCACTGAAATAAGTGAATTCATAGCCTTCTCTACCTGTCTTTGGGGTTTAAACCTGTAACTTTTTGGTTCCCTGATATTTAACCACTAGACTGAACCACACCATTCTACAGAACCTACATGTAAGCAAATGTCCTTTGTCTAAAAAAAATCCAATGTTTGCTGCAGAAGAACATTTTGTCATCAGCATAACCTTGAGTTTTTCCTCAACATTCTTTCAATGACAGCACAGCTCATCTCTAAACATTCCAAGTGAACCCACCACTATAAGGTTCCACATGCGAGCAGCCTCGGCCACCAGTGTGGACACAGAGCTGCAGCCAGGCATCAAGACGATTTTTATGGGCTCCGTGTACAGCAGGTCATACAGCAGCTTTGTGGCCTCTCCAGGATCACACTGAAAGCAAAGAGAGAAAAAAACATTTAAATATATCATCTATATTCAGATTTGATGCACAGCTGTCACTATTCATGAAGCATTCTGTCATTTCATGCTCAAAACTGCAGACCTCAACAAAAAAAACAACAATGACAACACATTTCACACTGTATAGACATTCGCTTCTACAGTATAAGGGCCCCCAAAGAGAGAAAGACTTTATTTCATACTGAATCACATAAGTAGCGATAAATATGCATTGGGAAGCAGAATAAAAAGGAGTAGCGATAAAGTAATAAATGCATAGCTCCAGTCATCCAAGGACACATGCATTTGCCCATAAATAAACCAAGAAACAATGTTTGTTTGCTGGACATGTACCCTCATCAGTCTTTAAACTGACGCTGACAATAAGCATCTTTTTTCCCCCATTTGTCTTAAAATAACTGTCAATGAAAGATCAATATCTAATTTAAATGATAATAGTAGGTTAAAGCCAAAATTGATCAAGTGTTGAGAGTAAACCGAGTTGCAGCCAGTGGCCTTGAGCACAGGCAGAATTTCTAAAGCTGGGCTTTTGTTTGGTTTCTGTTGTTTTGGGAACAAAGAAAAGCTTAAACAGGAGCAAAACCTAAAAAGAATAAAACCAAACATGAGGTTAAAATGATTGGAGGCATGATTGGTGCAATCACAAATTCAATTGGCAGAACCCTGTGGCGACTGAGTGCTCTTTACTTATTGGCATCTAATCTGCCATCCTTATCCCGAGACACATCTCTATTTATGTCTCTCCCGATACTTTTAATTTCTTCCAAACATCCAGAAAAATCACTCCAATTATTTAAATTGCAACAAAAGAAGCCTTTTAGTGAGAAACTGCTTTTCTTTTCTCAATTACAATAACTTCCTGTGAAAGGCATGAAAGTAATGTGACATTCCATACAGTGATGAGAGAGTTACATCAACTGTCACATGCCTACACATTATTTTTAATAAAGTAAATAAAATGAGCCAGATTGCACATAATGTGTTCAGGCACACGGCATGTACTCCGGAGTCTGTGGTGAGAATGCTGCTTGTAGACTCTCCAGACTCCCAGGGGGTCATGAGCAAAATCGTATCCACAGAATGAGACCTAGTTTGGGCTCTAAATCTCCCCCCTGCCCTGACTTTCTAACCCTGAGGGAAGCCATGCGTGAGCCTAACTTTTTTAATGCACCTGCGTTCCACCGAATCAAAACAACTGCAAGAACTGCATTCTGAATTTTTTAAAACACAGAAGGTAGATTATCCTGAAGATGAGAGGAACATTCTTTCTGAAGAAAAAACTATCAAACTAACTTGATGATGATAGTTTGGTTTGACTTATTATTTTGTATAAGGTCCTAACTACATAGAAAACAAAACATATTCATTTTTTAAATTAAAATACCATTTGTTACTACAAAAAGTATACATATAATTTATTTATTTTAATTTATCAAATATAATATACACAAATCTTCAAAAGTTTGGGGTCAGTAAGATTTTTTTAATACGATAAATTTATACTTTTATTCAGCAAGGATGGATTAAGTGATAGTAAAGACATTTAAAATGTTACAAAAACAATCTATTTAAAAAATGATGTTCTTTTGAACTTTTTATTCATCAAAGTAACCTGTAAAAAAATGATCACGGTTTCCATAAAAATATGAAGCAGCACAACTGTTTTCGACATTGATAATAATAAGAAATGTTTGTTTGTTTGTTTGTTTGTTTTTAGCAGCAAATCATATTAAAATGATTTCTGAAGGATCATGTGACACTGAAGACTTGGGTAATGATGCTGAAAATTCAGATTTGCACCACAGGAATAAATTACTTTTTAAAATATATTGAAATAGAAAACAGTTATTTAAACTGAAAATAATATTTCACAATATTATTGTTTTTATTGTATTTTTGAACAAATAAATGCAGCCTTGGTGAGCATAAATACTTCTTTCAAAAAATATTACAACATTTTACAGACCCCAAACTTTTGAACGGTAGTGTATAAATATTAACTAAATATTATACTCACCTAAAGGATTATTAGGAACACCTGTTCAATTTCTCATTAATGCAATTATCTAATCAACCAATCACATGGCAGTTGCTTCAATGCATTTAGGGGTGTGGTCCTGGTCAGGACAATCTCCTGAACTCCAAACTGAATGTCAGAATGGGAAAGAAAGGTGATTTAAGCAATTTTAAACGTGGCATGGTTGTTGGTGCCAGACGGGCCAGACAGTATTTCACAATCTGCTCAGTTACTGGGATTTTCATGCACAACCATTTCTAGGGTTTACAAAGAATGGTGTGAAAAGGGAAAAACATCCAGTATGCGGCAGTCCTGTGGGCGAAAATGCCTTGTTGATGCTGGTCAGAGGAGAATGGGCCGACTGATTCAAGCTGATAGAAGAGCAACTTGGACTGAAATAACGACTCGTTACAACCGAGGTATGCAGCAAAGCATTTGTGAAGCCACAACACGCACAACCTTGAGGCGGATGGGCTACAACAGCAGAAGACTCCACCGGGTACCACTCATCTCCACTACAAATAGGAAAAAGAGGCTACATTTTGCACGAGCTCACCAAAATTGGACAGTTGAAGACTGGAAAAATGTTGCCTGGTCTGATGAGTCTCGATTTCTGTTGGGACATTCAGATGGTAGTGTCACAATTTGGCGTAAACAGAATGAGAACATGGATCCATCATGCATTGTTACCACTGTGCAGGCTGGTAGTGGTGGTGTAATGGTGTGGGGGATGTTTTCTTGGCACACTTTAGGCTCCTTAGTGCCAATTGGGTATCGTTTAAATGTCACGGCCTACCTGAGCATTGTTTCTGACCATGTCCATCCCTTTATGACCACCATGTACCCATCCTCTGATGGCTACTTCCAGCAGGATAATACACCATGTCACAAAGCTTGAATCATTTCAAATTGGTTTCTTGAACATGACAATGAGTTCACTGTACTAAAATGACCCCCACAGTCACCAGATCTCAACCCAATAGAGCATCTTTGGGATGTGGTGGAACGGGAGCTTCGTGCCCTGGATGTGCATCCCACAAATCTCCATCAACTGCAAGATGCTATCCTATCAATATGGGCCAACATTTCTAAAGAATGCTTTCAGCACCTTGTTGAATCAATGCCACGTAGAATTAAGGCAGTTCTGAAGGTGAAAGGGGGTCAAACACAGTATTAGTATGGTGTTCCTAATAATCCTTTAGGAGAGTGTAAATATCCAATTAGTGAGTGAGTCAGATGTTTACTACTCTCATGGTTTCAGCAGATTCAGTTCATTAGACTGATGCAAACTTGTATCTGATTTCATGAGTCTTTCCGACCAACTCATTAAAAGAAGTGTTCTTAAATTGGACTCGTTGAGCTGCAAGTTTGTTTTCGCATGCAGTCAGAGAAGACAACACAATAGAAAGATATTTTCCCAGTCAGCGAAAACATTTTTCTTTTCCGTGGTGCTGTAGAATAGTTTCCCCACCCTGTTCCTGGCAACAAACCAACAGTACACATTTTCAAACTCTTCCCAATCAAACACAACTTTTTCAACTCATCAGCTCATTAATAGAGAATCTAAGAAATGACATGGGTGGGTCAGATAAGAGAGAAAATCCTGAATGTGCACTATTGGTGTGGTTGGGAAACACTGCTGTAGAATAGAAGTGCAGCAAATTCTAGTATAAGAGGGACTATGGTTGAATTAGACTAAATTCACAAAATATGAATCAAACTTATCAGCTAGATGCTATTAAAACATCTGTCTCGAGGATTGCAAAACCAGTCTAATAATGCACTCTTTAGGAAACTTAATTGCCTAATTAAAAGCACATAAAATAATCATGATACTCACACTATTTGTATAATTTAGCATTCCTGCAGCTCAAACAAGTAGCACAAGGTCAGGGGTTTGATTCCCAGAGACATGCACAAACTGATACAAACATATAATTTGAATGTCAGTCACTCTGAGTGTCTGCAACATGAATATGTAATGTCAGTATTAGATTAGATTAGATTCAACTTTATTGTCATTACACAAGTACAAGGCAACGAAATGCAGTTTAGGTCTAACCAGAAGTGCAATAGCAGCAAGTGCAGGATATACAATGGTTGCGTAAGTGCAGGACATGGAAATGTACTGAATATATATAAATATGTATAAATAGAGAGACGGTTATTACTATAAACAGTATTGCCCAGCCCTATGACACTCCTCTTGTTTATCAGTTGTTTTTAAAATACTCTCTAGCACTCTAGCACTGACAACACCTAGAACAAGGGATTTCAGTCTGCATTTACACTGCAAGTCTTGCACAGATCTGATCTTTTGACTATGTCCGATTTTTTGATCAAGAATTCTGAATTGAAATAAAGTAGCGCTGTAAGATTACATTTTTTATTGAATACATTTAAATTAATTAACAAGAGAAAGAGGGAGGGAGGGAGGGAGGGAGAGAGAGAGAGAGAGAGAGAGAGAGAGAGAGAGAGAGAGAGAGAGAGAGAGAGAGAGAGAGAGAGAGAGAGAGAGAGAGAGAGAGAGAGAGAGAGACAAAGCCTAATAGCAAAGCTTGTTGGTTTAATTACAGCGACATTATCACCTCATTGCTGAGAAATATAATGTAGCCTAGTGAAGTAGCCCAGTAAAGCTGTTTTATTTATAAAACTCACAGGGCAGAGGTTGAAAACCAGCTCCTGAATGCTTCTGTGTGCGCGCAATTTCTTCCCTTTATAAAGTTTCCACCTCAAAAAAGCTGCGAGCGCATACAGGCACGTCTGCTTCATAATACAACATTAAAAAGCTATCTTTGTGGGCAAATGTGTTGCCCTCGCCTTGTAGTGGTTTGGAATTCAAAGGGGAATCGGATATACGCGTTTAGACATAGGTCAGATCGGTACCGGTTCTAAGCATGGACAGGGGTGGGCTGAGCCCACCCAAACGTCTGCCTTGTCCACCCAATCAGAATTTTGGAACAAATGGTGTTAATCTGTTTTTATGATTTGTGCATTGATAAATAACAAACTAAGGTGGGCTCTATATCGAAAAGTTTGATGAAGTGCTGTAGAATGCAGTATTTTTTCCTTTATTAACTGAAAGTAACGGCGCAACGCATTACATACTCACATGCTTCAGTCTGTAGCAGAAAAGCAAAAAAAATACTTGCTCTTATAAGAACGTGCATTAATTGCATTGACAGAGCTAGAACATAATATAAGTGTTTAAAATGCATAAGTGTTTAAAATGCTTTTGCTTGCTGTTAATGATGTTAAACTGAATGTACGAGGTAAAGTGTCTGCTTAAATAACAGCACTGAAATAAGAATGTGCTGTTCATCTTTGAATCAGTTTAGGACTATCTATCTATCTATCTATCTATCTATCTATCTATCTATCTATCTATCTATCTATCTATCTATCTATCTATCTATCTATCTATCTATCTATCTATCTATCTATCTATCTATCTATCTATCTATCTATCTATCTATCTATCAAAATAAAAAGCCTACCCAGGATATCCGCCAGCCCACCCTTCTATATGTGCCTGGGTCAGTTCTAGTATCTGATGTAGCTGATTTAAAACCACATTTTAAATGCGAAAAAAAAATCGGATCTCTTGCAGATCTTTGCATTTACACGTGTGCAACAAATTCTCATTCTGTGTCAGATGTGAGTAAAAAAAAATCTGCCTTTTTTTGCTTGTGTAAACGCAGCCTCAGAGTGCCCGTTCCTATCCATCATTCAAATCAGTGGAAGAACAAATCCCAAAAACACATTAATGACCCCACAACACAAGTGTTAAGGCCAAGGGATCTAAAATCGGGGCTCTGGGGAAATCAGGCACAGGTCCAGTCCATACTAATAAGCCCTCATACCATCCCTGTCGACCCGCGGAGAGTGCCATCCTCAGCTCCAATCAGAATGGCCCAGAAGCACGCTGGGCGCAGGTTTAATGAGACTGCTCTTTCTGTGGCTATTGGGTCTGAATAGCTAAAACCCAACTCAGATGAAATGTTCCTGCTTGCCTTACACCTCCTGATGACACAGCGCTTTTCTGCTCCCTAAATGTAGCTGTCCGTGGTGCTGAATCCTAATCAGTGGCGGCTCTCTGCATGTGTGTGTGTGTTTCTGTGTGCATGTATTCATTCGGATCCACAGGGGTCCTGAGTAAATCCACCTACCGCGGGGGATCAGAAACTATGCTTTCAATGTCCAAGTTCAGATTGCCTTGAACAGCACGCACTTCATATGTCTGGTTAACTGTATAGTCTTACACCAGCCAGCTAATTTAATCCATTTATCCTTCTGTTTATGCAATAATGTTAAAGAGGCATGCTTTTTTCTTTTGTCAGAGCAATCTGTGGCCTTATGTGTTTGTTTGAACAGCAGTGGTCTTGGTAACTGTTGTCATGCCAACCTCCACCCCCAGTCTTTCCTCCTTCTCCTGTATCTTTGAAGCGGGGTTCCAATGCAGACCTGTTCCAACCAATCACGGCAAAGCTCTTAGCAACACCGAGCAGTCACAGGGAATTAACTGTTTGCACTCTGCATGTATCTGTATGTCTTCTCCATCAAAAACTCTGGCTTGCACTCTGCATATATGTGTGTGTGTGTGTGCGAGAGGGAGTATGCATTGGCATCTTCTATGCAGGGGAGGAGGGACACAGGTGGGAAAGATGGAGACAAGTAGAGGGAGAGAGAGCGAGAGTAAGAGCAAATGGAAAGATACGAACAGGGAAAGCAGAAGGTATACAGAGCTGCTATGAATAGATTTTTTGCAGGCAAACCTCAGGTGACAGCATAACTGATGAATAACATGATGCTGTCAAAACATTCCTCTGTGCAGCTTTAATGAAGTCATACTGAATCGAGTACAAAATCCCATTTAAAGAACATTATGTTCATTAGCGTCCACCAAACCCTATTAGCATACTACAGCTGACCCAATATGCTGTAGAAAATGTAAATTTGCTCAGAAATCTCCTGTGAACGCAAACCTTCAGCAAGAAAACTGATAATGACACTCCACACTGTTTGAATAAATAACATCAATAGCAAGCAAACACTTATGGAATGACTAGTTTAGTGCACTCAAGTGCGTGCTATCAAACAGTTCAACTAATGGAAAGTAATTAAAGAGGCTCACATGCAGTGCTCACTTACCATACTGTCATAGTAGATTAATTCAAGCTCATAATCCGGAAGAATATCCGTCCTCTTGTTCACCAAATCCAGGGCCATTTGGGCAGCAGGAAGACAAGCTTGGCCACCCGGCCATCCGCCACTCATAGGGAACAGGGCTCCGATGTAGAGTTTCTTCTTGCCTAGAACCGGGCAGGACCAGGAGAACAGTAAAATAAGGGTGGCCAAAATAAAGTAGGAAGCTGAAACCAAGCGCCGTCCTCTGCTGTGACGCTGCCAGGATAGTTTGGCCATAGTGGGCAAGAGTGCGTACCAACACAGTTTATGTTCTTGGTATTATTTTACATGAAAGGCAAAGCTGGAGGTGTTTGACAATAACTGTAGCCCTTTCATAAAAATATTTTGGACAGTATAAATTTCATTCCAGCTAATGCTGAAATTATTCAAAATCTCACGTGAACACCGCACTGTCAATTAGCCTACCCTAAACTTCTATAGACCTGTAATAGGTCTATACTTTTAGATGCACTAAAATACACGTTTACATTTTCAACTTGGTTGCGTTCAGGACGAAAACATAAACACGACATCGATGACGATTCAACGGCATGTAACTAATTTAATATCTGTGCGCAGAGGAAATTGCGCTAAAATTAGTCGCGTTTATAAAGTCAATTAAGACAGAAAAGTCCGCGTACTGTAGTATTTAAAATACACGAAGTTTCAAAGATTCACAAAAGTTTTAAGTAGCCGACATTAGGCCCGCGAAGTCAATAACGCGGAGCAACGTTAACGAATGCTAGCGCTGAAAAACAATAACAATCTGTCGTTGCCTCAAGAGTTTTAGTGCTGTAGCCTTATACTCACGCGTCTCCTGAACCCCGAACGAATATAGCTAAACAATAACACAAAAAAAATATTTGTTTATGGAAAGCGCAGTGTTACATATGGTCCACTGGAATCCTCTGTGCGCGTCTTTAGAAAACGATACGTTGAATATGAAGTGAAAACCGATTGGCGCTGAAAAACGGAGGACTTGTATCGTTGTAGCTGATTAATATAAAATCCAGTACGGAAACAAAAGAAGCGAATAAACGAAGTCACGGCAGTGAGTGTGTATGTGTTCGTTGGATGCAGCAGGAGACTGAGAGAGAGAGAGAGAGAATGTGCTGGGTTTATAGAGAGAGACAGCGAGCGCGCGCGCGAGAGAGAAAATGTGTATGTTCGTGTGAGAGAGAGATTGAGATAAACTGTGCGAGAAAGAGAGCTAGAAAGGAGTGTGTGTGTGTGTGTGTGTGTGTGTGTGTGTGTGTGTGTGTGTGTGTGTGTGTGTGTGTGTGTGAGTGAGAGAGAGAGAGAGAGAGAGAGAGAGAGAGAGAGAGAGAGAGAGAGAGAGAGAGAGAGAGAGAGAGAGAGAGAGAGAGAGAGAGAGAGTCGTACATATGTGTGTGGGGCTCATTTTCCTTCTCCGTTTCACAGAGCACTTTGAATTTGCAATCCCTTAACACAACCACTCTGGTTTATTACCCACCGTCTCCCCCAAACCATCCACATTTTGTTTTCTCTGCCTCTTCTTTAGAAGATCATTTCAAAAACATTTCAAATTAATCAGGGTGGACTGTGCCCCATATTCAATAAGGTCTTCCTGTTCTGACACACAATTGAATCCTGACAATTCAATGTCACAATTTAGTCTGTTTTCATGTCACTCACTTTTTGTTATTGTTTTCCAATCAATATAAGGATTGAATGTATTCTGAATCACATTAGACAGAACCGGCTGTACACTACATTATGAATCACATGCTCCGTTCCTCTCTCCCACACACCTTCATCTCCACTGCACCATCTATTTCCAAACTCCCAGCCACCGCTCACACTAATCCTGCACCTTACAGCAGATACATTGTGATAAACAAGATCCACAGAGGAATGACTATGTGCATCTGACTGTAGTCTTCAATAATGTATCTCCAAACTGATGGGCCGACACAGACCCTTCTCTTCCTCACCCTCCCCCGAACCCAATGTTTTTCCTCCGAGCTGAGTGCCATTTTTCTACTTGTTCAGTGGCTTCGGTAACACGTTCGCCCTCTCACAAATCCTTAGAGTTGATGAGAATCACTACAGTTATCTATCTGTTTTCTCTTGCTCTGTTTATTCCCAGCACACTCTTTGATTGATCTTGCAACTTCTCTCTCTCTGCAAAAACACAGCGCAAGCCCAGTTACATCACATCGATACTCAAAGTTAGCCATGACATGGGCCATGATCAAGCTGACTTTGAAATGAATAATGAAACTCCAGCCAGAAACATGAGATATCGCTTTCGCTAGGTGCCTTGGGTAATTCAGATTGTTACAGAGATATAGTTTTGCTGCCATTCTGGCTCAAAAAGCTGATTAGTCATTCTGGATTCTACATGTTTTAAACAATATGAGTTGCTTTATAAGTGAAGCACATTATGCCAAGTGCTTAATAGAGAGGTTTTAGGCTCCCTTTCTGTTTCTCTCCCTTGATTTCGATTTCCACATTCTCATCAACATCAAAAACCCAGAGGCGCTGGTTATATATCAAAGAACTGGTGTTAGCTTAGCAGCTGCTCCAAGTGGCCTCGGGTTGTGCCACAAATGAAATACACCAATGTATTTATTCCAATCAGAAGTGAATAATCCCTATGCCCTACTCACTCCGAAGGGCAGAGCCCTTGAAGTGGGGACTTTGGAGGGAGCAGGGCACTTGTGTGTAATAATGACGCCATTTGGAATGCACTTGGCGAAGGGAGCAATGAAAGACCCCGCAATTTCCTCATTAGCTTCATGTGGAATGTTACCACGACAAAGCTAGGCAGCGACAGCGGGAATATCTTATTATTGCTGCTGTTAATATGATATGACAAATAAATGTACATTTACAGTATAATAGGGTGACCAGACGTCCCCGTTTTCCGGGGACAGTCCCGGTTGTTGGTGTTCTGTCCCCGACTGGAGCTGTCCCCGGAAATGTCCCTGTTTTACAGCTCATTCAAAACAACCCGCAGCCACAGGTATATTGCAAAAAAGCGCCCAACCAAAATACAGCAGCTGCTGGTTATAGGAGCAATCATGTAGTGATTATTGTCACCAGCAGATGGCGCATGAAGTAGTAGCGCGCGCCGCTACTACTTCATGAAGAACGTAACCGAGAGCAGAGCCCCATTATCGTCAAATATCAAAAGGAACATCATTATCGCTTTCAAGGTTGTAACATACTAACTATTAATGTTAAAGTAAAGTAAAACTGTTTGTATGTGCTTTATAACAAAGCCTCAACAGGGTGCGGGATTGTTTTGTCCAAAAAAGTTCCGCAGTCACAAAGCAGTGATTACCACACATCTGAACTATAAATATAAAAAAAACGAAACAATTACACTTGCAACAAATACATGCACAGAATACATACTTTCTGTTTAAAATAAGCCTAAAATGCAAAATAACAAGACCAATTAAGGATAGTAAGAATTATTTTCAAGCTAAAATGTAACAAAACATTTGAAGTAAAAAAAAAATATATATATATAGTATAAACTTGTGAAAATATTAAATACAATTATAAAATCTTACAATATTTGTAAATTGTTTTATTTATCATATCTATGTTGTTTTATTTTTGTAATGGGTTTTTGTTAAGTCATGTTATAATATTGTTTTGAACTGCTTGTTATTTACAATGGTTACTATTAACTGTTTTCATTGTTTTTTTGTGAGTTGTTTTGCAGGTGCATTGAATTAAATACAGACTAAAAATCTAATCAAACTAAATCATAATAATTATTAATGTTAATAATAATATAGAGAGCCCACAACAACAAAAATATTCAAAAATGTATTGTCCCCGTTTTTTAAATAAAATATAATAACAAATGAGATTTTAGTGGTATTTTGACCACTCAAATAGGAAATGTCCCCGGTTTCCATTTCAGAAATCTGGTCACCTTAAAGTATAATTAAGTGTTTAAAATTTGTGTGTTCCCAATCTGCTCTTAACTTTATATGTTAAGCATTAAACATAAAGCATCAAACACTTTTATTACCTATGACATTTTTTAACTAAATATGAAATGCATGATGAAAATGTGCCTATACAGTATATCACAACAAAACAAAACAACGTGAATTATTCTGGTTATAAATGTTAACTCCAACTTTCCCGCCATATCTAAATTAGAAATTAATCGTGAGGATTCGCCATCCTGGGTCATATGACCATAAAACATTAAATTACTTCCTTGAAGTGACCATCGCATTGAATTGAATTGAATTGAAAAACTTTATTAATCCCGTTAGGGAAACGTTAGGTACAACATTAGGAAGATTAGACCCTTCCTATCAGAGCATGCCACACAACTCCTGGTCCAAGCTCTTGTTCTCTCCAGACTGGACTACTGTAATGCTCTTCTAGCGGGCCTTCCGGCATGTACTGTCAAACCCTTGCAACTGATCCAGAATGCAGCGGCAAGGGTGGTCTTTAACGAGCCGAAGAGAGCACACGTCACGCCTCTCTTCATCAGTCTCCACTGGCTCCCAATAGCAGCTCGCATCAAATTCAAGACACTGGTGCTCGCCTTCAAAACAACCACTGGCTCTGCACCAAGATACCTAAACTCGCTTGTTCAGACTTACACACCCTCCAGGAGCTTACGTTCTGCCAGTGAACGACGCCTTGTGGTGCCATCCCAAAGAGGCATGAAATCACTCTCACGGACCTTTTCCTGGACCGCACCCACCCTGTGGAATGACCTGCCTATCTCAATTCGAGAAGCCGAGTCTGTAGCCATTTTCAAAAAACGGCTAAAGACACATCTCTTCCAGCGGTACCTTACCAATCAAGATTAGCACTTAACATTCTATTCATTTTCTGTCTGTCTGTCTGTCTGTCTATTTAAAAAAAAAAAAAAAAAAAAAAAAAAAAAAAAACTTCTGTCCTATGTGTTCTGTACTAGATTAACTGAGACTTGTTACAGCACTTACGTACTGTTACATACTGTTGCCCTTGACTGTTCTAGCTGCTTCTATTGCTCTCATTTGTAAGTCGCTTTGGATAAAAGCGTCTGCTAAATGACTAAATGGAAATGGAAATGTAAATGGAAACTGATTTGCCACCAACTTCGACAATACAAACAACAAACTCAACACACAATTAACACAGATAAATTAAGAAACTATTAAAACCTGATTAAAAGCCAGTATGACATGATACAGTATCACAAATCAAAAGTACAGAGAGAGAAAACATTGAAATATCTAACCGCTCCAGGGACAAAAGACCTTCACATTCGTTCACTAGAGCACCGAAGCATTACCAATCGTTCACTGAACGAGCTTCTAAGACATTTAAAAATATTGTGGAGTGGATGGCCTTCAAAAAGTAAAACGATTCCTCTTCTCCACAGTGACCTCCAGTAAATCTGGACTAAGACCAATAATCAACCCAGCCCTCTTGATCATCTTATTAATCCTATGTTTGTCCTCAACAGGTATGCTGCCACCCCAGCAAAGTACAGCATAAAAAAGAACACTAGCTAAAATTCCTTGATAAAAAAACATTTAAAAGCTTTGTGCTAACATTGAATGATCTAAGTTTCCTCAAAAAGAAAAGTCTCGACTGGGCCTTCTTCATTAGGACATTTGTATTTTCTTTCAAATTAAATTTTTCATCTAAGTGGACACCTAAGAATTTATATGACTGCACAATTTCAATCGACTGACCGTTAATTGTGACTGGAAGGACCTTCGCTTTTTTCTTTCTAAAATCGATCACAAGTTCTTTAGTCTTCTCTAGATTCAGTTTTAAAAAGTTAGACTCAAACCAGCTGAAAAAAGACTCAACCTCCCTTCCCTACGCAATATCACCCTGATTAAGTAGACCCACTAAGGCAGTATCGTCAGATACTGTATCGCATGTATCTGACAGTATCACATGTTCCCTTTGCTAACGGATGTTCACTTTCGTTTGGAGAGCCCCTACAAATGGCGTCCCCTTCCTGAAGTGCCCTTTGAGCCCTTCAATTTGAATTTGTCCTAAAGTATGTGTGGCTCATGCAGAGAGGCGATTAGCCTCCAGGGAGGCGCTATAGCACTCAATTCGACACAAAAGCCAATAATTCCTAAACAAAATGTCAAAACTTCACAAAATTAGGTAAGCACATGTAGGGCTGTAACGATTTGACCAAATATAAAAACCTCAATTAATTGAAAATTTTAACTCGATTACGATTAATGAATGATTATTTACCTTTTTTTTGGGTGGGCGGGGGGGTGGGGGGTTCACTTTCAGCAGTTATTGTCTATGGGGCAGATTTCTGCTTGTTGTACATCAGATACAGATAAATTAACACAGTAGGCCTACGTTACATTTATTTGAATGCATTAATGAGAGAGTGATTATGTGTGTGAATTACTCATACCGTCTCTATTCATTATGAAGCTGTGGTTTGTACTTACTTCAAAGGTATTAAAACATATGACTAAAACGGTTGAGTTTCTGAGCTACGTTAGTGAGTTTCCTTTAGTCACAGGACGGTTGACACTGCGTTTCTGCGCTGCTCTCTGCGTGCGATCGTCACGTGATGTGCGAGCTTCTGTCTGAGTGTTCGTTTGTTACAATATATCAGGCATCAACATAATACACATATGATGGTCTAAAATCGCTTTAATGTTCAAACTGGCAGGCCTTAAAACACATACAAATGACAAAGCTTTGTGAGGACGCAGGTGAAAGAGGTCTGCCTTCAGGGCACACGAGCGTTGTCAGAGACGCGACACGTCTTGGCTCTCTGTGTCAGAAAAAAGCTGAGTACAAGTTTTCCATATTGTTGTTTTTGAATGTTAATGTTTGTTAAATGTTCAAACTGGCAAGCCTTTAAGCGCATTTACTTGACAAACTTTATGAGGACGAAAGTGAAAGTGATCTGGCTTCGGGGCTTGCGTGTGCCGTATGTGTGTGTGTGTGTGTGTGTGGCAGCGCGTAGGCTATAAGAACGGCAATTAACTTACCTGTATGTAAAACATGCAGTTACTATAGTGATTCTGGGCATCTATAAACAAACATTAATCGATTAATTGTACAGCCCTAAGCACATGTGACATGATTCACCGATGAGATCACCGATAGGTGGCGCTATAACAGTTATAAAGGGGAAAATGCTGTATTTCAGTGTTAAATTAAATGAAATAGCTGATTTAGGTTGTTGCAGGTTTGCTAAATAATGGCATATATATTTTTACTCATGTGCTTAAAGGTCTTAAAGCAATTGAAGCGTAATCATTGCTGATGCAGATAGTACTAGTAGATAGTACTCTTGCTGAGATCTCGGCCTGACCCACCACAAGGCAGCACTACAGTGATCAAATCAATCAGTTTGTCACTCAAATGTCTTAGATCATCCTTGCCTCAATGTGTATATCTTCAATTTCATTTCCATCATGAAAAAATGTCCCCCATATTATATATTTGCTAAACCTACTTTTTAGAACTACTGTAGACCTAGATTTTTCACCCAATTGGACCAAGCCTGCATGCAGAAAGATTCTCTGTAGACCGAATATAAATAATTACCAAAAAAAAGGTTTAACATTCGATTCATCACCACAGCGACACAACAAAACATTCTAAGTGGGCGGGGCTACTTTTGCTTAAGCCTATGGAGTGAGGGAGTTGGTGATAGTCTGAAATCACAGTCCATATGCTGTTAACTCGCCTCTTCTTTAGCTAATCAACACTGTGATGGATAATTTATTATTTAAATTATTCACACTTGTTCTTATGAAATGGATTCTGATTTAATTGGTATGCTAATATTAATGTTGCTGCCTCTGGCAGAGCTTCAGTTGCCAACCAACCAGACGGGCCAGTGATATTATCTGAGGGGAAAAAAAAAAAAGGGGGGAGGGGGGATTAACCTTTAGCTACATAAATAAATATGCCTTTAACTATTTTGGTCCATTTTCTATCGATTTCCTCTTGGATATATACAAGGGGTTTCCAATATTTCTGGAGGGCCACCATCTCTCAGAGTCGCTTGAGGTTTGTAGTAATCCTGAAGACCCTGATTAGCTGTTTCAGAAGGAGATATTATATATGCCAATATACCGGAAGGCCAGCTCTGCTGCTGCATACTAGTTTCTGTAGTGTATAGTATGTAAACTGCACTTTTTTCCCTGCCTATTCAACTGTGAAAAATATCAGACCATTTCATGCTTTAAGAGCTCTCCAAAACTGAAACAGGCACTGTTCAAATATATATATTGCAATGAGATATTAATGATTTAAATGTGGCTTGAGGGGGAAAAAAAAACTATGTCAGAATACTCATTTGAACGCGCACTGGTCCATGCTATAAGCAAACCCTCAATCCCCCTGTATGCTACAATGTAAAGTGTTCAAATTGACCTTTCATTTGCATACTGTGATGAAAGCCAGTTAACATGAATTAAATAATGAATATTATGAATATTAAATTGAATTAAATAATGAATATTAGGACTGTTATATTGATCAAATAAATTATCAGTTATGGATGTCATGATTAACTAATTGTAATACATTTCTTAAATTATATAGATAATATTTATGATGTCTTTATGAACTTTTTGAATCTTGAAAGTTTTGGTGGAATAGACTTTCAATGGAGGGACAGAAATCTATCAGGTTTAATTTGTTTTTCAAAGATGAACAAAAGTCTTATAGGTTTGGAAATCATAACAAGGGTGAGTAAATGATGACAATTTCCATTTTTAACATTATTGGGTAATTAGCTACAACGGGAATGTTCACGAGAGTCCAGAACACCCGAGCAGTTAGTGATTTTGTTATACAGACTAATCACAATGAATAAATTACAATTACACATTTAAAATAAATATTTACAATTGTGATTGTCATTATAATGCAGCTTCAGTCAGTAAACGGTATTTACTGTGCAGTAAGCACTACGCTGGTATTCCATCTTTGCCAAAATCTCAAAGAGAACTCTTCTTTTTTACTGTCCCTTCTATTGCTGTGTCTTTATCTCACTGTTTTTCTCTACGCCTACAGAGTTGCATGTCCCATGCTGCTTGGAATGGGATCACGACACAGCAGACTGGATGTCACCGGAATTAGTATGGATATCCGCGCATGCTTTTCGAAAAGAATGTCAAGGTTGAAGGCAACTGGGGGAATATGAGGCAAAACTGCTTCTCAAGAGAAATCTCGCCGCTGTCATGCACAGCCCCGCAAAGCTGTAGCACGTGGAGGTCAGCAGCTCTACCCCACACTTCCTCTGCATACAGAAAGAGCTGGCAGCAGGTTACCGACGTCCCTGTGGGCCACCTTTCACTGTCTCTGCCAGTAATTCAGACACCTGATGCACTCCATTGCTGCCTTAATGGGACCAATTAAATCACTCTCTTCAGATCTAAAGGCATGGATCATTTTAAGATACAGCCATATCCAAACTGTCTGCAGGTTGGTGGGAGTCAAATGGGATTGATGCTGAGATAACCACATAATTCGACATCTAATTCAAGTTTAAATGGACCTGCAGCCAGATCTCCTGTGTTTGATGGGCTCACACTCACAGTTTGAGGAATGATCTAAATCTTTGTCATTGTGTTCCTGTTCTCTTAACCTCAAAACTACAGATGGGAAAGCATTGTAAAGCATGTGATTCTGGTTCCGCTTCTGATTCTGATTTCTTGACTGTTTACATTAACTCAAGCAATAACCGACTGTGTTTACTAGGATACTCAATGAGACCAGCATTTGTTCTGTGAATATGAGAATTTACAGTATTAAAAAAATAGCGGTTTACACCATGTGTTTATTCCATGTGCTACAGTGAATTTGGCTCCTCTTGCTAGAGAAATCTGACACTATTCCTTAAGTGAAGGGCAGCAGCTCCACAGCCATTTACCAACTATAGCATAACTAATATGCTGGGGGCTTGGAATTAAGACCTAACCTTAATTACAGGATTGTGTTGCAGGGTATTTCTCTTACTGGGCCATCAATTTAGGGAATGTGCTCATTTTGGGATACAACTGACAAAACAAATAAATTATAGAATACTGTACATGAGTGTTTATTAACATCCTACCCTCAAAACACTGAAAATCAATGGTCAGAATTTATTTGGTTATTAAATTGTGGCGAAATGTCAGAACAGCCAGAGAGGTTCTAGATACAGAAGCAGATAATTTAGCTCTGCTGTAACTCACCATCAAGACATCTTGTCAAAGAAAATGACAGCCCATCGACATCATATTCATAAGCGAGACTATCATTTTACGAAGAAAGACATTCTCTGCAAATGCACTCGATTCTTTGACCTCCACAGTTAAGCAGAAATAAGCGACGTGACAGGTGGTTGCTGGCTAATGATCACGGTTGCACAAGTTGCTGTGCCATGCCACGGCTGCAAGGTCACAGCAGGACACTGTGATTGGCTGCTCTGGTTGCCAGGTCACAGCTGGGCAACTTGATTGGTTATTGAGGTTGCCAGGTCACCAAACGCATGCAGGCATTTGTGGGGAACAAGGGAACAAGGCGCCACTGATATGCCTCACGTTCTCACAAAAGACGGACAAAGATGTCTGCTCTAATTTTTCACAAGGCATAATCCAATAACGAAAAACCTCGACCCAATATGCAGAGGAGAATCAAAACCAGACATGCAAATATTGCAGGACTTAGAGTAAATAAATATCCAATCCTCTTCAGACGGTCTGGGTTGTGATCTCAGCATCCAGCCAAAAACTTCCCTCTCATCACCCCAGTAATCCTTTTATTTGCCTGCTGCAGAGAGCGTTCTCCAAACAGATTTGTTAGATTTGACACCAAAATTAATTTACTGCTAAATGCTAGAGTTCAGAATTGCATCGTCACCCATTGCCTAGACCTCCCAGAAGTAAATAAATCACAGAAAATTAAGAGACAGATCACTCAGCCTTCAGAGATGACTTAGAAGCTGAGGCATGATCAAACGTGAAGGAAAAAGCACAGTTTGCCACTCTCTTCGATGACTGAGAAGTATTAAATCGTGTCAGTTTTTGTCGCTTTGATAAGAAAGCAATGGACAAATCTATCCATGCCGGGATTGCGGCACAGTGAGCAAGCCGCAACCACAGCTCCCGGCTGCTCTGCTGAATTGGAGTGTGAAATATGACCAGGCGCTGCTTAATAACACACCTGCTGTTTTGAACGTCTGTCCCTCTAAATCCTCCGCTAGCCCACTGACGGTTAACGCTCCTGGCTAAAATGCGCCAAAAAGCGGTGTGCTCTAAAGTGTGCGGTTCTCATAAATTACTGTTGAGCTCAGTCTGTTTGGTTCAGTCAATTGCATGCGATGAGGGTTGCCATATCAGAGCGTAATTATGCAATTCCATTATTTTCAATGGGAACAAGCTACAGTGAGGAAAATAAGTATTTGAACACCCTGCTATTTTGCAAGTTCTCCCACTTGGAAATCATGGAGGGGTCTGAAATTGTCATCGTAGGTGCATGTCCACTGTGAGAGACATAATCTTAAATAGTTAGATTTTCTAACTATTTATTTGTATGATACAGCTGCAAATAAGTATTTGAACACCTGAGAAAATCAATGTTAATATTTGGTACAGTAGCCTTTGTTTGCAATTACAGAGGTCAAACGTTTCCTGTAGTTTTTCACCAGGTTTGCACACACTGCAGGAGGGATTTTGGCCCACTCCTCCACACAGATCTTCTCTAGATCAGCCAGGTTTTTGGCCTGTCGCTGAGAAACACGGAGTTTGAGCTCCCTCCAAAGATTCTCTATTGGGTTTCTCTATCCTTATTAGCACACCCAGCTCCCACCCTGAAGACCCCGGTTCGAATCCCGCTCCGAGCGGGTTGAGTACCGGTTACATTTGGTGCCTTGACCAGGATGGGAGTGAGGTTTAGGGGGGTAAGTGTAAGGGACATAGGTCAGTAAGAGCTGTATGTGTAAACCTCACTCCCCTGGCCTCAAGAGACACACTAGCGACTGACACTCGAGGCTGCAGTCTTTAGCGCCCTCGTTAGAGACTCCAGTTCGAATCCGTTCGGAGCGAGTCAAGCACTATACAACTATAGTGTATAGTATGTATATATATATGTATGTATGTATATATGTATATATATGTACAGGGAGTGCAGAATTATTAGGCAAATTAGTATTTTGACCACATCATCCTCGTTATGCATGTTGTCTTACTCCAAGCTGTATAGGCTGGAAAGCCTACTACCAATTAAGCATATTAGGTGATGTGCATCTCTGTAATGAGAAGGGGTGTGGTCTAATGACATCAACACCCTATATCAGGTGTGCATAATTATTAGGCAACTTCCTTTCCTTTGGCAAAATGGGTCAAAAGAAGGACTTGACAGGCTCAGAAAAGTCAAAAATAGTGAGATATATTGCAGAGGGATGCAGCAGTCTTAAAATAGCCAAGCTTCTGAAGCGTGATCATCGAACAATCAAGCGTTTCATTCAAAATAGTCAACAGGGTCGCAAGAAGCGTGTGGAAAAACCAAGGTGCAAAATAACTGCCCGTGAACTGAGAAAAGTCAAGCGTGCAGCTGCCAAGATGCCACTTGCCACCAGTTTGGCCATATTTCAGAGCTGCAACATCACTGGAGTGCCCAAAAGCACAAGGTGTGCAATACTCAGAGACATGGCCAAGGTAAGAAAGGCAGAAAGTCGACCACCACTGAACAAGACACACAAGCTGAAACGTCAAGACTGGGCCAAGAAATATCTCAAGACTGATTTTTCTAAGGTTTTATGGACTGATGAAATGAGAGTGAGTCTTGATGGATGGGCCCGTGGCTGGATTGGTCCAGTCCGACTCAGATGCCAGCAAGGTGGAGGTGGAGTACTGGTTTGGGCTGGTATCATCAAAGATGAGCTTGTGGGGCCTTTTCGGGTTGAGGATGGAGTCAAGCTCAACTCCCAGTCCTACTGCCAGTTTCTGGAAGACACCTTCTTCAAGCAGTGGTACAGGAAGAAGTCTGCATCCTTCAAGAAAAACATGATTTTCATGCAGGACAATGCTCCATCACACGCGTCCAAGTACTCCACAGCGTGGCTGGCAAGAAAGGGTATAAAAGAAGAAAATCTAATGATATGGCCTCCTTGTTCACCTGATCTGAACCCCATTGAGAACCTGTGGTCCATCATCAAATGTGCGATTTACAAGGAGGGAAAACAGTACACCTCTCTGAACAGTGTCTGGGAGGCTGTGGTTGCTGCTGCACGCAATGTTGATGGTGAACAGATCAAAACACTGACAGAATCCATGGATGGCAGGCTTTTGAGTGTCCTTGCAAAGAAAGGTGGCTATATTGGTCACTGATTTGTTTTTGTTTGGTTTTTGAATGTCAGAAATGTATATTTGTGAATGTTGAGATGTTATATTGGTTTCACTGGTAAAAATAAATAATTGAAATGGGTATAAATTTGTTTTTTGTTAAGTTGCCTAATAATTATGCACAGTAATAGTCACCTGCACACACAGATATCCCCCTAAAATAGCTAAAACTAAAAACCACTTCCAAAAATATTCAGCTTTGATATTAATGAGTTTTTTGTGTTCATTGACAACATGGTTGTTGTTTAATTATTAATGCTGTAAAATTAATCCTCAAAAATACAACTTGCCTAATAATTCTGCACTCCCTGTATGTATGTATATATATGTGTATATATGTATATATATATATACACAGTACTGTGCAAAAGTCTTAGGCACGTTAGTATTTTCACCCCCAAAAATGGTTAAGCCAGTTATTTATACATTTTGTAAGAGTGTGTCAGCAGGTAATATCAGTTTACATTTTCAAACATTCATTTAGCCATTATTTGTAATAATCCATTCCCGTGAGATTTTTGTATGCAGAAGGAGTCTGACAACAGAGATATGATCCACACAGAGATCTGGGGCCCGTTCTTCGTATGTCGCTAACTCAGTTAGCTGGATTTGATTGTTGACGATTTGGCATGATCTTGGATTGTTTGGTTCTTCGAAGCTCATCCTGGACTTGCTGTCATAGCAACAGGTCCGTTAGCTTAAACCTGCTCGAGAGCAGGCTTATTTCATGTAAACAGGATTAGATTGCATCTTGAGGTGATACTTAAAATCTGTCCCAGCCACTGCTACTTTATTACAAGAGTTCATTACTGAACCAGGGGCAATAATAATCATTTTAAATAATAATAATATACACATTTTAAATTGTATATGTATATGAGAATGTATATAATATTATAATTTTGTGTATAATACTATAGACACAGCCACTTGATTGAGCGATTTATTTGTGATGGAATAATTACTTTATAATTTTATTGGAGGTTTGCACACACGTTGTACAGTTAATCTGAGCCGTGCATTAGTTTAAGTGATGACGGATATTATGTGAGTGGCTTGATGCAGCGCAGGAGATGCAGAGAATTTGATCTTGACCCTTAAGAAACTTTAATACTGTCACGTTACAAATCTGCTTCAAATTGAATAAAAAATTGAATTACAACATTGAAATAAAAATGTAAAGGGTGTACAAATACTGTATAAAATTGTGAATATAAATAATTGGTAATCATGTAAAAAAAATAATAAAAACATTTATCATTGATCTATTATAACTTTTATGTTGGTTTGGTCGTTTAGCTGTTTCCTTATAAAGGTCCAGATATTCGTGGGGTTTTTTTTTGTGTAATTTGCCACGTTTTTTGCCAGGTGGCTTTTTTAATTATATGATGTCATTACGTTGCTGTCTTGACGCCAGCCAATCGCTGCATTGCTGATCGTGGTTTCGAGTATCGATGCATCTGCCCTCTTCAGGGAAAACAAGAACGCGCAGTGATTTGAGATCAATATAATCCAGATATTTAAATCCAATCCGCAAATTCGTTTGAAGAACCAAATTAGCCAGACATCAGTTATCAGGATTAGAAGATCTGGGATCTGTCAAATCATCTCAGATGTATTAAGCGAGGTACGAAGAACGGACCCCTGATCTCACCATCATCGAGTCCGTCTGGGATTACATGAAGAAACAGAAAAAACGAAGAACTGTGGCAGCATCTCCAAGATGCTTGAAGAAACCTTCCTGCAAAGCTACAGTACTTAGACACTTGTGTAAAAATGCTGTAAAGTCAGGAAGCTTTCAAAAATAATGTCATAAGTAGACTGTTAATTTTTTTTGATCAATTAACTTCTATTAACTAAATCAAATCAGTGTTTGTGTGACCACCCTTTGCGTTGAAAACAGCTTTTGTTTTGGGACACTTGCTCATAGTTTTTTTAGGGAGCTTTGCAGGAAGGTTTCTTCAAGCGTCTTGGAGACGCTGCCACAGTTCTTCTGGATTTAGTCTCAGTTTTTTCTGTTTCTTCATGTAATCCCAGACGGACTCGATGATGGTGAGATCAGATCTCTGTGTGGATCATATCTCTGTTGTCAGACTCCTTCTGCATACAAAAATCTCACTGGAATGGATTATTACAATTAATGGCAAAATGAATGTTTGAAAATGTAAACTGATATAACCTACAGACACACTATTACAAAAGTTATAAATAACTGGCTTAAAACCATTTTTGGGGGTGAAAATACTAACGTGCCTAAGACTTTTGCACAGTACTGTATATATACACACATGTCGTTCTCGCTCTTATCTCGCTCGTATTATTTATCATTCCCATATAATCAGTAACTTAACCCTGTCATGTCTCAATAGTAATGTATATTCATTTTACTGCACACCTGTTGCTGACATTGCTTCTCGTACTCACTTTATTCATTTAAATAATTCCAAACGTTTCTGTAATTTAACCCACAATGTACCAAAATACACAATTAAAAATACAAATTATACAGCAGAACAACTTGGCAGTTGTCAAAAAGGATTTTTCAAAATGACTTTTGGATTCATTCCTGCTTTTAAATTCACAGATGTGGATTTGGACTGGAATTAAACTACCACACAACCCTGTTGTTTAGAGAGAAAAAAAAAGAAAAAAAAAATTTCAGAGAAGAACAGACATTTCCAATTTGTACTGCAATAAAATCACTAATCCCTGCAAATGCTGAAATGACTTCACTGAATAAGGCTAAGGACAAAATGGCAGAATTAAAAGAGGAATCAAACTAATTGACATATAGGTCAGTATGACCAGATATCAGATAAACACAAGTTCAGTAAGACTTAAAAGGATAGTTAACCCAAAAATGAAAATTAGCCCATAATTTACTCACCCTCATCCTAGGTGTATATGACATTCTTCATTTAGACTAATAAAATCGGAGTTATATTACAAAAGTCCAGGCTAATCCAAGCATTAGAATTGGATTTATAGTTGCTCTGTTTTTGAAGTCCATAAAAAGTGCATCTGTCCGTCAAATAACTGCTCCACGCGGCTCTGGGGTGTTAATAAAGGCCTTCTGAAGCGAATCGATGCGTTTGTGTAAGAAAAATATCCATATTTAAAACTTTATGAAGTAAACTTTCGGCCAACCGACTTAAGTTGAAAGTGAAACTCAAGATGCGTACGTGACGTCATGACGAGCCTTCGCGTTAGTCTTTCATCGGCAGGGGAACTTTCAGCAATTTTTCCATATATTGAACAGGGAAGGCAGTCGGCCGAAAGTTTACTTTATAAAGTTTAAAATATGGATCTTTTTCTTACACAAACGCATTGATTCGCTTCAGACGGCCTTTATTAACACCCCAGAGCCGTGTGGAGCACGTTATTTGATGGGCAGATGCATTTTTTTATGGACTTGAAAAACAGAGCAAATATAAATCCAATTCTAATGCTTGGATTAGCCTGGACTTTTGTAATATTTCTATTTTAACTCCTATTTTATTTGTCTGAAAGAAGAATGTCATATACACCTAGGATGACTTGAGGGTGAGAAAATGATGGGCTAATTTTCATTTTTGGTTGAACTATCCCTTTAATACTTCAATACTTTGATTCAGAAAGGACACATTAAATTGATCAAAAGTGACAGCAAAGACATTTACAATGTTACAAATGATTTTGATTTCAAATAATTGCTGTTCTTTTGAACTTTCCATTCATCAAAGAATCCTAAAAAAAGATCACAGTTATCCCAAAAAATATTAAGCAGCACAACTCTTTTCAACATTGATAATAATAAGAAATGTTTCTTAAGCAGCCATAAATTACCCCCGGTTTCACAGACAAAGCTTAAACTTTTAAACCAGATTAAAATGCATGTTTGAGCTGTTTTGACTGAAAGCAACTTGCACTGACAGATCTTAAAATAGGTCAGTGCCATTGTTTTGTGTCAAGATGAAGACTAGTAATGTTTTTTCTATGGCATGTTTATAAAATCTACTTAAATGTCCTAATTGAATCTAAGTCCTAATCTAAGACCTGTCTGTGAAACCAGGCCTTACTTCTTAATATATACATATAAATAGAAATCTGTTCTTTTAAATTGTAATAATTTCACAATGTTACTGTTTCAAAGCATTTTTGATCCAATAAATGCAGCCAAAAAACTGTGCCATTATCATTATATTTATGGTGTGAACTCTGCTGTTCTTATTTTTAGAACAATATATTTATGATTATCATTTTAATTATCTTCCTTGGTGTGAATAGGCCAAGAGACTTCTTTCAAAAACCCCAAAAATCTTACCCTCCCCAATTTATTTTTTTTAACGGTAGTGTATATTAAATGTAAAACCACATATGAAGTGGCTCCAATTGAATGCTAAATATTCCAATCTCATAATCTTATGTAATTGTGGCCTTCACCATATCTCCAAAGTTTCACCTCTGCAGCCATCATTAATCCCTTTACTTTCACCCTACCTTCACATTTATCTCCTCTCCCCCTGCTTCTCATTTGGCTGGATGAAGTAGCGTTAATGTGATCTGCCATGCTTCAGTAAAACACACTCTAATCTCCATGGCTCTATGGGTTGAGTTGGACCCTCTCTGCTATTTCTGGCTCTGTCATCCCTCATGTTTATGGTCCATCTCTTATGATGTGCTTGTCATTGGAGCACTCGTTTCATTGTTCGAGAACCCTTGTGTTTTTGCACCTTCATGGGGTTCGATGAATAGGCAGAAAAGGAATAAGTGGGACAGATGCCGAGGTATTTTCAGGGTCTCCGAAGGGAAAGCAAGAATCCGAGGGAGGGAAGACATTGATAAACCGTGTAACAAGTCAGATGTGATTGCATCAGCATCTTCCCCTCGCATACAGTTGTGGTGGATGCATGTGGAGCATGCTGTGCGTTATGAATCGGCTTGTAAAGAAAGTCCTCTCACTGGTTCTATTACAGACAGGCAGCACGGATAATTGGGAAAGAAAATGCACATCAATAACAGTAAGCATGCTTACGCCATGGTTTAATGCAATCATTTCACTTGCGGCCATGTGATCGTGAACTCATTATTTTTTAAATAGCCTTCGGAGCTAAATAATACTTGTATTCAAATCAATGGTTACATTATTAAGCGTACACAAGAACTTGGGCATGGTAATCGAGAGTGTGAGTGGGATACGTAGAGAAGAAAAGAGGAAGGAGGGGGGAGAGCCGGCAGCTGAGCTGGTCCGGTGGATTATGCTACATGGGTCATTTCTTTCAAACGCTGCCCACAGGTGAGACACTTAACCTAGGCAGTGCTGATGATCAGCTGGTGATGGAGGTCAACGGATACGTTGATTAATCACAGAGCTGATGAAGGCAGCTTCACCACTTCCAGGCCACTGCTGCCTGGGATCGCAATCTAGGATCACTGCGAGACGTTAATGCGGACGTGTGGAGGTGAGTGGATCTGATTTCAGGCTTTTCATGCAACTGTTAATCCTGGGAAATTTTTGAACCCCAGTTTAGGGACACTTTTAATCCTGGGTTAAGCAATGTTTCACACTAATTTTGTTGTTAGCATCGCTTTAACCCTGGGTTAAGAGCCACTTTTGTGGCGTTAACCCTGAACTGCAATTCCAAGGTGTACAGCACGAAACAACTGCTAGAATACTACTGTGGGGTTGTTTAGTGACAGACAACCAGATGTGTTCGGTTTCAGTGTTGAATTGTCCTGAAAACATTAACTAGGGATTTAACAGTGATTAAAGTCTGCATGAAATGATAGTTGAGATTGTTTTTCCTTCCCAAATGTGGCATAAATCTGAGCAAAACTCTTGATTTTGTCAGTTGAGAAATTACTGGATCGTTGTTGTTTGCTATAGCTGTGATCGCATGTTAGTGACAGGTTGTTGGAGGGAAGAGGTTATTGTCTCACCCTCGCACCAGTGAACACGTCATCAGAGAAATCTGAGACCACCCAGAACCCCCAGCAATCACCAAGCCACGTCCTATCAACCACTCAGCATATTAATCTGAGACAAAAGGAAGCATTTTAAAGGATTAGTTCACTTCAGAATTAAAATGTCCTGATAATTTACTCACCTCCATGTCATCCAAGATGTTTATGCCTTTCTTTTAGTCGAAAAGAAATTAAGGATTTTGAGGAAAACATTCTAGGATTTTTCTCCATATAGTGGACTTCAACGGGAACCAACGGGTTGAAGGTCCAAATTGCAGTTTCAATGCAGCATCAAAGGGCTCTACACGATCCCAGCCGAGGATCTTATCTAAAGAAGCGATTTGTTTTACAAATCGTTTAATTTATATACTTTTTAACAACAAATGCTTGTCTTGCACTAGCTCTGAAAGATCACATGTGATTTAGGCAGGTAGGCTGAAAAACTCATTTTCTCATCTCATTTTCTCCTTCAACTTCAAAATCATCCAACATCGTTGGTTTACCTTTTTTTTGTAAAGTGCGTTTGATGTAGTTTTTCGCACTTTCATTTTGTAAACACTGTGTCGCTACTTCTGCCTACGTCACGCGTGACCTTTCCAACATGACTAGCCTACGTAATGCGTGAAGTTGTGGCATTTGTGGTTAAAAAGTATATCAATTTAGAATTTTTTTTTTAAATGGCCGATCGCTTCGCTAGATAAGACCCTTATTCCTTGGCTGGGATTGTGTAGAGCCCTTTGACAGTGCATTGAAACTGCAATTAGGACCTTCAACCTGTTGGTTCCCGTTGAAGTCCACTACATGGAGAAGAATGTTTTCCTCAAAAACCTTAATTTCTTTTCGACTGAAGAAAGAAAGACTTAAACATCTTGGATGACATTGGGGTGAGTAAATTATCAGGAAAATTTCATTCTGAAGTGAACTAATCCTTTAACATTTAACAAAAAATTACACACTTCAGCTTTAATTACTAGGCTAGACAATGTGCAACATGGAACGCGATAACCCTGGGTTAAAAATCCTATGTGGTTTATTAAGCCTGTGTGCTGTCCTGAGGGCAGCATCTGTGATGAGTCCTGCATTGTGTTGAATGTCACCTGCTAGGTGTTACAGATGTGTCAAGTCAAGGTGTCTTAACATATGTGACAAGTCAGTAGCTGTGGTTGTATTTTATTCCAGTGATATGTGCGGTTGCAGGTGCAGGAGGTAACATGGACTAAACAAAAAAAACAGGGAAAATTGATCAACACTTTTAAATAAAACGAGACTCAGAAAATGAGGAGAGCTCCAGCTAACCCTTGTTTATTCTCTGCGGTCTGATTCTCACACCCGACTGCACAAGACTTTTCTGTTGAGAATGAGATTAAGTCCATGGATGCAGAAACCGGTTCCAGGTTTGGTTGGGCATTGTGGAATGTCATGTAAATGCCATAAGGGAAATCGATCCAGAGGGAGACCTTTTCTTGGCTACCCATGAAATAATCACACACACAGAGAGAGGGCAAAACAGACATTCAATGGTGCATAGAAACACACACAGGATAAATTAAAACGGACTCCAACAAGCATGGCGCTTTCATTCACACGGACACCAAAATGCTTTCATATGATGACCTTTTACATGCTGTGAGCTCCATCGATAGGTGAAGAGAGAGAGAGAGAGAGAGAGCGAGATCACACTGGTGCTCTGTGCATCCTCTTATAATTAAAATCCTCTAATGCGGCATGCTGCATGTTGAGAGTGGACCAATCACAGAGCTTCATTCTCAACGCCAATATTGAACAGCAGCATCTCTTAAAGTCCTCTCTCTGGGGGCAGCAGTGTGCTTGTCTAATGACTAAAAGCCATAACAAACACAAAGCCTTCATTACACTCATTCTTAGCCACCTATTTCATCAATCAATACGCCACATCATCCTGTCTCAGCCACTAAAGCCTAATGATATCCACAGACAGAGCCATCTGTGGATATTCTGTTTTACTTTTTAAATGACTAGACAGTGTATTCAATGCCAGAGCTTTCAATACATAGTTAAATGCAGTAAATTGCCATTGTTGAGATCTATAAGCAGCTTATTGGCCATGTTTTTAAGGCAAGCATCACTATTATTATTACTCTCCCCTAGCCTGAGTATTAAACTTCAATGTTTAACTCATCCCACATAGTTTGTGCTAAATGATACCTCAAATCAAGCAGATAGTTGGGAAGAGGTTATTGCTTTTCTGAAGGATTGGACATCCATTTTTGCATGTTGGACAATAAAAGAGACTTAAATTGAAGAAGGGAGCTGAGCCACATCTACAGACTTGAATATTATGGAGGGAGTAGACTCTTTTGGCTTTGGCTAGTAAGCAACCAACCACCCAGAAACCCATAGCTACCGTCAAGCCATGCCCTTGCAACCGCATAGCAACAACATCTGTTTTTACATTTATACTTCAAACCAGTAATTAGATTGGAGGTTAACCAATCTAAGAGAGGATAGTTCACCCTAAAATGAAAATTAAGTCATAAATTACTCACCCTGAGTGTTCTAATGCCATATGACCTTTTTTCTTTTATGGTCCACAAAAGGGGAATTTTAAAAAAAAATGTACGACCAGCAACCAGTATCACTCTTTTTTAAAAAGACTCAAAAGTATCACAGAATGATCCCATGATACCTAATTCATATATTCCAAGAGTTCTGGAGGTATACTGTACAATATGAAATGTATTATTTAACAAAATTCTTGAAATTGGCCGTTGGTCTTCCGTGCACGGCTACTTGTTCACTCCATCTCACCCAGAAAAAGAAATCAAGAATAACAAAAACCATTCATGAAATAAAATCTATCTACTTCTTCTCTGAGGTGAATATCTCGGTTATGTTCGTTGCAATAAGAAGTTATCATGTTCAAATCTCTCAACTGTCATTCTGACTGTCATCCGACAAATGGAGTTCCAGTCCGTAGATATTTAAGAAAGTAAACTGACATTTTTTATTTTATTTCTAGGCGTTGTATTCCATCGCGCTTTTGTTAAAGGGGTACTTCAGCGCTGGGAAGATGAATGTGTTTTTAAACTGGGTCATTTATGTAGTAGAAATGTGAAATTATTTTTGAATTTGGTGCCTTCTAGACTGAGAAAAGACAGAAAATGTATTTTTGTCTCACGTGGATGAAAGACAACAACTCCCAGAATGCACTTGCTTCGCTGCCCAACAAGGCCACTCCCAAAGCCACGGCTACTGGTTATCACTTGCCCACCACGACCCCCCCGCCCCCACCGTTGTTTTGATTTTCATAATAATAAAATAATTTAGTTCAGTTAGAGAATAGACACTACAATTAAAAACTAAATGTGTCTTTTCAATAAAATGTGAGTGAGCCGAACGAAAGTCACGTCACAGACGCAGTAGGAGTCAGATTTCATTCATCACGAGAGCGAAGAGCTGAGGTAAGCGTGGCAGTCATTCACAACGCATGTCCAGTCTGGCGAGTGAGATCCCACCCCTTTGGGCGGGTTGAAAACATGCGGAACTAGCTCCTTCTACTGGCTGTAGTCTCTAGGCTCTGGACAAAAAATCCTCAGATGACACAAAATGATGATAAGTAATCCTTTAATCTTGATTTCTCACAACTGTGTTTTTGTTTTGTTTTTTTGGGTGAGACGGAGTGAACTGCGGCTCTAACAGAGTCACACAGACGCACACATCATGCACTGAAGATCAACGGCCAAGGATTTTCAGGATTTTCAAAAATTCTCCTTTTGTGGTCCATAAAATTACAACAATATTAGAACAACACCAGGGTAAGTAATTTATGATTTAAGTTTCATTTTAGGGTGAACTATCTCTTTAAGTACACATCGGTAATAGCACAATAGATTAGACAGTACAAATGTGATCTGTAAAAGTTGAAGGTACGCATAGATCAGTATAGCCACTGGTGTGCTGATTATCATTGATGTTAGGCAGGTGGCGTCAAAAAGCATGTGATAACCTGGGAGTGCATTTCCAGCCAGGTAAAAACTGTGAGAAAACACCATTTACTAAGTAGATGTAGCACATAAATCATCTACTCTTCCCATCCCTCCTACCAAATTGCTTTTCTCTACCATCCTACTCTGCCTATCTCTCTTTCCCCACAGCCCCCTACTTTTGTGCCACCTCTACTTCTTTTTTCCTTATCCCTTCCTCTCTCTCTCTCTCTCTCTCCATCTCATTTCCCCTCCTTCATTTTCATCCTCCTCTCCTCTCTCATTTCCTGCCGTCCGGCCCTCCATCACCCTCTCTCTCAGTGTGCAGACATCACTGCCATATTGGGACAGTGACACCTCCATTAATCAATTTAGCAAACACCACGGGCTGATCTGCACACAGTGTCACGCACACGCGCACATGCCAAAACATCGAGGATGTGTATCTACAATTCATTCACCTCAATCTGGCCCTGTGGTCAAGGTCATGCAGTCCATTGGGGAATCCATATACGATATAAACTCAGGTGGTGGTATGTTGGATTATTCACCACTGGATGGTACACTCCTACATACTTTGTGGTTATTAAATACATTTTTCATATACACCATATGCATGGCATACATGGTGAGCTGCTATTCAGTACTCACCATGTATGCCATGCATATGGTATATATGAAAAATTAAAGGATGTGCGGCTCACTGTGCACTCAATACTGCCATCTTCTGACATGATTCTAGTATTGCATTGCCAACATTAACTTGTGTAATGCTGCCCCCTTCAGGTTAGTAAGTGACTTACTAATTGCTGAATGAAATATGGCCCTTTTGACAGGAAAGTCGAATTTCATTTTGGAACTTTCAGGGTACAGTACTTCAGTTCAGACTCAAGAATGCCACTGCCAGACAGGGAACGCTGTATATTTCTTGAAAAAACATGGACTGTTATCTATTGTAAAACATATGATGCTCGTTAGAGATTCAAAACAAGAGGAAGTTCCAGACAACAAAAAAAAGAATATTATAAATATATTATTTTAATATTTAATCATTTGTATAATGCTTACTTCGTATGCAAAAGAAGTACACTTTAAAGGTGCAGTGTGTAATATTTATGAGGATCTACTGACAGAAATGCAATATAATATACATAACTATGTTTTCAGTGGTGTATAAAGACCTTATATAATGAACCATTATGTTTTTATAACCTTAGAATGAGCCATTTCTATCTACATAGACCGCGGGTCCCCTTACAGTGAAGTCACCATTTTGCGCCATCATGTTTCTACAGGTAGCCTTAAACGGAAAACCTGCTCTACAGAGCGCTAACTACTCCGTGCTGTCTCAAGGCCATTACATACTCTGCAAGAACAGAGAAAAAAGTTCTTGCTTCCAGGGCTGCAAGAACAAAATTACGTCATTTTGTTCTCGCAGCTTGTTCTCGACACATCATCTGAGCAGAACTTTTTTCTTGTGGGTGTGATTGGTCAAAATTGTAAAGTTAAGCTTGGTACATACTCCGCAAGAACAAAGAAATTTCTTTGTTTTCTCGAGGTGGCAAGAACAAGAACAAAGTTCGTTCTGGCCAGTACATTCTATACTTCATGAGAAAAGCAGGTGCCGAACATCTCCGTTTCTCTGCATTAACTCCGCCCACTTTAAAATTCTGACCAATCACACAATAGTTCTCGGACACCCACAAGAAAAAAGTTCTGCTCAGATGATGTGTCGAGAACAAGCTGCGAGAACTCCCAAACCAGGGCTCCAAGAACAAAATTACGTCATTTTGTTCTCACAGCCTTGAGAGCGAGAACTTTTTTCTCTGTTCTTGCAGAGTATGTAACAGCCTTTAATGCGGAGAAATGGAAATGTTCAGCACCTGCTTTTCTTGTGAGGTATGGAATGTCCCGCGCAGAACGAACTTTGTTCTTGTTCTTGCCACCTCGAGAAAACAAACAAATTTCTTTGTTCTTGCGGAGTATGTACCAAGCTTCGGACGAGGACATTTTTGTCATGTGTCGGTCACCGTAGCTTCTCTATGTGCTTCGAAAGGGAGGGGTGATCGGTGGGTGGTTGCAATTCGCAACCTCACCACTAGATGCTGCTAAAATGGTGAAATATTGGCATGTTAATTGCAATTGCATGAAAATGTATTATAGTTAATATTTACATCAGTGCTGTCAACGTTAATATTTAACTCAATTAATGCAGCATCCGTTTTGCATCTTTTGGCTAGTGTTACATTATTTCATCATGCTCTTCGGCAAGGCAAGGCTAGTTTATTTATATAGCACATTTAAAACACAATGGCAATTCAAAGTGCTTTACACAGAAAAGGTATTAAAATAGTGATAGAATAATCACAACATATACATGGTATTTTTATGTCATGCATAAGAAATAAAAATAACAATCATATTTAACTAAAGGCTAAAATACTATTCCTGACTAAATTCGGGGCTGCCCTGTCTGAACAGAACAGTGTAGGATTGAGGGCGCACCAGACACAAATTAATCTTCCAGATGATTCATTCAAACATAATTCCACACAAAACCCAACTCAACAATCCAGACCCAGAATCAACAATCTATGGCCGTAAAAGAAGTGGGCTCCGTTTAGTCTGTGCCAAGAAAACAAAAAACCAGAGGAGTACTTTATGGCCTTGCAAACTGTGGGCCACACGAAGATAACGGCAGTGGTTGTTTGATCCCCAAGACAGAGCCAAAACAGATCCCCTTTTTCTCAACAACCTTTAAATGAACTCTGAGTGACACAGGAAAACCCACCGAGACTGTTATTACATATAAACTGCATCCAATAATTCAAAAAAGGATGATAGCCGGACTTACATTCAAACATCCTTCACTGCATAATTCTATAACATGTCTATAACCAATACACGTGATCATTATGCTTAAACTCACTCACAATTCATGTAATTGTTATAACTATGGAATGGTTGATTGAAAGTGTGCCTTGCTTAGTATCAGTATGATTGTATGTTCATAATTCAGAAGATGGCTTGATTGAAATCTGTGTAGAATGTATCGATTTCTTATAATAAGAAATCATGTCTAAATGCACTCTCTGCTTAGAACAGGAAGTTAGGAGACAACAGATAACTTCTGGTGGTGGGGGATTGACCAAAGATGATACCTAATTGGTCAGAACCCATCCAGGAGGATGGGCAGACATTTGAGTTTAAAATCTCAGAACACGAACAAAGAAAAAAAGACAAGACAACAAAGACATAGACATAAGATGACGATATGACGACAACGAGTAGCCCGGACAGAGGCAGTACAGCCAGAACCAAAAAGGGAATCCCCATTCAAAGAAGATATGAGACACAAACACACAAGTAATCTCCAGACTAGAAACTTGGGATTGCATCATTTCACTCCCTTAAAACTCATTCTTTCCTCACTTTCCTTCTTTCTGGAACTCGTGTATATGCATTCACCTTTACTATTTCTCTCAAAAATGAGACACACTAGTAGCATCGCGGCTTCCTTATAATTAAAATAAAAAATAACTAAATTCGGGGCTCCTCTGTCTGAACAGAAGAGTCAGAGATTTTCAGTTCGTGAGACACACTAGTAGCAGCCCGGCTTCCTAGTGACCTCCTGCCCTTCAATAGGGAGGAGTTTTTTTCAACACCTTCTGCCTCTGATGGCTACCAGTGTCCCTCCGACGCCTCAATGGAGTGGATTCCTCCATGTCGACCCCTCCAATGGAGTGATCACCCACCGTCTGCCTCTGAAGGCTTTCGGCAATACACCAGCCTGCATCCAAGGACCTGGGGCCTCATTTATAAACGTTGCGTACGCACTAAAGAAGGCGTACACCGCTCTCTACGCAATGATTGGTATTTATAAAAAGCAAACTTGACGGGAAAATGTGCGGTCCTTCACGCAAGCTCTGACCCAGGCGCACGCACAAAAACGGGTGAAATGAGAAATGGCGACACCGTCGGCAGATGGAAGAAACACGTGAAAGTGTGTGAAACTGTAGACCGTTGTGTAAAAGAAATGGAAATACTGCCTCTCATAAATAATGACTTCACAAAGCAAGTCTTACAATTAACAGCCTACACAAACACCGGTTTGATCGATCTACAGTGTAAAACAAACAAAATCAAACGAAAATTATAACAAATGCAAATTAAAGGGGTGGTAAACCACGATTTCACTTTTCTAACTTTAGCTAGTGTGTAATGTTGCTGTTTGAGCATAAACAACATCTTCAAAGTTACAACGTTCAAAGTTTAATGCAAAGGGAGATATTTGCTTTTAAAGAAATCGATTTCTAAGGACTACAGAAAACGGCCACTAGGGACTACTACACATTCCTCCAGGGTTTGCTGACATCACCAGGCCCAATATTTACATAAACCCCTCCTCCGAGAATATGAAATAAGGGGGGCCATTTTGTATCGCCGCGGGGAATAGTTGTTGTGGTATAGTTAGTAGGCTGGAGTGCTGTTGACAATGCAGACGAAACGCTGTTATTTTCATCCGGATTGCAGGTCCACTTTCTTCAGCCTTCCTAGGGACGGGGCAGCGTTGCAGTGCGTTTAACATACAACGTCATATTCATGTGTGTAAGAGACATGAGGGGAACACGATCGCATTTGCATCGGATATATGCTGCCCATCATAAATCAAAGCACGAGACAGACAGGGGTCGGAGGAGAAGATCGGAAAATGTGACATAATGGACAATATTCATCTGTATTTGCAATACATGAGCCTTCAGCTGCACGAGTTCAGCTGCACGAGACAGGCGGGCACGCGCGGCTACCGCGGCACATCTCGCAGAGGAAAGCTTCCACAATCTTCGCGAGTATGGGCCACAACCTGTAAGTGTGATTTATTTTTCGTCGATGTGTTTTCCTGTAATAGTTCGTGTTGTTAATTGTAGCCTACGTTGTAGCAAGGAAGTAAACATGACAGCGCTGTTTGGCTCTGCAAACCAGTTTGTTAAATGCTCATTCATACTTAACGTTATCCGACAAACCCCTAACGTTACAAACTGTTTAAAATCTCAACAGCGAACTTGGCATTAGTGTAAATTATTCTTTGATTAGAGCTTTTATGTATTGTTTATCTACAGGCATGCTAAACATGGTTCTGTGTTTGATTTGGCTACTAGCAATGTTAGTAACAGTGCCATTCAGGAGCGATCACTATAGATCCGCAGTCTTTACTCTTGAGGACTGAACAGGTTCTGCTCGATCATCTTCACTAAAATTGTCTGGGTCTGATTCGGGCTCTTGGTATGGTTTCATTGACGCTATTGTACACAAAGCTCAGGCTAGTAGCCTGAGGCTACCTGTAGAGGTAAGGGGCGTGACGCTTTCGAGAAATGTTCACTAGGCGGTTAGCGAATCACAACACACTGGGCCAGCTAACCAATCAGAGCCCATTGCGTATTTTTGAGGGACTGGCTTCACAGAATCCGGAAACCATCAGACCGTTTTTACAAGGAGGGACAGAGCAGTGTAGAATAAAGGTAAAATATATGAAAAATACTGCATTTTTTTAAAAACGAAGCATGAACACATGTTACAGTGCACCCCACAAACACAATCAAGCCTTCGAAAGAGTGTGCTTTACCACCCCTTTAACACATATTTGCAAAAAAAGTGAAATATGTTCTGCAATAATATTGGCATGTTATGCAATTCATCCTCATAAATAATATGGTAAACAGAACTAAATAATGTGCAAAACTGATATTCTCGCCAATGTGTCCGTCTGGCGGAGCAGATATAGATGCAATTAGATAGACAGACAGATAGATAATTAGGGAGATATATAGATAGATAGATAAATGGATAGATAGATGTATTAATTGTCCACTGGGGAAAGTTGTTTTCATAGTAAAGTTTCTTCATCAGCTACAGAACCATGATATTCATGCATATGCCTTTAGTTTTATTTTTGATAAAATAATGTATGATTTAAGTCTCAACCATTCAGAAAGCTGCAAGACATTACATTTGCACAGAACTATTTCCCATTTCCACGTAGATTATAACCGACATCTGTAGCTTGTCAGATGCAATTAAATGGATGGAAATAAAATGCCCCATCACAATGCGTAATGACGCACAATGGCTGATCTTGCACTCTTAGAAGATGTGGCAAATGGAAGGATTCGGAGTTAACGCATCTTCAGAAAGCAAGAAGACTTGCTGGCAAACAAGGACACACTCTGGCGATGGAGTGCTAGACGCTTTTTTGCCTCGACTTTGATGTCCGACCATTTCTTTTTTATTTCGGCCATGGTCCGAGGTTGTGAGGCTACAGCATTTACGGTGTCTGCAACCTTTTGCCACTCAAGTGCCTTTTTGGCATTAGTAATGCCCACACTGTGCCCTCCAAAACGAAAATTTTCTCCTCTGTTTCACCTCGCCAACGATAACTTCTACTTCACATTGAGTGAAGTTACTTGTTTTTTTTTACATTTCCTCTCTGTGTTTGCCATGATTTCGCAATAGATGAATATTAACTTGTGGGCGTTTCACGGACTATTTATGGGCAACTATGGGCGTGACATGAAGCCGCAAAAGCTGCGCTACATTTAGAATTGATTGTGATTTATTAAGGGAAAACTGCGTAGGATGTGCGTGCGCACGGTTTTATAAATCCAAATATTTCTGTGCGTACGCACGTCCTATGTTTCATCCGTACGCCACTTCTGACGCAAATCCTAAACAAAGTTTTATAAATGAGGCCCCCTGGTGTTCTACACTCACAATGAGTGTGTACGTAAACTCACCGTCTTCACTTCCAAATTCTCTCAACTGTTCCGATCAGACAACCTTAACCAAAAATAAACTAAATCTTAACCAAAAAAGAAAAACAAGGATAATTGAAACAGTTGTAAAGATAATTAAAAATAATAAAATTATGATATATAGATCAACAGATGCATAAAAATAGAAATATTATTTATCAGAAATAAAAATAACTAAATTCGGGGCTCCTCTGTCTGAACAGACGAGTCAGAGATTTTCAGTTTGTGAGACACACTCGTAGCATCCGGGCTTCCTAGTGAGTTTTTCTGACACCTTCAGCCTGTGACGGCTTCCAGTGTCTCTCCGACCCCTGAATGGAGTGGATTCCTCCATCCCCTTAATGGAGTGGAGTTATCACCCACCGTCTGCCTCTGATGGCTTTCGGCAATACACCTGGTGTTCCACACTCACGTCTGAGTATGTACGTAAACTCACCGTCTCACTGCCTCCCAACCAGACAGCACTAACAAAAAATTAAATAAATTTGTAACCAAAACTAAAAACAAGGTTAAATTAAAACAGTTATAAAAAGAAGTAAAATAATAAAAAGATGATACATAGATAAGAGCAAATCAGTCGAACGTACAGTGGCACAGTACTGATTCAGTAAATGCACAGCTAACAGATTGATGTTTTGAGTCTGGATTTGAATGTGACTACTGTTGGAACACATCTGATCTGTTCAGGAAGCTGGTTCCAGCTGCGGCTAGCATACTAGCTAAAAGCAGACTCTCCTTGCTTTGAGTGAACCCTTGGTATTTCTAACTGACTTGATCCTGATGATCTGAGTTATCTGTTAGGTTTATATTCAGTGAGCATATCTGCAATGTATTGAGGTCCTAGGCCATTGAGTGATTTGTAAACAAGTAACAGTACTCTAAAATCTATTCTAAATGTAACTGGAAACCAGTGTAAATACTTGAGGCCTGGTGTGATATGTTCATATTTTCTGGTTCTGCTCAGAATCCTGGCAGCAGCATTCTGTATGAGCTGCAGCTGTCTAATTGTCTTATTGGGAAGGCCGGTGAGGAGTCCATTACAATAGTCCACCCTTCTGGTGATGAAAGCAGTTTCTCTAAGTCTTGTCTGAGACAAAGCATCTAATTTTTGTGATGTTTTTGAGATGATAGTAAGCTGATTTAGTTATTGCTTTTACATGATTACTGAAACTCAGGTCTGACTCCAAAATCACACCAAGATTCCTGATTTGATTTTTTTGTTTTCAGACCTCAGGGGCCAGTTGCATAAACTAAGCCATTATGTTAAGACAGTGTCTTAAGATCTAGTATGAGCCACTAGCAGTTAGGCAAGTGGCATTCAGTCTTACTTTTCATATCAAATTAGGCCAGTCTATGTTTTTATGTAACTGATTAAAAAAAATTATGAACAGTCTTAAAGAAAAAAATGTATGTCTAACTTGTAAGACTAGTCTTAACGGTTTATGCAACCGGCCCCTGGTCTCAAGGTATGCATTCACCTTGAGAATTTCATCTTTGTTTCCAAATGCAATGAGTTCAATTTTGTCTTTGTTTAACTGAAGAAAGTTTTGGCACATTCAGGCGATAGTGCTAAGTAGATCAGGGTGCCGTCTGCATAGCTGTGGTAAGCAATTTTGTTCTTTTTCATTATTTGGTTCAGTGGCAGCATATACAGGTTGAATAGGAGTGGTGCGAGAATTGAACCTTGTGGGATTCCGCATGTCATGGATGCCCACTCTCACATAGTGATAAGTGTGTTGCATGTCTGTGTTTTATTGGTTGTTGTATCCCCACTTCCCTCATTCTACTCTCCCACTTTTCAACAGCTTCACACGCCCATTTCTTGAGACTTTTTCAAATAGGTGTGAACAGCCAGGCTAAAATGGGGGGTTTCACGACACTTTAATGTTAATCAAAGAACAAAGGTAACAGAGAAAATTACTCACTGCTCTTGACTAAAGAATGTTTAGCTTTAATAAGGATTAATCAATATTTAATTTATAATTTATGCACTGCAGACTTTTTGATAACTTTATTCACTTTCTGTATATTTCCTACCTGTTAGACAGGTATTAGTATCAGTGATACTGGCCTTCATTCATAAAAAGATGCCATTAAACAAGTAGTTAAAGGGGTGGTAAACCACGATTTCACTTTTCTAACTTTAGCTAGTGTGTAATGTTGCTGTTTGAGCATAAACAACATCTGCAAAGTTACAACGTTCAAAGTTTAAAGCAAAGGGAGATATTTGCTTTTAAAGAAATCAATTTCTAAGGACTACAGCAAACGGCCACTAGGGACTACTACACATTCCTCCAGGGTTGCTGACATCACCAGCCCCAAAATTTACATAAACCCCTCCTCCGAGAATATGAAATAAGGGGGGGAGAGGCCATTTTGTATCGCCGCGGGGAATAGTTGTTGTGGTATAGTTAGTAGGCTGGAGTGTTGTTGCCAATGCCGACGAAACGCTGTTATTTTCATCCGGATTGCAGGTCCACTTTGTTCAGCCTTCCTAGGGACAGGGGTGCGTTGCAGTGCGTTTAACATACAACGTTATATGCATGCGTGTATGAGACAGAGGGGAACACGGTCGCATTTGCAGCAGATATATGCTGCCCATCATAAATCAAAGCACAAGACAGACAGGGGTCGGAGGAGAGGACCGGAAAATGTGTTGAAAGGTAAGGGGCGTGACGTTTCCAACAAACGTGCACTAGGCGGTTAGCGGATCACAACACACTGGGCCAGCTAACGAATCTGAGCCCATTGCGTATTTTTGAGGGACTGGCTTCATACAACCCGGAAACCATCAGACTGTTTTTACAAGGAGGGACAGAGCAGTGTAGAATAAAGGTCAAATATATGAAAAATAATGATTTTTTTAAAAACGAAGCATGAACACATGTTACAGTGTACCCCACAAACACAATCAAGCCTTCGAAAGAATGTGTTTTACCACCCCATTAAAATATACTGTGTTTATGTTGTTTATGTTAATAACTGTGAAATAATTACATTATAAAATATATTAAAAGCGTAAGTGTTTTTAATTTTGATTAAATCGCAGAAAATGTGTGATTAATCCAGTTAATTTGATTGACAGCACTAATTTATATTAAATGCAATTAGCTGAATTTGGAGTGCTTTTTGACCCACTTAACAAGGACTTGAGTACATCTTTATATATAATTTCATAATTACTTATTTTGTGTTTGATATATGGTTAAAGTGTACTGCAGAAAGTAAAAATTTTATAGTAAAATACAATTATTTAATACAATTATTTAATCCAATTTATGCTGAAATTACATCATGTATTTAAATATATTTGTGATTATACATTTACAATGATGAAATTGCAATTCAGTACATTTTTAATATATTAACTTTAAATGTAACATCAATAACACACTGCAGTTAAAATTATAACCAAGTACTTTACAAGTGCTTTAGTTTGTTAGTCAACAAAAACTGTACTTTTCATAGAACAATAAAACAAAGATTTAAAACGTACTTTGAAGTAAAACTTTTAATTTGGCATAATTAAAGGGTGCATTAAATTGTACCTATGTGTATTATGAAACAGTCATGAAAGTAAATAGCCTTTTAAGTGGCCTTATATTTAATTAGTATTCTATTATCTGTGAGTACGGTTAAAAAAAAAAAAACAACTCTTAAGATTTGAAGTTCACTACAACTGCATGTTCAATACAATTAAGCATGTCTTTTTCACAAGGGTTCTTAGTTGCTAAAAAAGGGGATGCAATACAAATCTTGCAGCTTTTACATGAAAACGGATATGATGAACAAGTGATCCAACGTATCCATTACTTGATTCGCAGTTTGACATGATTCAAGAAATACGGTGAAGACAGGGTATCTGCAGGTTTCACCAAGTCAAATTTAAGACTTTTTAAGACCTTTTCAAGACCATTATGAATTAAATTTAAGACCTATATCACGCAATTTAAAAAAAAACGTACAAAAGGAAATGCAGAATCACAAAAATACTTAATTTATTCAAATTGAACAAAGTATTAGTAATCTTGCACTTCCTCATAGCTCAATCCCACCAGGATTAATATACAAACACACTACCGGTCAAAAGTCTGAGAACGGTAAGATTTTTAAATGTTTTTACATTCTGCTCACCAATGCTGCATTTATGTTATTAAAAATACAAAAAGCTGTAATATTGTGACAGTTCTGTTGTGACTGTTTTCTATGTGAATATATAGTAAAGTGTCATTTATTCCTGTGATCAAAGCTGAATTTAACATCATTACTCCAGTCTTCAGTGTCACATGACCCTTCACTAAATCACTAATCATTCTCATATGAGGATCTGATGATCAACAAACATTTATGTTTATTATCAGTGTTGAACACAGTTGTGTAAAACATTTTTTTTGGATTCTTTGATGGATAAAAAAAAGTAAAAAAAAAAAAAAAAAGATTTCTGCAGGATTATGTGACTCTAAAGTCTGGAGCAATGATGCTGAAAATTCAGCTTTGAATCACAGAAATAAATTCGATTTAAGATATATATTGAAATATAGTTATTTTAAATAAAAAAAAATAAAAAAAATAAAAACATATTCACAATAATACTGTCTTTGCTGTATTTTGGATCAAATAAATGCAACCTCGGTGAGAAGGAGAGACTTCTTTAAAAAACATTTTAAAAATCGAACCGTTCTCAAACTTTTGACCGGTAGTGTGTGTGTGTATGTATATACATTTTTTGTGAGATCAAAATTACTGATTTTGTGATGGTCATTTTCAGAAATGTGCATGTTTCTTTTTTTTTTTTCATAATTAGGATGCCACATTTACCATATCATTATATTAGATGCACAATAGTCACACATGGCAATAAAACAAACAAAATGCATGAATCTTGTTTGACAATATGACAAATAAATACAACTTAAATATACAGATACAAACAGTGCTTTAAGTTTAGGGCTACTGTTTGTTTTTCCCCGTTGTTGTTGTTTGATTAATACTAACGACACAGGCAGGAGCGGGTTTAGGCTAGGCTATATTGGGTTGCTTTCACTTTAAGACCTACAGTAATGATGAGCCCATAGATATGGATATGTATGAATATGCCTAGATTCGGTTCACTCGCGCGAGCGCTGACCGGCGGCAAACGCCTGCAGAATCCGCGGCCAGTCTGACATCAGTCCGTGTGTCAGTAGCGAATGAGTTCGGGGTTTCCATCGCTTTTTAAACTCTTTGTTTAGTGCTATCGGGCATATCAAACTTTTATTTGGTCATTATACGAGATGGCAGGTGAGAAAGATTCGCCTTTGCTATCACGATCGCGTGAACTGGAAGAACTGGAGAACTGAAGCTGAAGAATAAAATCCGTTTGATGCGTCTGTGGTACAATCAGAAAGAGCCTCGCGCCAATAACACGAAAGCTGATTGGCTGCTATATAAGATGCATGTTGGTCTCTCACTAGCGAAAAAACGAACTAACAACACACACACACACACACACACACACACACACACTCTCTCTCTCTCTAAAACATCGCGGGAGCATTTCAATGAGCAATGGAGTAGCGTTACATGGACTTAGGAAAATTAAGACCCGTTTAAAATTATTTAAGACCTAGAACTCAATACTTAAGCGAATTTAAGACTTTTAAGGCCTTAAAATTTTGATTTTGAATTTAAAGACATTTAAGACTTTTTAATATCCCGCGGGGACCCTGTGAAGATTGCGTTTCCTACAGTGATAACACTAGATGTATGTATTCACCCAAGTAGAAAATTGAATTTATGTGAAAAATCAGAGCAGTGCAAAAACTATTTATGAATAAACTAGTGTTTCAATCCAATGTGGACTTTGGCATCAATACAAATGGAAATGGAAGTTGTTAAATTCTTCTGTTTGAGAACTTCTGCATTATTATACTTCTTTTTAAATAGTTTATTGCTAAATAAAAATGTCTCCTTAATAATTACAATACTGTACATAGGAAATAATACAAAATCATTCTTACCTGTATAATGTCTGTCATCTGCATTAGAAGCAAAACACAGGAAAAACAACAGAATTAAACAGAATTATAAGGAATGATTATAAAATTGATTGAAAGCACACAAATACACTAATACTCACAGTGGCAGACAGGTTTGGGTGAGTCCCACTTGCCCAGCTTAGTGCACTGTGTGCTGTTTCTGCCCACCAGGATGAACCCCTCCAGACAGCTGTAGTGAAGTATTGTGCCCTCCACCGCTGGGCCTGCAGGGTGCACCGTCACACGGCCATTCTCCAGAGACGTCCAAACCCGCGGACACGGCAGCACTGAGGAGCACACAGTACAGCGAAAGGTCAGTTATACAAATGTATGCCTTTTACCATCATTGAAAATCTGATCTAACTATTATACTGACTTGTTGCTTAAAGGTGGTTTATATTGTTTTAAGATCTGTTTCTTGTGAGCAGTCTGGAATGGAAATTTCCCTTATGGGATTAATAAAGTTTTTACCTTTCATTACCTTACCTTACCTTTGAAAGACATAACAGTGTTGTTATTTATTATTTATCTGTCTAAAGCAGTGAAAAGATAAATGATGGCAAAACAGAACAAATCATCCTGAGAGACCAATTATACTGTATCTCACACAATATGCTCAGTGGTCATCTGTTATAACTTATATTTCCGTCCGGAATTGTGGGTGTGCGTGTATGTGTGTGTGTGTGTGTGTGTGTGTATGCAAACCCTATATTATGGGGAAGTCATGTCCCCACAAAGATGGCAATATCCAAAAAGATGGCAATATCCAAAATCCTTGTCCTTGTGGGGACATTTTTTGGTCCCCATGAGGAAAACAACATACTGATGTTTTTTTTTTTTGAAAATGTAAAAATGCAGAACGTTTTTTGTGATGGTAGGTTAGGGGATAAAATATACAGTTTGTACAGTATAAAAACCATTATGTCTATGGTAAGTCCCCATAAAACACGTAAACCAGGTGTGAGTGTGTGTTTCTATCCCGGTGGGGACTTCAACCTGAATGCACACTGACTAATGGGGACCTACATTGAGGTCCTGTGAATGCGGCTCACCGTTACCGAACGTGTCACGGATTGATGATGTAAAACTCAGTCCGTACGAGTCTCTTGCTTGTGTCCGTTTTTCGCGTCTGACTGTCGTACAGTCTGACAATGACAACTGAGATCCTACAGTGTGACATGTATTACATCGGGGATCATGTTCGTACAGTCTGACAAGCAACATTCGCAGAGGATTTAGAAAAATCGCACAGTGTGCAGGACCCTTTAGGGGACAAAATATACAGTTTGTACAGTATAAAACCTTTGCATCTATGGAGAGTCCCCACAAAGATAGCGAACCAGACGTGTATGTGTGTGTGAGCACTTGACGTAGCTTACTTTTGAGGACAGTATCGCCAAAATACTTATACAGCTAAATTTGGCAAAACCTCCATTATAAGGGATGTCCTCAAAAGAAAAAAGGGCCACTCTATTCAGAATAGCATACTGATCTTGCTTGTTGTGCTGTAATGCATGTGAACACAGCAAACTGTACACTGATGTTCAGAAGTTTGAGGTCAGAAAAATATTTAGCAAGGAAGCTAAAGTGATTAGTAAAGCGACAGTAAAGACTTTTACATTAGGTATGTGTAAATGCACTCATTTTCTGATTTTAAGCTTATTTCAGATTGTGAAAGTGCTGTTTATTTGAACCCTAAACTTTGCAATCTGAACGACATATTAAGCATGTACATTATGTATTCCTAATAAAACTTCAGAACATGCACAATGCATCAGTCGTTCAGAACCGGAGAAAGACACCAGAGCCACTGCAAGTATAATTGTCATTTTTTTGTATTGTTGACATTTCTAAAAAGCGTACATACTGTCAGAAAAGCTTTTTTTTGAGTAAATACTTGGTACATTTTCAATCTCCTCCACTGACCAGTTTGTAAGACAAAAAGATATAAAGATAAATGTTTCCTGATCATGTGACACTAAAGACTGGAGTATGTTCAGAGTTATAAATTACATTTAAAATATATTCAGTTACAATTTAAAATTCTAATAATATTTCATTACTGTTTCGACTGTATTTTTTATCAAATAAATGCAGCTTTGGTGAGTATATTTCTTCATAAAAAGTTTTTTTTTAATCTTATCCAAACTTTTGAATGCTACTGTATCATGTAAATTGTGTACAGAGGTACCTGGATGGACACTTCATGGAATATTAGATTCAACAATGCAATGCTTCTTGATTTAACCATCCATTTCAAGTGTGATTAACCAAATTAAATGAGTCAAGAAGGAGGTGTGCAAAATTGCAGCTGATTTGATAAGGGTTTTTTTAATATCTGAAATAGACACTGAATTGATGAGGTCATGTGACAGCAATAGCCTACTAATGTCTGGCATGCTTATCATTGTGAACTGCGTACTGTTTCAATGAATTCCTCACAATAGCAGCCTGTATACTGTGCACTATACACTAATGATCATCCTCGTGCAAGTGAACCACATGCATCCGAAAATTATTATAATTTTTTTTTTTTTTTAAGGCATTTAGTGTATAAAGGCAGTGTGTATAAAGACCAAATTAATACGGTTAAAAATATTATAATAAATAAGTAAAATATTATTTGAAAAATATTTAGTCTTTATTACACTATTTTATTATGTTACATTTTCCCTACTCACTATAGTACTTTACTGTTAGACATATTTATTTATTTAAATATATTTTTTTTTAATTATTTATTTACTAATTTTCATTTATCTAGTTAACTATTTTAAGCTTCTTTTTTATTATTTATTTAACACTGCTTTTTGCTGAACTTTTCCACACACCTTCTAGTCTTTTCCGTATTCTTAGTTTTTCTTTTGGGTCACAGTTAGTCTGTGGTATTACAATATGCTTAATTTAAGAATAACAGATGACAAAGAGAAGTTGGCTATCATTTAGATACAGTAGGTAAAGTTTGACACTTTGAAAAAAAAATGAGGGAAAACGATAAATAGTTTTCAGATTGAATCATCTTCAACGCTGTTGACATTTTCGCATTAAGTCCTGACTGATGGTCTAGACTTACTGACGTTCTCACAATAACAGTGGCAAAACACCTCCATTCTTTGCTTATCACCCAGCATGACAGGATGGTATAGGCTTAGGTGACTAGTGTATTTGCCTGATATAATGTATATTCTACTTTCAAACACTATATTCTTTAACATCTCTTACAAATCCAACAACAACAAAAATAGATATATTGTTTAAGTTGTTACTCTTAAGTTGTTATTTTTATTGGATGAGCTGAATTAGTATAAAAGCTGAGGTAAAATGACCAGAGTCGCTAACTAAATTAAAGGGAAGTTCACCCAAAAATTAATATTCTGTCATCATTTACTCACCCTCAGGTTGTTCCAAACCTGTATACATTTCTTTGTTCTGTTGACCACAAAGGAAGATATTTTGAAGAATGTGGGAAACTGAGCAGTTCGGAGCACCATTGACTTCTTCAATGGTCGTCAATGGTGCCCCAAAGTGGCCTGGTTACAAACTTTCTTCAAAATTTCTTACATTGTGTTCAGCAGAACAAAGAAATGTATAGAGGTTTGGAACAACTTGAGGGTGAGTAAATGGTTTTGGGTGAACTATACCTTTAATTAAATAGAGTCAACATTATGGCCTCTTCTATTTAGAAATCTAGGCTGTTTGCTCATTATAGGTGAATGTAGATGCCGTGCCTAACAATAGTGAAAGCCAAGAATCCTTTAATAAATAATAAGCTATTACTGACTATCACAGTTTTGAAAAGACGTGATGTTACCTGATGAACAAATGCAACTGCACTGAATGTCCTGTTGGGTTGTGATACGAATGGACATTAACAATGAAATGAAGTCAGTCATTTCCAGCAAAAGGCTGTGACAGAAAGACCACACAAAACCAGATGTGTGTAGTACTTGAATAATTGTACTTCATTACTATATTAAAACACTACAAAATATAATGATGGAGAATATGTCTTGAATACTATTCAGTGTTGATATTGTTACTGTTACACAAACTATTACAAAATAGCTTCCAATGATTAAAAAAAGCTTGAAAAAAAAAAAGATCAGATGAAAACAAAACAAAAATAGAAATGCTGCCTTTGTAGCTAACTGAAATAAAATAAGTTGAAGTACTAAAATTAATAAAACTAAAAAATAATAATAAAAAAACTATTAAAAATGACAACATAAAAATTGCTAAAACAATTCAAACGAATACTGAAAATAGACTAGTAAACACATTCTAAAATAACACTGGAACTATAGAAACCAAACACTTTATCCTTACAAAATCATTTAGAACTTGTTTAGTACATTTTCAGGACATCATGATGTAAATCTTTCCTCTCTTTTTTTACTGAGCTTGTAAGACATTCCAGCTTAAAGGGATAGTTCATCCAAAAACTTTAATTCTGTCATCATTTATTCACCCTCAAGTTGTTCCAAACCTGTACGAGTTTCTATGTTCTGCTGAACACAAAAGAAGATATTTAGAAGAATGTTTGTAACAAGGCAGATAGAGCAACCATTGACTACCATAGTATTTTTCCCTACTATGGTAGTCAATGGTTGCTCTATCTGCTTGGTTACAAACATTCTTCTAAATATCTTCTTTTGTGTTCAGTAGAACAAAGAAACTCGTACATGAAACTCATACTATCCCTTTAACGTTTATAGCACAACACAGTCACTGACCTCAAGCAATATGTTTTAATACTTTTGTTTCTGAAGATGGTTGAAGTTATATAAAGTTACTGTAAAATAGTTTATAAAAGTGGAAACTATTCACTTAAGTATGTTTTATCTAGATATGTTTAGTCCTTTGCAGAAAACAAAAGGAAGAGTTGAACATACAGCATTTGCTGCGCTGGTTCAGGTCAGTCCAAGTGCCGTCAGGGAGACACTTCCTGACCTTTGGTCCAACAATCACTCTGCTCCCTCTGCAGATGTACTCGATTTCATAATCCACCGGCAATACCTGAACACTACGGATCTGCACCCAGAAAGAGAGAACTAAATTAACAAAATTAACACATTTAAACTCATACACTGCTTGTTAAAACGTTTTTTTTTTTTTTTGATGATGATTGAGTACTTTTATTCAGCAAGGCTGCATTAAATTCACCAAAAGTGACAGTAAAGACGAAAATATTTTTATTTCAAATACATGCTGTTCTTTTGAATTTTCATGGTTTCCACAAAAATATTAAGCAGAACAACTGTTTTCAACATAAGAAATGTTTCTTGAGCAGCAAATCAGCATATTAGAATGATTTCTGAAGGATCATGTGACACTGTTGATGCTGCAAATTCAGCTTTGCTATCACAAGAATAATTTACATTTAAAAACATATTTAAATAAAACTTTAAATTGTACAAACATTTCACAATATTTGACTGTATTACTATACTGTATTTTTGATTAAACAAATGCAGCATTTGTGAGAATAACGTCTTTTAAAAAATATTAAAGCATATACCGACCTCAAACTTAGTAGCATAAAATTGTCCCTTTATCCCCCAGACTCACACATATGCACATATTTAATATTTAAATTAATAAAACATTAAATACTCAAAATCTTCATACCTGTTCCTGGGTCAGGCCCCTGTATCTGATCCCTCCATCTCTTGGTGGGCGAATGATAGCACAACCTGATGGAAAAGATATAATCAAAGATAATCATACTTTCTGAAGGATGTCTGTATAAGTCTACTTATTACATTTTCAGAAACCCTACAAATATTTATCACAATCGGCAATGCTCATTTTGTCCATTAGATGGCAGAATCTCCTTTCTGAACATCTGAGGCAGCTTTGAGCTAGCAGAAGCAATGGCGACACAGCCATGATGGAAGCTCCTGTGATGGCCTGAGTCGTTTATTCGAACTCGCCATTCTTGTCACTATTATTGAATAGGACGACTATTGGCCTATATGTACTTTTATGTTTCCACTTAACAAGAAACTCCCACACAAAACTAACTTTACAATGGTTTCACTAGCAGAGCCTACTGTTATCACAGACTACAAATGTAGCCCTATATAGTACTAGTACTCCACAGCACTAAATTTCCATTATATGCAAGTCATTCATGTCTCTAATCTGAGTAAATGTCTGAGTGTCCCCTGGGCTCAAGGCTCTGCTGGGGATTTGCTGTCAGAATGAAAGAGCACAGTAGCTGTAGCCTGTTATTACAGCCTGGTTCACCTACAGTGTCAGCATCTAATTACAGTCATCACCAAACCCAGTGCCCAGGGGCAAGAAAGACCAGCATGACTGTGTGGGTGCTTGTGTGTATTAGAATCATTTTGTGTGTAAGGGTATTTTTAGGGACCAAAACATAAGCAGCATTATCAAAATCAAATGCTTCCATTGGCTTGCTGTTCGCAGATTTGAAGAGATTGTAGTGTAGTTTGAAATGCCAAGTCTACACTGCACAACATGTATTCTGGCATTTTGTGTGACTGCGCACTGTATTCAAGAAGACCACATACAAACTGCAGCTGAATACGGCGTTCACTCTTCTACTGAATACTCTATTTTGTTCTGTATATGGAACGGGTCAGGATGGTCGACTAGTCATCAACAACGCCACTTTGTTAGCTTTAATTTTTTAGCAGTATGTTTCAGTGAATGAATTTTAATATTCCACTTCTGTGAAAGTAAGGTTCTTATTGTTAACTAAAACATTTGTGTTAATTGAAATAAAGCTGAAAATAAATAAAATATAAATGTTAGATTGAAAAAAAATTGGCTTGGCAACTAACTGAAAGTTTAGGTTTTCTATTATTAATGGCAGTCAACACTTTGCCATGTGTCTGACTAGAATGACAAGGATATTTCACAGGCTCTTGTTCCTGTTCAACAGGCCATAGCACAGGGCAATTATGCATGGGGGGGGGGTTGTATACGTGACGATTTATGTACTTATTATAGCTGTCAGACATCTAATAGTGTTGATATTGTGTTTCATTAGTCGTTCAGCTTGGGCAAAGCAGACTAGCTAAGCTTGTAATATATGAGATAGGAAGGATGCAATTAGAGCTGGATGGAGAAGACGTGAGAAAAAATTCAATTCTAGATGCTGACTGATGTGACCAGTGAATAAGACCTTTTTACACACCCGGAATATCAACATACTACATAGCAAACACAAACACACAAATCCTTTGAAATGCTAGTACAAAAGTAGTAATAAACAAATAATAAATATGACAAAAGCATAAAACAAAATGACTAAAACTTAAACTAAAATTAAATTAACTGAAACCAAACTTAAAATACAATAAGTATAAACTACTTCTAATTCAAAATATTAATAAAATACTACACTAGTATATACATAAAAATAAAATAACCGGATAAAAATACTTAAAACACTGCTCTGAAATGTATGAAATGAGAAGTCATACTGAGTGCTGAATCTATTGTGAATCAATAGTGCACTTATGTTTTGGCTGAGTTTAGAACTTTGCTGTTTGTGAATGAGAGAAAAACTGCCTGCCACACAATAGTTCAAAAATGTCTTGTTTACGTATGTAACCTTAGTTCCCTGAGGGAATGAGATGCTGCGTCAACGCTGTGGGAACACCCCTGCGTGAATGCATCGTGAAGCACATATGGAATCGTGACGGAACGTCATAGGCGGGTGACGTGATCGACCAGGAAACTATAAAGCACACCTGAACCAAACAATGTCAGCTTCTGAAAAGCCTAAAGCAAGTCGATCAGGGGAATGGCGGGAGTATGGCAGGGTGATGCAGCATCTTGTTCCCTCTTCAGGGAACTAAGGTTACGTATACGTAAATGCCAGTCTGTGTGAAGCACAGCGCACACCAAATCGACTCGTAAGCAAGTGAGATGGCCTCAATCCCCCACTTGCTCATCCTCTGCTTAGATGCAGGGTACCCTTTCCTAGGTGACCCAAAGCAAATTAACAGTTCATACTTCCTCCACAGGGGAGCACTGTGGACATAAGCATCTAAGGCCCTTAAAGGGCAGAGCAGATTCAGCTTCTCCTGGTCTGATGTCCGAAAATGGAGGAAAGAAGCCCTGCAGTATAAACTGGTCTTACAACTTTAGTAGGGAACTTGGGAATATAGCCCAGCTTAGGGTGAAGGAGGGCCTTAACCATGCTGGGCGCAAATTCCAAGCACAGGGGTGAAACCGAGAGAGCTTGAATGTCTCCAATTCTTTTGAGAGATGAAATAGAAGCAGAAAGATAGTTAAGTGTGAGAAACTTCTCAGGAACTTCTTCAATAGGCTCGAAGGGAGCCTCCGAGAGGCCTTGCAACACAATAGCCAAGTCCCAGGCTGGCACCCTTGGGCAAACTGCAGGTCTTAACCTCAAAGTGCCACGAAGGAAGCAAGTAACCAGAGGGGGTCTCCCCAATGATACACCACCCAAAGGAGTGTGGTAAGCAGCTAAGGCCACCACACACACCTTTATTGTGGAGAGGGATAGCCCTGCAGATAATCTTTCCTGCAGGAAGTCCAGCACTGCACCCACCAGGCAGTTAACTGGGTCAAACTGGTGATTCCCGCACCATGAAGTGATGATCTCCAATTCAAGGCATAAAGTTTCCTCGTAGAGCGAGCTCTGGAGTGGAGGATGGTCTCAACAATCTCATTGAGAGATTGGAAGGATGGATACATGGAAGTATGTGTCCTTGAGATCTATTGTGACAAACCAGTCCTCAGATCTGATTTGTGACACAATCTGCTTGAGAGTAAGCATCTTCAACTTGAGCTTCCTTACAGAGTTATTTAATTGGCGCAGATCTAAAAAAAAAAAAAAAAAAAAAAACGGATGCAACCCTCCATCCTTCTTTGGCACAATGAAGTACCGTCTGTAAAACCCTGACTCCCAGCTGGGAGAAGGAACCCTTTCTATAGCCTCCTTTCGCAAAAGAGTCTTTACTTCTTGTGTCCTGACCAAAGCTTGCTCGGGACCTGGACACTGTGGGCAGGACCCCGCTGAATCGGGGCGGACGAGACCTGAACTGAATGGCATACCCCTTTTCTACTGTCTGCAGGACCCAACGAGATATATTTGGTACACTTTTCCACTCTGCCAGAAAATCTACTAAGGGTACCAATCTCTCGAGACTTGCCTCTGGTGTACTTTGGACAGCAAGCATAGTGCCCTGAAGTCTTTGGTGCAGCCCTTTTTAGAGACAACGACGGTCCTCAGATCTGCCCTGCCCTTCAAAGACTGGGCCTGTGAGCCCTGCCTTCCACCCTCTCTGTGGGCGAGCACGAGTATCAACTCTCTGCTTCTGCTGCGCTGAATGTGAGCAACATACTCGGTTTGGGCTGCTCCCGCCCAGCAACCCCTGAGACCTGGGTCTTAAGAGGGAGAAACTGTTGGAGTGCCACCGCTTGCTTTTTGGACTCCTGAAACCCACTTCTTCACTGTCCCCCAGGTCTTTCAGCAGGTAAGCCTAGTGTGCCTGCAGAATAGACACAGTGTGCAGACATGCTGCAGCCAGACTGGCTGCCGAGTACGCTTTGCCCACCAACGCAGAAGTAGCTCTTATGTGGCGTTCACACCGGACACGATTCGCGCGAATAATTCTTGAACATTTTGAGTTTACTCGCTTCATTCGCGCGTGAAAACAACTACACAACAGACGCGAATTCGCGTCATGGAAGGGGCTTCTATATGAGCCAGCTCGTCTCGGTCACTTGACGTCTTTTTCGTAAAAAATACTACTATTAATGTGTGACAAAACATAGTTTAAAGACTTTTTCAGGCGATAATATAGTTGTTTAAAGCTCAAATCTGTGGTTAATTTATAAAAAGAGTGCCTATTTGAGCATTTTATCTGGCGTTTTCGGAGTTGTGAGATCCAGGCGATCAGTGACATTCCGCGCTCGTTTACCCGGCGAGACCCGCCTTTCCTCGGGCTAGTCCTTCTCACATTTGCCGCTGGCTCTTTTTTTCTGCTCCAGTCTCGTTGTGAAATGGCTGACATAGATTTTGTTGAGAGGGTAGCTGACTGTCCGACCTCCTCACTCACTTTCTTCCAAGCAAGATCCTTTTTATTCCTGTTCCTGTAGTGATAGGATGATGTATCATACAGCTCCGGGTATCCACATACGGCCACGATTATCTTGTCCTCCATTGTTGTTCCGATTTCTGCCTCCGCTTGTAAATGCGTCACTACTAGAGCAAGCTCGTGATTGGTTAACGCGGCGCGAAATATCCGCCAAAGTTCAGATTTTTCAACTTGAGCGATTCACGCGAATTGCGCGTTCAAAACTCTCAATTCGCGTCATTCGCGCTGCCTCAATCGCGCTGCAGAATGCCATTTCGCGTCTCTGCATTGACTTAACATATAAATCACTCGCGCGAATCGCATCCGGTGTGAACGCACCATTAGAGGTTTGGTGGGCAATGTCGGGCTTTCAGGGACGATGCAGACTTGAGAGATAGATGGCTCACAAGTGTCTCTTCTACCCTAGACATCATCCCATACCCATACTTTTTCAGCCCTACTACGTTACTGTAGGTGGAGGGCTGAAAATTCTGTATGAGACTGGCTTCTTCCATGACCTCGACCCCCTCAGTGTAGAGGTCGAGAAAAAACAGTAAGCCCTGATGTGGAGGTTGGTTGTTTCTAGCTGGCAGGAAGCATTTGTCTAATTTAGACAAATTTTCTTTGACTAAGCTCCTGTCTCTCGCCTGGCCAATCTAAACTTAACTTGGCTACAGCGCAAGTCAACAGCTCCATAAGCTCCTTACATGCAGGAGACTGAAGTGGCGAATCTTCAGTATCTTCTGTAGCGACACTAACAACGGTGCCACAAGCGGGGCGTAAAAAACCGCAGCACGTGCTTCCAGACCCTGGATAGAGGCACTGGACCTGGCAGGTGAAGGCAGAGAAAGGGCGGTGCCCGTCTCTAACCCCTCTGCCAGATCCATTTGTGATCCCCACAACTGAAGCCGCCGCTCTGTCTAAGCAGAAGCGGGACCCGAGCCGCGAGGAGTGCGAGCCGAAGCACCCTCCTCGAAGAGCGCAGCGTTCTCATTGACAAACGCTTACAATGCTCACAAGCAGCTCTCTGGAGTGCTGCGTGAGCATGATGCACTCCCATGCAAACAATGCACATAGAGTGTGTATCCCCACAAGGGTAGGGATGAGCACATTTTCTGAACAGTTGTTCACTCGCCATACTCTTTGTGTACTTTTTTTTTTGTATGTGGTGGAATCTCCTGCCTAGCAGAAACTAAAGACAGACAAAAACACCAGGACAATAATTCACACAGAGCGCTTGCTGAAGGCACAGAAGCTGATATTGTTTGGTTCAGGTGTGCTTTATAGTTTCCTGGTCGATGACATCACCCGCCTATGATGTTCTGTCACACCATTGGACTGATTCCATACGTGCTTCACGACGCAATCACGCAGGGACGTTCCCACAGCGGTGACGCAGCCCAAGTTCCCTTGAAAGGGAACAACAAATAGACAGTCTTTATATGTCAAACATATAGCACGACCAGCAAAATCTGTGAATAAATGATCGCAGGTTCATTTTAATGAATTAGTCAAAAATACTTGAGTTTTCCATTTGAATCTAAAACTATTAAAACATTATTTTCAGTAATTGAAATAAAACCAACATATAAAATACAATATAAATATTAGAAAAAAAATATAAAATCTTAAACTTAAAAGGTCCCGTTCTTCGTGTTTTTTTAAGCTTTGATTGTGTTTACAGTGTGCAATATAACATGTGTTCATGTTTCGCGTGTAAAAAAACACAGTATTTTTCACACAATTTACTATCTGTATACCGCTGTTTTTACTGTCCTAAAAACGGGCTGGTGAGTTCCTTGTTCTATGAAGTCCCTCCTTCAGAAACACGTAACGAGTTCTGATTGTGCCAGCGGTTCCCGTGTTGTGATTTGACCGCAGCTTAACGAACGTGGCACGGTTCCTGTGTTGTGATTCGACAGCAGCTTAGCGCACGTAACTTGCACGGAAAGGTCACGCCTCTTAACGGGAGATGTATGCGCTTAATGATCTCTACAGCGTCCCTGGGAAAGCCAAACAAAGGTGATTTGACTCCGGGATGAAAATAACAGCGTCTCGACGACATGGCGACAAACACAGTCAAACGCAACAATTCCTTTTCTCCACGCAACACTTCCTCTTCTCCACGTGGGACAGCAACAAGACCACGCCCCCTTTTTTGTGTATTCTTGTAGGCGGAGGTTAGTCTGTTCTACTGACATAATTAATGAAGGAAGTACCAGGATGTAGTCCAAGCCGGCCGTTCGCTGTAGGCTTTGAAAAGGAACTTCTGTTAAATAAAATATCTCGCTTGGCATTGAACTTTGAGCTTTATAATTTTACAGGTATTATTTATGCTCTAACAGCAACATTACACACTAACTAAAGTTTGAACAATGGGATCACGAAGAACGGGACCTTTAAAACTTTTGCAAATTTAGAAATGTTGCCTTGGCAACTAACTTACAGTGTGTGACTGTATTAAAGCGCATGACAACAAGATGATGAATAATGCAGACTTTAATAATAAACACATGGAAAATACAAAACCACGTACATAGACGAGAACCGACAAGGGAATGAACATAACAGGCAACTTAAATACAAGTTGTTGAACATAAACGAGGAGATAATCATTAACCACTGAAACGGAGTAGGCCAAACAGGAACTAACAGAACAGAATAACAAAATAGAAGTCCACAATCGTGACACTAACAGAAATAAATATTTTTAAGTTGAAGTAAAAATCACTAAAACTAACAAAACTACAGATCAAAATGAAAATAAAGGCTAATTCATTATAAAAAATACTAAAATTACACTGAGATGAAGAAAGTCATATTTAAAAATCCCATTACAAAACTAAATAAGTAACTGTATTAATAAAACCTGACTCCAAGACAACCATATTGACAAGTACAAAAGGAACGCCATATCCCTGAGTGTTCCTTTAACCAAAAATAGTATTGTTTAGTATTTTTCTTTAGCATATAATTTATACTGAATTACAGATTGAATTACACTTGACAAGCATTGCTTGAAGTTACAAAAATGTAAGAAAACCATATGTAAGAAAAATAAACGCAAACACACCTTCATTACCTGTGGTCGTATTACGTGAGGCTATGGTGAGGGAGAAAGACCCGAGGAGAAACGAAAGAACAAACGTGAGGGCCATTCTTCTACCTGCAGAACAAGAGAAAAAGAGAGCCGATGGGCATTATCAGAAAAGGAACTGGTGAGTGTGAAAACACTTAGAGACTGATGGAGAGTGATTGTTTAAGGGTGTGAGATGAGTGTGAGAGATGTCCCAGAGAATGAGAGGAAATGAGGAAGTACAGTAGGAGAGCACACAAGGGGACGAGACAGGAAAGGGGAGGTTGAGAGAAGGAGGCATGGAGCGAGGAGAGAAGCAGAAGGGTGGCGAAGAACAGATCACAAACGGCACTTGCGGACAGATGGATCTGAACAGCTGATCTCCTCTTCTAGATTCACAGTTAGTCTACCACGACCAACCAAATGAGTCACTCGCGGTAGGGTGCCTTCCCTTACTCAGCCTACAGATCTGCTTAATATCTACATCAAGGTGCAAGCACTGCCCCATCAATATTCCCTTTCCGCCTAGCTGCTTTCTGACTCAGGCACTCCAACAAGCACCACTGTTAGCGTACATGGGGGTGGATAAGATGAATGATAGCTGTTGTTTCTGTCAATGGCTATTGTGTATATGTTTTGGGGTCCCATTTTGGGGGTTGTCAAGGGTCCCATTTTACTTATATAGCAATATATAGCAATTGAGATTCATATGCATTGAAATTGACTGGCTAAGCAGCATTCCCAAAATGATAGCATAGAAAACAATGATAACAGCACTGTTCATTAGTGATGTGGATTATTTCAGTGATTCTACTTATGGCAGAAGGTGATGACAAGTCACTGTTTTTATACAGTGTTGCTAATACGGGAGTTGCTAACTGCACAATGACAGTGTCAGTGTGAAAATCTAATCCCAAATTGTTTTTGTACACAGAATGTAGCAGACCCCCTCCGATTGATGGCCAAATGATGGTTTATTAAGTTTATTGAGTCCTTTTTCACTCAAAAAAAAAAAAAAAAAAATTCACCATAAGAGCTGAACAAACAATTAGCATAAGAAGTGCGCATTAACGGCTCATTCACAAACACTCTCTCTCCATTGCATTATCATTAACATACACAGCAAATTACAGTAAATCACAGTAAACAAACATATGCAGACATTATGCCTTTTCAAGGGTGCTAATAAACTGTAAACTTTGTATCTGAAAACATCTCCGATAAACTGGGAGTGGAGCTCTCCCTTTGCCGTATCGCTCCGTAGACTACCATACCCATCAAAATAGGAGTCCCTCCTTAGTAAGACAGATAATGCAGACCTTAAACATATCTAATTTAAATCATATCAGAAATGTATGCGTTTTTGACCTACACTGTTAATGTTACATGATGTGAGAACACGTAACTTTAATCGTAACTTAATGAGAGTATGACAACCAGAAAATCCTCTCAGGATACCTGGAATCAGTGTTACAGTATCCCAGACACATCGTTTTACCATTTTTGTAGCATAAACACCATCAAACCGATGAGAGCTTCGGATTTGCCAATGTTTCTCTATGGCGATGAAACCTAAAGATGTCCGAGTTCCGGTGTTGTGCCAAATTATTACCCCCCTAGTATTGGTATGTTTTTTGAGTATTTTGGGGGGAGTGGTTAGGATTGGGGGTGGGTTAGGGCTGCTCAATTAATCGTATTTCGATTTCAATTTCGGCTTCCAACGATTATGAAAATAAGATAATCGAGGTAAAACGATTACTGTAGCACTACCGCTTCCCCCGTTCAGTCAGCACACTGTCCTTTCCTTCACAGCAGACAGCAGTGCACTTGCATTCCTCTCCAACCCAAAATTAACATCCAAATCAGCTGAATAAGAGAGTAATGTAAAATGCAGTCTACTGTTGATAAACTGCGGGACGTGCTTGATACCAAACAATGCTATTAAAAGCACATTAAGCTGCGAAAGAAATGCGGTTCCCTAGGCGATCACCAGCGTGCGCGCTCCGAGACGGGGCGGAATGCGCATAAGCAAAGTATACTATGGGCTTCAGATACACGCCTAAACGGTCAAATAGTCTAGTACATACAAATATATCGAAATGCCTTTTTGGTAAGTATCCTTGTAAACACAGTCGGTTATGTCTTAAATGAGCAGTGCGCATGTATAACAGTGGGCCTATATTGGGTATTTGGTAGCTCTTAAAGGGACAGCAGCCGACATCAATGTCAGCAGCAGTCATTGTTAATCTAACAAAAAAAAGACAAAGATAAAATCACTCACTGCTCTTGAATGAATATATTTTTATTAGTTTTAAATAAGAATTAGTCAATATTTCATTTATACAGCAGTTATTTTACTTTTTTTTTTTTTTTACTTTATTCAATTTCTGCTGTGTATTACTCATATAAATATCACTGTTTGTACATCTTCCTGGAAAACCTACTGTTTATTTTGATTGTATTTTCTGTTGTTTTTGTTAGTTTAACTAGTTTCTTTGTTTTTATTTTATTGAGGACTGTTTACTTGTCCTCTGTAGCTGTTTTGAGGACATTTAGCCTACTTGCATTAATTAACCTAGAATTAGTTTTTGCTAAAGTATGGATAATTGTGAAATTTCACTGACATTTAAAATTACTCATTTCATGAAATAAGATTTTGATTATATGACCCACCAATAATCGTGTTAAATAATCGTGATTTCAATATTGACCAATATAAACGTGATTATGATTTTTGCCATAATCGAGCAGCCCTTGGGTGGGGTTAGGATTAGGCAATCAGGAAGCCACTTCAACGAAGGGGGTGATAATTTGGCAGGGGGTTGAAATTTGGCACAGTTGAAATTTGAAATTCTTTCCCATTCTGACATTCAGAGATTCTATATTATATATAAACACACACACACACTGGTATAATATAATATATATAAATTCCACCAAATTTATCAATATCTTTGTAAAATGGCACAGCTTTTTAAATATCTGAACATACATGCTGAACATCAGTCAATCAAGCATTAGACTATGTTATGATATTATGATAACCAAGCATTATTTAATGATAGAACTTTAGTAATTAGAACTAAAACTGTTGGAAAGCATGTATGAATGCATATTTGTCATTTAACTGAACTTTGGACTGCTGGTGGTGCTTAAGATATTGTTGGTGTTTCTGTATACAATATACAATGCACTAAGGATTGATGAACTGCTGGGTTCATGAATATTAATCACGTTGACAGCATAAGCTGATTTTCTGAAATCGAAACAGGGACAGTAATAGATGAGCACCAGCCTCTCTCTCTCGCTCTCTCATCAACCAATCACATGGCAGTTGCTTCAATGCATTTAGGGGTGTGGTCCTGGTCAAGACAATCTCTTGAACTCCAAACTGAATGTCAGAATGGGCGTGGCATGGTTGTTGGTTTTGGGCGGGTGGGCTACAACAGCAGAAGACCCCACCGGGTACCACTCATCTCCACTACAAATAGGAAAAAGAGGCTACAATTTGCACGAGCTCACCAAAATTAGACAGTTGAAGACTGGAAAAATGTTGCCTGGTCTGATGAGTCTCGATTTCTGTTGAGACATTCAGATGGTAGAGTCACAATTTGGCGTAAACAGAATCAGAACATGGATCCATCATGCCTTGTTACCACTGTGCAGGCTGGTGGTGGTGGTGGTGGTGTAATTGTGTGGGGGATGTTTTCTTGGCACACTTTAGGCCCCTTAGTGCCAATTGGGTATCGTTTAAATGCCATGGCCTACCTGAGCATTGTTTCTGACCATGTCCATCCCTTTATGACCACCATGTACCCATCCTCTGATGGCTACTTCCAGCAGGATAATGCACCATGTCACAAAGCTCGAATCATTTCAAATTGCTTTCTTGAACATGACAATGAGTTCACTGTACTAAAATGTAGGGATGCACCGATATGAACATTTTGGCCGATACCGATAACTGATAATTCTTTATTTTTGAAAGCCGATAACCGATATATTTGCCGATAAATCTAAATACAAATTTTAATAAACTCTGAGAGCCTGATTACAAAAACAAAAGGCTCACCATTAAAAGCCATGTCCCAAACGCTTCAACATAAATCAAACCTATACAGACCTAACCAGAGAGAAGCGATCGAACATCAGGGAGAACAACTATTGTGTGAGTACTGTAATCATTTTCCTCATTTGTTCAGCTGTTATTTAGAACGTTGTCTATGTGGTGTAGTTGGCTGTTTGTTTGTTAACAAGCTGATCACTTGACCACGTGCAAGCTAACGTGTTTCGCTGGGCGTGGCCATAAGCCAGCGTGGTGTATATAGTGCGTTCATTGTTTACATTGAGTTAGAGAGAAGCGATCGAACATCAGGGAGAACAACTATTGTGCGAGTACTGTAATCATTTTCCTCATTTGATCTGTAGTTCAGCTGTTATTTAGAACGTTGTCTATGTGGTGTAGTTGGCTGTTTGTTTGTTAACAAGCTGATCACTTGACCACGTGCAAGCTAACGCGTTTCGCTGGGAGTGGCCAGCTGTATTCACTAACGACACTTAATGTGAGAATAAATTGAGTAGTACTCCGCGGCAGCGGAAGCCCTTGTGTGAAGCCCTCCTCGTGTGAAGACCGAAGAGTGAAAAGACCATTCGACTCTACTCTGTGCGACTCCACTCGAGCAAGGACACCGACAAGGCACTTGAGTATAGCTTATATATATACATACTTTGTCCACTTTTGTGTTTTCCTTGTTTTCATCTGTTTATTTGTCTGACCTGTATTCACAATGTGCTTCCAAATCTCTACTATTACCACACACACCCGTAAATCACGCTCAGGACATTCTAGACGCCGTAATCCTAATAATCTGCGTACTGTACCTATTTCCTCTGCTACATTAATGTCCATTCCAACTGGTCTCTGGAATTGCCAGTCTGCTGTAAACAAAGCAGACTTTATTTCATCAATTTCCACTCATTCACATCTCAGTCTCATGGCCCTAACTGAAACCTGGATCAAACCAGAAGACACTGCCACTCCTGCAGCTCTCTCAAATAATTTCTCTTTTTCACACACCTCTCGCCTGATTGGGAGGGGCGGAGGTACTGGTCTGCTCATCTCAAATGATTGGAAATTTGAGCCCATTCCTTCTCTATCTAGCAACGGCTCATTTGAATCACACTCAATCACTATCACTCACCCTGCTAAAATCCATGTTGTAGTTATTTATCGCCCTCCAGGTCAACTGGGTAACTTCTTGGAGGAATTGGATATTGTGCCTTCCCAGAGGATGGCACCCCTCTGGTACTGCTCGGTGACTTCAACATTCACCTTGATAAACCACAGGCTGCAGACTTCACCACTCTTCTGACCTCATTTGACCTTAAGCGAGTATCTACTACAGCTACTCACAAATCAGGTAACCATCTGGACCTTATCTACACACGCTACTGCTCCACAGACGACCCTTTAGTTACTCCATTGCACACCTCAGATCACTTTCTCATCACTCTAAACCTCCTACTGACTCCTGACACAACACACACTCCTCCCCAGATCACCTTTCGGCGTAATCTACGCTCACTCTCTCCCTCCCGTCTATCCACTATGGTTTCCTCCTCCCTCCCTCCACCTGCTCAGTTCTCAGCACTTGACACTAACAGTGCAACTGACACTCTTTGCTCCACTCTAACATCTTGCTTAGACAACTTCTGTCCCGTTTCAACCAGGCCAGCCCGCACCACTCCCTCTGCCCCCTGGCTGTCTGATGTTCTCTGCGAACATCGCTCTGGGCTCCGGGCGGCAGAGAGGAAGTGGCGAAAAACTAAAAACACTACTGACCTGACCCTGTATCAGTCTCTCCTCGCTTTTTTCTCTGCTAATGTCTCCACTGCTAAAACTACATACTACCACAACAAAATCAACAACTGCTCTGACTCTCGTGCACTTTTCAGAACGTTCTCGTCGCTCCTTTGTCCTCCTCCCCCCCTCCTTCATCAACTCTTACAGCTGACGACTTTGCATCATTTTTCTCAAATAAAATCTCCTCCATCAGCAGCCAATTCTCCACACCACAAACCGACACGCACCTCTCAACAACCATCACACATACGCTCCCCTCTTTTTCTCTGCTCTCTGAAGCTGAAGTCTCCAATCTCATCCTTTCCAACCACCCCACTACCTGTTCGCTTGACCCTATCCCCACTCACCTCCTTCAGGGCATTTCTTCTTCTGTTACTCCTGCACTCACTCACATTGTCAACACCTCTCTTCACACCGGGACCTTCCCCACAGCATTTAAGCAGGCTCGGGTAACCCCACTGCTTAAAAAATCCTCTATGAACCCAGCACTTTTAGAAAACTACAGACCGGTATCCCTTCTGCCTTTCATTGCAAAGACACTCGAGCGAGTTGTTTTTAACCAGCTCTCTACGTTTCTTGAACAGAACAACCTCCTGGATATCAACCAATCCGGCTTCAAAAGTGGCCACTCAACTGAGACTGCCCTGCTCTCGGTTACAGAGGCACTGAGACAGGCAAGAGCGGCTTCCAAATCCACAGTACTTATCTTACTGGATTTGTCTGCTGCTTTTGACACAGTTAACCACCAGATCCTCCTGTCAACTCTCATGAAGATAGGCATCTCAGGAACTGCTCTCCAGTGGCTCAAGTCTTACCTCTCAGGTAGGTCCTTCAGGGTGTCATGGAGAGGTGAAGTGTCTAAGTCACATCATCTAGCCACAGGAGTTCCACAGGGCTCAGTGCTTGGACCACTTCTCTTCTCCATCTACATGTCATCACTGGGAACTGTCATTCAGAAACATGGCTTTTCCTATCATTGCTATGCCGACGACACTCAACTCTACTTCTCATTTCAACCAGATGATCCCACGGTTGGTGTTCGTATCGCTGCCTGCCTAACTGACATTTCTGCCTGGATGAAGGAGCATCACCTGCAACTCAACCTTGCAAAGACAGAACTGCTTGTGGTCTCAGCCAACCCAGCACTTCATCATAATCTCTCCATTCAGCTAGGATCTTCAACCATTACTCCGTCCAGGACAGCCAGGAACCTTGGAGATGTGATTGATGATCAGCTAAAATTCACTGACCACATCACTGCAACATCCCGGTCCTGCAGATTTGCGTTATACAACATTAGGAAGATTAGACCCTTCCTATCAGAACAGGCCACACAACTCTTGGTCCAAGCTCTTGTTCTCTCCAGACTGGACTACTGTAATGCTCTTCTAGCAGGCCTTCCGGCATGCACTATCAAACCCTTGCAACTGATCCAGAATGCAGCTGCGAGGGTGGTCTTTAACGAGCCGAAGAGAGCACACGTCACACCTCTCTTCATCAATCTCCACTGGCTGCCAATAGCCGCTCGCATCAAATTCAAGACACTGGTACTTGCCTTCAAAGCAACCACTGGCTCTGCACCAATATACCTAAACTCGCTTGTTCAGACTTACACACCCTCCAGGAGCTTACGTTCTGCCAGTGAACGACGCCTTGTGGTGCCATACCAAAGAGGCATGAAATCACTCTCACGGACCTTTTCCTGGACTGCCCCCACCTGGTGGAATGACCTGCCTATCGCAATTCGAGCAGCCGAGTCTGTAGCCATTTTCAAAAAACGGCTAAAGACACGTCTTTTCCAGCAGCACCTGACCAATCAAGAATAGCACTTATCACTCCATTCATTTTCTGTCTGTCTAATTTATTTAAAAAAAAAAAAAAAAAAAAAATTTGTCCTGTGTGTTCTGTGTTAGATTAACTGAGACTTGTTACAGCACTTGCATACTGTAGCCCTTGACTGTTCTAGTTGCTTCTATTGCTCTCATTTGTAAGTCGCTTTGGATAAAAGCGTCTGCTAAATGACTAAATGTAAATGTAAATGTATACACTACAGTAGCCTATTTGAACCAGTGTAAGATTCCTTACCTTTTCAAATGAATTTTAAACTCCTATGGCCAACTTACTTTATTAAAAAAAAAAAGGTAACACTTTACAATAAGGTTTAATTTTTGTTAGTATTAGTTAACCAACAATGAATGAACAATACTTCAACAGGATTTATTCATCTTAGTTCATGTTAATCTCAACATATTCAGACCCAAAGTTGTGTGTTAACATTAGGTCTGCACTGTGAATGGACTGTTAATAAACACAAACATTTTATTACTAACATTAACAAAGGTTATTGCTCTCTGTTTGTTCGTGTTAGTTAATGCATTAACAAATGAGACCTTATTTGTAAAGTGTTACCAAAAATTATATTGCCTAAAAAATAAAAACAATATACCTAAATAATGCAAACAAGTTATTGAACAGCATTACTTACCGGTAGGCTGCATAATAAAGAATCAGAAGTGCATGACATAACCTCCGCACAGACAATAAGGAAATGGTTTTAATCAAACCGTATTGTTGATGGATATGATACGAGAACAATAAAAGTGCTAGTTATAAAAAAATAACGCTTTGTGTTTTTGAAAAAAATATGTTTAATATTACAGTAATAGTAAACATCTTTAATATTAGTCTAGTCTATTAGGAATAATGTTGCTGTTTGAGCGCGCGCTGAAGCTGGAGAGAATGAACAAACAACCGTAAACTGAAGCGCTTAGAAGGTTAATTCACAACTAAACGCATCATATATGAGAACAATCAGATATTTATACAAGATAAATATAATATTACAACTTATGCCGCGTTCCAGGCAACCCGTGACCTGTATTTTTCCAACCTTCTACCCGTGAAAGTGCACTGGAACGGCAGACAAACCCGTGACTTCCCACCTGTGAACTCGTACTAGATCGATGTACTCCCAGTTACGAGCTCTGACGTCACATAGCCCGCAAAGCAACAATGGCAGCCCCCATGGATGCGGTGTTTATGAAAGTTGTACATTAAAAACCAAATATAATGTTATGCATTATCAGCAGCTTTTCTAGTGTTAGCTAGTTTTCAGGCCAGTGAGTGCAAGAATTAATGTATACCAAATACATTTCCAAATAATGTAAAATAAAAGGTATAACAGCTTCTCTTGCCTTATGCACCGTTTTATTCTCCTCCGTTTCCCTCAAATAAGCAAGGAGTAAGCACCTTTGGCAATATAAATGATTGTAAATGAGCATAAGCCCCATACAGTTCGCCATTCTTTGTTTACATCTAGCTACCGCTCAGGCAGTTTTACGTGACTTTGCCTGGAACGCTACGAAGTCGTGAGTCGTGGTTTGAAGTCGTAACTTACAGGCTCAAAAACCTGCCTGGAACGCACCATTATATTAGCACAAAATCACGCATAGGTGAAGGCTTATAACTCCTGTGGATGCTCTTCCCCTGTTTGAGAGCGCGCGCTGAAACTGAAGATGATCACCGGTACAATGAAGCACTGCGGGTTATTGACTTAACGAAACGCATCCTATATGACATTAATCAGATGTTTATACAACAAAAACGTAATATTACGACTTGCATATGCTTCAAATGACGCGAATGCACAAGCGAACTTGACTGTGTGTGCTGGTCAGAATGCGTTGTGGACGCTTCCCACAACAGCGCGCTGAAACACAACAACTAAACCCAGAGAATTCACAACGTTTTATAACAAAAATATTCTCATTACAGTGTTATGTATAGGACAGTCCCAGAAGTTATCAATGCTGTGCATTTCTGTTTGAAATGCGCGCTGAAGCTTAAGACCGTTACAATGAAGTGCTTTACTGCATCGTTAATTAACTCAACCAAACGCATCCTATATGAGATTATATACACAGCATAATAAATATAATATTACAACTTTCAATGGCACAAAAGGCTGTGAATGCACAAGCGAACTTGACTGTGCTTGTCCGTGGGCGCACTCTTCCCTCAACAAACGCGCTGAAACACAACGCTCTTTTACAGCCGTATTCTATTCTCATTATCATTATCATTTTATGTAGATTATATTAGACTTGCGCTGCATATGTTGCATGTAACTGTATTTTCCATTTCGAAGTGATTCCAATCATATTTAGAGCAATTCAAACCCATAATGGTGGACAGCGCGTCTGTCTCAACTGAAGGAAATAATACATTATCTATCGGCTTGAATATATCGGTCAAATTTTCTTATTGGACCGATAACATAAAAAAAAAAAATAATTTATCGGCTTGTTGAATCATTACAGAATAACATTATGTCACTGTTACTATGAAAAAGCAACTTTTTATTTTAGTTTGTGTTAGTGTCTGTGTTGTGCTGTGCATTTGTTTATATGTTAGTAGACATGAATATTCTTACATAAAGTCCCTTTAAACCATTTATTATATTGCAGCTCCTAACAATGTTACCAGCCAACTGTAACCCATTAAAGACAACTTCTACTTGCATTTAGAGCTTGGAGAGTGTTCATTTTGAACATTGTTGACAACATTGAAGGGAAGGGGAGCATTGAAAGGAAGATGTAATAGCAGGGCATGTTCATAAGCCTGTTATAATGAGTGTGGAATTGCAGGGGAGCAAAAGAAAATTATGCTTCAAAGAGCTGAAAAACCACAGAGAGACAAATCTGGGACGTAAAGCACGTAAACCACCAGCGTTGTACGAGGAACTGGGGCCAACCACACACACGCTCTGACGCTCACATTCACTCACACAAAATCTGATTAGACAGCCAACAATCAACCAGGACTAATCTACATAAATTAATTTCACCCAAATGATATGCTAATTTGAAATACAGGTAGCAAAGCAGGAAGACTCAACTCCACCAGAACGCTTTACACTTCCTGCGCTGTAATCACAATGGAAGCAATTTCTAGAGATTATTCACGGCTCCTAACTGTTCTCAAAGGAGTATGAACGAGTATATGAGGCATAACACATTTCATCCCACACTATAAAAGCAGACAAGGCTTTCCGTCGTGGGTGCGCAGCGTGCTGTAAAGGCGGTCTTTGTATGAAAGGCAGGTTAGGATTAACTTTAGCTGGAGAGCCAGCAGTGGAAAGATTTTCATGAATGCAATGAACATATGGAATTGCCGTACAGTCTTGACAGAAAAGAGTGACATAGACAGAAGCTAGCATGCTGCTTTGCGAACTACTGCCTACATTTGGCAGCTGTCTTCTAAGGGGCTGTGCACACAGGACACGTTTTTGCGTTCTGTCTGCGCTAATTGTTGGTCTATAGTAAATATGGACCAGACGAACATATTTCTCCGCTACGGCACGTCTCACACCACGAGCGTGTTGTTTTTAAGATGATATGTCAAGTTAAAAATAGTTTATGACATGCAGTGCAGTAAATCTATGTCAATTTAAAAAACAATGGGCCAATCGGATGAACCCGAGGATGCTTATTTACATACTGTATGTGCAAGAATGTGTCCATGAGCTTTTTCATCAATATTTTAGGTTACAATTTAAATGTGTATGGAAAATGTCATTTCTTCTGTTTTTTTAAACACTTTTTTCCTTTTAATAGTTTTATTTTCCATGGTCCTGCAGTGTGACATCTGAATATTTAAAAAATACAAAGTCAAATTATATGAGCTCATTAAAGCTGCACGTATAACTAATAATTAGCAAAATGCCATGACAACAAATTCCCAAAAGTATTTAATGTCAAGTAGGCTACCCATTAGGAAAGGTGTATAGGAGTTAATGTCGCTATAAACATGCCTTCTGTTCAATTCTGTTACGCTCCGTCTAGCCGTTTTTAATGCTAGTACGTGTCCTGTGTGAATGGGCCCAAAGGCATCATCCTAATAAAAAAAATAGCCACATAAGTGACTGATTTAGAATGCTGTACATAAACACTGTGTAACACAAGCACTACACACATTAGTGCTCCTCACGTGAAGCACACAAGAGTTGTGTCCCAAATGAAATAGCCTACTATACACGTATACTATGCACTATACTCAACCATTAAGTGTATGAGCTTTAAAATATTTTACTGTCATCTAGCAGTGGAGTCTGCTAGCCCTTCCCTTTGGTCTATATACTGCAAGTAAAGCTGTAACAATAGAGTGTATGAGGTGTCACTTTTCTTGTTGGAATTTTCAACATGAGCACACTACTCACACTGTTTATACTTCACAATGGCTTAGAATAGTGCATAAGTATACTCAAATTGGGACACAGACAAGATATCTGACTCTGCTTATTCCAAAAGAGTTCGCTGTTAGCATGTTGCTAAGCTAACTAGGTGATACTGTAATGATCATAAAAGCACACATTTTATCAAAATGTTGCAATTCTGAATGGAATAAATACAAAGTTCTGTCATGAAACTCTAGATGGCGCAGGTCCTTAACTCAATTTGTTAATGATCACATTGCTATCTACATAGTTGAGCCTGATTGGTTGCTGTGGCAGCTTCACCTGTATAGATCTGCTACAGGGTTATTTCATGCATGTCACATGTGCAGCAGCAACATGTCTTACATGCTCACAGCAATCCCATCACCATCAATGGAGCACCGGTGGAGAGAGTCAGCAGCTTCAAGTTCCTCGGTGTCCACATCACAGAGGAACTCTCATGGTCCGTCCACACTGAGGCCGTTGTGAAGAAGGCTCATCAGCGCCTTTTCTTCCTGCGACGGCTGAGGAGGTTTGGAATGAACCGCCACATCCTCACACGCTTCTACAGCAGCACCATAGAGAGCCTGCTGACTGGCTGCATCACCACCTGGTACGGCAACAGTACCGCCCGCAGCCGCAAAGCCCTGCAAAGGGTAGTGCGCACGGCCAGCTGCATCATCGGAGGTGAGCTTCCCTCCCTCCAGGACATTTACGCCAGGTGGTGTGTGAAGAGAGCTCAGAGGATCATCAGAGACTCTAGCCACCCGAACCATGGGCTGCTCTCACTGCTGCCATCAGGCAGGCGGTACCGCAGCATCAGAACACGCACCAGCCGACTCCAGAACAGCTTCTTCCCACAAGCAATTAGACTCCTTAACTCTTGATCCATCAGGATCATAACACACACTGACAGAATATCTCAGCACAACCCACTGTAGATACACACACATTATATACACATTTTTTATCATTTATTATTTATAATTTATCATATAGCACCTATTGTACATAATGGATCTCTACTGTGAATAATAATAATGTATACTGTACATTGTATATTATTATTATTATAGCTTAATGTATACTGTTAATGTATGTTTAGTGTATATTGTTTAAAGTATATGTGTATTGTAAGTATGTGTATATTGTTTAAAGCTGTGAGAACTACACTCACATTGTGTAAATTATTTATTGTTTATTGTAGAGTTTACCGTGCTGTGAGTAATTGTGGGCGCATCAGATGTGTAATCTGATGTTGCTTTAAATGTTGTACATGTCATGTCATAACTGCTATGTTGCTCGGAACTGCACCTAAGAATTTCACCAACTGTTGCACTTGTGCATATGGCTGTGACACAATAAAGTGATTTGATTTGATTTGATTTGAGCAAGAATCAACAACAGCAGCAGCAGCATAGCAGATCTAAGACCAAATACATTAACATTGCCATATCCATTACCATGCCAATCTCTCAGAGTCATGACAGAAGTATTTTTACAATCTGCATTTCTCTTGACTCATCCACCATCTTAACTTTTTTGGGTTTGTCGCAATGCATTCTGGAATTCTTTGAAAATACCCCAAATGAAGCATAATATTGCTGACTACATTTTGGAACAACCATTGTTTCTGTATAGCGCATAAAAACAGTGGTGTTTAAAACACTGATTATAATAACTGATTTATCTGGATTTAAACATTGTTGGAAACATTTGGGATAATGTAAAATATATTGTGCCTTTAAATGTTCACACATCTTCCCTGCCCCACATTTATTTTTTCCTCATTTTTAAATATGGCTACTATATGGTACATTTTGTTATTTTTACTTGTTTGAAAACTTGAATTATCAGTAATTATCAGTGTATGACAAGTTTTGGTAATAAAATTAAACATTTTCTAACTTGCAGATCAATGCACATTAACTCAAAGTCTGCGTTTTACACACTCGCACACATATATGAGCAGTAAGATTGAGGATTGAGTATATAAAATAATATTTGAAAAATAAACTTTAACCAAGCAGGACTTTTTACTTTTAAGACTTTACATTACATTAAGTAATCAAATACTTCTGTACTTTTACTCAAGTAAAACTGAAAAGGATTACTTATGCTGCCTTCGCGTGCTATCAGAATTATCGTAAATTCAAGTTTCCTAGTTAAAAAATTGGTCAAAATTTAAATGTGATGAGCTTATAATCATGACTTCATAAGTGGGAAGTAGGACATTTCCGATAGCATGTGAAGGCAAGGCAGCATAAATACTTTTACTGGAATATTATTTTATTAGGCTTTTTGTACTTTTACTCAAGTACTTGATTTGTTTACTTCATCCACCACTGCTTAAAATGTTGTCTAGGTAGGAAGATTGCTAGGTTTTGAAACAGCTATTGTCAGAGTATAGGCTCTGATGCTAGATATAGTAAAGTGGAGATTGTGACTGCTGCTTTGTTATATGTGGAAATTAAGCTAATGAAATGCACTTGCTGCAGTGCAGCAGGGTGAATGTACACACACACACACACAATCTGACAGTGACATGAAGACAGGGCTCCACCTGAGGTGTAAAACTGACCTCTTGGTAGCAAGCTCTCTCTTCTATTACTCTCCTCTCTCTAACATGCTATCTCTCTTTCTCTGGCTTGCTTTTTTCCAGGCCACAATTGTTTTCTTTATTGCATCCTCCCAAAATCATTGCTGTCTTTCTCTTTCCTTCCTATTCAGTCTTCTTTTATCTCTCTACAGAGCAATTACTCTCAATCTTTCTCCACTCCATCTTTCTAACTGGCTTGTCTCATGAAAACAACATTTCACTCAAACGGTTTCTCACACCATATACTCATTATACGCAGCCTGATTGCAAAATCACAGCCATAATCTCTGCATATTTTTGATTTACACCACCCTGATTGAAACTCCTAAATATTCAAGATTGGGTGATCCAAAAGTACCATAAGAATCGGACATTGAAAAACATACCCTTGCCCCCTACTTTGAAAACAGGCACACATTTAGGCACATTCACTTGGTAAATGACAGGTGACAGTCTCTGTATGGACAGTGAAAGCAAAGCATGTCTCTTTTTGACTGAAAACCAAAGCTGAAAACCTGCCTAATTCTGTTGCCAGGCAACAATTCATGTACCATCCTTTCGTTTGCTCTTTGACTGCTGTCAGACTATCTTGATGTTTTAACCCCCGGTGACACGCTGTCTCCACCACGCCTCTGTAAATGAACCTTCTCACCCATCTGACTGCAGAGGTGATGAGTGAACTCGATGTTTCGCTGCAGTGTCTCATCAGCGCTAGCATGGATGTGTGGATTAGCAGTTTACACCTTGGGTCTAGCTAATATTACCCACCATAGAAATAGTATAAGCATGTAAATTAGCATTGTAGGATTTGAGGGCGAAGCCGACAAATTAATCTTCCAGATGATTTGTTCAAACATAATTCCCCGCAAAAACCCAACTCAACACTCCAGACCCAAAACCACAGTCTAGGACCATAAATGAAATCGGCTCCATCCAGTCTGTGCTAACTGAAACCTCCATCTAAGTACTTTATTGCCAGAGATGATCTTAGCCAAAAGGAAGAGTGTTGTCAACATTAGGCAGTTTGTAAAAGACGGATTGGTTTGGAGAGGGCACAACTTGAGCCACAGCAAGGTAATGGCAGAGGTTGTTTGCTCCCTAAGACAAAATCTCCAAAACAGATCTTCTTCTACTTCTTCTTCTCTGATAGCCTAGAAATCTGATTGTATAAAGTCGGTGGGCGAGCTTAACATAATGACGGCAAAGTTCCCGCGGTTCCGTGTGCTACTTAAAAACAAAGAAGCTGGCGGTCTTTCGAAACGGCTTTGGTCGCAACTCTAGAAGACTTGTAGTTAAGATTTTCGTTGAGAAAAGAATAAAGAATGGGACTGAAGTCATTCTTAAAAAAGGAAGATGTGTTCGGAGTACTTCTTTGCTGCTCTGGTTGGTTGTAGCGCCATCCTATTGCGTGCAGAGGGAATTTGAAAGACAACCGTTTATATCCCGCTCCTCGGATTGAGCCTGGCTTGTCAGGCTATTTCTCTTAGTAACACAGAGTTGAAATCCACAAGAAAACACACAAGTAATTTTTTTTACATATAAACGGCATCAAATCATGCAAAAAGGATGGTAGCCAGACTTTTAATCAAACATCCTTCTACTGCATAATTCTATATCATGTCTACAACCAACATACATGACCATTATGCTTAGATTCACTCACAATTCATGTAATTGTCATAATTATTGAATGGTTGATTGACAGTGTGCCTTGCTTGGTCGTATGCTCATAATTCAGAAGATGGCTTGATTGAAATCTGTGTAAAATGTATCGTATTCTTATAATAAGAAATCATGTCTAAACTGTACTCTCTGCTTAGAGCAGGAAGCTAAGAGACCACAGATAACGTGAAATTTATGGTGAGAGCGAGAGAGAGTCACCACTGAACTAGGGATGTCCCGATCCGATATTCAGTATCGGTATCGGCTCCGATCCGCCATTATTTGCTGGATCGGGTATTTGATCAGACAGGACCGATCCAAATCCGATACTGTGCGTATAATATTCAGTGCCCCACAAAATGCACACAAAACATTATAAAGCTTTATCAATGCTTTGTTCACTATATTAAGTGTTCTGAAGCCATTCCATAGTTTAATGTGAGGTACAGATGAATATTTAAGTCATTTAAATTCAAGTTCACATGAATAATTCCCTCCGCTGCGTCTGTCAGCCATTCTCCATTCAGCTTTAAACTGTGTGTCGTGTTCAGTTACGACTGTCAACACAATGACATACTCTCCAAGATGATTTAGTGTTCCTGTTATTATGCATGATCTGTAGATAACGCTCTATGGTTTTGCATAACTTGACTTTATCTTGCTGGAGTTTATTGCTGTAAACGTGTGAACATTACTTTCTAACGGACTAGAGATTGTATTGTTCTTCACGCATGATAACTAAAATGTTAAATCGTTAAAAGAAACCGCTCGATAAAATATAGCATAGATAGATACACTATGCATCAATGTATCTTCCATTTGTGTTGAACTTTTCAATGCGGATGGAGCGGTGCGCTGTGACTCTGTGTTGCTTCAAGCACATCATCCTACGCACGGGATGCGCATACGACTTAGTCCCGCTCTGTATTATAATACTTTTGCGCTATGAAAGATTACTAATAAGGTAAGGTTTGAACTGTTTGTCAATGTTATGTTATTTATTTGGAATGTTATACACATGTCTTTTAGTGCCTTTTTGTTATTACTGCTGTGATTTGCACATAGCTGCACTGTGAGCATTGTGTATTTATTTGTTTATAATGCTGAATGCTGCTGTTTAAATAGTTTTAACTTTAAACATGTTGGTAGCATTAAGTACTGAAGTACTTAAAGGGTGGCAGTCTTTTAAAGGTCCCATGGCATGAAATTTTCATTTTATGAGGTTTTTCAACATTAATATGAGTTCCCCTAGCCTGAATATTGTCCCCAAGTGGATAGAAATGTTGATCGGTGTAAACCCGAGTTCTGGCTGTCTCTCTCTGCCTTTGAGAAAATGACAGGCCAGACGAGCCAATCCTGAAGTCTCCTGGTTTGACGTCCAAGCAGGAACGGTTACCTCCCTTTCCTCCACCCAGAGAATCTGCCACGCCCATGCAAACGCTCGAGAGATCATTCCTTGTGAACGAGTGAATGCAGGCAGTTTCTCAGTGTTTGGATGTACAAATGAAACAGAAGTCTTTTTTCAGTTCCTTCTGATCTGTGATCAGTAATTTCTTATGTGTAGCTAATTATTTATTATTCGTGCACACAATGCGGCTTCTCTCTCTCCAGACAGAACGGTGTTTTCATGTTTTCTATCTTGTGAGTCAGTGTTTTTGTACGTCCTCGTCGCGTCTACCGGTTCTAAAATGTGCATACAGTCATGAGTTTCTGCTCAACATCGGCCTCACACACGCCGAAGCTCGGGCTGCACTGGCCGTTGGCCTTCAACATCCGACCCCCAGTACTGCATCTGGCCCACAGCGGAGGCACCAAACGCGGCGTGAGATTAAGCAGAAGGGGGGTAAGCGTGAGCATATTCGGGCTAGCCAGCCTAGCCCCACAATAAACTGGATTACATTCGATTACTGCTGTTGTGTCTTTGTTTGCGCTGTGTACTCAACGCGCGTCACTGACGCTTTTATTTTATTTTAAAAATAATGCTATTATCAACACTTACTTTTAACTCGTTCATCTCGACAGCTGTAATGGTACTTTGCATGTGTTACAAAGTTGGTAATAATGATGAAGACGGACTCGGTGTGACTGGGACTTGTGTTTATTCAGAACTCTCAGATACAAACACAATAAACTCACAGTGCTGACTGACAGCGCTCTCATAACTCAGTAGGTACTATAAATAACTTTGTTAGCGATCGCTGAGCTCCGTCTCTGGTACGTTAGTGATGTCCGGTTCGCGAACAATCTTTCTTTTGAACCTGTTCTTTTTAGTGAACCGAATCAGTTCACCAAATCGGACTGAATCGTTCTAAACGGTTCGCGTCTCCAGTCAGCGCTGATCCATAATTTACTAAAGTTACTAACTTTCTGACATGAGTGACAGTCCCTCCGACTAGAAATAGACTAATAACCTGAAGTATATGCTGTAACTACAACAGTTCAGACATGCTGAGAACTGATGTGAAGTGAACTCAGGTCCATCCGTCTCTCTGGCAGCAGCTCGTGCCTGCTCGTGCCTCGTAGACCAAGTTAAACCACGCCCCCTCCGCTCATTTAAAATACAAAGATGTCAGCCAATCACAACAGTGGGCGTTTTTACTGAAGTCTCACAGCAGACACGCCTCTTGAAGCAGGGCATTCAGCCACAGGGCAAACAGCAGTATTGAAAAAATGCCTTTTATTTCTAAATTATGACATTTTATGATGTAAAAGTCATACTAACAATATAAGTACACCTCAGGAAACATTATAAAATAATAGAAAAATGCCATGCCATGGGACCTTTAAAATCAACTGTTGTTGTGGACTTTATACTGAAGAAGTATTTGTTCTCCATTTGAATGAGATGTTTTTAGGTGGTTAATTGAGCAAAGTGCTTCCATTTATTTTATTATTATTATTATTATTAGTATTGGTTCATAAAAATATCGGAATCGGCAAATAGCCAAAGCTGCGGCATCGGAAGTGAAAAAGTGGTATCGGGACATCCCTACTCTGAACCAAAGACGATACATAATTGGCCAGAACTCATCCAGGAGGATGGGCAGATATTTGAATTAAAAAATCTCAGGACGGGGGATCACGTGATGCTTGCAACTAGATAGACGCACTTTTTTCGCCTCCCCACTGGGTTGACGTAAAATAACTTTTTTAAGTAATAATTTCGCCTTGTGACTCGCTGCAACAGCTGTAATAAGTGTCAAAATGTCCCTGGATAACTTTTTTGCAATGCCTGCATCGAGTAAGAAGAGAGACGGACGAAAGAAAACGGCTAGCAAGGCTAATGCTAATAGCATTGCTAACGTGACGGTCACTGCTGCTAGCCAAGTTGACGATGAACACGAAGAGGCCGAGCATGAAACGGAGCAGGCGGCTACAGAATGTGAAGCGGACCGGGAGGATGTCAACCTCCAAAGAGATGACATATTGGTTGAGAGAGTGACCACCAACATCGCTGAGATGCTAGACGTTAAACTTGCTGCTGTTGTTAAACCAGTTACGGAACTGTCTGAGAAGTTAGACGGCATTTTGGAAAGAGTGACGGCTATAGAAAATCGCGTATCTGATCTTGAGGATGTGTCAACGTGACTGGACCGAAACTTGAATCTTTGGAAAATGCTCTCAAAAAAGCACTGGAACGCCTTGATAACTATGAGAATCAAAGTCGTCGCCAAAATATTAAGATCACAGGGCTTAAGACTGGTCTTGAGGGGAAAGATCCAGTTACGTTCTTTGAGAAATGGATTCCTGAAGTTCTGGATATGCAGCAGGACAGGGTCGTGATTGAGAGAGCTCATCGCACGGGACCTGCGCTTGGAGGAGGAGAGAAAAGCGGCCCTCGTGCGGTCCTGGTGAGACTACACAACTACATCGATAAACAGAAGATCCTTAATGCAGCAAGGAACAAGAACAGGTTGACAGTGGACGGTCAGGAGGTGTCCTTTTACCAAGATTTCTCGGCTGAAGTGATCAAGAAGAGGCAAGAGTCGGCAAGTGCCCGGCGGAGATTACGGGAAGCGGGCATCCGATATGCTTTTGTTTACCCGGCAGTAATACGGATTTTTCAGCATGATGGGACTATGAAAACACTTTCCAACATGAAAGATGTCAACAATTACATTAAAGGACTGACTGAGAGATTAGACACAGGTAAATAAATTAGACTGTGTTTCAACCAAGCTCTGACGACGAAGGACAGAACTAAAATAGCGCTTAGACGAATGCTTTGACAAATAATACTGGGCTTCATTCTCCGTTAAGTTATGTTATGGGTTAAGACACTCAATCCGTAGCTGTTTTAATTTTAATTAGTGTTATCACAAGGCTTGTTACATTGACCAATGATCCAGTTGGGAAGGTTTTTTGTTTTGTTTTGTTTTTCTTTGTAACGATAATCCTTTTTCGGACTCGCTGAGACCCCAGTTGGATACTCCTGGATAAGAGTATGACGAAGTTTGTTTTTGGTTTTCGTATCTTCCACCTTTTAATAGGTTTGTTGTGGATACTTAGGTCACTGTTCGTTGTTCCAAGCTGTGTGTTTTGTTTTTGCTTGGAATTTTTGTTTTCTTTATCAGCACAGGTAGAGTTAAATGTTGAGATTGGATTAAACATAATTATTTCTATCTTTTTGAATACAGCATTAAGTAGCCTACATAAAGTATATTATATTTAGTAATGAGTATTAGAATTTGTACTTGGAATGTTAAGGGATCCAATAATCCAGTGAAAAGGAAAGCTATATTAAATAGTTTAAAAAAGGACAAAATCCAAATAGCTTTTTTACAGGAAACACACCTCAGCGACAATGAACATAATAAATATCTCCGGGAGTGGATTGGTCAGGTTTATTATTCATCTTATTCAACAAGTAAGAGGGGGGTAATAATATTGATACATAAAAATTTGCCGTTAGCTATTACAGACACATATAAGGATACGGAGGGGAGAATCATCTTAGCTAAAGGAACGCTTTATGGGGAAATTATTTTGCTGGGTAGTATCTATAGTCCTAACGTAAACGATGATGATTTTTCTGCCTTACTTTTTGACCGGCTTGTTGAAATGGACTCCTCAAACATTTTGATAGGAGGCGATTTTAATTGCTCTCTTTGTCCTTTTTTAGACAGGAGCCCAGCTCAGAACACTCAGTCTAAAAGCGCAAGATCGCTTAATAACACATTAGAGGAAATCGGCCTGTTAGATATTTGGAGGCATTTGAACCCTTCAACACGAAGCTTTACATTTCACTCCTTACCTCATTCATCAATGTCCCGCATTGATTATATATTTATTTCAAGGCATCTGGCCCATCTAGTGGAGAAGTCAGATATAGGAGTTATTGCTATTTCTGATCATGCTCCTGTTAGTCTAGAGATGCAACCGCCCAGACCACTAAAACAAACCATTTATTGGAAGTTAAACAGGCTATTACTTTTTGATGACAGTTTTATTAAACTATTAGAAGAACAGACAGATTTGTATCTATATATCAATGATAAAGACGACGCTGACCCTAGAATTGTATGGGATGCTTATAAAGCCTACATGAGAGGAGTTATAATCTCATATACAAGCTGTAAAAAGAAGGAACGATTAATACTACAAAACGACCTTGAAATAAAAATTAAAAGACTGGAAGAAGAATATTATGCATCAAAATCAGACGAAGTCCTTAAGAAATTAAAGACATCCAGGGACAGGTTAAGTGACTTAATAACAAGGAAAGCTGAGAAGGATATGTTATTTGCACAACAAAAATTATTTGAATTTGGCAATAAACCAAACAAATTCTTGGCAAGGCTGGCAAACAATGCCCCCCCTAAATTTTTTATTTCGGCAGTTAAGGATGATAATGGTCAGCGACATATGGATAATAAGTACATTAATGAGTGTTTTAGACAATTTTATGAGGAACTGTATAGTTCTGAGTCTGACTGTGATAAACTAAAGGATTGTTATTTTCTAAATAGCTTGAATATACCACGACTAACTGAAGACCAGGCTAACTTACTGGAGGGTCCCATTACATTGTTAGAAATTGATACAGCCATTTCATCACTCCAATCGGGCAAATGCCCTGGAGCTGACGGATATCCCGTTGAATTTTTTAAGGTTTTGAAAGACAAGATTATTAAACTATTACAGAGAGTATTTAATGCATCCTTGGAATACTCAAGTCTTCCGGGGACTATGTATATTGCTAATATTACAGTAATACCAAAAAAAGATAAGGACCCAGAACTACCTTCTTCCTATCGGCCAATAAGCTTGCTAGGAGTAGACATGAAAATATTGTCAAAGGTGTTGGCCAACAGATTAGAGCGGGTAGTATCAGACATAGTAGGCACAGACCAGACTGGATTTATTAAGGGTCGTTTGTCCTCAAATAATACAAGACGCTTGATTAATATTATCAATCATCTTAATCACCACCAAATACCAGGCGCCATTGTTTCAATGGATGCCGAAAAAGCCTTTGATCGTGTTGAATTGGAGTACATGTTTGAAGTGCTAAGAAGATTTGGTTTTAAATCCACTTTTATAGACTGGGTGAAGATTCTGTACAAGATGCCTGTAGCCTCTGTCTTGACAAACGGTCTTTTATCTGCACCATTTAAAATTACACGGGGTACTGCTCAGGGCAGCCCTTTATCACCTTTGCTGTTTTCACTGGCTATAGAGCCGCTTGCGATAGCCGTCAGACAGAATATAAATATAGGAGGAACTTTAATAGGAACAAAACAGCACAAAATTTTATTATATGCCGATGATATTCTTTTAACTCTGACAGACCCGGATAAATCAATTCCAGCATTGATTGATTGTATTAAAGAATTTGGACAAATATCAGGATATAAAGTAAATTTTGAAAAGTCAGAAATAATGCCCTTAACAAACGGTGTTCAGGTCGAGCCTGCCTACGTTAAACCCTTTCGTTGGGCACCTAAAGGATTTAAGTATCTAGGAATAAAAATTACACCCAGAGTTAATCAGTTGTATGCGGAGAATGTCAATCCTTTAGTTGGTCACATAAAAGAAAAAGTTACAAGTTGGAAAAAGCTTCCTTTATCAATGCTTGGTAGGATTAACCTTATCAAAATGATAATACTTCCAAAAATTTCTTATCCAGTGTCAATGCTTTTTGTGTTTTTGAATCCAAATGATCTTAAGGACATTAATAAATTGATATCAGACTTTATCTGGGCAGGCAGAAAACCTAAGCTTAAAATGGATACTTTACAACTTCCAAAACAACAGGGTGGGTGGGGCTTACCAAAGATTGAGAACTATGTATTGTCTATTCATGCTAGAGTTGTTTCAGAGTGGGCAACTGAACAAGATGTGACACCGTGGCTTGAGATTGAAAAAGTAATTAGCCAACCCCTTTGTCTTATAAACTTATTAGATAAACGTGCAAGAGAATTGCCACCTGCTGTTAAAGACAACTACCTAATTAATAATGTTATTAAGACATGGAGTATTTTGAAGAAATTATTTGGGAAGTCTAAGACTCTTAACTTTCTTGCAATTTTGGTAGATATACCAGATTTAACAGCAGAGGGTGCTGGTCTCAATCTCAAGTCATGGCAAGAAACTGGTATCAAGAGAATGTATGATCTGTGGGACAAAGGTAAATTTAAGACATTTGAAGATATAAGATCCCAATATAATATACCTGCCAAAGACTTCTATAAATATCTTCAGATCAGGCATTACGTTAAATCAAAGATTGGATCCCTGGAGCTACCAACAAACTGTTACTTGCTTGAAAAAACTCTACTTGAATGCCGGAAACGTGGACGTTTTGTATCTAGATTCTATTCTGAGTTACAGACTATAACGGTAGACAAACTGAAACATTTACGAACAACTTGGAACATGCTGCTTAAAATGTCAATCGACTCTGAATCATGGGTGGAAATTGTAAGACTGCCTTCTAGAATATCAATTTGTAATAGATACAAAGAAATGCAGTTCAATATTCTGCATAATGTTTACATATCACCTTATATATACAGTAAGTATACTCCAGGTGTTTCTCCAAATTGCCCTAAATGTAATTCAGCTAAGGGCACTAGGTATCACTGTCTTTGGGAGTGCAAGAACATTAAGGTATTCTGGCAGGCAGTATGCAGTGAAATCAGTTTGGTGATAGGACAGACAGCTCCAGTCAGCCCGCTCATGTGCCTACTGGGGCTTATACCTGACCCTCTGAGAGCGCACAAAGAGATTGTTCAGTTTCTCCTAATGTTGGCTCGGAAGGCTATAATGGTCAAATGGGTTGGTAGTGATGCCCCTTCTACTCAGATGTGGAAATCTATGATATCCGAAGTTGTAACTCTAGAAAGATTGAGGTACTGTCTCAATGGTAAATCACACCTGTTTAAAAAATGGGAGAATATTTTAAAGTGTCTAAAGATTAAACGGTCATAAACAGAAACTGGATAAAAATGTAGGTACAATCATATGATGAAATGCTGTATGTAAATTACCACATGTTCATAGATATGTTAATTATTTCCTGTGCTGTGCTTTTGTTTTTGTTTTATATATGTTTTTGTTTGTAATAATCAAAATGTTTAATAAAAAGAAATTTGGAAAAAAATCTCAGGACATGAACAACGAATCAGACAAGAAGAGTAAGAGAACGACGATGAGATGATTAGACGATTAGATGATCCGACGACAGAGTCAGAAACAGACCGCAGAGAGAGATTAGAGCAAATGGGTTAACAAATTCTTTCAAGCCATCTATACTCTCGTCTCACTCACTTTTCTTTCTTTTACTTAAAAGTTCTTTTCTTTCCACAGAGTTTGTGTTTGAGCTAAACTCTGCAGGACAGTGGGTCTCCAGGAGCAGGGTTGAAGACTGTTCACACTGCACATGGTCCAGCAATGCGTTCCAGGAGTGATGCATCTGCAGCAGTGCAGCGATCGTTTAAGCATTGAGTCAATTTTGCTGTGCTGCACTCGCTGAATTAAAGTGATAGCGTATTGTTCGCATAAAAATAAACATGGATTCACACGAAAATGTAGTTATTTCACCATAAATGCTTAAACTCTACTGGTGTTTCACAGTCATATGTTTTGTTTTTTGCCCAGGGTAAAGCAAGGAAAACTACACCTTTGCTCAAGGCGACATAATGGATGGAATTAGTCTCTGCGTGGTGGTGGAATGACCTGCAGGATTTCTTGTATAAAGATTTAAATTCAAAAGAAAAGGCATTGAGATTCAGCTGTTTTTGTCAACTGTAAGTTTTATTTTAAATTGTTGTGATTTTAACATTAGAAAACCACATGTTTAAATGTTTTGCCACTTGCTTGAGCAACTTGATATATAAATCCATATAGAAGTAATGCATTGAATAATACATTGTTTAAATTTAATGTTTAAAAGCGAATGTGACTATGAAAAATTGTATAACTGTACTACTGTGTACAAAGAGAATCGCAATGCTGACGAAACATTTTCATCAACAATTTCAACAACTTTGGATTCAAAATAAAAAAGGTCATACAGTGTGCACTAGTGTAGAGAATACTTTGAAAGGCTTATGTGTGCTCAACTGTGAGTAAGTGGAACGATAAAAAAAAAAAATGGAGTACACCTCCCATAAACCCTCTGAAATCAGCCAAAAGACTAGTCGGACCAGGCTGGGAGACCAGCAAACCCACAGGTGATGGTTTGGGTCTCTCCTTCAATGTAAGTGTTACTGGTCCTAATGACACTACTCTGAGTCGGATGCGAACCAGCATCAGCTGACATGGAGGAGGGCAGCTAACAAGGATGCTAAAGATTAGAGCCTCTAGCCTCAGTTGCTAGTGCACCTCTCACCAGCTGGCCTCTGTTACACTCACCTAAACCTCACTCCCATCTTTGAAATGACAGAGGGTGACTCAGAGTAATTGTTCTATAAACCATTAGGAAACAGTGGTGAGAAGAAGTAAGGTACACAGGTGACAATGTTCATTTCACCAAACACACTGCAAAAGAATCCTGTAAAACCCAGTAAACCTTGAGATTTGACATTAGAACAAAATATGGATAGGAGAACATGTATACAACTAAGTTAACTATTTTTTTTTATAATTTCTAATTTCACTCAACATTTTAATTTAGTTTCATGAACATTTTTATTAAACATTTTTATTTTCATTAAAAGAAAAAGGAACTTATTTCTGCTTTTGTCATTTTGTAAACATAAGCAACTAATTTAGACGTGCAAACCAGTGTGGTGAGCTGTACTGCTCGGCTAGATTTGCCTCGAAAGCCCAATACTTCTGTGTCGAGTGTACGCCGTAGCTACGTCGTAGGCTGTGTGTAGCATGCGTAGCCTGCGGCGTAACCTGACGTGCACCTCTCCAAAAATGTAATAACGCATAATTTCTAAGCAAAACGCTGTGATTTGTCGCAGAAGTATAAATGAAAATCAACGCATAGCACGTCTGACGCAGAAGTATAAATTGGGCTGAAGTCCTGCAACTTCGGATGCGGAGCCGTGCCCAAAGTTACAAAAATACGCCGTACACGCCGCCAAGCAAAATGGGTTTGCCGCACGCACCTTCGCGCTAATGCAGACGCGCCGAGTATAAACCAAGCTTAAGAGGCAAGTTTTCCTAGGGTAAATTTGATTGGTCAACTCAATCCCACAGTCACCTGTCAAGAAAAGGTCAGACTTTATAAATTCAGTTCAAAGTTCAGAAATACCATGGAGGGATCTGAACACAACAAGCAATAATACTATATATCAGGATGTGCTAACCACACTACACTGATGTTAAGGTTAGGGTTAGTATTTGTTCCAGCATTATAGACAATCAGCACTGTGATTGGCATGACCAATGGAATCTTTAAAATCGGCTGCGGGCAAGGGGAGTGATTTTTTTCACCCATGACCAATATTAATAGTTATTACTGCCTTAGAAATCACCATTATACTTTGTACCATTATACATTATACATTATACATTATACCATTATACACCATTATACTTTGGGTTCAAAGGTCCAAAGGTCTCCAGTAAAACAAATAAGGGGGCCATCAAGTGCCCCTCTTGGGCTCGACCCCTTTGGAAAAGGATATTTGATAGAAACAATTGCTCCCCAGTGTCGCTACTGCACACACTCTGCTGTCACTTCCTGTGAAATGCACATTGAATAATTTTAAGCTGTCACTGACCTCCTCTCCATCGACCTGTCTGCTAACTGATAAGGGCGATGAACGCCTGACAAACTGACTGATGTAAATCTGAGTGGGAGGAGCACGGACCAAGTGTGTGTGTGCGCATCTCTTAACAAAGGATATATAGGTCCGGTTTTACAGACAGGGCTTAAACTAAGCCAGGATTAGCCCTAAGTTCAATTAGGGCATTTGAGTTGCTTTTATAAACGTGCCTTAGAAAAAAACATAATTGGTTTGCATCTTGAGACAAAACAATGCCACTGACATATTTTAAAGACCCCCTGAGGGAAAATCAAGCTTTTATTGTTGTTTTTATGTCTAGTATGTGGTGTTTGTAATATGCTTTAAGACAAACCATGTGAAAATTTGGAAATCGCTGGTGTTTCTTACGTCACAAACTACCTTGTAACCAATCATGTCAACCTGCGGGTGGGCTTTAGCATATCATTAACTATGACCGCCGCTCTGAAGCAGGGGAGTCTTAAAAGAAGCCAGGTTATCCTGGCACATTTTCTGTTGATATAAAAAATTGGGTACATTCAGTAATATAGCGGGTGAATAATACACCTTTCTCCACTGACATTTTAAGTTGTTCAAAGCGTTTGCAAGGATGCTGATTTTCAGAAGGCAGCTGTCTGACGCTGAGTTGGCGAACGAGAACATGGCTTGTGTAACATTAGAAACACATTATTAGCTGTTTGACAACATAGTCAAGAAAAAGGCTAATCATATTAATTACTGTTGTGTGTCAGACGTTGTAAAGAGCATAAATACATAAAAATACACAAATACATAAAACTCATAACCATTCTGATCGACTTGTAGATTACCCTGTATAATTCACTCTTCCACTTCTTCTGAATCAGTTTCTAGTTCAAACATATATGGCTGAATTAAACCAGTATATTCACTTGCCATTGTGCAACATTTACTACAGTAACTTTGACAGAGTGGATCAGCTACTGAGCAGGTGTGAGTGGAGGCGGGGCTGCTTATTCTTGTATCTGCGTACATACTAAATGAAGCAATGTTGTAGAGTTACATTCAAGCTATTGTAAGGCATGAAAAAACATTTAAATATATCATTCTGGTGATCAAAGATGAGTTTTAAGGGATAAAACTGGCTACCACTCGCATCAAGTTTAAGGCGCTGACGCTTGCCTACAGAGCCACCAGAAGCTCCGCTCCTGCATTCTTTGGCTCGCTTCTACGAGTCTACACCCTTACCAGAGGCCTTTCCTCAGCTAAGGAGCGACGGCTTGTGGTACCATCACAGAGAGGCATAAAATCCCTTTCCAGAACATTTTCATTCAACGTTCTCAGCTGGTGGAACGATCTTCCCGCCACCATCCAAAACGCAGAATCATTGACAACATTCAAAAGACAACTAAAACCTCATCTCTTCCAGACAACTAAAAATTAATCTCTTCTGTGAGCACTTAACCTCATAAAGAAAAGAAGAAAAAAAAACTTTATTTTCCTCTTTCTTCCCCTTTTTCCCTTCCTACTCTAGCCTGTGCTACCCTGAGCTATGTACACAGACTCAGAATTTCAAGCACTTGTTTACTCGTCTCCTCATGACCGATCGCTTCCTGTACTCCCAAGTTGTAAGTCGCTTTGGATAAAAGCGTCTGCTAAATGCATAAATGTAAATGTAAAATGATTGACTACAGGGTCACTTTAAGATATGTCAGTGCAAGTTGCTTTCAGCTCAAACATGCATTTTAGTCCAGGACTAGCTTAAGCCTTGTCTGTTAAACTGCGGGATATTTTGCTATGCACAGTCATTTTCATTTAGTAAAAACCAACTGGAAGGTGTTCGAAGTGAGGTAAACTCTTTATTCTACCATGACGTATCTCAGCATAAGCCACCTTCCTTCTCTGTTAATGTGCCTAAATCTGCAGGATTCAAAAGGAAGTTCAAAGATGTCAATTCTAATTCCTCCAAAATCACAGGAGATGTCTGAGTTTGGAAGCTCGGCTGGTGGAGTACGTGACCAGACGTTGAGGGATGTAATTCAAGCTGGCAGAAAGTAAAGCCAATAAGCCACAGCACATAACAGTCAATAATTATGGGGTGAGAGAGAAGCCTTGTTGCTGTATCCATCCGCCCTGGACTCTCCTTCTTTGACCTGGATCTATAGGACATGCGCAAATAGACTGAGACAACTCCACTATAAACACACAAAAACACCTTTGTATGATCTAAGAGACATGTCATACTGTATGCCTGCTGAAAAGACCAGCATAATACGACATCAGTGAATGTTGGGCATCAGATGCTGGTCCCCAGCATGGGTTGCTGGTCTCGTCAGGTTTCTTAAGCGATATTTCACACAAAACATTTTTTATTCTGTTATCATACTTACTCTAATGCCATAGAAAAAAAACTTACTTTTCTTCCACGGAGCACAAAATTATATATTTTTTATAATGTTCACACTGGTCTTTCCATAGAATGAAAGAAAATAATGACCAGAACTGCCAAGCTCCATAAAATAAAAAGGCCATATTGGAATATATGGATGAGCTGAGCATGAGAGTGCACCAGGTTTGACCTCAATGTTGCCAAATTGCATTGGTTCCAGTGTTTTATTGTTATGTACGTTTATTGAAATAAAGCTGAAATAAAATATAATTTTTAAGTTGAAGTACTAAAATTACAACAACAAAAAATAAATCAAATGTTTAAAATATTTTAAAATAAATTCTATATATAAATAAATTCTATATACTAACTGATATATCTGATTTGTTCTCATATTTCATAACTGAATTTGAGCACACTTCTTGTCACAGAGCTCATGTAACTTTCATTTTATGAATGTGATGAAAATTTGTACTTTGTGTTTAATTAATTTAACTGGTTTAATCAAGTTTACATTGTTTTTAATCAAGTGTGCTAGTTTCACACTAGCTACATTTGACAAGTATGGTTATGCATAAGTCCACTGGATAGACAAAACAAAATAGGCCATCATTTTGCTGATTATGCAGATTATGTTCCATGTATCAAAACCCAAGAAATGTTTTATCATATTCAATACATTGCTCTAAATTTGTAAAGGATGCTTAACCTTACGAGGGTCTAACATTTGCTCAAAGCATCTGATCTTCATAAATTTCAGATCCACTGCTCATTTCTTTGAGCTGAAACCCCCTTGCCATTTGTTTTCTGTATGGAACATATGATGAGATTATGTAATTAAAGTAAATCATATATGATCACAAACGTATAGTTTGTTATTTTTAGAAACCTCCTGACTGAGTCATCATAAAATTCAACTGCTTCGAGAAACATGGTGCAGCTCTCAAAAAAGTGCCAAAAGAAAAATGGACAAAAAAATCCTTGGAAAGACATGAAGCACAAAGACACTCTAGGAAACAGTGAGACACAAACATACACTGACTCCCATCGAGTCGCGCGAGTGAAACGCAACAGGACACATGCAAACCCATGCTGTGATACACGCCTACAGGGATCAGAGATGCAGGCCACCGGCAGCAAAGAGGAAGAGAGAGAAAGAAGATGCAATGCTGTGATTCCTCGATCAATGCCATAAGGCACGAGTGTGAGGTGTAACAGACAGCTTATTGACAGAGTGTCTCATAAAAGACCAAAGCCTGAAGCCTCAAGACACCACACACATATTAACATAAGGGTGTGACAGTTCCCCGCTTTCCTTCTACATCTATCTGACATTTCTGGTAACTAATTTATTCTAAAACAACTGCACACTGAATTTTCAACAAGAGTTTCTTTAATGTGCTACCATGCATAACACAATATAGTTTGCTGTTTGCTGGCATCCTAACTGTCACTTACATTAGCTTTGTGACTTGACTGAACGTTTGACACATGCAACTCGACACGTGTCACCAGGCCCTTTTTAGGATCATGACTATGTTTCTAAACACACTTAAGTACACTTTTTTAAAAAGTCCACTTTGTAATAATGCCAAACAACATTTTTTACTTTAAAGTACATTTTAAATCATTACGTTTTAATAATCTTCTGTCATGTTTCAAAGAAGTACACTTATTCTGATGTGTTGACAAGCTTACTAACACATGTAAAGTACTTGATTAAGTACACATTTTAAGTAACCTGAATTGTTTCATTGTTTTGAGTTTAATGGGCTTCTATTTCCCGCAGCATGCTTTGCCATGGCACTCGAAAGGGAGAGTAAATTCTAAAATTACGTGTTATATGTTTTTTGTGTGTGCAAGATTTAGTGGTGTTTAATGTATTGCAATGCTAATTTAGAACAGTTTTTGGGTAGCCATCATGGTGAAAAGTGGAGCATGAGCTTAGTTTGAGAACATATGTTAAATGTCCTATATTGCCTAAATCATTCAGCAATTGCTATGCTATTCAAAGTATTGCGTTACCAATGTTAGCATTAAATGAATTAGCTAGTTATAGCTGGTTAAGTTTCAACTACTAAAAATATTAAACTTGAGATTACTTGATAATTTTAAGTCCCTAAAGTTTTTTTTTTTAGTTTTAAGGCCCTGATATACCTATGGTAAAGATCTTTTTTGTTCTTTGTTTAGGGGTAAAACGGAGTTCAAAATACATGATTAGCGATATACCCACACTGCTGAGATGAATATGCAAATATGGGCTGCATGCTTTCCTCTCAATAACAAAATAAACAACTAAATTGTAAAAAACAGCAAGCAGTTTAATAAAGCATAGAAAAGCATCTGATCATAGCAACATGGATATGTTTATCACCTTATACAATAGATTTCTTAAAGGGGGGGTGAAATGCTGTTTCATGCATACTGAGCTTTTAACACTGTTAAAGACTTGGATTCACATCCTAAACATGGACCAAGTTTTAAAAAAATTTTTGGACGTTTGATGGGGTATTTCTGTACCAAAAATACTCCTTACGGTGTCTCATAAGTTTCGTAAGTATTTTTCGAGTATGGGTCTATCCGACGTCAGATAGGGCGGAATGTCCTTGTACGGCTCTTCTTCCGGAAGGGCGCGTGCGACTAGAGCGAGAGAGCAAACACTTTAGGGAAGCTGGCTGCGCTGCAGTCATAGGACTTCACGAAATCAACAATGTCACCAAAGATGTGCGTTTTTGGTTGTAAGGGCAAGACAACCCTGCACAGCTTCCCAAAGAATCCAGCGTTAATGGGATAGTGGATGTAGTTTGTTTTTCAAACAAGTGTTTTTGTTTGTTCCACACGATACGCCCCCATCCGCTCTTTTTTTTTTTACGGAAAGACTCGGTACAGCGCATCTTTCTTTTATAAATATAATAAAACTAAAGACTTTTCGGAGATATGAAGGATCCAATAGGTACTCAAGATTGACATGAGATTGACTGAAACTGAGTGTTTCACCCCCCCTTTAAAATCAAGCAGCTTTACCGTATTAAACATGAAAAACAGTGTCAGTGTCTCGTTTCATCAGAAGTACAACTTAATTTTCTACTATAAAGCAGCTCTTCAATGTGTTCATGTTTTCACTCGCAGACATCTGACCTTGACGGACTCAACACGATGAACTGGAAAAGATTTTTGTGTAAAAGAAGGCGGAGCCTCAGCGAACACCTACCTATTACGTAATCGCCATGGATCAATGGTACTACAAAAGGTGTTTACCAGCTGGAGCGGACTTCTCCACATCCTAAGTTTAATGTTATTACAGATTATAGAACTTTTTATATTAAATTTCATCTGAAAGGTCATTGAACCCTTCCCAACTATAGTCTCCCAGTGAATCTCATGTAATTTCCACCACTGCTTATACTTGTGCTGTAAATACTTGTGACTGTAAACAAACAGTCAATGATTTTAAAATGATAGGCAATTTTAAATGTGCGCCTTCCAACTTCTACTGTTGACATATTCAGCATTATGATGTTTCCAATTAATTTTCCTAGGAGTGCTCCTGCGCCTATATAGTGCCTCTTAAAAAAAAAACAAAAAAAATAGTCAGACGTTAAATAGTTTATTTATTAATTACAAATATACAAGTACAGTACATTAATCAAAATCTAATCACAATGCATTCTGGGATAGAATTATCAATGAAGGATACAAACAATGATGCCTTAAAAGGGTCAAAATGAAGTGTAGAGTTCTTTCAGAAGAATCAGTTCAGAAGAATGTCTAGGTTGGCAGTAAAATGTTAATTCTGTAGTAGAATGGACATGATGAACAGATGGTTATTTTTGGTCATTCTTCATTTAGTCTCAGCCTCAGACGGCACGCCCACAGTCTGCTCAATGACTGTATGATGTGTACTGCACACAAAAATGGCAAGTGCTGGCTGAATCTGATTAGCTGGTATCTACACTATTTCCGGGAGTGAATGCACGCAATGTTGTAGGCCATTTGGATACAGAGTTGTGAGATTCAGAGGGTAATTTCATGTCATTTAGTGGGGGGGGGACTATCAATCAATTTGCCATTAGAGGCATCAAATCTTTATGCCAGATATTTTATTTAAAACCTACAGTAGTCAATAACAGTAGTCAAGAACGGTATAGAACTATTTGTTTTCTGAGTGATGCACGTTAAATAATCAGTACTTGTGGATGAACAACATTACTGATAGTCCATCTGTCATTCTGTCAGGCAGTGTCTTCCTGTCTAAGTAGGCGGTTCTTGGCCAGAAAAAGCTGCAAACTGAATAGACTTTATGCCACAATTCAAAAGTCTATGCAATATTCCTCATTAAGCAGATGTATTGAACGCCTTAAATTTCAGTTTCTCATACAAAGCTATCGTATGGCTTCAGAAAACTTGGACTATAGCACAAACATCATAAAGGCCACTTTAATGATACTTTTATGGTGCTTTTGTGTCCTTTTTGAAGCCTAAAAACCTCCATTCATTGTGATTGCATGGAAAAGAGCGACGAGTCACGGGGGAATTAAAAATGTGAAACTGTGAAAAACTGTGCCCACTGATAGCATTGTTTATTTGCATGTGCTGCATTGTGTTGCCATCCAATTTACTGAAGGAATTATGCAAATGATGTGATGCCACAAACACACCCACAAAATTAGCGCTGATCGCAGTTTGCACCGGACAATTGTGCCCTGTGCAAAGAAATGCACCCGGACAATGGCTGAATAGTAGTTTTTCACTCCAGGTGTTGAGGTTTTTACATAGGACGTTTGAAAGACTTCTAAAAAAAAAAAAAACTAAAAAAAAACAGCTTTGCCTGGCTACAATTACTGCTGCCATGATTACTAGAAAATCTACACAACCATACCTTCCAAAAAGCCTGCATTTACATGAAAATAATGCTGATGTTTGTGAGTCAGGCATATTCTATAATGAGCCTAATTTGCATCGAAAGGAAGGATGTTTGCCAAGAAAAGGATGACAATGACTTCATTTAAATGTGCAGGCTGCAGTGTATACCTGGTTAAGTTGAATTCATTACTTGACAATGACGACGACTGATCATTTGAAGACGTAGCAACACTGCTACTAATGAAAGAGGATGCTGGTGTTAATTGTTTTTGTTTTAATTACAATGTTAAACAAAATGCAAAGACAAATTCTAATGAGGCATTGTCTGTATTATGACTTGCTGTGACCCTATGTGAGATCGACCAATCAGAGAAGTTTTCAATTGTTTTTTTTTGATTAATGAGAAAAATATCTCCGACATTCCCGTAGGTGCTTGAGCCCCCGAGGTCTAAATGAAGGTTTACTGGAGTTCTCTAATTGTATGGACAATGAGAAAACAACTTTTTTTACGAGTTGGGGATTTTGTCTGAAATTATGTGTTTTGATTTGTATAAAAATGTACAATTAAAAAAAAAAAACGAAGCATGAAGGTCCACCCCAATCCTAATCGTCTGTGGAGCGCAAGCAAATTCATACAAAAATGAATACGAATTTGCCACCAATATGCCAAAACATAAACTAGATATGCATCGCAAAGAGATTGTGTTGGTACAATAGCTTGACAAACAAGCGGTTCTCTACTTGGATTGCCTTGCAGCACATACAGACTGAACCCCTGAACATTTTAGCTAGTCATTGAATACGATCATTATGACAATACACCACTACATCCCAACTCCGTCAAAACCAGTGGCTCTGCATATCCTCCTGAAGGACGTTAACATTAGGAAAGAGCGGCTAAAGTTTACTTTTAACAAGGTAGTGATCATTTCAATCTGACCTTTACAGTTAGAGTGGCACATTTCGGCTCAGACTGTTTTATGATCCTGACACAATGATGCATGCTTTTCAAAGAGGGTGGGATGGGGGAGTTAAAAACTATATTGGACTTGACAGCTAATCCACAGCTCAGCCGAAGCTCTATTGCTTATTTCACATGTGAAGGAGGAAGGCACAGCAGAAAACAAATAGACCGTTTAAAGGATTAGTTCACTTCAAAATGAAAATTTCCTGATAATTTACTTGCCCCCATGCCATCCATGATGTTCATGTCTTTCTTTCTTCAGTGGAAAAGAAATTAAGTTTTTTGAGGAAAACATTTCAGGATTTTTCTCCACACAATGGACTTCAATGGACGTCCAAATCAATGCAGTTTCAAATGTCTTCAGAGGCTCTGCACGATGGAATAGGGTCTCATCTAGCGAAACCTAGGGTCTTATCTAGTGTAATTTAAAAAAAAAAAGTATCTACATTTTAACCTGAATTACTCATCTTGCGCTGCTCTGCGACACACCACAGATTGCGTAATCACGTTGGAAAAGTTAATGTTAGATGTAAGCAGAAGTACAGCCCCTGTGTTTACAAAGTGCTCGTGCGAAGACTAATACAAACATCCTTTAGCAAAAAAATTTTAAACAATGATGTCGGACGATTTTGAAGTTGGAGATGGAGGGTTTTTTTTGTAAAGGACGTTTGTATTAGTCTTTGCACGTTCGCTTGGGGCGGTACGTCCACCTACGTCTGGCGTGACCTTTCTGACGTGATTGTGCAATCCGTGGTGTGTCGCAAAGAAGCGCAAGATGAGCAATTTAGGTTAAAAATTATATAAATGTTTATTTTTTCTTGAAAATTATAGATAAGACCCTAGGTTTCGCTAGATAAGACCCTATTCCTCAGCTGGGATCGTGCAGAGCCTCTGAAGCCCTTTGAAACTACATTGTTTTGGACCTTCAACATTTTGGTTGCTATTGAAGTGCATTATGTGAAGAAAAATCCTGGAATGTTTTCCTCAAAAAACATAATTTATTTCCAACTGAAGAAAGAAAGACAAGAACATCTTGGATGAGATGGGGGTGAGTAAATTATCAGGAAATATTCATTTTAAAGTGAACTAATCCTTTAATTCAGGGGTGTCCAATCCTACTCCTGGGGCACTACTATCCTGCAGAGTTCAGCTTCAATCCTAATTAAACACGCCTGAAACAGCTAATCAAGAATCGCATACTCTCTTGCTGTATTCGAAATCGCGCCCTATACACTCATTCACTATTCCCTACATTAGTCCACCAATATAGTCCACTTGAACGAGTGAATTAAAAAAATGAGTGCACTGGAAGGGCTGCCGCTTTTGCTTCTGCTTGCCGTTCAATAATTATTTGAAACGTAGCAAACTGGCAGCTCCAGTAGTAATGAAAAGATTTATCTTGAACTATGCCACTCTGACACTCGTTATTGCGGTGCATTGTGGGATTGAATGAGTGCACTCAATAATGTCCACTATGGTTTCGGACACCACTACAAATGGCTGTCCCTTCAAATAGGGCCCTATTTAAAGGAACACTTTTTTTTGAAAATAGGCACATTTTCCAACCCCCTTGTCTATCACACCCACAGTCAATGATATTACGCAGCACCTGAAAATAGTCCCCTGCACACTCCCTGTGCAAGCAGGTTGTCTTGATTATTACGTAGGAATGAGAGTATAATTCCTAGCCATATCGGCCTAGAAAATCGCAACTTTTCATTTTCAGTCGGTCTTAGTACATGATGTAACTACAGAAGAGTCAAGTTTTAAATAGGAAAAATATCGTAACTCATTGGTCATTTTTTGAGCGAGATGCTAATGGTCTAATCAGATTCAATGAACAATGCTAAGCTATGCTAAAAGTGTTACCGCCAGACCCGGAGATCGGCTGAATGGATTCGAAAACGGTAAAACTCAACTGTTTAACTCTAGGATAGTTGGAAAATGAGCCTATTTTGAAAAAAAGTGGAGTGTTCATTTAAGGGCATAGGGGGCAATTTCGGACACATCATCTGAGTAGGTACTTCTTCTGAATACACCATGTTCTATATAGTATAAATGTATGTAGCATGAGTGTAATGCGAACGTACTACACTAAATTGTGTTGTCATTGTCGTGGGACTTAACAGTGTCAGTTCCGTTGCTTCACTGCCATTCACAATCCTCTTCCCTCTTGGCCTCATGGGATAGTAAAGTGTCCACATGATGCACACTTTAGAATCTAGTAGGTCAATTGGGTATATGTTTCGCCTACTATTTTATGAATACTGTGAATTCAGACAAACTACTCATTTCACCTACTATATAGCATGAAAGTATGCGATTTTGGATGCAGCCTAGGTCTTTAGGGTTGCTAGAAACCTCCAGGCCAGTATGTTGGGGCAAGTTTGAGCTAAACACTGCAGAAAAATGGAACTCCACAAGCAGAATTGGACAACCATGGCTTTAGAGAAAATTGAAGACGGTAATGAAAATCAAAAGTATCACATTAACTTTGACAAACAAGGGACAAGGGACAACAAGGGACAAGGGACAACAAGTCTTTGAAGTAACCTGGTTCAACCTGGCTAAAACAGAGGTTCTGGTCGTACATGAAGACCCTCATCCCTGACCCTACTGTTCACACCACAAATCCTTCATCCAGCCGAGTGAGTCAGAATAAAAGCAACAGTCCTCTTCACTTCTCTCTTCAGCAGGTGGCAAGTCCTTCAAGGAGGCCTTTTGAAGGAACTCCACAATCCGCCGGAGCCCCTGCTGCCTGAGTTAAAAGTCCTGAGGCCAAATGTGAGGAAGACTCTATCTCCTGCACTACTGGGATTTAAAAGGCCACCTGGAATGATTTGTACCTCAGCTTGATCCCTTGAGAGCCAGAAAGGCTTCGGGAAGGCAGCACCGTGTTCATAATGCTGCAGCAGAAAGTGCACAGATGCACACAAAGGCATGAATGCGGCAGCTCCAGTTGGTTTTAAACATCATTGCTATGCCATCAGGGCTATTGTGCACGATGAAAATGAAGAGCGGGAGCCACTCAAATGCATGCCACTGTATGGATTGGAGAGAACGTTGGCATGCAGAGACTTTATGGTGACACATTCACGTGTACACACAAACAAGATCCAACAAACAAAACGTGATAAGGGGGAAAAGTACAGACTCAAAGCAAACAGCAAACTGGGGCTAATGCATTCTGGGTCAAATTAGGCCTCCAGCCAATGATATTAAGAATTTGGAGAGTGCATCAAATGTGGCCTTAAATGAATTCCCTCCAGACGTTTAAATCAAAACCCAGGCAGTAACTTGACAGAAGTACCTGTGGGCTTTTTTGGAATATAATGCATGAAATGTTCCTACAACCTGACAGACATTACTGAAATAGGTGTACTGGGAAACTGCAAGGACATAAAAGCTAAAAGATTAGCATTTTTGAAAGTACACCCACAAAAATAAAATATAAAAAGTTAAAGGAAAACGACAACTTTTTGGGACTTTGGCTTATTAACTGTATTCCCCAGAGTTAGATAAGTCCATACATACCATTCTCATCTCCGTGCCTGCCATAACTCTGTCTGATGCACCCCCCTGCTAGCCTAGCTTAGCACAAAGACTGAAGACTTCGGATGCCCCAACACCTGTGATGAGACGACTCCACGCCTGTGAAGAGACGACTCAACGCCAGCGTTGTTATGGCCTAAATTAATACACGACTGATTAACTTTTTCGAACATTATTCTTTAACATTGTCTTTCTAACATTTTTACTGTTCATCTATAAAATGCACTTTCTGTAAAGCTGCTTTGAAACAATGTGTATTGTAAAAAGCGCTATACAAATAAATTTGAATAGAATTGAATATATGGCTCCAGCTAGCCTATTGCTCAATAAGTGACAAAATAACGGCAACATTTTCCTATTTCTATATTTTCCTATTGTATAGTCACAGTGTGTACAAATAACAAGGTTACATGAGACACAGCCATCTAATAAACTTATTCATACTGGGGACTATATTCTCAGAAGGCGCAGCACTGCTCTACTTCTGCGGAGTGATTTGCTCGCAGCACCTGAGAAGTAGCGTTGTTACTTTCGTCAACAAAACCAAAGTGACTAGGTAGCTGTTTTTGCACAATGAACCCACAGACAAAAATTAAAACTTCCCATCTCCCCTCTAATTAATTAGCAAGGTAAATGCTACAGTCCAGAGAATTACCTCTAGCACCGCTCATTTGTTACGGTGACAGAGCGCGTTCGTGACAACGCAATACTAACATTACAGGGGATACATAGAGCACGGGAACAACTGCAATACAGTAGTGACCACCCTATTCATGTAACAGTGTCACGAACGTTACATTAGATCTAGCTAATGGTACTGTTACAGTAGACTAGTCATCCAAAAACATAACGGAACACTTACCGCAGCCTACTATCGATGGGATGGCCGTATCCTTCAGCACACATTTCATGGTACGTGTGGCAAATTTCCATTTTTTCAAAATAGTCGTCCTCTGTGAAATGTTCAGAGCAAACGCGATGGTGCTTGATGAGGGTGTGTTTGGTTACAGGTGTGTTGTGTTTGGATCTATCCAGAGCAAGTAGCCATCGATTCATCAGGTCAGCGTTTTGGATTGGAATTCTATGAAATATCATTGTATTACTTGGTCTCCCCTGTTTATTGTCGCAGTTCTTTACAATACAGCGAACACCCATGGTTGTAAACTATCTAGTAATTGCTGACTCTATTACTCCAGCTCTTAGCGAACTCTCTCCTCTTCACCGCGGGGCTTCTCAGGTGCTGCGAGTAAATCACTCCGCACTCCGCAGAAGTAGAGCAGTGCTGCGCCTTCTGATAATATAGTCCCCAGTATGTATGTTTATAAGATGGCTGTGTCTCATGTAACCTTGTTATCTGTACACGCTGTGACTATACACATCACAACTTGTAAATAGGAAAATGTTGGCATTATTTTGTCACTTATTGAGCAGTAGGCTAAACTGAAAAAAATTATTCGTTGAATTTACACAAAAATTTTATCGTAAGTGGTTGCAATCAATTTATTTTATCTCAATTTAAACAAAAACACATGCAATTCCCATAGAACCAAATAATTAAAAAAAAAATTCAAATCCAAAAACTAAATTTAAATTATTTAAACGAGCACAAATTAATTATGCTTGATTTAATCGGGCCATAATCATTTTTTTCAGTGTAGCTCTAGCCATATACCTCTGGTCTTTGTGCTAAGCTAGGCTAGCAGGGGGCTGCGTCAGACAGAGTTATGGCATGCACAGAGATGAGAATGGTATGTATGGACTTATCTAACTCTGGGGAATACAGTTAATAAGCCAAAGTCCCAAAAATTTGGCGTGTTCCTTTAACACAAGAGGTGTTATAGAACAACTTACAAATGTTGACTTTTGTCATGTTGCACACTGATACACCCTAACACAAATAGACTTGCAAAGAACATTGTAACAAAATGTTCATTTGCATCGTTTAAATGATTTTCATAAAAGAAAACCTTGCAAATTGTAGTTTGGTTCAGTTGTTTCTGAACATTGAAAATGCCTGCAGAGGTTATTTGCAGTGCTGTGTTTAGCACTTAAACCAGGCTAATAAATCTCCCTATTAGCTCAGCAACCGATTTGTTCTGGATTTATTAGCTTAGTCACTTCCTCCCTCACTTCCTCCTTTTCTTATCCTCAGCTGATCTATCACACCCACAGTCATTTGAGCCAACAATTGAAACGATTAAATAGCTAGTTCATTCAGACTACACCTAAAATATAAGGTCTCTGCCACAATCTACAGCTCTGGAAAAAATGAAGAGACAACTAAACATTGATTTCTGAACTTGGAGTGGTCTCTTAATTTTTCCCAGATCTTCTAACTTTACGGTTGTTCAATACATGGGCGAAAGCCCCTTTTGTATAAGCTTGACCAAACTTGTCAGTTATCCCCTCTTTTATGCACACACATTTTTTTCTATATTAGTAAAACTTTCCATTGACTTCTGTTGTTTTAATATTGAGCTAGGCCTACTCTACGGTATTACATTTCGGGGTCAGTGAGACTTTTATTCAGCAAGAACGTATTAATCAAAAGTGACATTTATAATGTTAAAAAGGACTTCTATTCAAATAAATACTGTTCTTTTGAACTTTGTAGTCATCAAAAAATCCTTTGATTTTGAAAAATAAAATGAATCACAGTTCCGACAAAAACATTAAACTGCTCAACCGTTTTCAACATTGATCATAAGAAATGTTTCTTGAGCAGAAAATCAGCATATGATTTCTGAAGGATTATACAACACTGAAGACTGGAGTAATAATGCTAAAAATTCACATCACAGGAATAAATTACATTTCAATATAATTAAAATACAAAACATTTATTCTAAATTGTAATAATATTTCACAATATTACTGTTTTTACTGTATTTTTGATCAAATGCAGCCTTGGTGAGTACAAGATTTCTTCCAGAAACATAAAAAAAAACATACCAATTTTTGCATTTTTACATTTTCATTAAGACATTATTTTCTGTTTTATTAAGCTGTTTGCCGGTACTACACAATGTAGGTGATTTCAGGTGTTTACTATCCTTTACTATTGAATGTAGGCTAAATCTGCAGTCTCTCTCTCTCTCTCTCTCTCTCTCGCTCGCTCGCTCTCTCTCGCTCTCGCTCTCTCTCTCTCTCTCTCTCTCTCTCTCTCTCTCTCTCTCTCTCTCTCTCTCTCTCTCTCTCTCTCTCTCTCGCTCCCTCCCTCTCTCCTGCTGCTCCTTATCTCCATCTGGTCTTGGGTTTACCGTCAATTGCCAGCTCACTCTCTTGCTCTCTTGCTCTCTCTCTCTCTCTCTCTCTCTCTCTCTCTCTCTCTCTCTCTCTCTCTCTCTCTCTCTCTCTCTCCCTCCCTCTTGTGCAAATCTGGCTTAGGACACAAACACCATTATCTTTGCAAAATGCGCCCACATCTAAAGCTTCAAAACCATAATGTTAGCATAATGTTAGAGAAAACCTGGCCACGGAGTCAACGTCCATTGCAACAGCTGGCCATTAATCATACCGTAGTTTTACAAAACACACACCGAGGCCTATTATCAGCTATTTTAAAGGAATAATGCTGAACAAACGTTAGCGTCCCTGTGTAAAGGCCTGATAAGAGACGTCACCACAGTACGTGTCTCACAGGCTAGGCATACTAATGAAAGACACTAAACAAGTGGCAGGGCCCAGGTAATGCATCATTAGCTGTGTTTGCTAAGAAGAATATAGTTAGATGAATTTACCTGAGATGCCAAATAATTATAAAACAGGGATATTAATAAACACATTTTAAAACAATCTCGTTTTAAATGTAGTGAGACTGAGAGATCTATGAGAAATAATAAATTGCAGTTCATTCTAGCGAATGGTATTTCGCTAAGCAACCAACTAGCCGTAGAAATCAAAAGAGCAACATGCTAAAGCACTCATATTAACAACACTGCATATTAACATAGTAATGTCCTGGCAACATCCAGTACGCACAGGCAACACCGTAACACTCACCCAAAACACTTTAGCAACCACATAGCAATGCACAAAAACATTCATAATACGTTAACTGCCTAGCAACATTGTAATGCCTTGACAATCTACCAGAACACACTAGCAATCACCAAGAAAAGCCTAGAAATCGCTTGGCAATGCACAAAAACATTCATAATACATTACTATGTTCTAACTGCATAGCAACACATTAGTGTAAAGTAGCGAGCTACATTGAAACTTTAAAAAACGTGGGGTTTAAAACAACGTAATGCAATACAATTATGATTTCAAAGAGTATTGTTTTATTTGGTAAACTATATCCAAAGACTCACCCAATACTAACATTTTCACCTGAAACCGGCTGTCAAAGTGCAAAATTGCTACAAATGTAACATCAATGTAATAAGGAAATATATGCAACTTAAATTGAATGCACAAAAATGGATGTTAAACTCACAGCATATGCAGTGATGGAGCTTGCAGCATTTACTGTGAATGGAGCCGCTTTGAGATGCGAATCGTGAGCTGCTTGCGTTCGCTTAACATTGCGTTCTGAACCTGTTTAATTAGATCACAGCCTTTACCTGTGTTAAGCACATTAAAGGGGTGGTTCCGTGTTTTTTTTCTAGGCTTGGTTGTGTTTATGGGGTGCAGTATAACATGTTTTTAACATTTTTTTTTTAAACATTTTTAACATTTAAAAAAAAAAAAAAAAATTTTAAACGCCATATTTTTCTTATATTTTACTTTTATTCCACACCACTGTCTCCACTGTCCTTTGAACGGCTCGTTTGCTTCCTGCTTCTGTGAAGCCCATCCCTCTGAAAAACGCAATGGTCTTAGATTGGTTAGATGGCCAAATGTAGTTTGTAGTTCTGCAACAGCTCTCTCTCTTTCGTAATGACTGCGCCCACTTTGTTGCGTGTTCACGGGGGCAGTGTTTATGCTAATAGCAAGGGTTTATGATGTCACCAACCCGGGAAGAAGCTTGTTGTAGTCCAAACCGGCCGTTTTTGTAGGCAATAAACTGCCATAACTTTAAAATACAATATCTCCGTTTGCATTGATCTTTCAGCGCTGTAACTTTGCAGATACTGTTTATGCTCAAGCAGCAACATTACACACTAACTAAAGTTAAAAAAGTGAAATCACATGCAACCACCCCTTTAAAGTATATCTCAATTTTGTTTTCTGTTCAACTGACAGATGCTTTACCAAAACAATAAAGCAAAACACAACGTTAGTGATCTTTTAGGTTCTTTATAAAACTTCAAGTGAAATGGGTGAAACATAGCAAAGGCCGCAAGTGCAGAGGAACTTTGTGTTTGATCAACTCCTGATGTGACAAAGTGCTCTCACTATGGCAGTTACTATAACACTGCTAGAGTATAGGTTCAGCACTGATGGACAGTTCCCTAACAACATCCTCTCCTCCACTCTCAAAGAATGGCCAAAATTGAGCTGAAATGGCTTTCTCTGACCTGTGCACCAGGAGCGGCTCCATCGCCTTAAACTGTGTCAAAGCACTGAATACAGTTGATAGACTCCAATCAATTATTCCACTAGGGCTGTTCCTTACCATTGATTTTTGAATTTAATATTATAGAGTGCTTACTTTCCTTCTACTTCCTATTTATAACATATTTTGATGATTTTAGTCCAAAACCAGAAAATAGATCTTCCCTCATACTGAAGCCAAAATTCACAAGCTTGTGTAAAGACTTTCTTTGTCTTTGACAAGGAAAAAATTTATCAAATATAAAGAGCACTGCTTTCATGTGCTTACACTGTCCACCTTTAAAAAAAAATCTATATGCCATATTGAAATAGATTTCTGAAAGTCTATTTCTGCAGTCACTATCTACAAATCCCAGACGCCGGGTCTGGAGAAAGACATGGAGAGGAAGGAAATGGGGAACGGAATCGGGACACGAGAGATAGTGGAGAAGGAAATAGAGACGGAGGTAGATGAGGGATGGGATTAGAGCATTGATATGAATCATATTAGCGTCTCAATAGAGTGTTCGAGTCAAGCTCGTAATACAAATTACGGCGGAAAGGCTAAGAATGGGCTTATGAAGCTGACCCTCCGGATTTCAAAGCACCATTGATGCGTTAAGTTGCTCCTCCTCCCTGCGGCAGGCAGGTTCAACACTGGTGCGATAGTGAGAGCGGTTTAAAGCCTTATCGGCAGTGTCAAGCCTCCAAACATCACACTGACAGTGAGAGCTCACACAGAACAACAGGAAAACAAAATTCAACTGAATTCTCCTGTAGGGCACATCTAGTGATATAAGCAACATTGAGGTTGCCCTGTTGGGCATCAGTCTGAACAGATGCAAACCTGGAGCTATCAGTCAATCTGATTGTGATAGAACAGAGCAAGAAATCGAAAACGAGAAAGCACATCAAGATGAGGCATTAGAGTCTATGTCAGTGAGTCAGAGTGGGTAGGCAAGGAGGTACAAAGGTGTAGGACTCACCGCGGCACTGTCTGTTCCTCATCCTCTATATGCTCATTGTCCTGACCTCGCATGTCACTCAAGGAAGTGCATTTACGTGTCGACTGTGTGCAGCAACCAATAACGCAGTTCAATCTGTCAAGCCTCCAGCAATTTGAACGCTTGCCGCACCTCTCTGCAATGGTTACAAACCACAGACCAAATAGGTGAGGAACAAGTTAATTAACCTGTCCATCAGTGAGGCTTTCTTCACTGTTAAAGCGCCACTGTAATGGCCATGTTAGCTGAAGCGGCTCTTGATACAGGGAGTTATTTCAGTCTTTTACCTGGCTTTAGTCAGCAATCATGCAGCATGGATGGACTAGCGAAATGTCCTCTTCCAGTGATCTATCTCGTCAGTCAGCACAGCGTTTCTACTGCAGGAGCTGGCCAATCACTCCCTGTGTAAATCTGCATATAAGCCAAGTGCACTGACTGAGTCACTAGAAGTAATACCTACGCTGAAGTGTATGCTTGGAATACTACTTTCCTGAGTAGTTCTAAGTGATTTCTTTAAAAATGTCATTGACTGATCTCACTGAATGAGGTGTCCTAAAATATCACTCAGACATCCTTATCCTCTATAAAAAAACAAAAGCGTGGTTGGAATCTTTGTTTAGCCAGTCAGAAGACTTTCAGGTTCTTTCTGCCTGTCCAGTCCTTCACCACATTGCTTTTGAAAACTTCTGACTACGAAGGTCAGTTCAAGCAGGGTTTTGAAAAGAGAGAGTGTGTTTACTTCAGTAGCTGAAAGCCTTAAAACAAAGCATGATAATAACTCTACACTCTAAAAAAAAGAGTGGTTCTATATGGCACCAAAAATGGTTCTTGGCTCGTAATCATAGGGGAACCTTTTTAAGTGCTATATAGCACCAATTTTTGTGCTGCAGTGGTTCTTCAGCGGTTCTTCACCGGTTCTTTGACTAAGATGCTATATAGCACTGCTACCATATACAGAACATGTTAAGATATGGTGCTATATAGCACCAAAAGTGGTTCCTCTATGATTACGACGAATAACCATTTTTAGTGCCATATAAGACCTTTTTTTTTAGAGTGTATAAAGTTTGGTCCCACTTTATATTACACTGTAAAAAAAATTCAGGTCTCCAATTGAAAATGTTCTAGTGACTAATCACTTTTTCTAGTGACACAACATTTTTTAGTTGGCCAAATTGAATTTCTGTGAATACAATTGTATCAATTCACAGAAATTCAATTTGGCCAACTAAAAAATGTAGATGTAACCAGTCACTAGAAAATTTTCAATTGGAGAGGCCGGAAATTTTTTACAGTGTAGGTGGCCTTAACTACTATGTATTCACATCAAAAAATAAGTACAATGTACTTATTGTGTTCATATTGTATTGTTAAACACTTTTGCTGATATTGAGGTGGGATACGGGTATAAAGTTAGGGATAGGTGTGGTGGTATGGGTAAATTTAAGGGTAGGGTTAGGAGTAAGGGAAGTGTCATCAGTGTAATTATAAATGTAACTACAGAAATTAATTTAAATGTAAGTACAATGTAAAAATGTGTATGTACACAATTAAGTGCATTGTATCAAATGAGTAATTTAAATGCAATACATACATTTAAAATACATAGCAGTTAAGGCCACCTAATATAAAGTGGGTCCTAAAGTTTTATAATGGTTATAATTCATCATAATTATCAGAATAGGGAAGTCAGCACTACAACAATAACAAAGCAGATGAACAATATCAATGTAAACACTTTAAGAATAATTACTTTTCATCTAATGAACAATAAAAACATTGACAGACAATCTCTCTAAAGAGAACAAGATTTTAAAGTGGTAGATGACAAAACTGCAGTGTGCTTATAATAAACCGAACATTATCGTCCATTGGTGTGGATGCTAATAGTTATTGCTATCTTTATAATGTTTAAAGGTCCCGTTTTTCCTGTTTTTTTTTAGCTTTGATTGTGTTTACAGTGTGCAATATAACACGTGTTCATGTTTCGCGTGTAAAAAAACAGTATTTTTCACACAATTTACTTATCTGTATACCGCTGTTTTCACTGTCCTAAAAACGGCTGATGACTTCCTTGTTCTATGAAGTCCCTCCTTCAGAAATACGTAACGAGTTCTGATTGTGCCAGCGGTTCCTGTGTTGTGATCATAGGTTGTGATTCGACAGCAGCTTAGCGCACGTTGCCCGGTAAGGTCACGCCTCTTACCAGAGATGCATGCACTCTGTTCGAGTGACGTTATTAAAGAAGGAAGGAGAGGGATGTAGTCCTAATCGGCCGTTCGCTGTAGGCTTTGAAAGGGGACTTCTGTTAAATAAAATATCTCGCTTGGCATTGAACTTTGTGCTTTATAATTTTACAGGTATTATTTATGCTCTAACAGCAACATTACACACTAACTAAAGTTTGAAAAATGGGATCACGAAGAACAGGACCTTTAATCAAAATGTAATAACTTGCAGCGCTTCTGAAAATACTTTCCATTTCAACTGACATCATCAAGGCAGTATGGGCAGGGAAAACAGCCAAACATGCATTGAACCATTCTACAACACTATTACAACTAGGCAGTGTTGGGACTTGGGAGCAACGCGTTACAAAAGTAATGCATTACAGTAACATATTACTTTTTGCTGTAACGCAGTATTGTAAGGCATTACTAATCAATTTGCAGTATTATTTTACTCTGTACATTTTCAGTAACGCTCGCGTTACAACACACTTTTAGCACGAAATTTAAATTGTCCAAAAAAAGCCTGCGAGACATTGACGAATGAAAAATGCCAGTAAGTTACCTGTTCGTGGTCAGTTAATAGCCACGTGTGGTGTCCAAGTTTGTTAATAAAGACTAAATGACAGCTTCTGATATATTTGTATAGCGATTTATTTCATGCATCTCCCTCTTGCTGGTGTATTTTGTGGCATAGTCCAGTGAAGGTGGGTTTAGGGCGGGTTTTACAGGAGGACCGCAAGGCATGATTACGGCCTCTGTGCTCACGCTGGCCAGTGGAAAAGCGGCTATAAAGAAGGCTTAAAGGCTCTGTCGTTTCGAAAGAATAGCACAACGGCGAGCGCGTCGAGTAGGCTTATACCTCCCCAAACGGACGAGGCACGTGCGGAGTCAGCGGAGGCTCGCGCTGCGGAGCCAAACGAAAGTATAAACAAGGCGTATGCGCAAGAACTATTGACGTCACGAAATAGAACTAGCAATAAAATAACCCTTTCCCCTTACCTCAAATTAACCCAGTAGCTGGCCTGCTGGCTTCAGTGTTTGCACTTTGAAGAAGCGTGAATATTTGAGAAGTCATGGTTGTGGTGGTGGCATTTCACTTGTGAATGCGTCCAAAAATTTGAGGCAACATGACATGGGGTTTGCTGAAGCGATGTCCTTAAAGTCAATACAAAATCAAAACGGATGCTATTTACTTTGTAATGCACATTCTTGGTCTTCTTGTGCATGATTCACTGGTGCGCATTATTTCAACTAAAAAATGTTTGCATTTGTAAATTTCCATCAAAATGTAATAACTTGCCCTTCTGCCTCTGAATCTGAAATGACTTTCCTTTTCAGATGATGCTAGGAATCCCTCTTCCTTTTAACCCCTCGCCTCCAATCGCCTGGCCCCATACTGGTATAATGCACGCATTTGAATGATCCAGCCAATGAATGAAATATATTCCCATATGAAAATGGTGCATACACCGTTTTACGTTCACAGTAATAGCAGACACTGTGTACATGTTTCTACAGGCCATGATCTTATTCACAAACAATCTATAAATCCAAACAAAAATATTTGAACATTGGGACACCTCAAACAATTACAGTAATTAACATGCGGTGCTGCATCTCCTTGTTTAAACTGATTGTACCATGAACAACAAAGCGTTCAGTGTGCGTTCCAATCAATCAGATCAGTCAATCCATCTAATGCAAGTTTCATTTGTGCATCTCTGTATATTTATTGCTGTGAGCCTCTTGATCTAGATGCATAAATATAGAATTCCATCAGCAGATCCACATGGACATGATAAAAAACTTTATTATTCATCATTCCTCTAATTAAGAGAGTTCGTTATCTCACTCTCTGGCCCCAGGGGGGTTTATTTTGCTGATGAACACATAAGTAGTATGCAACGGAAATGCCAATTAACCCCATTTACGCTTCCAGGCACTCCACACCTGCATGAAGACAGACTGCAATAAAAATCCTTCCACAATACCTCCACAAAGAAACAGATGCCTCATATTACCAGAAAGACATACCATCAAAACACAAATGCAAGACAAAATTCACTCTCATGCCCATATATATATATATATATATATATATATATATATATATATATATATATGCATGAAATGTACAGTAGCCGACAAGTAATGGTCAAAATGGATACAAAGTGGTCATTTAACACTGAAAACCTAAACCGCAATTTCAAATGCAGCTGCAAAGGTGAGTCACACACACTAGGTGGATTGTCACTTTGCAGCATGTGTCAGCTATAAAGGAGATCTGACAGTTAGCACTTTGATATGTGAGTCTTCAAAAGCAATATGAGGCACATAACCTAGTGCCAGCGAGGCTGAATAACCTATGCCTAAATTACAGGTGCATCAGTCACAAAGCTATCAAATGACTTAAAATGTCAAGGAGAACATCTCAGAAATAACAACAATATGCCAGACATGCACAAACGGCATCAGTGAAATGGAATAGTGGCTGAAAGTTGGCACTTACTGACAGAGGCAGCCTTCACAGCATAATTGCTAAATGCCACAAAAGTACGGCTTAAATAAAACTCACAGGATTGAATCGGCACCTCTGTGACCCAGAATAATACAAAGCTTCACATAAGCTATGCTTCACAAAGGAGGGTTTTGCAGAGCTATACCTCAAAAATGCTTGTAAAGCCAGCACGTAAGGAGCACAAATCCTACAAAAAGTAGCCTGATGAGTGACCTTTCACCCTATTACCTACATCCAAACAGGGTTGTGTTTGGAGAAAGCCAAACCCACTTATTAATCTTGTGGTGGATGTCTAGTTGTATATGGAATACTATACCTCGCTGAGGTCATTAGGTCTCATGATTCCCTACGATTGTTGTATAACAGCCCAGGAATATTAAATTCATATACATTCAATGTTACAGACATCATTCCTTTATATTTCCACAAGTCGTCACATGATTTTCACCTTCATTACTCAAAGAATTATTCTCATAAATAGTGCAATTTCACACTACATACAGTGGTGGCCAAAATTATTAGAAAACTTGGCATCTGGATTTATTTCCCAAGAGGACAATGACCCCAAACATTCTTCTAACTATTGCCGGAACTACCTGCGATGGAAGGAATCTGCTGGAACATTGAAAATGATGGACTGGCCCCCTCAAAGTCCCGACCTCAACCCCATCGAGCACATTTGGGGCGAGTTGGAAAATTAACCATCCAGATCTATTGTACATTCAAAGGAAAGCCTTTGGCTTCAGCTGCAAAAGGCATGGGATAACATTATTTTTGAAGTTCTCACAGGAAATATATTGACTCTATGCCAGAGAGATGTGCTGCTGTAACTGCTGCAAAAGGTAGACATACCAAATATTGAAGCTAAAAGTGGATAAAAACAGTACGACTCTGATCTGATATTTGTTGTGCTCAGAGCAACCATCTGCATGTTTCATGAACATTATGAAATGAAATCATGTTTTGGAGGTAAAAAAAAAATATATATTTTCAGATCTGTCAGGCGTTCTAATTCTGGCCACCACTGTAGTTCAAGACATGTTCAACAGCCTGTCAAGAAGAAATGTAGCTGTTACCAAGCAAAGAGTGGTCCTGCCCCTTATAAAGACCTTGATGTTTCCGTTACTTAGCTCTAAAATAAACAAATAATTTCACAAAAATGCAATGATGAAATATTGTTAGACTTTCCTACTACTTGAAAGAATACATTAAAAAAAAAATAATAATAGGGTACAACAGGGCTAAAGGCACACCTTAAGAAAAATGTGCATTTAACTAGTCCTGTAGTGAATGGTTGCAGAAGAAAATATACATGTTTGTATTTCCATCACACAACATTGATGGAGCAAGAGATTTTGTGTGAAAATAAATCATAAAAGTGGTATATTTTATTTAAAAATCTTATAAATGTATGAGCAAGGTGGGCCTTTTACCCCACACACTTTAGCTAAAGTAATATGTTTTTAATAATGTCTAAGTTAATACTTGTTAGAAACAAACACTTTAGCTAAGTTTATACTATTCTCTGTTCATTTTTATAAATAAAATAATTCATTTTTGTTCAATAAATAAGTAGTCATCAACATATGTTAATATAAAAATATATAATTAAATATATATATTATATATTAAAATTTAAATATATATTTTAAATATATACAAATAATATATAAATAAAAATATATTTTAAAAACAATTATTGTAAAAAACTAAAGATTGTGGAAGCATTTAAGGAGATCCCATAATAATTTAGCATAGCTTTATAGTAGTAACAATACATATATTTTATTATATAATATGATTAATATCATATTTTTAAATATGATGGTTTCATTATAACAGTGATTATCTGTTATAGGTGGGCATCCAACCTAATATATGTTAATTACATCGGAATCTTACCATGTCATGTCAACAAATGGAAAAGTCAGCCAGCTATTTATTATGTTAATTATTGTGCCTTTAGCTAACAGCAGGTGTGCGTTTTACCCCATATACCATACTTTTACATAATCTTCTGTTATTGAAAAACTGTTGCTGTAAATACCTTGAACAAAACTGAAAATCATTAAGACCTTTGTCTCAAAATATATTCAATAATTTTAGCAATTCTCATTTGGTACTTAAAGGGGCTATATGCGTTTTTCTGAAATTTAAACTCACGACTGACACCTGTGGCCAAAAAACAGAACTGCTCTTATTTTCTGCTCGCTCTCGCAGCGGTGGTGACGTCACATCCGCAGACAGCGCGGGAAAAAACGACCCGCCAGAAAATATGAAAAATAGGATACAGGCTTATAGGTGCACCCACTGTGAGCGGACAAGGTGTCAGTATGCTCATCAGGAGATGTTTGAGTCATAAATGGTAAAATAAAAAGGCTATTGTTACGTTTATTTTGGGGAAAAAGTTGCATATAGCCCCTTTAAATCTACAACATTTAAAAAAAAAAAAAAAAAAAACATCAATTATATAAATATAGCACCGAATAAACTTTGCGCTGCTGCCCGCGATCGCATCAAGGATCAGCCAAATTTTCAAGTACATCTCGTAAAGAGGATATTTTGGAAAGTGCTACGGCAAGTTTTTGTGTCATCTAGTGGTTTGAAGGAAAATAAAATTGAATTTATTTTACCCCGGTCCGCCTTTAGCCCTGTTGTACCCTAATAATAACAATAATAATACAAAAGAATACATGCAGCATGATAAAAAATGGTCATGTAAATAAAAAATGTGCCGTATGTTTTAAAATTTAAATCATTTGGTCTAATTCAAGTAAAAAAGAAAAATTATATAATTATATGAATTATATGACTAAATATTAGGTTGCACCAATACACTTAATTTTAAGGGTTAGATCAGGTAAAAATAGTTCCTTAAGGTAAAAACTGCACATTTGCATGAAACACAGACCGATACTCATGCATCACATATACATTTCAGTCAAATAAATCAAAAACTGTAGCACAATACCCCGGATTCTGTTTCACATCTTACAACAAACGCAACAATCAAAGCCACCCAACCACTTTCAGTGTTCCTCAATCCTGTTCTTGCAGGACCCTCACTAGTGCACAATCTATTTGACACACTCATTTCACTTCATAGAGCATGTTGCAGATGAACTGAATGGTGAAAACGGGTGTGGGAGACATCCAAACTGTGCAGTAATCAGGAAATATTGATCTATATATGTGCAACCCTGTTCCCGAAGGGCCTACAGCAATGCATATTTTGAATGTCTCCTTTAAAACCTTAACAGAAAAATAAAGAGAAGTTGTAAGCCTTACATGATCTAATTTTGGGTAGTCTGTCACTTACAGTCCCTGTTCACATTTATATTGTTACTACACCAACCTATTTGAAGTATTAAAATCTGACGTACTGACAAAACGTGCTGATAATAATAACACAGCTGGCACAATGCACGTGATGACAGACACAAACTCAGAACACAATCAGTGTAACACACGACCAGTGTTGGGGAGTAACTAGTTACATGTAGATCACGTAATTTAATTACACAATAAATGTAACTGTAATCAGTTACAGTTGCTGAAAAAAAATATGTAATTAAATTACAGTTACTTATGAAAATATTAATGATTACAAAGGGGGTTACCAATACATCTGTTTTCTGTATGTTGAATAATACACGAAGCGTGATGTCTCCTGCCATTTAAAGGCCTTTTAGTAAACCGATGCTATTCTGGTGCTATTGATTGGTTCTTGTTTGAATTTGCAGCGCACCACGTCTGCCAGTTACATTAGTTTACATTGCCGCTGAAAGCTTTAGGCAACATTCTGTCTGAGAGATGCCACCATGGTGAGTGATAAAAGTGTGTTTCAGTGCTGGAAAATAGAAAAGTAATCCAAAAGTAATCAAATGTAATCAGTTACATTACTTTAATAACGTAATTGAAGAGTTACACTATTTGTTACATTTTAAATAGGGTAACTTGTTATCTGCAACCTATTTCCAAAGTAACCTTCCCAACACTGCACACGACTATACACAGGGAATTTAATTTGTACAGTATTTCACTGCAAAATAAGCATGACGCCTTAAATATAATTTTTTTAAATTCCCTTGAAATCATATGGTAATTACTACTTTTTACTTATCAATAAACGTGTACAATATTTTACAGTAAAACAATTTATTATCTTATTATATATATACAAGGTTCTATATGGCACCAAACATGGTTCTTGGCTCGTAATCATAGGGGAACCTTTTTTAGTGCTATATAGCACCAATTTTGGTGCTTCAGTGGTTCTTCAGCGGGTCTTCAGAGGTTCTTCACCGGTTCTTTGACTAAGGTGCTATATAGCACCGCTAACTATGGTGCTATATAGCACCGTTACCATATACAGAACATGCTAAGATATGGTGCTATATAGCACCAAAAATGGTTCCCCTATGATTACGACGAAGAACCATTTTTGGTGCCATATAGAACCTTTTTTTTTTAGAGTGTATATATATATATACACTGTCAGAAAAAAAGGTACAGTGCTGTCACTGGGGCGGTACCCTAAGGTACAAAAGTGAAAAGGTACATCTTTGTACCTTACTCACCCCTAAATGGTACATATTAGTACCTTAAAAGGTACATATCAGTACTTTAAGAGTGCATATTAGTACCTTAAAGGTACATATTAGTACCTTTTCGGTTTTGTACCTTAGGGTACCGCCCCAGTGACAGCCCCGTACCTTTTTTTCTGACAGTATATATATATATATATATATATATATATATATATATATATATATATATATATATATATATATATATATATATATATATATATATATATATGGCATTTATCAAATGGTACGGTCACTTTTTCCATTTTTTTCCCAGATCTTAGAGCATCAGGTGATGAGTTCAATCAGATGTGTTAAATACAAGAAAACATGCAAAATATGCAGCGCTTGGGCACCTCCAGGACCCGGATCGAGAAACACTGATCTAGTGTTAGCCGTAATCAGTTTCAGCACCACGGACAGCGACTATTCAAACGTTAGACTCGAGCACACAAAAACACTTTAGGTCAACTTGGCCACTCAGTTATGCTGCAGGGCCCATTGAAATTATGTTTTAGAGGGATTTCTAGACTACAGCATCTATGTGGTGGCTCAATCCTGAAAAGAAACCTTATAATGACACATTCAATTAAACTGTTTCACTGCAAGGTGGATGAGACCCCTGGCGAGAACAATTATTGCACACAGTTATATTACTTACTGCGACTCTTTTGGGAACGGTCTGTGGAGATGGTCCTTGAGGGATGCTTGATATAACCGACGTGTGTGTGTACGTGTGCGCACTAGTAAGACGACAGGTAAATAAATCCGCTCTTTTAATTGCTCGCGCTAGGCGTTCACTACGCACAGCTTCGTATTAAACTTCAACCACCAACTGTCTCAGTGCGCGTGAAATTGCTCTTGTACGATTAATATTGCGTGCGTCGCGATTCGACATGTGCGAGATTAACCTTGCACAATTGCTTTTAAATATTCGGGTAGTTAAATAACAGTCGAATGTTTCTAAATAATTGTTAAAATAATAAATAAAAAAAAGGTATACAGTTGTGCTTCGATTCAATGTATTGCTCGATTACAACGACTGACAACAATAAAGATAAAGCGCACACGCAAAAAGAAGCGATTATGAGTTGTATTAGACGTAAACGTTTACACACTATTGTTTACAACGGTCGTTTTTCGGAAATAGCACGAATATAGACGCTAGTGCACTTGCCATGATTCCGTCGTCTAAAAGACTTGCAGGTAAAAAATAAATACCAGATATCGATGGGAATTAAACGGCTCATGAGAGTATCCTCTGCGGAAACTAGTCAGGCATGAATGTATATGATGTAATATCGGCAAAAAAGAAACACGGTAGCTACACACGGACGACGACGGAGCCTCCCTCTCCTTCCTCGCGCTCTCTGTACTATCCCTCGCTCACTCACGACGTCACAGGGCAGTGCTCCTCTCTCTCATCTGCAGTCTGTAGTGTGCAGTCTGCACACTACATGAAGACACCGCCGGTGAATAGAGTGGGAATTAAAGCGCTCATTGGCTGACGGAAAGACAGATGGTGCGCTCATATCCCAGATAAATAGTGCAGACCTCCTCCCTGCGCAGCGTGGATGAGCCAATGGAAACCCGTGGTCTCCAGATCTCCTCTTCTAGTGAAGTGTCACTTTGATGCATGTAGTCATTCTGTCACTGCATTATATTTATCCGTCGACTGGAGCATCTTGATTCTTTTGTGAGCCGAATGAAGCTGGGAAAATATGGTTTGTTGGCCTCCCAGCCTAGTCCGTTGGCTGGTTTTACATGGTGTTTGGGCACTTTTTAGCTGGTCCAGACGGCGGACCATTTGAACACTAGGCTTGTCCTGGTTGGAAGACCATCTTAAATCTAGTAATACCACTGTTATAAGATGCTTTTTAGCAGAGTGTGCTCTTAATATTAAAGGTTCTTTATTGGCATTGATGGTTCCATGACATCCATGGAACCTTTCCATTCCGCAAAAGGTTATTTACAAAGAAAAAAGGTTCTTTGGATTTTTGTTCTTCACACTAAGAAAAAGGTGGTTCTTCTGGGAACCAAAAATGGTGGTTCTTCGTCATTGCTCATTTCTAAGAGTGTGGAGTGGCTACTCTTTTATTATTACAGTGCTTTGAATGCAGCATTGTATTGATATTCCTTCATCATGTTTTACTTCATATGCTGCTGCATGATTTTAAAGCTCAAATGACTTAACATGCCATTTCATAAAATTGAAATCAAATATCCCATTGACATTGATATATTTGCATGCAGCTGTGCAACAGGTCTTCTTTCACTGATTTATTTCCATATTGATTTATGATGATTATTTCTGCCAAGGCTGTATCACAACAACAGCAAAGCATCAGAACCAAAGTCTATAAACCTGAGCTGTTTAGTTTGTTGTTCTATTACCCAGTTGGACATTTTTGAGCCATGGAAACCAGAATGGTAGAATAGTACAAACTGGAAACCAGGTTTTCAGAATGGGCAATTTACAATATATGGATAAAATAAGGGACATCAGTTATACTTGATCGTAACTAAAACGTGAATTTTTAGGCACTTTTGTTACAGTCTGTAAAAAACAATGGCTTCAAATGAAGGAAAATCACCTTCAAACGTCTTTAGGAAATGTCACCACACCTCTTTTCCCTCATAATCCAAAAACTATAATTCATTATTGGCCTAAAAACCAATAGAAAATTCCCAAGGGAACCCATGGTGAATTAGCTTTCCAGATGCCTGAACAGCTGTGCTCTTTCCGTATTTCCTTGAAGACATAAACCAATATAGTTCCCAGTTTCTTGTTGGGAGTTTGGGAATGGAAGAGTTCCTCTGTCAGAGTGCTGCTCTAAATCCTGTGGCTCTGTTCTTGGCAGTGGAAGCCGAGAGGATGAGTCATGCTGGTTGAAAATGATATCTCACTATTCGATGAGAGCAGCATTTATCATGTGCAAGTGAGGGTGCATGCAAACGTTTAATTATAGACCTAGTCCATTAGGATGTCAACACCTCAGCAGTCTCTTTCCCACAAAGTCAATAATGACCTTTAAAACTTTTTGATTTGCTGGGAAGAAATGCAATGCAATTTTCATGTTTGCAACTACTGGTGGTGCACCAAAGTAATCAAACGGATGGCCATAAGTAAACCCAAACCACCAGCACATCTCATTTCATCCGAGGATCACCCTCAAACTCTACTGAGCATTCGTTCTGTGCACTCTCGTTGGACAGAGGGGAAATTGTACAGTGTGCAGTGGGCTGCAGTAATTACTCATACAGACGCTGTCATACTCATGACAATAGATTGTCCTTGCTGAGCGCAAACAGAGGAGTACAGTAGGATAGGGAGCACTTCATTATTCCCCGCTGCAAATGTTTTTTGTACAGCCACTTTCAGGGAGCTCTCATTTACATATACAATGGCACACGGTGGAGGCAAACCATTTACATGAGTCCATAAGCACTATAGTTTCAGTGTAGGGGACATGCATTCACACAAGAGGTGCTGTTTCGACACACCAGTAGGCCTATTACGATTTATTTGGAAGAGATAAAATGTATATCTCAGTACTTATTTACATAGCTACGAATAACTTGCAGTATTAATTTGAAGCAATTATTATTAGTGCTTGCTAAAACAAGCTCAACTCATCCTGCACCATATGTTTTACAGACATGAATCGTATCTCAAAATGTGCAGTTTGAGGTCTGCTGTTACTTATGTAAGGTTAAATGTATAATTTTCACCCAGTGGATGATCACATTACACGATTACATAACATTACATTATTTTCCTTTTCATTATGGATTTACACTGAAAGAGCCATAAAGATCCATGAGGGCTCTTTTCAATTTGCCCGCTATATGTAACCACCAAGCAACAACCCAGAAACCATAGCAACAACCTAGCATTGTTAAAAATGCTTAAAAATGTAGTTGGTAAATAATATATTCTTGTAATGTTCATACATGAATTAAGACAGACAGACATACAGACAGATAGATGGGTGGATAGATAGAGATGGATGGATGGATGGATGGATGGATGGATGGATGGATGGATGGATGGATGGATGGATAGATAGATAGATAGATCTCATAATAGACAGATAGATGATGGATGGATAGATGGATGGAAATATAGATAGAGAGAGAGAGAGAGAGAGAGAGAGAGAGAGAGAGAGATCTAGATCTCTCATGATGGATGGATATACAGATAGATGGATAGATGGGTGGATAGATATACAGTGTGGAAAATAAGTATTTGAACACCCTGCTATTTTGCAAGTTCTCCCACTTGGAAATCATGGAGGGGTCTGAAATTGTCATCGTAGGTGCATGTCCACTGTGAGAGACATAATCTAAAAAAAAAATCCAGAAATCACAATATATGATGATTTTATGATTTTTAACTATTTATTTGTATGATACAGCTGCAAATAAGTATTTGAACACCTGTCTATCAGCTAGAATTCTGACCCTCAAGGACCTGTTAGTCTGCCTTTAAAATGTCCACCTCCACTCCATTTATTATCCTAAATTAGATGCACCTGTCTGAGGTCGTTAGCTGCATAAAGACACCTGTCCACCCCATATAATCAGTAAGAATCCAACTACTAACATGGCCAAGACCAAAGAGCTGTCCAAAGACACTAGAGACAAAATTGTACACCTCCACAAGGCTGGAAAGGGCTACGGGGAAATTGCCAAGCAGCTTGGTGAAAAAAGGTCCACTGTTGGAGCAATCATTAGAAAGATGAGACCAAAATAGAACTTTTTGGTCATAATTCCACTAAACGTGTTTGGAGGAAGAAGAATGATGAGCACCATCCCAAGAACACCATCCCTACTGTGAAGCATGGGAGTGGTAGCATCATGCTTTGGGGGTGTTTTTCTGCACAATGGACAGGGCGACTGCACTGTATTAAGGAGAGGATGACCGGGGCCATGTATTGTGAGATTTTGGGGAACAACCTCCTTCCCTCAGTTAGAGCATTGAAGATGGGTCGAGGCTGGGTCTTCCAACATGACAATGACCCGAAGCACACAGCCAGGAAAACCAAGGAGTGGCTCTGTAAGAAGTATATCAAGGTTCTGGCGTGGCCTAGCCAGACTCCAGACCTAAACCCAATAGAGAATCTTTGGAGGGAGCTCAAACTCCGTGTTTCTCAGCGACAGGCCAGAAACCTGACTGATCTAGAGAAGATCTGTGTGGAGGAGTGGGCCAAAATCCCTCCTGCAGTGTGTGCAAACCTGGTGAAAAACCACAGGAAACGTTTGACCTCTGTAATTGCAAACAAAGGCTACTGTACCAAATATGAACATTTTTCAGGTGTTCAAATACTTATTTGCAGCTGTATCATACAAATAAATAGTTAAAGATTATTTTAGATTATGTCTCTCACAGTGGACATGCACCTACGATGACAATTTCAGACCCCTCCATGATTTCTAAGTGGGAGAAATTGCAAAAATAGCAGGGTGTTCAAATACTTATTTTCCTCACTGTAGATAGATGGATGGATATAGAGATGGATGGATGGATAGAGAGAAATAGATCTCAATATCTCGTGATGGATAGATAGATAGACAGACGGATGGATAGATAGATCTCTATATCTCATGATAGACAAAAGGATGACGGATGGATAGATGGATGGAAATATAGAAATGGATAGAGATAGAGAGAGAGAGAGAGAGAGAGAGAGAGAGAGAGAGATCTATATCTCATGATAGATGGATGGATAGAGAGAGATAGATCTCTATATCTCATGATGGATAGACAGACGGATGGATAGATCTCTATATCTCATGATAGACAGATAAATGACGGATGGATAGATGGATGTAAATATATGAATGGATAGAGAGATAGATCTCTATATCTCATGATAGATGGATAGATAGATGGATAGATGGGTGGATATAGAGATGGATGGATAGTAGAATATCCTATACACAGTGTCAGAAATATTGATTTATTGCTTTATTTATGACCATAATTATGTCCACGTGTCACTCAAACTGACAGGTCAGTGGCTGTCAATGGATGTATTTATTGGTGTAATTATGAGGGTTCACCCGGATTGGCAGGTCACGAGTGTCAATCAGATATAGGGTCAGTTGGCTTTATAGTTAGATATAAGGGGTATATTTATGGTCGGTATATCTCACACCCCCAATGTTTTACGACCATTTTGCTGAAGTTTGGTTATTTAAATAAGGTTTAGAGGCAACACTATTGAAGACAAGAGCTCCTACAGCATCTCTCCTTTTGCATTGGCTGGTCCAAAAACCCCTAAAACTACTAGAAAAGTGATGTGTATTTCACCGACAAGAGGGCCTATTGAAATGCTTGAAAAGCTGACATTTGCGCCGAAGAAGAGACAAAATATTGGTTTAACAAAGTTTCTTCATGAAGATATGCGGATTGTGAAGCGTGATTTCTCAATGTCTGGTGGTCGTGTAGGACATTATGTGTTTGACAAGCCGACAAGGACTGTGAAGATCTACACTGTGGATGTTGGTGATGACTGTGTTTATATTTTTGGCTGCAAAGACAAGACACAACTCCACGAACGTGCATGGCCTATTCCAGAGAACCCTCCCCCCCACAAACTAGTGACAACAGCTGGTTGGATAAATTTTGCATGGATCTGGGGTATCACAATCTGACATTTCTTACAACGCCATACGGCAACACTGGAGCAATAGCTGGAGCTGCGGCCTATGCTGGGCTTGATGACATAGACAGTTGTATCCGCTCTGACGGCTTCAAAATCATAAAAACGACTGTCGTGATACTTCTGGAGCATCTCATCAACAAAAAGCTAAAGGAACTTTGCTTGGGGAATTGTGTTAATGGTATGGTCACAACAGACGGATGTTGTGGTAATTGTTTAGAGTTTTGAAAATGTGACAACAGTTTGGGCAAAAGGCATTGAGGCAATTGCCAGAAATTGGAAAAACAACAACAACTGTTAAGTCACGATCTAACAGAAATAGCCACATGAAAAAGTCCTATGTCACCAGAGAGAAGTTTATAATTTTAACTCAATCCAGTTATGATATTTTGACTAAATATTACAAGGTCAAAAACAAACAAAAATCATATGCACATGGTGGATTGTTTGGAAACATAACATGAATTTAGAAAGTAGATGGGATGGAATTTCTTTTTGTGCAGCCTTTAAGTTAACCTTTACCAAAGAAAATGTTAAGATGTTCCATTAGTGACATCATCATATTAAATTGTCTCAATTAAAATTAAAATGCAATGTATTGCGTTTAACACATCAATAATAATTGGAATGTTTTTTTTTCTTTCTTTTTTTTTCTTTTTTTCCAAAAATATACAAACACTTTTAAACAATTTTCAACAATCTGAATAAAATATTATTATTATGTCAGTAACATGCATAGGCTACTCTTAAAGATGTGGGAAATTGGATCCAATCACTGTTAAACAAAACAAAAAAAGTAAACATATAGCAAGGAACACGGATAATGTCAAGTAACACAAAAACACAAGCAAGAACTCAGTACATTATCATTGGGAGTAGCCATTTTAACGTTAGTGTTGTAGAATGCCTTGTGTGTTTTAATTACTGTATCATAAACCTTTTTTAAATATCAAATTCATGAGGTAGGGCCAGTAGGTGCGAAACATCCAAGAATGGGACGCCCCAAGAATGTGACAGCTTCAGTAGGCTAGTCATAAAACACCATAGTTGTTGAGATAATTCAGAAAAGCAACCCTTTTCTTTAAACAAAAGTAATAAAGTAATTTGCTGGTAAATCGGTGTGCACCGTATTTTGTTTTACACCATAGATTGTGAGGGTTGCTGATAAAATATTTCCTAGTTCCTTGCTGCTTTCAATATCCACATACCACCCCACAAATCTATTTCAACGCTATTCAAAAACAATGATAGAATAATAATATAATGTGCATGTCTCAAGTGACGATGATGGTTTAAAACCATAATTTTATTAAAGCAAACAAATTCACAGGAACACTGTCGTATATGAACAAAGAGAAGACGATAACAGAGTTCCCTAACATTACAGCAGATTCTACGAAACACTGTTGTTGTTTTGCAAAGTGTAAGGAAAACAGACACACACACACACACACACACACACACACACACACAAAACATTGCAATCACACAGAGAGAATGGTGATGTTAAAAAGTGGTACACAATTTCAAAACAGTGTGTTTCAGGAGAAATGCAAACAAAATAAAAGAACGCATAAAACACAAATGTCTCCATATATTTTGTCTGTTTCAGAGTCAGATGACCACTAAGAAAGACCTTGTGACTTATGTGAACTTTGATGAGGACCAAGAACATTAACACTGTTAAACGTGCGGTACAATAACGAATGCTCAATATAAATTAGAATCTAACTCTGATGTGACTGATTTTGTTTCACATATAACTGTAAATGATCTCAGCTAGCAAATGCAACAGAACTATTGAACTAATTATTTATTACTACATATTTACAGTATGTTAAAACATTTTGGTATAAAAAAATATTGAGACACAACGTCTGTTTTCTGCATCAGATCTATAAGACAGACACCGAAATCACTGCTGTCAAAGTATTGGTGTGAACAGAATAAAAAAAAGGCAAGAATCATCTCACCTTTCACTTAAAATTACTACTTACCTGTATTACATTTACTTAACGTTTTTTAGAGACATACACAAAATAACTGTATCTGTGACTGTGCCGTGAAATTCACAGATTTAAGTGCAATAGTTTAAGGTGTAATAGTTGTACAGGTAGAAACCAGCAAGACTCCCTTTTCATCTCGATGTTTCAGACTACCCAGAAAGATGACCTCAAATAAAAAAATTTTTGTTTAGTCTTAAACAGTGTCATGTAGAAGGACCATTGTCACCTACATGTCACCTATTCTCTCTATGCTGTATTTGTTCATGTTTTCATGAGAGTAGTCTTTACAAACTGTACAAAAACAAAGAAACAAAAATGTAAACAGTGTCATCGATTAGTGGAAAATTTTAATTTACAAAATCAACATAAACTTTCACAAAAGATCAGAAGAAAGGATTTCTGTATTCTTTATAGATAAATGACTCTTTTCCTTTATCCTCCTGGGACCCAGAAAAAAAAAAGTTTTTTTGAATTTAGTATTTTTTTATGTCATTGTATTGTTTAGAGCATAAGAAACAAATGGAAAAATGATATTTTATTCATATGTTATGATATGTCCTCTGTAGTTGACAGCAGGACTCAGTTGTTAAAAAAATTAAATGACATGAAATTGCATGTATAGGCAAAAACAATGGGATTTATTTTTAATTCACCAATCAATTTTTAGGTTTCAGGGTTTTTTTTAAACAAACTTTATTTAAAGATGATTCTGAACTATGTTATGAAAGATATAATGAAATGCATTCATATACCATTTTACTTTATTAAATATGTGGGTAAAATGACAATACTTGGATTTTCCCATTCAATACAATGTATCTATTCACTGCATCTAATTTGCATATCAACGTGTTCTTGGTGCAACATGTAATGAAAAAAGAAGTGTAATAATGGGAGGAAAAATTGGCAACATTTTCATAATAATATCTAATATTTCATAGGAATATTGTTATGTAATTTCTTTCCCTGTTCACTTGTTATGTCTCCAAATTGCCTGATAAACATGATTTAAATCCTGGTGTCCACTACAGTGGTCATTTATGAAATCAATGCCCTGTTTTGTAACAGAAAGTCATATTTTGATTAGAAACCCCATAACATTTTCCTGACATGTTGATTTATAACAAACAATTTGAAAATTAATCAGATTTAAATTATAATTAAAAAATATGATCATATTTCCATAAGAGTGCTAAACATTAATGTCAGCCATTTTTAAAGACCAAGAAGAAGTTGTTGTCCTGGTGAAACCTCCAAACATTTGGTAACCCTGCAAAGCCCCGAATGTGCTCTTTACAGGACATCCAGACTGTGACATGTGACATGTATGATGTCAGAGAAATTCACTAAAATATAATGTCCACTACAGTGGACAAAAGTCTATTCTTGGGTCCCAGGAGGTTATGCCTGACACACATTCCTAATAAATTGACCTCTTGAATTTACTTTTGTGCTAAATGAATACTTGTATCAAGATGATGTTTGAATTTATACATAGCCTTTACAACTTTATAGTTCTTAATGTGTTTGCATTACAACAGTGTGGCATAGTTCTGATAGAAGAGCAAAACATGTTCAAATATTTTAGCACATGTAGTAGCTTTATTTGAGTCAAAAAAGATGGTGATAATAGCTGAAAACATACTATAAGGTTTAATGTCAAGCGGGGGTGTTGAAAGAAATGATTCTGCAAATGTTAAACACCTCATTTGAAATGTTGGTTTGTCAAAAGAGAATGTTTAGACAAAAAAACTTTTCGTAAATGAAAGTTCTGTGCTCATCACACACACTTTCCAATGTGAGAATTATGATCTTACTCTGATTTGATCATGTTTTGTTGACAACGTCCAAAGAGGTGTCTTCACCTAAAACGAAACAGCCCAACAGAAGAAGAAACATGAAAAACGTCATCTGCTATCTGAACAAGATGACTAAATCTGGTAATAGAGTAATAGAAGAATAAAAGTAAACTGTAAAAACACATGTACAAACTTGTGACAAACTTACAAATTGCACATAAAGGTCTGTGTTCATCACGCACACTTTCCAATGTAAGATATAAAAACATAACTTACAAAACCAAATTTACAAAACTTTCACAATTGCTCACAATTTATTTTTTGTATTTATTATAAATTATACTTTTTTGGACACATAATTCCTATATAAAGATTATGTTTGAAAGTTATAATATAAAAATGCACACAAAGATTTTTAGTACTACTACTACTAAACACACACACACACACACACACACACACACACACACACACACACACACACACACACACACACACACACACACACACACACACACACACACAAAAATAAAGACAAAACTATGTGCACTAAATCCATATAAGATCCCAGAATCACCAGAAAGGTTTTGATAAAATGTCTTTAAACTTCGTTAAACATCTAGACAAAGCAACTGTCGTGAATCCATTCACACATTTAGGATGCTCTCTTCCCCAACCAGATCGACTCGCAAACACCTTCATTTTTGGTTAAATAAATGTTTTAAATTCTTTTTGTATTTTTAACATAGATCCTATCATTGTGTCTGGAAACACAGATTCAGATGTTCTAGAAAGTTTTCAACATTTTTGAGAAGAAAATAGGATGGGTATATCGCTAATGAGGACTCTTTGGCTTGATTATTATTTCTGATTCTTTGTCTTAAACACTAACATTAACCTATAGTTCAGGTACTAATGTGGTGGCAATACACACACAGTTGATCTATATAGATCATGCCCATACATGTTATTGTAATGGGTATAGCCAGTGCTGCATAGGGGTAATGGTATTCCTGTATGTCTTGACACAATTCACATATACCCTATCAAACACTGCTGATCCTGCTGAGATGTCAACATAAAGTTGACTGAAAGGAGCCAGAGAGCTAGGGTTCAACAAATGTTGTAAAAATGCCAATCTGGGGAGATATGTAACCCCCATAAATATACCCCTTATATCAACTATAAATCCAACTGACCCTATATCTGATTGACACTCGTGACCTTCCAATCCGGGTGAACCCTCATAAATACACCAATAAATACATCCATTGACAGCCACTGACCTGTCAGTTTGAGTGACACGTGGACATAATTATGGTCATAAATAAAGCCATAAATCAACATTTCTGACACTGTGTATAGGATATTCTACTATGGATGGATAGAGAGAGATAGATCTCTATATCTCAAGATGGATGGATGGATGGATGGATGGATCTCATGATAGACAGATAGATGACGGATGGACAGATGGAAATATAGAAATGGATAGAGAAAGAGAGATAGATCTCTATATCTTATGATAGAAGGATGGATAGATAGAAATAGAGTGGATGGATGGATCTCATGATAGACAGATAGATGACGGATGGACAGATGGAAATATAGAAATGGATAGAGAAAGAGAGATAGATCTCTATATCTTATGATAGAATGATGGATAGATAGAAATAGAGTGGATGGATGGATGGATGGATAGATGGACGGATGGACCGACAGACAGATAGATAGAAGTTGTGTGTGATCCATAAATTATCTAAACTAATCAGATCCAACTTCTGAATTAGGTTTGGGTCAGTTTAAAACCCAGATTTCAGATAAATCTTTCCTAACAAGGCCAACTGTTATACCGACCAGAAGGATGACTTATCCCTCTCTTGCTATTTCTGGATCAATTCTATTCATCAGAACTCATTCATCACACTCTCTTTTTCTTCAGCTCGGAACAAAGCCCTCCACTGGTCAATCTATTCCAAGGTTGTTCACAGACAGGTAAGATCAGTGAAATCACAACTAACTCACCTGGGATCTGTTCCATTAGGCGTGACACTTGAGTTCTCATCCTGGGGCTAACTCAGTCTGTAACACGAAAGAGGGTAGCTGACAGCACATCAAGCAGTGTCTCATAGTGTGGCATGCAATAATTCACCTGAAACTATTTTAAACAACATGTTTATGATCATTATTAAACATGCAGTTTATCAGCTCATATTATTTGATATACCATAAGGAATATTTGTATTAAAGATTGTTGATGATTGTTCATAAATGCTGATGAACTACAGTAAAATAATACCTAAAATATGTATAGTACATAATCATGATTTTTGATCATTAAAGAATAGTAAACAAAAATGAATCACGCTTTCCACAAAAATATTAAGCAGTACAGCTGTCTGCAATATTGATAATAATAAGAAATGTTTCTTGAGCACCACATTTCTGAAGGTCATATGACACTGAAGACTAATAAACTGATAACTAAATATCACTGATTATCTCTTCATCACGGCACCTGTTAGTGGGTGGGATATATTAGGCAACATTTTGTCCTCAAAGTTGATGTGTTAGAAGCAGGAAAAATGGGATTTGAGCGAGTTTGACAAGGGCCATTTGTAATGGAAAAAAGGTTCTAAATGGCACCAAAAATGGTTTTTCATCGTAATCATAGAGGAACCACTTTTGGTGCTATATAGCACCATATCTTAACATGTTGTGTATATGGTATCGGTGCTATATAGCACCTTAGACAAAGAACCAGTGAAGAACCTCTGAAGAACCGCTGAAGAACCACTGAAGCACCAAAATTGGTGCTATATAGCACTAAAAAAGGTTCCCCTATGATTACGAGCAAAGAACCATTTTTGGTGCCATATAGAACCTTTTTTTTTTAGAGTGTAGACGACTGGGTCAGAGCATCTCCAAAACTGCAACTCTTGTGGGGTGTTCCCGTCTGCAGTGGTCAGTATCTATCAAAAGGAAGGAACAGTGGTGAACCGGTGACGGGGTCATGGGCGGCCAAGGCTTATTGATGCACGTGGGGAGTGAAGGCTGGCCCGTGTGATCTGATCAAACAGATGAGCGACTGTAGCTCAAATTGCTCAAGAAGTTAATGCTGGTTCTGATAGAAAGCTGTCAGAATACACAGTGCATCGCAGTTTGTTGCCTATGGGGCTGCATAGCCGCAGACCAGTCAGGGTGCCCATGCTGACCCTTGTCCACCGCCGAAAACGCCAACAGTGGGCACTTGAACATCAGAACTGCACCACAGAGTAATGGAAGAAAGTGGCCTGGTCTAATGAATTACATTTTCTTTTACATCACGTGGATGGCTGGGTCTGTGTGTGTCGCTTACCTGGGGAACACATGGCACCAGGATGCACTATGGGAAGATAAGCCGGCGGAGGCAGTGTGATGCTTTGGGCAATGTTCTGCTGGGAAACCTTGGGTCCTGCCATTCATGTGTATAGGCCTATATAGTCCATGCAACTATTTACGGTTTCCATTTTCTTACTAAACCTTAAGCAAAATAAAATTACATCAATTATCTATAAATTATTTGTGATGTATGAACTTCGTGATGTATGAACTCGCTCCCGTCTCAATTGACAATCAAAATAATGCATTTTCTGATGTGTTTCCCCTCAGGTATCCCAGCAGTGGAATCAGTGAGTCACAAAGTCCTTAGTGAGAAATTTCCCCATAATGGAAACCAGAAAGAGAGAGAGAGAGAGAGAGAGAGAGAGAGAGAGAGAGAGAGAGAGAGAGAGAGAGAGAGAGAGAAAGAGAAAATGTGTGTGAGTAGCTCTTGTTACAAATGCTGGCGGTGACACCTCATCTTTCAGTTCAAACTCAGCTGTCATTATCTTGGCTGTCTTTTTCACAAACTCCCACATCTAATGTCACCTTCACTCTCTGCGGTCACAGAGAAATTAGTCTCTCACCTTAAACTGCCCTGATCCTCCCTTTTACTGCCCTTTCAACGTGACAATTATCACATCTTACATCACATTCATCCTTTGCTCAGCTCCTCACTCTCTTTGTTTTCTCTCCCCAGTGGCCAGTTTCTATGAGTTCTCTGCTCGGTATTTATATCATTGTTGAATAATTAAAGACTGAAGACGGAGGATAATCTCATCCTCCCATTCTCTTTTTATCATGGAAGCCCTGTTCTCCAGCACTCTGATTGATTTCAGGTAGCTGGAGTACCCCACTGCTCTTGGCCATTCACCTTAAAATAGCCTAAAAAAATCCTTAGAACTCGCTGTTGTTCTTGATTACAATTACCAAGCTATTGAATCAATGTAACTGGTAGTTAGTGGTGTTAGTTAAGCCAAGCGGAACAATTACTATTACTCATACATAGCAATTCTAGCAAGCCCTCAGTTTGCCGTAGCAACTGCATAGTGATACAGGACATCCCTTGCCTTGTGGTGGCCCACGAGTAAGCACACTTCTAATTTTCTACAGAAAATGTGTATAATCGTAATGTAAAATCTTTCTGATATGGAAGAGTAATTGTGGGATAAAGTTTAGAGGAAGATAAAGTCACATTGGGTGATCACAATGATGAGAAATAAAATCACAATTACCATAAGTCATTATTATACAAATCGAACTGAAAGATAGTCACATTGCAGGAGATAAGTCATATTGATAGTTAAAAGCTCATAATTGCATGACATTTTCACAATTGCAAGGTATAAAGTCGCTATTACTAGAAATAAAGTATCAAATACAAATAGTCAAATTTGAGAGAGTCACATTGTAAGATATAAAAATCACATTTTTAGTTATAACAGAGACAACTAAGTCGTAAGTATGGGGAAAAACGTGCAATAGTGAGATTAAGCCACATTGTGACACTTTCAAACCACAATGTGGCTTTATCTCACAATTGCTAAACTGCGTCCTTGTCCCACAATTGTGAAGATTTTTTGTCACGCATTGTGCCACTTTCAAGTCACAATGTGAGTTAGTGTTGCATTAAAGTTATAGAGAGATATAACAAAAAGATTTAGGGCCCTATTTTAACAATCTGAGCGCATGGTCTGAAGCACATGGCACAGGTGCACTTAGGGCGTGTCCGAATCCACTTTTGCTAAAAAATGGCTGGTGCGCCAGGCGCATGGTCCAAAAAGGTTGTACCTAGTCTCCTAATGAGTCATGGGTGTGTTTTGTGTGTAACATGCAATAAACCAATCAGAGTCTCATCTCCCATTCCCTTTAAAAGCCAGTTGCGCCTGCACCATGACGGATTCGCTATTTACATGGCGGAATTTGCAAGCGGAAAGACTAAGCACTTCTCCAGAGAAGAATTCTTAGATTTTTAATATTTAAAAATGTTTGTGTGCTGCTGTGCGTCCCTGTGTGTGTAATAAGCAGAGTGTACACGCGTTGTGAACCCGTCTATTACTAACGAACCCTTTAAATAACAAAAAATACTGCGCTATTGACTTTAGACCAGGTTTTCAGTTGCCTCAAAATAGCAACACGCCAACAATGTGCCTGAACACACCTCGTTTCCAGACCAGCACGACCATTGCTTCCTCCTTCATATGTAAATCTTGTTTGTGAAAAACACCACGGAAAAATAGGTGAATCTCAACATAACACCGACTGTTACGCAACAGTCAGGATCATTAATATGCAAGCCCCCAACATTTGCATGTTCAAGGCCAGGCGGAACTGCACAGTTCTGCAGGTATTGTGAACAAGCGAGGATAGTGAAAATGGCAGATCGTGGAAATAAATGTTATGTTCCAGGCTGTGCATGGGACATGAGGACTTTGGTAACGCTTTAGATTACGGCCCGGAAGTACTACGTAAGTAAAGAGAATTTACAACATAACTTTCGGTAATTATAGTGTAACTATAAAGTAAGTACGTATAAGGGAACAATATGTAATACTGGGGGAATAAAGGGGTAACTATCAGGAAAATTAACACATTATTTTTACTGTAAGTATTCTTTAATTAAGGGGTAATTATCTGCAGGCTGTAAATTAAAGTGGTGTTTGTTCCCTTCTTGTTTCGTGTAGTTACAGGGTAAGTATGAATCTGCAGGCTGTAAATTAAAGTGGTGTTTGTTCCCCTCTTGTTTTGTGTAGTTACAGGGTAAGTATGAATCTGCGGGCTGAATTTAAAGTGGTGTTTGTTCCCTTCTTGTTTCGTGTAGTTACAGGGTAAGTATGAATCTGCGGGCTGAATTTAAAGTGGTGTTTGTTCCCTTCTTGTTTCGTGTAGTTACAGGGTAAGTATGAATCTGCGGGCTGAATTTAAAGTGGTGTTTGTTCCCTTCTTGTTTCGTGTAGTTACAGGGTAAGTATGAATCTGCGGGCTGAATTTAAAGTGGTGTTTGTTCCCTTCTTGTTTCGTGTAGTTACAGGGTAAGTATGAATCTACGGGCTGAATTTAAAGTGGTGTTTGTTCCCTTCTTGTTTCGTGTAGTTACAGGGTAAGTACAATAAACAACACATACAAAATCTGATATCACTCGGAAATATTTATTTGACAAACAACTAAATCCAAAACAGATTTGACACTTATTCATTTTTTAAAATAAACTTTTCATTTCAAATAATAACATCCGGACAGAAAGAGGCACGTTTTGTCCCTTTTTTGCTTCGCTTGCTTGTCTTCCTCTTCATGTTCCTCTTCTTCTTTATCGTTATTTCCATTGATGGATCTTAAGAGGAATCCCAGGTCTTTTGATATTTTGTATTATTATTTATTAAAATAAAAAGTACACCAAGAAATGCTCTCATAATTTACTAATCTTTTCGCATCCGATCAGCTGTTACCAGCGCGTGCATGAGTAAAGAAGCTTCAAGCCTTCAAGCTTCGTGTTTCATCTGAAACACACACAAGAACTGGTGTCTCTGTCTTCTAGTTTTGTTTGTTTCTCATTGCTATTATCATATATTATGTTATTGTTTGTATACTGTTGTGAGCATTAAAAAAATAAAAACCGACAGCATCCAACATCCGCATGACCAGAGTTTCTCGGCGCGCTCACGTGACGTCAAGCATGAACTCATCCCTCTCATTCACGCAGACGACTGCTGATCGGAAGCGATAGTCTACCGTTTAAAAATGTAAAATATTGTTATTTTTCTTACAAACACTTATCGTTTCACTTCAGAAGACATTGATTCATCCATTGGGATCGTATGGATTACTGTAGTTATTGCTGTATGATGCTTGAAATTTTAGGAACCCAAATGAGTTTTCATTAGCAGAGATTATTTATTTTTCTGTGTTCATATGAAGAAATAAAGTCGAATGTACATCTTGGATGGCATGAGGGTGAAAGACGAGTAAACGGTGAGGACATTTCTGCGTGCACTGTATTTTCAGTGTAGTTACATAATACAGAATAGCTAGAGACATGGGATTCCTTCTTAAGCTTCATCTGTGGAAAGGACGAAAAAGTAGAGGAACAAGACGAGGATAAAGCCAAGCAAGAGAAACGAATAAGTGTTGTAAATCTGTTTTTAAAAAAACTTTTTTTTTTTTAAATAAAGGTTTCTGAGTGATATCAGATTGTGTACGTGTTTATATTGTACTTACCCTGTAACTACACGAAACAAGAAGGGAACAAACACCACTTTAATTTACAGCCCGCAGATTCATACTTACCCTGTAACTACACGAAACAAGAAGGGAACAAACATCACTTTAATTTACAGGCCGCAGATTCATACTTACCCTGTAACTACACGAAACAAGAAGGGAACAAACACCACTTTAATTTACAGCCCGCAGATTCATACTTACCCTGTAACTACACGAAACAAGAAGGGAACAAACATCACTTTAATTTACAGGCCGCAGATTCATACTTACCCTGTAACTACACGAAACAAGAAGGGAACAAACATCACTTTAATTTACAGGCCGCAGATTCATACTTACCCTGTAACTACACGAAACAAGAAGGGAACAAACATCACTTTAATTTACAGGCCGCAGATTCATACTTACCCTGTAACTACACGAAACAAGAAGGGAACAAACATCACTTTAATTTACAGGCCGCAGATTCATACTTACCCTGTAACTACACGAAACAAGAAGGGAACAAACATCACTTTAATTTACAGGCCGCAGATTCATACTTACCCTGTAACTACACAGATAATTACCCCTTAATTAAAAAATACTTACAGTAAAAATAATGTGTTAATTTTCCTGATAGTTACCCCTTTATTCCCTCAATATTACATATTGTTCCCTTATACCTATATGTACTTACTTTATAGTTACACTATAATTACCGAAAATTATGCTGTAAATTCTCTTTACTTACGCAGTACTTTCCGGGCCATAATCTAAAGCGTTACCAGGACTTTTCATACACTTCTCACAGAACAAAACTGTCAACAGGCATAGTTGATGTTAATCTATAACCGGATACCACACCAATTTAATTCAAAGATGTTCGTTTGCTCGGCGGCCCATTTCACCACGGACAGTTTTTCTAACCTGGGACAATATCAAGCAGGCTTCGCTCAGTGTCTGATACTGAAGAAGGGGGCAATTCCAACTATATTCCCACAAGCAATAAGTAGTGATTTTATCCACTTATTGACTGTCTAAACAATTTGTTTATTGCTTGTGTGTTGTCTAGATCCAACGCAAGATGCTATACAGTAACAATAGGAAACTCCCAAGTAGCATACATAACAGTATGACAAATGTCGAATGACAAAGATTAATATTACTTCCTGCCAGTGTTGTCATATAAATCTACAAAATACAACATATGGCAATCCCTTTTGTCGGATAGAATTATAATTTAGCCAATATTTCATCATCAACACATAACTCAGAAGCTACCCACATGAAAAAATACTATAGTATATTAGAGTAAAATTACTCTAGTAAATATTATAGTGTTTTTGAACCGTACTATAGTAAATATACTACATCAAATTAACAAAGTGTAGTAAATACTATATATACTACAATTTACTGTAGTATCTTTACTATAGTATGGTTCAAAAACACTATAGTATTTACTAGAGTAATTTTACTATAATATACTATAGTATTTTTTCATGTGGGTAACTACAGCTCACTAGACCCTTCTAGCTAACGTCACCTTCTCTACCACTCAAGTTGAAACGATAGTCATTTGACAAGGCATCTAGTCAATTTGTTAAAAAAAAAATACTTTACTGTACTGCACAAACAACATATTTACGCACTACCCAGTTCACTATTTAGAGTTCGTGATTCAAAGTGAAGAAGTTATCATTGTAAAATCATACGGTGACGCATTACAATGATTAAAATATTTTTACAATGAAGTTATAGTACTGACGTTACGTTTTGCAGGTTCTTACTGAAAATAAAGACTGGGCTTACCACTCAGAAGCGTCCATTTCCAATCTCAAAACAATTGGTTGTTCCTCAAAATCTGCATCTTCGTCAGAAACAGGATCAAACAAATAAGGTTGGATGCATAATCTCTCCATTTTCATGATGGACAGTTAGACTGCTACTGAAATGAGCCGCGCAGTGAAACAGCCAATCAGAGCAGAACTCTGCATTAATATTCATGACCCTTCCAAATAAGGCCAAAACTATGGTTATAAATGGCCCTGTAAAACCGTGTCTGGACAATTTTTGGCCTTAAATAAGCCACATACCCTCTATGTAGATATCAGAGAACAAAAAAATGTTGTTTCAAATCATTCTAGGGCACCTTTAAAGAGCCACAAAACTGTATTTATTGTTTACATTTCTTTCAAAAATTACAATTTCAAAGTTGAGACTTTGTTTCATATCAAAAGTAACTTTCTCTGTCCTGTCTTGTCGGCCTCTTTGCTCCGCAATGTTTTTTCTCTACGTGAGAACGTGTGTGGTGTGAGGGCGCCATGGCTTGTCGGACATAGCAACAGTAACTAAAGGGGAACGGTACATTGTAAGATATAAAGTTGCAATTACAGGAAGTAGTCAATTGAGAGATATTATCGGATTGCAAGATTTTTAAAGATTGCACATTTTTAGTTATAATGTCGGACTTGCAATAAATTCTCACAATTGTGATACAAAGTCGCAATTATGAGAAACACTTGACACTTACATTTCTCAGGATATAGCATTGAGAAACCAAGTCAAAATTCCACGATATAATATCTTTTTAAGTCTCCCGTTAGCCACAATTACGAGAAACAGTTACGCTGCAAGATGTAAAGATGCACTGTGAGTTATGTCACAATTGAGTTAAAGTCACAATTAAGAGATGTAGTTACATTGCGAAATATAAAATCACAACTGGGAGACACAAAGTAGCAATTAGCAACCACACTTCTATCAGTATAAAGTGAAATTAAAGGAGAAAACGAAGAGAATAGTTGTTCAATTCAAGTTTTATTATCTCTAACTGTGCAATAAATTAAAATTTACAGAATAAGTTATCAGTCACGTAAAGATTATTTGTGTTCATCATACATCAGCTTGTATATACATAGAGTGCATGTGACCTTATGAATGGAGAGAGACAGCAGCATACTAGATTAACTCTACAGAGCATCGTCTATTTACTATGAGGACATGTGAGGAATCTGTACAGAAGAGGTTATGATGGAGGAAGGATGGATTTACATGGATTATGGACAAAAAAACGACAACAGCTACATTTAAAAAAAAATTATAATTTGGAAGAGTAGGATGTAAACTTGCAAACAATACTGTACTGTCCACAGCACGGTTTGTTCAAACAGCTAGCATATTACAGGATTTCAAAGTGTATATCTGCAAAACACAGTTACGTCATCAAGTACACATCATTCATCATTCAGTCATTCCACTGTTGTTTTATTTACTCAACTTTGCTTGTAAAATTCCAGCAGGACAAACTTGTAAACTTGTAAACATGTTCTGTTCTTGTCTTTCTGCCAAGACAAGACCCTCTTACGTTCCCAGACTGACCTAAAATCTAATATCTCTCAAATATAACAAAATCAATAAAAAACAGTACTCTGGATCTGAAATATATCATAAATGCCACAAATTGATGACCTAGAACTTAATATTACAAGTTGCACAAAATAATACTAACTGACAGCCAAATGAAAACAATATTTCAAATATCTACACTTGCTGAGAGAGACAGAGATGGGAACCAAACACATTAAAAGGAAAATTACAGGTTACATACAAGTGACGTTTTATCAACAGCATCTGTGTCATTATCTGTAATCACAGAAAAGACTTTGACTTGGCTTTCAGTCACCTAAACCTAAATGTGCGTAAAATAACAATGGAAGCCGCTCAGGGAATTGTACAGCAGTACATAGACCTCTATTGTAAGAGCATTTCTCTTTTCTGTGGTAACAGACAGATGTGAGTTTGATCTTCAATGTTTAATGCATTTCTCGTTTGTTTTTCTTCTCTCTTTCATTGAGTGAAGTGTCTTTTCTGTCTTTTTTCCCCCTGCCCCTTTACCGATGGTGAAAAAGTAACCGAGAAGACGGGATCAGAGCGTGAGAACTACAAATCCCTGCAGACTGACTAAAATACCACCTCAACCCTCCTCCTCATTGTTATTCATTAATGCCGAGAACATCTGAACCCCCTCTGCTATAGTGCAGTGTTACAATAATGCCACGTCAATCAGTGTAAGTGTGTTAATACTCTCTTTCCTCTCGATTACTCCATTTCTTATGTCCGAAAATGGATTCATAATGATTTCTGAAACTTAGTCACCACCCCTAGAGGAGCATTCTTCTGATTTAAACCATGTGGTAGGGCTGTTAGTTATAGTAGCCTGTTTCCACCATTTCCAGTAAAAAAAAAAAAGGCAGGTTTATTTCTTGCAATTGTGAATTTTCATTTTCAATGAACTTTAGATCTAAAATCTCACAATGGGCATCCACAGAAATAAGTTTCACTCATGAAACTAGTTAAATATTATATGAAATTCCTATTAACCAATTAGTTAAAGAAATTTCATTGATAAACAGCCACAGTCCATTTACCCTTTTATTATAGATTACTACAGGGAGTGCAGAATTATTAGGCAAATGAGTATTTTGACCACATCATCCTCGTTATGCATGTTGTCTTACTCCAAGCTGTATAGGCTGGAAAGCCTACTACCAATTAAGCATATTAGGTGATGTGCATCTCTGTAATGAGAAGGGGTGTGGTCTAATGACATCAACACCCTATATCAGGTGTGCATAATTATTAGGCAACTTCCTTTCCTTTGGCAAAATGGGTCAAAAGAAGGACTTGACAGGCTCAGAAAAGTAAAAAATAGTGAGATATATTGCAGAGGGATGCAGCAGTCTTAAAATAGCCAAGCTTCTGAAGCGTGATCATCGAACAATCAAGCGTTTCATTCAAAATAGTCAACAGGGTCGCAAGAAGCGTGTGGAAAAACCAAGGCGCAAAATAACTGCCCGTGAACTGAGAAAAGTCAAGCGTGCAGCTGCCAAGATGCCACTTGCCACCAGTTTGGCCATATTTCAGAGCTGCAACATCACTGGAGTGCCCAAAAGCACAAGGTGTGCAATACTCAGAGACATGGCCAAGGTAAGAAAGGCAGAAAGTCGACCACCACTGAACAAGACACACAAGCTGAAACGTCAAGACTGGGCCAAGAAATATCTCAAGACTGATTTTTCTAAGGTTTTATGGACTGATGAAATGAGAGTGAGTCTTGATGGGCCAGATGGATGGGCCCGTGGCTGGATTGGTAAAGGGCAGAGAGCTCCAGTCCGACTCAGACGCCAGCAAGGTGGAGGTGGAGTACTGGTTTGGGCTGGTATCATCAAAGATGAGCTTGTGGGGCCTTTTCGGGTTGAGGATGGAGTCAAGCTCAACTCCCAGTCCTACTGCCAGTTTCTGGAAGACACCTTCTTCAAGCAGTGGTACAGGAAGAAGTCTGCATCCTTCAAGAAAAACATGATTTTCATGCAGGACAATGCTCCATCACACGCGTCCAAGTACTCCACAGCGTGGCTGGCAAGAAAGGGTATAAAAGAAGAAAATCTAATGATATGGCCTCCTTGTTCACCTGATCTGAACCCCATTGAGAACCTGTGGTCCATCATCAAATGTGCGATTTACAAGGAGGGAAAACAGTACACCTCTCTGAACAGTGTCTGGGAGGCTGTGGTTGCTGCTGCACGCAATGTTGATGGTGAACAGATCAAAACACTGACAGAATCCATGGATGGCAGGCTTTTGAGTGTCCTTGCAAAGAAAGGTGGCTATATTGGTCACTGATTTGTTTTTGTTTGGTTTTTGAATGTCAGAAATGTATATTTGTGAATGTTGAGATGTTATATTGGTTTCACTGGTAAAAATAAATAATTGAAATGGGTATAAATTTGTTTTTTGTTAAGTTGCCTAATAATTATGCACAGTAATAGTCACCTGCACACACAGATATCCCCCTAAAATAGCTAAAACTAAAAACTACTTCCAAAAATATTCAGCTTTGATATTAATGAGTTTTTTGTGTTCATTGAGAACATGGTTGTTGTTTAATTATTAATGTTGTAAAATTAATCCTCAAAAATACAACTTTCCTAATAATTCTGCACTCCCTGTATTATTCTGACTACTAGTATTATTTGCCTGCAAGATTAACACTTTAAGCATATGGCGAATTTGTCTGGAGCCAAAAATGAGAAAAAAAGTTGAAAGAACCCATAATATTTCTGTACATGATGCAATTTTTGGGCAAGGATTATGCTAATTGTATTAGAATATAATTAACAAATGATTGAAATTCTTTAAAATACACACATTTAACTATCAAATCTGATGTTTACAATGATGTAAATGCGGAGAAAAGTTTTCATGAAAGTCCATTTTACACGCAAATTACTTTGAATTTATATCTGACAATGGAATTTGAAACCTCACAATGCAAGTTTACATTTCACAATGTAATTTCATATCTCACAAATATGACTTGATTTCTTATTTTGATCCAACCATTTTTTTTTTTTTTACTCTCAGGTAGAAATTGGTGGGCTTCCATAGTGTGCCATTAAAGGGTTAGTTCTAGCCTGGTCCTACCAGACTCTTGTACATTTAATTTGTACAAAGAGTATGGCCACTCTCCATTGACAATTAAGCGTTTACTTCCTTGAAGGCGGGTTCTCTGTTGAAGTTTAAAACTATTGGATCTGCCCAGAGCCTAACCTTTGGTCGTGACGTATGTTATCTCAAACTAGCGCACAACATCAACATCATCGTTCTCAGCCACTCTCCCTGTTCGCTGATTGGACCGGTTAAAATTTGACCGGCAAAAACCAAAGAATATACCGCGATCCCAGACGGAGTACTGAAGGAAAATGAAAATTGAGCAGAAGTACGTAGGAGGGCGGAGCCAGGCTAGGTTACTTCACCCAAAAATGAAAAAAATTGTCATCAACTACTCATCCTCATGTCGCTCTAAACCTGTAAGACTTTCATTCATCTTCAAAACACAAATGAAGTTATTTTAAATTAAAACCTGAGCGATTACTACCACTTTGACACTTCAAAAAGGTCTTAAAAGAGATCGTAAAACAAATCCATATGAATCGAGCCGTTTAGTCCAAATTTTCTGAAGAGACTGGATCCCTTTATATGATGAACAGACAGAATTTATGTTTATGTATAATGCATAATGTACATTGTAATGCATTATATATACAGTATATATCAGTTTATAAATGTGACCCTGGACCACAAAACCAGTCATAAACCGCACGGGTATATTTGTGGCAATAGCCAAAAATACATTGTATGGGTGAAAATTATACATTTTCTTTTATACCAAAAATCATTAGGATATTAAGTAAAGATCATGTTCCATGAAGATATTTTGTAAATGTCTTACTGTATATATATATATATATATAAAAACATTTATTATTATTGGTAATATGCGTTGGACTTCATTTGGACTTAAAGGCGATTTTCTCAATATTTCGATTTTTTTGCACCCTCAGATTTTCAAATAGTTTTATCTCGGCCAAATATTGTCCAATCCTAACAAACCATACATCAATGGAAAGCTTATTTATTCAGATTTCAGATGATGTGATGATAAATCTCAATAAAAAATAAAAAAAGACCCGTATGACTGGTTTTGTGGTCCAGGGTCACAAATAATTGTAAGCTAAGTTCAAATGCATTATAACATTTGCACATTTCTTGTTACATCTGAAGTTGTTTGTTTGTCATGTTTTTTTTAATGTATCATGTTTATAAAGGTGTAACAATATATTACAATATATTATAATGCATTATATATTGTAAACAATGCATTATAAGGTGCATTACAAGGAATAAATAATGCAATAAAAAAATACTTTTATAATGCATTATACATAAAGGCTTCAAGTAAAGTATCTTCATTTGTGTTACGAAGATGAATGAAAGAGAACTAACCCTTTAAAGATGAAGTGTGCAATTTTCTCGACATCATCCTACCTCAACCTACTGTAAAACGATAATTAAGCCATTTGTATGTTGATTTTCCAGAAAAGTGCAAACTTTTTTTGAGCATCTCAACCAGCCTGACACAGAAACATCAGCTCAAACAATGGCACAAGTTAGGGTGTGGGACCATCTGTTTATGTCACCAATAGCAGACGGGTGAGTTGTTTCGGGGACTTTGTTTTTTCAGTTCCGTTTGTGCCACTATTGGCACCGAAATGACACACTTCACCTTTAAGCAAATACAGAGTGTTTTCGGTCTGATTCATTTGTAGTCAGTTGAGAGTCTTGGAGTGGAGCAACTCTAATTTCCTGTTTCTTCACAAACTAACACTTCTGTGGTGCTGCTTCACAAAGCTCTCCCGCTCTCTCTCTCTCTGCTCTCTGTCTGTCCCCGAGGCACCTGTTTCTGCATCCTGTCTCGAAAGGTTCGCCACCTCTTTCGCTACGATTCTGTCTTCAGCCCTAAATCCTCTCTCGCTTTCTGCCTCTTTCTCCTCACCTATTATACTTCCGACATCACTCAGGTCGCCCAAGTGCTCCACAGAATCAAACTTCTCCAGGTCGGAGGCAATGGTTTGCAGGCTTATGACTGACATGGAGTCTGACCCCGCCTTCTCCACTCTCTCTCTGTGGCCCCACCCCGCCTCCCTGTGTTTCTCCACCCACTGCCGAGTTTTCTCTTGATCGGCCCAGTCATTATCCATTAAAGGATTGGCCACCACCCCTGCATACACCCCTGCCTGAATTATACCCTCAGACTCTGCCCCGACTGGAGAGCTCCGCCCCCCACGGGCCCTGTTGCGCTCTCTGGCGGCGCGAATGCGCCCCCTTTGCGCATGGATCTGCTCGCTGATTTGCTCAAGGTTGCGGAGGGCGATAGAATATCGGGTCTTCACCTTCGCCACCCGTTCCTCCAGCTGAACGACTTTGGACTTGTGCTCCTGTTAATGAGTGGGGATAATCATTGCACATTGGATAAATTGTTTTTCTTAATTTTGTTACCAAAAATTAATGGCCAAATATATTAATGGCACTATAATTACTAAATAAACAGATGATCATCCATTAGATTTTTTAAAAAAAATATTTAAGGTTACACTAATATTGAAATACAGGCTGATATAAGCCAGGAGTGTCCAAACCTGCTCCTGGAGGGCCACTGTCCTGCAGAGTTCAGCTCCAACCCCAATTAAACACACCTGAAAGCTAATCAAGGTCTTACTAGGCATACCAGAAACTTCCAGGCAAGTGTGTTGAGGCAAGTCGGAGCTCATTTCTGCAGGACAGTTGCCCTCCAGGAACAAGCCAATTATTATTTTCATTTTATGGTTGATAACCACTAGATGGCTGATATTAAAAAAAATAAAAACTTATTAAACTAAAACATTCAATTAAAATGATTAGATTGTATGCTGTAAGTGAAGTCTCTGTTCTTTGTGCCCCTCCCTAGTTTGCATTTAATAGAGGATTTCATTGTGTTACTTAAATCAAGATGGCCAGCAGACCTTGAATACCTTTATAGTCTCTGATGCGTACCTCTAAGATGTGGTTGAACTGAGCCTTGAGCTCAAAATAAGGCTTGGACTTGATAATGACCCTCTTAAGAGCCTTCTGCAAAGTCTGCACACGCGCTTCTGCTTCCTGACAAAGCTGAGTGACACGCTGGTGCTCCCTCTCGCTCCTCAAACGCTCCTCCTCTGCCTCGTTCACCTGAAAACAGCGACATGTCAAATGGCATATTCTGTTCTGTTTTCACACATGAAAGACATTAAATCGAACAGATTCTCATATCTTTCTGTATCATTCATACAAAGCTTTGACAAAGATTCAATATCAGACTGTATCACCACTGTCAATAATGGAGTATTCTTTAAGAGCTTGTAAATGTCAAAAGCTAAAGAAAATGTAACAATATCAATCTATCTACAGTGTGAATGTCCAATGTTTACTTGACAATGCTGTTTCTGAAACTTTCACGGTTCACTTTATTTGTATCTTTGTTGTATCGTTTTTATTATTTCTTCTATTACTGGTAATTCGTTTATTTATTCTATATTTTATTACTGTTTACTTAAATGGTAAATTGAAAACTGGCAAAGTTTACTTTAAAACAGCATGAATTGCTTGAACAACCCATTTTATTCCTGTATTGTGACGTATTTCAAAGTAAGACAGGATATTGAATTTGGGAATTGAATGGATTGTTAAAAGTAGTCATTACAAAACAGAATGGAGCCAGGCCGGTTTGCTAAAATAATCCTTAAATAACTATTTGACCTAAGTGACAATGGAGGAAAAGTCATTTCAGAGTAAGAGCTAAAAGTTAAAGATTATAAAAGACATTTTCTTTCTTTGTTTTTTTTATTACGGACTGTTTAGTTGAATGATTAATTTGAAGAATTAATGCACTGTTTACGTCATTTGCATATTCTATTCCTTGTCATTTGTTTCTGTACTTCATGTTATTACGATTTAATTTGCAACTTCTGTTTTTTATTTCTATTGTATACAATTTGTTTATCTATTTTTTTTACTTATGTTATTACTGACTGTTAACTTTAATGATTCATTTGAACATTTGAATATGTGTTTACTTAATTTGTAACTTTGTTCTAATGCATGTAGTTTGTTTGTGTTCTTTATTTTATTACTGACTGTTCACTTGAATGATTAATTGAAAAACCTGAGGCAATGTGTTGTAATAAAGGAGTGTGTTCAATAGCATATAACTATTTTTAAGAATCTTGAAATTTCCCTGGCATTGGTATCGATTACTGAAATTTTGAAGACAACCCAACTGGAGACCAAAACCGTGGGCTCTATTTTACTGGCTGGGCTAGAATAAAATATAAATGAAGATGTGTAACCTTGAAATTTAAGTGTAGGTGTGCATTCATCAGCGTTATTGATTATTGCACTGTGACAATCAAAGCCACACTGCCATTACAATCCATACTAACCAGCTCTTCACATTTAAATAAGACATATTAAGATTTAACAAGCAAAATCTGTAATTGTGACTATGAGAGATTGATTTTAGCAATTAAGATCTGTTTTAAACCTAAGGGCACCTAAGTAAATTTATGCCACCGCCTATTGCTGTAATTACCAAAGAGCAATGCTGAGTCACTGCGGCGTACCTTGGCTGTGGCGTGGTTTAGCATCTCCTGCCAGGTAGGGTCCAATGTGTTTCTGTCAGCCAATAAACCTTGCTCAGCCACATAAACCATCTCTCTGGCAGCCGTGTGCATTGAGACAGCCCTCTCGTACCTCAGCGCTGCCTTCTGAGTCTCCTGTTGAGCCTGTGGGTAAGGTCATCCATCATATTTCATATACAGCAATCAATCACTCAGCTCTGTAAACATGCAGCCAATCAGAGGAAAGGATGCTGACCTTACAGAGAACCATAAAGTGAATGGAGACTACAAATCTTTCCCAACTTTATATCAGGTTATATTTATGTAATAAAACATTAGCTAAAGGATGTGGCATTAGTATGGATGTATACTACGGCACATGATTGAAATGGCCAATAGGATTTGAGGTTGGTAAAGCTGACATCCAATTATCCCGCAGACAAAGCTGGATCTGAAAACCGTTTAGCTCAAAAAGCCTGGCTTTTTGTCAGTGAAAATTGCTGTGCACAGATCAGAACATCCAAACCAATCAATAAAAGTCAGGAACTGAGAATGGCAGGCCATATTTCATTGGGATAACTTGCTAGAAATATGGCATCCTCGCCAAGGATGATATCCGACTTTGGCTACGTTCACATATCGACAACCATGTTTACTAGCAGACACTTGAAATGTCCAGTTACTGGAGGGAATTGAATAATGTCTGTATTGAATGAATAACTGAACTCAAAACTCTTTTTTTATTGTTGCGATAGCCATGAATATCAATGGAAATGTGTGTGTAAATGTAACCTTATTTAAAATTAAAAACATATACTGTGTGAATGTAGCCTTTGTTTTGCACAATAGAGTTATTAAAACATTAATTATGAAAGAGTCAAAAAGTATTAAAAAAAGATTTTAAAAATCCTTTTCACAGACTGTGATTATGTGTTTTCACAGTTATTAACATCATTCATCTAAGTTTTAAAAATATATATATTTTAATCAAAAACAAAAATGCACTGAAGATAGCCAATTGTTACAATCCACGCCTGTCCCGGACTCCATTTCCCAAGATCCTCACTGTCTCACACCTGAACTCATTTCCTCATCATCTCTCCCGCTCTCCCCAGATTCCCTGCACCTGGTCCTCGTCATCTACACTCCCTTTATATTGAACTCACTCCCAGCACTCCTTGTCCGTTCTTATGTGATTTTTACATTTGGTTGTATATGCTGTTTACTTTGTTCTCCGTGTCATTAAACTCATCTTTTGTGGAAGCTTCATATCATCTCTTCCCTGCTGCACTACACTACCCTAACACCAATAGTGGCTATTTATTGACAAGCTAAAAGGAGCCACCCCTTAAAACTGATAATTTAAGACAGAGGGTCAGAATGAAGGTTGAAAATAATTGTTGTATATTTGTTTTTTGTGGGGAAAACCTTATTAATATTATAAGTGACCCTCACAGAACATATTAAAATATTTAAAAGGGTCATGTAATGACTCATGGTGACATGCTCAAACAACAGTACAAGACATGATGCTGTGCCAAAGAGCTGCTCTACAGTGGAGATATACATATTAGTGGTGTCAAATCGATTAATCACGATTAACTGCATCCAAAATAAAAGTTTGTTTACGGGTCAATGACATGACATGTATGTCTTGTGTCCTAATTCATTATTGTCCTAAAAAAACAAAAAAAACATGTCATATCAAATTGATCTACAATATTTCCTTTATAAGATACTCTTTACATTTTTTTGAAATTCAATTAACTTTTGGTGTTTTAAAGACCTAAAATGTCAGGTGGTGCAACCAGCAAATTTACATTTAAAAGTATCAATTCCCACTGCAATTGCAAAATGAAGTAAGAAATATAAATGTAAACCATTATATAATGTATACAAATAATTAAAAAACAATAACAAAAAAAAAACATAAAAACTCCTTATGGAAAATCGTGTTCTGTACAGTTATTATGTATTTATAAATACACTCATTTGTGTATATATATTTAAGAAATATTTGCATGTGTATGTATATATATATATATATATATATATATATATATATATATATACACTCACCTAAAGGATTATTAGGAACACCATACTAATACTGTGTTTGACCCCCTTTCACCTTCAGAACTGCCTTAATTCTACGTGGCATTGATTCAACAAGGTGCTGAAAGCATTCTTTAGAAATGTTGGCCCGTATTGATTGGATAGCATCTTGCAGTTGATGGAGATTTGTGGGATGCACATCCAGGGCACGAAGCTCCTGTTCCACCACATCCCAAAGATGCTCTATTGGGTTGAGATCTGGTGACTGTGGGGGCCATTTTAGTACAGTGAACTCATTGTCATGTTCAAGAAACCAATTTGAAATGATTCGAGCTTTGTGACATGGTGCATTATCCTGCTGGAAGTAGCCATCAGAGGATGGGTACATGGTGGTCATAAAGGGATGGACATGGTCAGAAACAATGCTCAGGTAGGCTGTGGCATTTAAACGATGCCCAATTGGCACTAAGGGGCCTAAAGTGTGCCAAGAAAACATCCCCCACACCATTACACCACCACCACCAGCATGCACAGTGGTAACAAGGCATGATGGATCCATGTTCTCATTCTGTTTACGCCAAATTCTGACTCTACCATCTGAATGTCTCAACAGAAATCGAGACTCATCAGACCAGGCAACATTTTTCCAGTCTTCAACTGTCCAATTTTGGTGAGCTCATGCAAATTGTAGCCTCTTTTTCCTATTTGTAGTGGAGGGTTAGGGTTAGAGTTAGGGTTAGAGTGGTACCCGGTGGGGTCTTCTTCTGCTGTCGTAGCCCATCCGCCTCAAGGTTGTGCGTGTTGTGGCTTCACAAATGCTTTGCTGCATACCTCGGTTGTAACGAGTGGTTATTTCAGTCAAAGTTGCTCTTCTATCAGCTTGAATCAGTCGGCCCAATCTCCTCTGACCTCTAGCATCAACAAGGCATTTTCGCCCACAGGACTGCCGCATACTGGATGTTTTTCCCTTTTCACATCATTCTTTGTAAACCCTAGAAATGGTTGTGTGTGAAAATCCCAGTAACTGAGCAGATTGTGAAATACTCAGACCGGCCCGTCTGGCACCAACAACCATGCCACGCTCAAAATTGCTTAAATTACCTTTCTTTCCCATTCTGACATTCAGTTTGGAGTTCAGGAGATTGTCTTGACCAGGACCACAGCCCTAAATGTATTGACACAACTGCCACGTGATTGGTTGATTGCATTAATGAGAAATTGAACAGGTGTTCCTAATAATCCTTTAGGTGAGTGTATATCGATTTGACAGCACCAACACAGTATGTATATATACACACATATAAAAAAATTATAGATAAACTAGTCGAATATTGTGAATGTTCCTTTATCAATATGGAAAACAACCACTACAAGTATATTAAGCTTGTCAACTCATCCACACTCAAACTTATTTACAGGTTTTCATGAGAGGGGCTGATGCCCAAGTCAAAGTTTCAATTCATTGCTGCTGGTTCAATTGTTTTCAATTACTTTCTATAGCCACAGCTAAACGGTTTTCATCAGTTCAATTACATATTCAAAATTGGCTGCAAAAACGCTAATGAAAAGTGATGTGCAAATCACATCTTGTGTTATCAGGGTTAATCACATTAACACACTAACTCTTTCGCCATAATGACCACTGCACTGACAAATGTCTTCTGGTTCAGTGGGAGGATTTTTTGCAATAGTGAGAAACTGGAAATGAATCAGCAAGCTACAAAAACATCTTGAACTCATCTGAGAAGATATGAAGCACAAACACGCAATATTATGTTCTGTCTAACACACACACATACACACACACACACACACCTCTTTAGCGAGTCTACGGGCTTCGTAGTAAGGTCTGGCTTTTTCAATGCAGGCTCCCAGCTGAGAGCCCTGAGCGTTAAGTTTGCGTGCCGAGTCTGTAAGGATCCTCCTATAGCTGGATCTCGCTTCCTAAACGAGTGTTAGACAGATAATGAGAAAGAGTGAGAAACACAATGCTTAACTTGGCATAATGAGTAAAACATGTAAACAATACAATACTCTAGTTTAGTAGTTTTCAACTGGTGGGGATGATTTGCAACCCAAACATGGCTCACACAGACAGTAGAAAAAACAATATTGAATGCTAATATTATAATGCCAAAATAGAATAGAATATCAAAATACATTTTAAAAGAGAGGATAAAACACTTTCCATATCTTTTTTTTGTTCAAAGGCTGAGTTTTCTTTCTTCTTTCACCTTTATTAGATTATACAGTGAAGGAGAGAGACAAGAAGTAATGGGTACCAAGCCAGATTTGTCTTTTTTTTTTTTTCAAATTAATTTTGAGTAAATATGGTGTAAAATATTGTGTCATATACACTACTGTTCAAACGTTTGGGATCTGTAAGATTTTTTTTTCATGTTTTTGAAAGAAGTCTTTTATACTCATCAAGGCTCTATATTTATTTGATAAAAATATAAAATATTATTATATAGCCATTACTCAAGTTTTCAGTGCCACATGATCCTTCAGAAATCATGCTGATTTGCTGATTAAGAAACATTTCTTATTATTATCAATGTTGAAAACAGTTGTGCTGTTTAATATTTTTATGGAAACCATGATCCATTTATTTCAGGATTCTTTGATGAATAGAAAGTTCGAAAGAACAGCATTTATTTGAAAAAAAAAAAACAGAAGTGTACTGTAAATATTGTGTTATTCCATTTTTACATGATGTATAGTATTATATCATCCTTATATAATCCCTACTCAGACATAGATCAATCAATAAAAATAAATTTGTCATCCACTAAAAAAACCCCTGCAAACTTGAACAAATGTTGGCTTCGCTAAATAGAGGTAAAGACAATAGAACTTCAAGTGTGAAGTGATCAACGTCAACTTGTGTAACAAAATGTGATTGCAAGACATTATAGCACTTGAAATCAAAGAGCTCACTCAAGGGGTCTCGCACTTCATGGCTTCAAATGTGCATTTTGAATAAAGATATTAGCTGTCCCAAATGACGCACTATGCTATACATGTATCGTCTTGTGTATAAATGTTTAAAGTTTATTTTGACAACACTGATAGCCCTTCCCCCTTCTCTATGGAAGAAAAGCTGCAGCAGTTGAGTGCATGAAGCGTCCAACATTGCACACTTCCCTTTTTCGGTTAATTAAAGGGATAGTTCACCCAAAAAATGTTTAAAATTCTGTAATTTACTCACCCTCAAGTTGTTCCAAACCTGTATGAATTTCTTTCTTCTGTTGAACAAAAGAAGACATTTTGAAGATTGTCGGTAACCAAACAGTTGATAGCCCCATTGACTTCCAAAGTACTTTTTCCCTTTCTGGGTGAACTATTCCTTAAAGTGCATCATCCAGGTATTTGAAGTGCACTTTTTCTTTTTGGATTTTTTAGTGTGGACATACTACTCATGCTATTTATACTAAAAAAATGGCATAGAATAGCTAGTAAGTGCACAAACTAAGCCCCACACACTGTCAAAGTAGGCACCTTAATAGATTTTGAGACACAGTAGTAGTGTCACATATTACTCACGTCCAGCTGTAGTTCCAGTCTGTTGATCTCATCACTGGCCTGATTCAAGTGTTCCAGCTCCTCCTGACAAATGGAAAACAGGGAGGGAAGATATCTGACATTCAATTACTATTAATATATGAACTAAATAACAGACACAATTATATTAATTTATACAAAACCTGCATAATCAGACAAACAAATCATTTGCCATTATAAACCATTAATTGAAGCAAATTGTGAATATTGTATCACAGTTCAATGCACCTGTCACAATATCAAGTTTATTATGGGTCTAAATTGTAATACCTGAATCCTGGGGTCCAGCTCTTCCTCATACTGCTCCTCGTCTTCAAACTGAGGCTTATCTTTCTCCACCACCTCAGTGTTCTCGGTTTTGCTAGTAACTTCCTCATTTCCTCCGTCCCCGCTTCTGTTTTTCAGGGTGTCGTCCCTTTCCTCAGCCTCCACCCCGGCGCTCTCCTCTCTCCACTCCCCTGACTCCGGCTCCCCGGATCCGGGGGGATTCTCACGCTGCCGCCCCGGTTCCATCCGTGGCCTTGAGAATGACCCGTTTTGCTCTTATAAACTTAGAATATATAAGTGCTTAAATGTTTGCCATGCCTATAAATATAAATTTACCGGAGAATTTGACAATAAAGCGCTACATAATCGGTGTATGAGTGTCGTTTAACGGCGCAGGCGTGTTGTTTGAGGCGGTAGCGTCATGCGGTGGAGCTGACAGCGCAGAATGACCCGGGCTGAACCGTTAGCTTTACGGCTAACTGCAGAAATCACAGCCTTTCCATACCGCACAGCACAGCTCAGGGCTCATAAATACAGCGACAGCTCCAGCCAGACATTTTGATGGTCACTGTTATTGTAATTTCAATATTGGTACGTTAGTGTTGCTAGTTTCCGTTATTTATTTCCCTCCCTGTTTCTTGCGCTCTCTCATAGCTGCCTTTTTGTTTTTGTCCAGGATCATGATCCTAGATGAACCAAAGTTTCCGCCTAATTTCCATAGTTACTCCAGTCATTGTAACTACTGTAAAATCATAATAAATTCATTTGAAATCTTCAAATTGAAAATGTTCTATTTTATTTATTTATTTGATGATAGCGGTGGCTAATAAATTTTTTTGGGTAGCCTATCAAAAATAATAAGTAGAAATAAAATATAAGTAGCCTAAGTCGGATTAAAGTACACATCCTTGGCATATATCACCAAAATGCCCCCCAAAATAAGCATTATTTATGTAAAACATAATTATATATTTATAATGCACAAATGACCCTACAAAAATAAACATTATTTATGTAAAACATAATTTTTTTTCTTCGAAATTTTTTGTTGTTGTTGTGAGATTCACCCATTAAGACTAAATTGTATTCCCCTCCATCATCCTAAAAGCTAAACTGAATTCTGTAATTTTACCCCTAATTACCTGTGGCTGAAATGTAAATTTCATGGACTAAATTTCCATGTTATCAAACAATAGAGATTAGCATTCAGTTAAACATTAAACTGAATAAACATTATTTATTTTAGTCAGTTTAACTCAGACACAAACATGTAGCAAAGACAGACACTACAAAAGCATAAGCATGATAATAAGCAACATAATGTCTGTCTCATAAACAGCAAAAGGCTTTGAACTATGTATAGAAAGTTTTTTTAACAAAAGACCTGAAGTATACACAAAAATAGTCCTCATTATAAATGGTTCCTCTTGTCCATCCATTATAAATGGTTCCTCTTGTCCATCCATAAGCAGTAATTCTCAGTATCATTCTCAAGTGAATGATGTATCTTGTGGTCTTAAAGGTCTCCTTTTCCTTATTTTCTTTATGTATGGCTCTTTTGTCTCTTCCAGAATCTCTTAACCTCGCTGTGTCCATGTGGCGTCACCACCATGACCCTGTGAGCGGGGTTCTGCCAAACCAGCACACCTAAACCCTGCAGGACAGAGGCGTTACTGTCAGTACTCTGTGCATTACTGCAGGAGAGACCGCTACTGGTTATAACGTACACCAAGTAAAAATGGGGGGAAAATTCTGTTTTTTACCTGAGCCCTGTCCCGCAACACTTCAAAATCAGCCTGGGATAAAAACTGGTTGTATAACACTCCTGAAAGAAAAACATGGTGTAAAGTTAAAGGACACAAAATGCATCACTGAGACGTCTGTATATTTTCAGGTGGCGTTTATGACCCCATGACCCAAACCTTATTCCAATGCTAATTTTTTATTTGCATTACATTTCACTAACACACTTCATATACAGTCTGACATTTACACTTGAGAGAATGAACCCTGCAGGTCATCCATGGAATGGAAACAAATTCTCCATTCTATAATATCAAGATTATGTTTTTTTTTTTTTTTTTATTGAAATGGAGACAGCCATTCCAAGAGGTTCCATTTCATTCAAACTGGAACACTGTATTATTTAAATCATTACAATCACGAATGTAGTAAAATAATTGTATAATATGTAGTGGTTTTATATGAAGTCAAAACATCGATCGAGTTAATGGGAAATGTAAATTCTCTTTGGAACTACAAAGAGCTGGTCTCATATGCATAAAGACACTCACCCTCAGTAAACTGCAAGCGATCTTTCTCAAGCTCCCACAGTCTGATCTGATCTGTGATGGTTGGGGGAAGAACGGGGTTCTGAAAGACAGAATGACACGCAAACATGTTCATGCATTGAGCAGTGAATATTTGCATTGCAGTATAGAATTTTGAATGATAAGAATCAGCATATTGCACAAGGGAGACACCTAAGGGGCATCTGAAACTACAAGGAGGAACTAATGGGATTAATGCATTTTTAATTAAAGGGATTAATGAGATTTCAAATGAATCTTTTTTTTGATTAACAAAAACAAATGTTAAAAATCCTTAATCATTTCAATTTAGATAATTAAAAACAATTTTAATAATTCTTCATTATTATAAATTAAAGGGACAGTTCACCCAAAAAGGAAATTACTTACCCTCATGTCGTTCCAAACCCATTTTCGAAACACAAATGAAGATCATTTAAAAGAAACTTGAGAGGTTTCTGTCCCCCCCATTGAAAGGTAAACAAAACTTAAAATATCCAAATAGGTTATAAATAGTATTGTAGTCAAGACCAAGACCAGTGTGTGTTGAGACCATAGACTGTAAAAAAATATGGACGTAGTGTCCGTGACGTCACCCATAGGATTCTGATGAGCAGTTTTGAAGCGTAAAGTAGGGACGAGATGGCCGTTGCCATCTTGGCAGCGCGTCATCGCGCATCACTCCCAGATAACAGAAAATGGGCAAAAAGGCGGGACGTGGGCGGAGCTGAAGTGACACGATGACTAACAGACAGCAGATAAATGGCTATTCACCTGTCACTCGAAGTGGCCACGCCCTTAATTATGCAGAACTTTAAGGCTTTATATAATGTAAACGAATGAGTTATAAAAAAATTCACCCCCGTCACAGTTGTCATGAAGGGCAAAATTAGCCGTGTAGACCAAAACCACAATTTGTACCAGGCTGTAAACATGTTTTATTCTGCTGTAAAGTTGGGCATTTTAACATGGGGCTCAATGAGATTCTGCTCCCTTCTGGAGCCTGTCCCTAGTGGCCAGTCGATGAATTGCAGTATATGTCACTTCCGTATTGGCTTCAAGAGAAACTGCGGGAGGCTGCCGCTTGGTTGAGACGAAGACAAGGCCAAGAATTTGACGGGTTGAGATCAAGACAAGACCAAGACCAGGGCAAAACCGAGTCAAGACCAGTCCAGCACTCCTTAAATTCCATTAAATCTACACATCTACTGCTGCCCGAGAGAAGTCTTATATTTAATCAATAAATACAATTCGAATAATGAGACACTATAAAGGAGCTGATACCAATCAAATAAAATCACTAACAACAAAATGAATCTTTGCACATTAGTGGTGACACAGATGTTGCATCTGAATTGGTATAATTACAAATAATGTGAAGATTAATGTTTTAAAAATAAAATGTTGCTCATTGACCATTTGTATAAAATCACATTTGCAATCATGCTCATATTTATGAAAACAGCTCTCTTGCTTTTGTTATATTGCTTAATTATATTATATAAAAACAAAAACATTTCGTACAAGTACTATATTGAAATAATTACATTTTGTTGACATGTGTATTAAATGTTGCACAACAGTAACAAAATAAATCAAATTAGAAATTAGATTTACATTCAATCGCATTAATGATGTTAACAAATAAATCAGACAATGCACCGGCAATTAAATGTTTGTAGTGATTTGATTTAGTCTTGTCCTCTTAGTCTAATACAGAGACAAGACCAAGAACAGGCGTCGTAAAGGCGTTGTAAAACAAATCCATATGAATTGAGTGGTTTAATCCAAGTGTTGTGAAGAGATATGATCGCTTTATATGATGAACAGAATTAATTTAGGCTCTTATTCACAAATAAACGCATTTATATAAAGCATCACATATGGTAACGCACAATCTATAAAAAACAGAGGTATGTTTTAGCATGTTACGCATGCTTCCATGTTCCATAAAATATATGTATTTATGCATGTTTGAAAATCAATGTTTAGATTGTAAATTAATTCACTGTACATATATAGATTCGTTTTACGACACCTTTATAAGCTTTTTGGATTTTTTCAATTTTGGTTACCTGAACTTTCAAAGGATGAACAGAAACCTCTCAGGTTTGATAAAAAGTATCTTCATGTGCGTTTCAAAGATGAGTGAAAGTCGTAAAGGTTTGGAGTAAAATGGTGGTGAGTAAATGATGACAGAATATTTATTTTTGGGTGAACTATCCTAACCCTTTAATAATTAATTACAAATAATGTTTAATAAATATTTATTAGGGCTGGGCGCGGGCGATACATTTTTTCAGCTTAACGCATTAAAAATATTTAACACAAATAACGCAGCGTCCGTTTTTATATCCATTTTTGCCTAGCGTTACATGATCACTCCTATTCATGTAAATGCTTCCAGGAGCGACAAGACCTGTCTGTGTGGCTGCGTCTCATGTCAGCTAATGGAGGGACACTCTGACACACACACACACACACACACACACACACACACACACACACACACACACACACACACACACACACACACACACACACACACACACACACACACACACACACACACACACACACACACACACACACACACACACACACACACACACACACACACACACACTCGATGCACAGACAGACTCGCGTCAGTCTCCTGCTCACATCGAGTTCTCTTTTGCTCTTGAACAAACAATAAAAAAACAACACAGAGAATTTTGAGTATTCTCATATTAGGAGTCTTAAATTAGTTAAATAACGTCTTAAATGAACTTAAAAAAATAGTTGTGAGGAAATGAGATGCGCGGGACAGCGCGTCAGATCCGCGTCATGTTCGTCAGCGGCCGTTCTTAAAGTGACAGGAGCACTGATTATGCCTGTCATTAATGTTCATCAAAGAACAACGGGAACAGAGAAAATTTCATTTATTATTTATGCTGTTAAGAAAGGTGTTTGATAACTATTACATTTCTGTATATGTCTAACAGGGAAGGCCATGGGTAAATATAACATTTATTATTTTGGGTTTATGTAAAGATTGTTTTAAGTTCACTTAAATTAAAAGTTGTTTTTTTAAAGCCTAATAAATGTTGAAATTGGGAGCTTTCAGTTATACTGTAATGTAACTTCATTAATGTTTCATAGAGACATTAGTATCAGTGATACTGGCCTTCATTCATAAAAATATGCCGTTACAACACATATTTAAAATATTCTGTCTTTAAATTGTTTATACATTAATTTGGAGAGTAACTGAAATTATTACAATATCAAAATATTAAAAACTTGCGATTAATCGCGATTAATTACAGAAAAAATGTGATTAATTCGTAAAAAAAATTTAATCGATTCCCAGCACTAATATTTATATTTTATATATTTAATCTATATCGCCCAACCCTATACACCAAGTTTGTTCAGTTACGGTTTAAATTTTAATTAAACCCTTTTTATTAGCACAATGATCAAATTAAACCTGTTAGAAATTACCTGTTTAACCATTACAGGGTGTGCTCGGGTCCTTAAGAAGTGAATGATCTGAAAATCATAAAATAAATGTAATTAAAAGGACATTGCAGTCTGCAGAGCAATAAGCTCTGAGTTACAGCGGCTGCATGCGGCTCTCACCTGCTGTGCAGTTATGCCGTTACTGATGGCCTGCTGCACTGACTCTCTGGTTACCTGAGCAACAACCAGGTTAGGAAACCGATACAGCATCTCACTAAATAGAGCTACCAATGCAATCTGGAGTTCAGAGTCTGTCGGACAGAGATAAAAGAAGCGTTTTGACTGATCTTGTGAAGCACAATGCCTTTAAGACATGTCAGTGTGTGTAATATGTGCCTTACATACTTGTGTAGGCATATACTCGATAATTTGTTTCTACAATGATGAAGCCTGTGTCCCCTGTTCCCGGTGTGGCTCCTAGTGCAGAACAGGCAGATCCAGAGGCAGGGCTTGCTGTGACTCCTGCAGATAGAGTTATGGCCAACCTCGTAGGGTAGTATCTCCTTGACTTCCTCTGTGAAAAGATGCAGGGAATGATGCAAACTGGTGCAAGTGCTTGTTTTAGACACATTTAAAGTGTAAAAATGTATAAGGTTACAAAATATTTCTATTTAATTTAAATGCAGTTTTTTTTATCTTTCTATTAAAGACATTTTATAAAGAAACAAAAAAATGATTTCTGAAGGCTCATATGACTGAAGTAAAGGCTGCTGAATATTTAGCATTGCCATCACATAAATAAATTACATATTAAAATATCTTAAAATAGAAAGCATTTATTTTAAATTGTAATAATATTCCACAATATTACTGTTTTATTGTATTTTTAATCAAATACATGCAGCCATAGTGAGCATTAAAGTCTTGTTTAAAAAAAAATGCAGACCCCCAATAATAATTAAAAAAAAAAGTAAGTTATTTTTTGACAAGGATCCTTTGAGATTCTAGATTGGTTCTAGTTCCTAGGAATTCTATTCCAAATCCTGTAGGCTACATATTTTGACTAGCGGGTACATATTTAGTTATTCAGTATTTTTCCATGACAAACCTTTCTTTGGAAAACCAGACCAAACTCTCGTAGATGCTGCAAAAATGTGAGCAGAGACTCACTCATGCCCTCCACAGAATAGTCCTGCAAGAAAAACAACAATCAAACTACAAAGCAAAACCTTTTAATAAGACCAAACATACCTTATGGGACTATGGCAGAATGGCTTCTTTAATTTAATTATGATAAGCAATGACTTTTACCTATGACTCATATGTTATTCTTGACATTGTAAAAGCAGAACTCACCCTACCAAGAGTGGAAAAACTCAGTTGGAACAAAAAGGAAAGAATCTCCACCAGGTCCATTCCTCTTGACTATGAAGGAGAGAGATTACACTGTTAATAAGGAGGTGGAACCATATTTTCATCACTCCAACCACATTTACATGCAGCCTAATAACAAATGAACAATCAGAATGAAAAGCCACACACTGGAATGAAAAGCCATCATGTAAACACCTTGGGGGTGGAGGGGGGGGGGGGGGGGGGGGATTAGACTGAAGTACAAGTCTTGAATAATTCACCAAACAGATGAGCAATTGCCATCCAAACATTTTTATCCGACTACTTTTTATGATCAGATTCATAAATTCCTTGTGTGTATACGCATAGTTGTGCAGGAACTCTCTAACCCAGCAATCTTTGCAAAGTACTCTCATCCAGATGTCTAGTTATTGAAGGAATCGGCATGAGGCCATATGTTTTCATACGATAGAGACAATTTTGGGGTGATGCTTCACATTGTCAACTTTTGTTAAGTAAAGTTAGCAAAGCGAGAAGAAAGCAATGTTTTTCAATATGTTAAAAAGGCAAACACACTGTTGTGCCATGCTAAGTTGTTTATCTTTCTCTGACAGGACTCAGAAGCTTCTCGCTGCTATTGCACTTTTTGCATGCGCATAAATGTTCTTCATAATTTCAACTGGGTACATGTGAATCCGCAGTTGGATTAATCTGTGCATGTAAACTATTTTATGATACACAAAAATCATAATTAGGGATGGCGAAAACTAAACATTTTCTTGACCGACCACCGAGCCTCATTAGCCGGTTGAAACCGGTTAACCGATTAGTAAAAAAAATATGCTGCGCTATTTGAAATAACAGCCGCAACTCGCGAGCCGCGCCTGCAATTTCGCAACTCTGTCGCATCTCTGCCTCCCGCTCTCTCACACACACACACACACTGTCCAGGCGCCGCCGCCTGCCTTCCACTCACGTCAATTATTTTAAAATCCCCTACAGCGCGAAACATGAGTCCCGCAAACGCGGCGCTGAGGAGCTTGTTTAATCGGAGGACAAATGGCTCCTTAGTTTCGAAATGGTTTGGGCACAAGGTGATCGCGTTGAAAATAAAGGCTATTGTCTAGCGTTAGAAGCTCATTCGAAACATTGCCGCGACTCATTTAAGATAATGACAGCTCCGAAGAGACGCCGCTTTAGTTCGAGGTAGTGCTAACAATAATAAAGAAAGATGATGATCAACACCTTATGTGTTACCACTGAAATGTAGATGTAATATATTTAGATGATGTGCTAAGTACTGTATTTAAGCACTGTATCACACAAGTTGCAACTTACATCTGAAGCTGAACAATGAAGCATTTGCTGACGCGTTTCATGCATTATTTATGGTGTGAGCACATTCAAGCGGTTCAGAAAATATTCATCTGTAATATCGGTTATAAATAATAAATACAAATTATAAAGACACATTTTGGCTAAGTTGTTTATTTCTGAGTGTTATGCTGCCTTCACGTGCTCTCTGAATTATTGTAAATAGGAGTTTCCTAGGTAAAAATTGCACGTGAACGCGCTCCACCCCTCGAAATATGAACGAGATGAGTTCATACTTCATAATCACGACTTTAGAAGTGGGAATTGTCAAATTTCCGATAGCACGTGAAGGCAGCATTACTTTCACTTACTTTTGTTATTTCCAAGCTGGTAAACTGAAATATTGCGCATGATTTGAGATATGTTTTCCACGCAGGTTGTAAGAGAGGCTATGACAGTTCATAACACAGCAAGCGTTCACCATTCTAATGTGTTTTTAACTGTATAATACAAGTTTTAAAGTCTACCTCCACTATTACTCATTCTCTAATGTAGTGTCTGTGTCCTAAAGTCCGCGAATGCATTGCGTTGGTGACGTCACGTTCCCATTCTCTATAAATAGCCTAATTTAGAGATCACTTTTTTTTTTTTAACCGACAACCGACAACTTTGATCGGTTAACGTTGATACGGTCAACCATCGGTCAAACGGTCATCGGTTAACATCCCTAATCATAATGTAGGGGACATTTAATGTACAGATTAAATATGTCGTACACTGACCTGTGCTGTGTTGAGGTACTGCAGGGTGAAGTACCACAGCTGAGATGCTGTGTCCAGCAGTAGGAACTGAAACCCTGCTGATGTGATACAAGGAGCCTCACCAACCTCGCTGAGAGAGAGAAAACAGATCAAGATCATTTTTTGTCTACCCTTCATATTTGCTCTACTTTGGTTGGTGCATCAGTGGAGTGATGGTGTGCTCTACCTCCTCATAAGCCCAGCCTGTGTGAGAAGCTGGGCCAGATCCTGGCTGACGGCTGCGCTAGGAGATCCCACCATGAAGTGAAGAATGACCTCCCAGCGCTCCATGGCATAGCGGTCGAGACTCTCTACATCCCTTGCATGGCGATCGGGACCCAGGTTGCTACCCTCATCTGACCACGGTTTACCACTGACAAGGATAAAAGAGAACATGAATCCAGAAAAACCTGCTGCCGCAACACTATGATGGTTGTCAATTAAAACCGTGTTCCTCACCCGCCTAGAAGTGCTATTCTCAGGTTGTCTTTAAACACAGGGTTGAGCACAAAGCCTTGAAGTCCACCCTGAAGCTGCTGACTGTGCCAGAGTCGTAGACCGGTTAACACAGACACACACTGATCGTGGTCTCTTGGAAAAGCAAAGACACCAACATATAAGAAAGAGACTTTTCAAAATGTGGGGTCGATTGTTTGTATTTTGGGCATTTTCTTGTCTGTAATGTTGCTGTTTGAGCATGAAAACAATCTGCAAGTTACAAAGTCACTCTAAAGGAAGTTATTCTCTTTATCAGTAAGCACTGTTTCTGAACTCCCTGAAACACCTTGATTCTTAAGGTTTCTTCCAGGAACATACACGTTACAATAACCCTCATTTAAATCATGACCACACAAGGCATATGCAAGGGCTGAGGCCTGGTTGAGTTGCGTTAGTAGTGTGTTGAAACTCCCGGTTATGGTAAAGGGGCGTGATATTTCTGAAACATGCTCGAGGTGGTTAACAAATTACAACACACTGGTCCAGCCGATCAATTATGCTTTTCGGAAGTGGGTTTTCATAGGGGAAGAAGCTAAACAGAGCATCACTGACAGACTGCAACAATGTAAAAATACAACATTCAAGCATGAAAACCTATTCTACTGAAAGGTTGGATTCTGAAATCCACTGACGCTTCAATATACCGATATATATCCATATTAAATTCATAATCAAAGCCTTAATCAATATTTATCCTCCAATATTAGTATAATGATTTTTAATGATTCTTTCCAGTTATGATATTGCTTAATCAAAATAACCACTGAGTGTTTGTTTCTTCCTTGAAGAAAAATTTATGTTTTCTAAAGTTTGTTTTTGGTCTCTGAGTGGTGACTGAGGGTCTGTCCTAGGGACATTTCAGTTATGTGTTTGGATTTTGGCGGCATCACACACCCCTAACCTGAGAGGAGTGCAGTAACAGTGCTTGCTCACTTAGCCCGGCTTCCAGAGATGAAATATGGATCGGTCTTTCATTTTTATATAATATTTATTCCTTTCATATTTCCTTTTACTGGAAAACTAAAGAATTGTATGAATATTGCCTGCACTATTGTCTGTACCTCTCACTGAGAGAAAGCATATGTTATCAGTATTTTTTGGGGAGAATTCTGGTTTGAGCTGGAGCTCAACCAACTTCAACCTTGGAGAGATTGTATCTCTGTATGTGCGTAATATTCTATGTTACAGATCAGTATTGGAGGTGGATTACGGGCATCCTAAGAGATGGATGGACTTGTTGTTCTGGGCAATTGGCGCCTGCTCCAGATCTGAAAGGTCACTATGTGCACTATGTGAAACTGCAAACTATTCTTCAGTACATTTTTATTTATTTAATTGCACTCCTGACTCTTGGTCTTAATTTTTCACTACTGGTCCTGGGTCCTAAACAGTTACCCTTACACTACCTAAACAAGATTTTGTGAAAGGGCAAAATAATGGAATTGTGAAATGGCCTCTTTAATGTATTTGAAAGAAGTCTCTTATGCTCACAAAACTTCATCATTTATCTGATGAAAAATACAGGTGCTGGTCATTTAATTAGAATATCATCAAAAAGTTGAGTGCTGTACATGCTCATACTTTTCATGTTCATACTTTTCAGTTGGCCAAGATTTCTAAAAATCCTTTCTTTGTATTGGTCTTAAGTAATATTCTAATTTTCTGAGATGCTGAATTTGGGATTTTCCTTAGTTGTCAGTTATAATCATCAAAGTTAAAAGAAATAAACATTTGAAATATATCAGTCTGTGTGTAATGAACGAATATAATATACAAGTTTCACTTTTTGAACGGAATTAGTGAAATAAATAAACTTTTATATTCTAATTATATGACCAGCACCTGTACAGTAAAAAAAGTACAATTGTGAAATATTACAATTTGAAAGAACTGATTTCTATTATAATTTATTCCTGACGGAAATGTGGAATTTTCTGCATCATTACCCCATCTTCATTCTCACATGATCCTTCAGAAATCATTATATTTTGATGAATTGGATTAGAATGATAGAAATAACTATTGTACTTACTTTTGACTGTCTTTTTTAACCCAAAGTGCCACTGCGGCCTGTGGAAGTGGGTGGTCTAAAAACAGCATTCGCATCACATAATTCTTTGCCAATGCTGGAAGTTCCCTGTGTGCAGATGAAAATGAGAATGAGGCAATTTAGTATTATGAGATTTAGTATTATATCAGGGTTGAGGACATTGAGGGAGACAAGTCCCCGCCAAAATTAGAAATGGTCAAATTGCCACACGTTTTGCATTTATTACATATTAGGCATACACATACACTGCCGTTCAAAAGTTGATCGGTAAGATTTTTAATGTTTTTAGAAGTCTCTTATGCTCACCAAGGCATTTATTTAATAAAAAATACACACACAAAAAAACGGTAATAATGTGAAATATTATTAAAATGTAAAATAAGTTTTCTATTTGAAGATATTTTAAAATGTAATTTATTTCTGTGATGCAAAGCTCTTTTTTCAGCATTATTACTCCAGTCTTCAGTGTCACATGATCCTTCAGAAATCATTCTATGATGATTTGATGCTCAAGAAACATTTATGTGTCAGAAAGATGAAAACAGACAAGGTAAGTCAATGAATATGGTTTATTGCAGAGAAAACCGGAGGTAGAGTGGAGAGACAAACAGGTGAGAGGATATGCTTATGATAGTTGGTGATCTTTTGAACAGATGATCCTGGCAGGCACAAATGAATGGACACAGGCAGACAGAAGACTAATTCAGGTAGGTTCTCAGGTGAGCAAGACAGGATAGGTCATGTGTGCTTGTCATAGAGAGACCAGACAATAGTGAGGTGGAAGGTGACTGCTTAAATGCAAGGTGTGATGAGGCTGATTGCTGTCAGATGCGGGGGATGGTGGAGTGTGTGCAGGTGGTGAGCAGAGAGGATTATGGGAAGTGTAGTGCAGATGTAGTGAGTGAGCTGGTGACTGTAGCGTTATGATTATTAACAATGTTGAAAACAGTTGCGTAAAACATTTTTTAGGATTCTTTGATGAAAAGAAAGTACAAAAGTACAATGTTGTACTACCGTTCAAAAGTTTTGTGTCAGTAAGAATTTATTTATTTTTGGTAAAGAACTTAAAGACATTAATACATTTATTCAGAAATTTCAATTCAATTCAATTCAATTGATTAAAACGATCAAATGTGACAGTAAATACATTTATAATGTTACAAAATATTCTATTTAAAATAAATGCTTTTCTTTTGAACTTTCTATTCATCAAAGTATCCTGGAAAAAAAAAAAAGATTTCACAGCGGTTTTTAACACTGATAATAATCATAAATGTTTCTCATGTGTCAGTGAAGACTGGAGTAATAATGCAAAAATTCAGCTTTGCATCACAGAAATAAGTTACATTTTAAAATATATTACAATAGAAAACAGTTATTTTACATTTTAATAATTTTTGACAATATTACTACTTGTTTATTTAATAAAATAAAAGCAGCCATGGTGAGCATAAAAGGCTTCTTCTAAAAACATTACAAATATTACCGATGCAAAACTTTAAATGGCAGTGTATATTATTTGCAAATAGTTTACTTTATAATTGATTATTTTATACCTACAATAAACCTGGCATTTTTGCCATTCTTATTTCTTTTTCGTTATTCCCTTAAATCCCTTTTAATCCTTTAATTATTTCATTTCTTTAAATAAAGAGAAAGACCATTAACTTAATACCCACCCACACAAAAAAACAAACAAACAAAAAAGGTTATGGCCATGTATTATATAATGGGCTCAGAAAAGTATTTGAACAATTAAGCCACATATGAAATTTGTGAATGTTATTAGATTAGATTTTTTTTTTTTAAACAGTGGCACCTGAAAACAATCCTAATGTTAGAACTGTGTTACAATTCAAAACTGTCACAGACCTCTTTGTAAGAATTGTTATGGCTTGAAAAGTACAAAAAGTTTAAATAAATGTCATCTGCCTTTATATTACCTAATTAAATAACATTCATACATGTAAATATATATATATATATTAAAACACTAAAGCAAGATGGACCTGTATACTGCCAGGCATGTTGCTGGGTGATTGTAAAGCCTGTCGAGGACCTCAGGGCTCAATTCCTTTAGATACTCATGCAAGTTCTTACACTGCAGCTGGACGCGAAACTTCATCTGCAAATCAGGGCAAAAAGATGAATACGATGCAAAAGATGACTGCATTAAATCTTCTGTAATTAAAAATAATTATCACTGATATTTTTGCACATAGAAATCTGTGACTGAGGCGTTCAATGAATAAAACTTAAAACTAAATACATTTAAAAACAGAGGTCAACATCAACGAATACCGTGAAGACGACATTTAATAAACAATGAAACCTTGAGACGTTTGTGTCCAACCGTTAATGTGGAACGTACTAAAAGCTAAATTTATCTTAAATACTGTATATCGTTAAAAAAAATAATTTAAATTATAGTCGGCAGGCTTACCTTGTTTCACATGTGTCAGGGAGCAAAATACAGTGTATTAAATGATGTGAATCATTTTATTTCTTCATTAGCATTCATCTACGCATTCAGTGAGGATAGTATGAAGCCATGTTGAATGATCACGTGATCGCCGAAACAAGGAGTCTGATTGGTTGACGTGCCGTGCATGGGGAGACTTTTCGATAAACTGTACTTTTTTTTGGTAAACTTTTTAATAAAAATATGGACTTATATTTGGTGGTTTTTGAATGAATGTATTTTTAAAATATTTATTATAAACGTAAACTGTATAATATAAATTCTAAATAAACCTTTCAAAAAAGGACTCACACACATTCTTTTTATTTATTATTATTTTTAATTACATTGTGGACATATAAACACATTTTTAATATTTCATAATATTTCAATTCTGGCAACCAATAAATGTAAAAGACAAGAACAGCAGCAAATATAATTTTCTCATGAATCCTCCTTTTCTTGGTACCTGTAACAGAAATAAAACAAATCATTTTTCCTGTCAGTACACTGATTGAACTGATGGCAATTATAATCACTTAAAACAGTGTCTAAACTGTTGGGATACATCTAAATAAATGTGCATAATTACCTGCAGTGTATACACGTGAAGAAGACGGTCTGCCCTTCATCTGCAGATCTCATCTGTCTTGTATGATACACCATTCCCTCTTTATTACAGCGAGAACATCTCCTGTCAATCTGATGAAATGTTTGCAGAAAATGAGAAACAGGCGAAAAAGTCTATTGGGTGACATTACAAACAGAACTAATAGTTTTCAATAATTAATTACTGTATTTTGAAACAACTTACCACTGGCCCCTTCAATTCAGCATCTTCCACACTTTCACCAGTGCTGGAGCTCTGGTCCAAAGGATTAAACACCACCGACGACTTAATAACTTGACCTGTGAATTCTGAGAGAGAATCCAACAGATAATTCATTTATTTGTTTATTCCATAAATCAGGAGTTTTCAAAAATTTTGTTATAATGTAAAATATATTTTTTATTATATATTTATATTAGTGCTGTCAAATCAATGAATCACGATTAATCACATGAGTTGCATCCAAAATAAAAGTGTGTGTGCTGTGTATAATTAATATGCATATATAAATATGATAAATACACACGTGCATGAAAATATTTAAGAATAATATGTTATATTAATATATGAGAAATGTATATATATATGTCACATTTAACAAGAGGCTTATAAATTTCTAGAGCTTTACTGTTAAAGCAAGCTAAGTGTACACAATGCATAATCATCCCCTTGTTCAACAGGAAATCGACAAATAATAACATTTTGTTGAACCATTGAGTCTATCTATTCCCTTTCTTGAAAACGGTAAAACACAGACATTTTAAAAACTCTGCTTGCATTGGCACACACCTTGTATATGATGTAATAAAACAGTAAATATCTAAACAATTCAATGAGAATGGTTAAATACAATAAAGTATAGACCCAAATAAACATTTTAAAAATAAGTCTGTTTGTGTGTGGCCAACTTTTTTTTTTCATGATAAAGTTGACCTTTGCATGGAATTGCCCATATACATATACATATATATACATACATACATATACATATACATATATATATATATATATATATATATATATATATATATATATATATATATATATATATGACATTACTTTTTGTGACATTAAAAACATCTCTCTCACCTTTAACAGGGATTTCGAAAGAGCATCGAGGGCAGGTAATAGTACTTTTCCTGTCAGGCACTGGGAGAATGTTCCCACATTCAGGGCAAAAGTCGAGGTCACCTCTAAAACATGACATTGCTGAAGGAAAACAGACTACAGACTTTACACACTACATCCACAGCGTTCGAAACAGTTAGGACTTCTGTAACTAACACATGAGTAACAAACGTGTCACACGTGTCCACATAAACATAACTTACTTATCAAAGCTCAAACACAGTTGTCTTAAACTTGCCGGCGGTAAAGGTGTTGCTACATCTACGCTATTTTCAATAATAACAACACGATTTCTTCGCTAGAAACTGAGACGTCTCTTCTGAAGGCAGTTCATGCAGCTCCACATGTTGGGTCCCTTCATCAAAACACTCATTCGTCGCATGTTGATGACGTTGCCAACGTATCCAGCAGGTGTAGTGAAATCCAACTGCTTCATACAGCATTTCGAGGTAACTAACTGCGATTATTTAATACTAAAACAATTCAAAAATCAACACGGGAAGTGACAATAGACTGTATATTCCGTTAGAAAACACAGGAGTACTGTGTTATAGTGTATGATTTGGCCCGTTGCGTATCTTGGGCTAAATGGATAAGCTGCAGCTAATATGTGATATAGGCCTGGTTTCACAGACAGGGCTCATCCAATTAGGATATTTAAGTAGCTTTTATAAACATTCAGACAAAACAGTGGCACTGACATATTTTAAAATATGACAGTTCAAGCTGCTGTAAGTTAAAACAGCTCAAACGTGCATTTTGGTCTGGGACTGGCTTAAACCGGGGGAAAGTTTCTTAGTTTAAAGCAAACTGCCCCCTTAATTGCTTGCGTATTAATTAACATAAAACAACAGCTTTAAATGAATATTAATATCTAGCATATAATACTGGATAATTTTATTTTAGCATTTAATGGCTGTTATAATTAAGCTTTGTTTAATCTCTAAGCCTGTGTATGTCATCAAATCTAATAAAATAACACACAAACACACATTTACAATTATAATGTAAATATGTAATCAAATCTAATAAAAAAATATAGTATTTTATTTAGATTTGATAACATTCACATTTTATTAACACACATACATGTGTATATATATGTAGTAAAATGTAAATTATGTCAAATAATAATACACATAATACGCAGATAATAGATATATCCATGATTAACCGAAAGAAGCGCTATCCGTTACTCCAACATATCTTACATCATAGTTTTGCATTTATTGTTGTCTTATTCCAATCTCTCTGCAAGATGACGGAGAACGATGTTGAGAATGAGCTGTTGGACTATGAGGAGGATGAGGTTGATGCAAATGTTGCTGGGGATGCAGGGCTTGGACACAACGACGGCATCATATCCATCAGGAAAGGAGGGGTCAAAGGGTCATATGTGTCCATCCACTCATCAGGATTCAGGGATTTCCTTCTCAAACCAGAACTCCTGAGAGCTATAGTGGACTGTGGCTTTGAGCATCCATCTGAGGGTGAGCAATTCTACATGTGCTCATGATATGATCCTTTGATATCACTCAAGTTTAATTAAGGATATATTTCTGTTTTTCCTCTTTCAGTTCAGCATGAATGCATTCCTCAGGCGATCTTGGGGATGGATGTATTATGTCAGGCCAAGTCTGGAATGGGGAAGACGGCTGTCTTTGTGTTGGCCACCCTTCAGCAGCTGGAGCCAGTGACCGGTCAGGTAACAGCTCTCTTTTAAAAGGCTCTGAAAACAAAGAACTAAAACATAAATAAAGTGTGCTTTATGTGTCGGTCAACAATTTGGGCTTCACCAGTAATTGCTCTCACATAGGTATCAGTGTTGGTGATGTGTCATACCCGAGAGCTGGCATTCCAGATCAGCAAAGAGTACGAACGCTTCTCCAAATACATGCCTACTGTCAAGGTAGGAATATTTATATGGCAAATACTATAAAAACTGTTCTGATCTGTACTCTAGAAGACATTTGGGGTAGATTTAAAAAACTTTCAATTCACGAGTTGGAATTAAATAGAATTGCGCAGATGGATATGCGGAATGCATTTCTCAACCGATTAGATATCTTTATCTGAATTTGTACTGTCAAAATAATTAACACAACCATCAGACTTTACCAAATTTATTTTTGCATACAGTACCAAAAATGTCCACCAAATTGTTCACATATAATGGTAAAGAAAAATAATGGCTGCAGCATCTTTATAAAAATATATTTTTTTTTTAACTGATGATTACTGTAGTTTTTTTGGTTGTTTTTTTTTTTTACACAAATTTCACCAAAATTATATAATATATTTTAGTAGGGGATTTTACAATTAAAGACCCATCGACCAGATATTATGAATGAAGACCAGGAGTCAAGAGATGCAATCAATTAAAGAACATTTTGCTGAAGAATTGTTTGGAGGTTCATCAGCAGAAGTCAGCTTCAACACTCAGCAAGGAGTTCTTAGGCTGCTTTGCCGTACATTCACGAATCCACTGCAATTTTACTTTACACAGGGTACTAAGTTACGTCATTACTTCAGGTTGAATGATTCTGATTGGTTAAGTAATAGATTGTTGGGGTAACAGTTTAGGACCCAGGACCAGTAGTGAAAAATGAAGACCAAGAGTCAGGAGTTAGATTAATTAAAGAAAGATTTACTGAAGAATAGTTTGCAGTTTCATCCGCAGAAGCCAGCTTCAAGTCTCACAAGGAGTTCGTAGGCTGTGCTCCCTCTAACAGTCTCCCCGCCTCCGCCTAACGTACATACAATGTCTGAACAGTTATACTGTTTTCAAGGTCTAACCACGTCATTATTGTCATGTGGAATGATTCTGATTGGCTCCAACAACATGCACGTAAGCAACTTCCCGCACGTAAGCAACTTCCCACACGTAAACAGATAGGAGCACATATCACAAAAAATGCGTAGACTCGTTGTCGCCCAGTCCTTGATTTAGATTACAATGACCTCGGAGGTCACAGAAAGATGTCTCCAGGTCTGACATCGTCTGCAGAAAAGTCCATCTCCAACACTGGATCTGCAAAGATCATACAACGCACATACACACAAAAGCTCCAAAGAGTAACAGTTTGCTCAAGGTTGAGAACATCTTAACTAACTATCAACAAGCACTTCCAAAACATGCTGATACTACATTTTAATACAGAAGTGAATTTATTCTTTTAATAAGAAAAGAACATAAAAGAGGTACATTTCTCTGAGTCCCCAAAAAGTCTTTTTCTAATGATTGCTCCAACAGTGGACCTTTTTTCACCAAGCCACTTGGCAATTTCCCCGTAGCCTTTTCCAGCCTTGTGGAGGTGTACAATTTTGTCTCTAGTGTCTTTGGATAGCTCTTTGGTCTTGGCCATGTTAGTAGTTGGATTCTTACTGATTGTATGGGGTGGACAGGTGTCTTTATGCAGCTAACGACCTCAAACAGGTGCATCTAATTTAGGATAATAAATGGAGTGGAGGTGGACATTTTAAAGGCAGACTAACAGGTGTATGTATGTATGTATATATATATATATATGGATGGATCAGCTTTAATGCACTTATAAAAATAATTAAAGCCAGTAAATGTCATAAGTTTCAAAAGTAACAATTCGAAATGTATAATTTAACTTACAGTCTGAAAATCAAGTCATTTTCTGTTGCTGTTTGGATGTAGTAAAACTCTCACAGGCAGAAAACATCTGGGTCATGCTTGCATTTTCTTCTGTCACTGGCCATAATATTTTGTAAGAAAGTGTATATTGATGTGTGACTTTTAATGGCGGAAATGAAATGTTTTTACACTGTAAAATGAAAGATATTTTATTAAACATAATTTTTAATAGCCATTTAAAATAATAATAATAATAATATCATCTAATGTTTCTTCACATATTTATGGGTAATCCCATACGATTAATAAAACCTACACTTATAATTACATTTCAATACACTTACCCTTCTTGTTTGCCACGTCACTGTAAATTCAGAAGTTTAATTTCAAAGACACAAACTTTTCTCAAGTGCGTTTGCTTACGCTGTCTCTCTCTCCCCCAGGTGGCAGTGTTCTTTGGGGGTTTATCTATAAAGAAGGATGAGGAGGTGCTGAAGAAAGAGAGCCCTCATGTGGTGGTGGGAACTCCTGGACGTATTCTAGCTCTGTCTCGCAACAAGAGCCTCAACCTGCGACACATCAAGCACTTCATCCTTGATGAATGTGACAAGATGCTGGAGCAACTTGGTGAGCTTTTTATTGAGAGAGACTATGGCTGTGTTCTGAAATCGGAATTGACTTGGTGAATAGTGTGCAGTACACTGTGTACTGCCTACTTTATCTTTAAAAGCATTAAGTGAAACAGTAGGCATTATTCCACGATAACCAGTAGAATGCTACATTGACACATGACCTTTGTGCAGTTGTATGAAATAAATGGTGACTGCATTTTAATTCAGTTTTAAGTAAAAATGTCAACTTTTGACAGTCAAATCAAATAATCACACTAAAACACAAGGTCAAGTGCACTGCATTGTGGGATAGAACATTCTGTTCATTGTCCTTTGTAGTTCACTGCACATTATCTCTATTTTTGAAAGGTTTCTGTGCACACTATTCATACTGACACTATATAGTTCAGAAACAGTACAATGCTGATAATTGCAACATGACATTCAGTAATTCGTTTTTAATAATATAAATGCATTTTTGTTATACTGTCCCCTGCAGACATGCGGCGTGATGTCCAGGAAATCTTTCGTATGACTCCTCACGAGAAGCAAGTCATGATGTTCAGTGCTACCCTGAGTAAAGAGATCCGTCCCGTCTGCAGAAAGTTCATGCAAGATGTAATTACGCCTCTCCTACTTCTACCATGTCAACAGCTCCTTCCCTTCACAAGACCACCTCATGTACACCTGAAAGAGATCCATTTAAGGCCTCCCTGAGACATCATAACGCTAAATGCCCCTCTCCTAATCACAGACTGTTAACTAATAGAGGCACAGTGAAAAAGATGTTAAATCCTTAATCCCCGCCTCAGCTGGCAGCGCTGCATCGGCATTGGCAAACAGTCACCGTCCGTTTGGCCAACAGATAATGCAACATCCATCAGGCTCAATCCTCTGTAAATTTAAATAGGTCCTTTAACAACCTTTGCTAAAGTCATGAAGAGTCCATTTAATATATTTTAAACAGAGTAAGAGGATGTCTTTAAGGGAAGGATGTAGTGTATCTTCAAATACACTTCAGGGCCATAAATCAAAGCATAAACGCATCTTTTAAAATCATTTAGGGACTTAAGAGTTAAAAATGAAAAACCTCAACCTAACTCTAACAAAATCCTTCATATTTAAATAATACTTAACTCGCAGTATCTATTTATCAAGACAGATTGCTTTAGTTCCTGCTCGACTGTAATTCCAGCCTGGAGATTTGTCCTCAAATAACCTTTAATTAAAAGAAGCACTTGTTGGAGCTTCATGAATTCTGTTGCCAGCTGCCAGAGACTCTCAAGGGGCATAAAACTAAAACTGATAAAGTATCGGCCCAACAAAGCAAGCCAGCTGCTAAAAACTACATTAGATTCACTACAAACTGGCACTCCAGGGCTGCAATTAATTACTCTTTAACAAAGCAGACAGCACAATGAAATCATCTGAGGAATAAAGCGAAACAAAAAGATTCAGTCATTGGCAGCATAAATGAGTTCAGGTGGACCAGCCAATGATGGATCAGCTCTTCATCAATCCAGCTGACAGTCTGTGATTAGCACAGTTCCTCATCTGCCCCCAAGAAAAAAGAAAAAAGTGTCTGTTTCTAAGTTAAAGTCAAGGCAGTGAAACTGGTCCGAAACAGAGAAGAAAGTATGCGCGGGTGTCAGGGACAAGACAAGAAAGAGAAAGGGAGGATTAAGCTGCGGAAGACTGGACCGAGAGGGATGAGATGATGAAGAAACTTAGAGGAGAGAGGAGATATGCGCGGGTGTAGATAGACGCTCTTGAAGAACCATTAGGTGGCAACTGAAAGCCGTGACTCAAACAGCAACCATCAATAGTAATATTCAATTTTGAGCACCTTTTTAAACAATTCTGAATGACTTGAGGGGCATTGCCTCAAAGCGCCGTGGCTTTACTAAGAACAAATTCCTGTTGCACCATAATATACTATCAAATAATTACTCTCAAAACTGATTCAGACATACTCAATTAGTGAGAGATACTATACATAAATACTATGCACATTGAGATGCTGCCTAATGTAATCAACTGATTTGAGGTCAGCATTAGTAGGTTGAAGACAATATAGTATAATGAGCTTTAGACAGACCAGCTCAGCAGCAAATAGAGGATTGATTGGCAGAAAGTGAAGATAGATTTGCCTTAACATCTCTAAGGTAAGTGCAAAGATGTGTTATACACTAATAAAGGTAGAGTGTAGTGCTTTTGTTGTGGGCCCAATAGTGATAGAACAGAATTGTGAACCCAGTTACTTTTACTTGGCTATTTGGCTACTACCACTATTTGTTATTCTTCCCACAACCCTTGTATTAGTAGCCCAGATCCTAAAACATGAGTCTCCCACCTGCACGGATAGATCAGATTGAGGATGTTCTCTGTATATTTAACTAAGCAATCTGGTGGACGAATTTGGCCTTCTGAATAGATTTGTTAGAACATCCTACTGCTAAAGGTTACACTGTTGCAGTAATAATGAGGTTGTGTTTGAGTGTTTACATGAAGTCAACATGAAACGGAACGAAAATAGGAAAAAATAAAAAGGTGGAGCTGGACTTGGATGGTAAAAAAGTGGACAGACCATACTGGGATAAACTTAACTGAAACACCACTGGAACATGCTTAAAGGGATAGTTCACCCAAAAAGAAAAAAATAAATCCAATGGGGCCCATCAACTGTTTGGTTACACATATTCTTCAAAATATCTTCTTTTGTGTTCAGCAGAAGAAAGAAATGTTTGGAACAACTTGGTAAATTATGAATTTTCATTTTTGGATGAACTATCCCTTTAAGACTATTTATCTCATAGTTTTTTTTTTTATATCTGTTAATTGTTATCACTATAATTTACCACATTAACAGATATACTGAACGGCTGCTTTCCCAGTAGCCTAAAATAATAAGTTTGTTTAAATGCACTTTAAAAATTAGTTTTCAGTCAGACAGAAGCAACTATTCATATTTTTAAAATGTTATGCAGATACTTTAGTCCAGCTGAAATTGTGGAATCGGAATAGATAATGTGATTCCTAGATCATTCATAATGCATATGAACACGTTAAGCCACGTTCGGGCTGTCAGCCCAAATTCGAATTTTGTGCATATCTGATTGGAACCCGATCATAGTTAGCACGTGTGAATGGCAAAAAAAATCACATAAAATGCGATTTTTACATATCGGTTTTGAGCTACGTTCATATGTTTCATAATTCCTATTCAAATTGCATTTCTGTAAATCCATTTCAGTCTAAACACTCTAATCTGATTATTTCTGGTTTATGCCACTTTCTCACAGCACGTAAAACTTAAACATGTTAACTAGGAAACATGCCGAAAGTCGCTGCAGAGACAAGTTTGCGGTGTTGCAAAGTGCTGATCGAGCAGAAAATTACTATATAATGTAGTTTTGAGAATGGCTAAGACGAATGTTCGACATAAAGCCACGTATAACAGCCTCCTACGTTTCTGCCGCCGCCTCAGATGTAGTCCAGCGCGGTGGCTACATGTTGTAAATAAGGCCCCGTTTACACTAGTGCGTTTTCGTTTTAAAACGCATTACTTTTGCTATGATTATGGCTGGCGTCTACACTAATTCTGCATTTTTGAACCTCGAAAACAGATACTTTCAAAAATGCTGCAGACCCCGTTTTAGTTTGAAAACTCCGGGGTTGTGTTTCAGTGTAAACGGGCCAAAACGGACACTTTTGAAAACAATGGCGTGGCTGCCCACATTATGCTACCGGAACATGACAGGCTGTGTTTCCCAAAAGCATTGTACGCCTTAGTTGATCATAGAGACTGTTGGTGGCTATTGTTACATTTCTTTTGGGAAACCCAGCCCAGAGCCGTCTCTCTCAACGGCTCTGTATCATACCAGCCTTGACGACCGTGTAAACAATAACATGGAGACGGAACTGCATGCTTTGTTGATTTTGTGGTCCTTTTTAGCAGCCTATGTGCAGTTAAACACTGTATTGTATAATACTGCAACTGTCTACATGCACTAGAGGCAACTGTTTACATTTGTAAGCGCATGCCCAGTGTGCATGAACAGTCACGTGACATGCATTTTCAGTGGAGCAGTGTAGACAGAGTTCATTTCTTAAACATTCCAGTGTAAACGAGAATCATTTTCATTTTAAAACAAAAACGCACTAGTGTTAACATATGCCTATCAACGCAATGTCATTGCCATAGAAACCATTGCAGATATTACTGTAAACAAAAGCACTACGAGACACATAAATCTGACCAGAACAGTAGTGATACACAGTGTGGACAGTCAATAATTTTTGTCAGATTCTAATCGGATCCACAAATAATCAGATTTGGACTAAGTGGGAACATAGCCTTAGATCAAATTCCAATCGGATACACAAATAATCAGATTTGGACTAAGTGGGAACATAGCCTTAGATCAAATTCCAATCGGATACACAAATAATCAGATTTGGACTGACAGTGTGAACATAGCCTTAGATCAAATTCCAATCGGATCCACAAATAATCGGATTTGGACTAAGTGGGAACATAGCCTTAGATCAAATTCCAATCGGATCCACAAATAATCGGATTTGGACTGACAGTGTGAACATTGCCTTAGATCAGATTGGAAAGCAAATAGGGGTCAGTTTTGATTTCATGTTGACTTTATACTAAAAACATATATTTTCTGCACATTAGAACTGCACATTAGTTTTACTTTGTGTTTTTTTCAAAAGATCTGTAGTTTTTGAATGTTTATTTTAGAAATTGCACAGATATGATTTTAGGCTTGATATTTGTAGCTAAATATAGTCTAGGACAGCAGGGTAGCATTTATCAACGTGTTTGAGACAGTGTGTGTGTGTGTGTGTGTGTGTTGTGTCCTCATTGGCTTGGGATGGGAGGGGAGGGTGAATCTAACCCCCATCCCTTCTCTTCCTTCCCTTTCTCCTGCTGTTTCATAACTCTCTCCTTTCTAACACCATGTTCTCCTTCTCATTGTTGTCCCCTCCCCCACCACTGTCCTTTGCTAAAAACTTTATACCTCTTTGTCCTTGTTTTTCTTTGTGTTCTGGTGTCTTTCGTTCCATCCACATCGACACCCATTCCACCCATGCGTCACACTGTCATAAATACCACTTCCCCTTTCACATCCTTGTAACATTATAATCTGCACCACCCATGTCTTGTCAACTTTCCTGTATGTGTCTTCACACAATCTTAACCCCCTGAACCTGCACACTCCTCTCCCACCCCTCCTCACCTTCCCCCTGCTTCCACTGGTTGTCCTAGCCGATGGAAATTTTTGTGGACGATGAGACCAAGCTGACGCTTCACGGCCTCCAGCAGTACTACGTCAAGCTGAAAGACAACGAGAAGAACAGGAAGCTCTTTGACCTCTTGGATGTGTTGGAGTTCAACCAGGTATCTCGTGAGTCCACCAGGACACACACAAAAGTCCCCAAACATTGTTTAAGTCCATTCAAACCGAGAGTGACTCGAGAAAGTTATTCGCTAAAGTTTGCAAATCTATTCACACCAAATTTTTCCACTTTCTAATAAATGTCTGTTTACCTTAAAGTGACATGCACTCTGGTCACAGACTGTAATGAAACTTACAATTCAACCCATTTGAATACAGATGTTGTTTATGCAACTTAAATGCAAACTACAACCCTCTGGAATGGAACGATGGAAGTTAACTTGTGTGAGGATAAAAGACAGGGATTTAAAATATTAAACCTAAAAATAACAATTGTATGCAATAGAATGGTGCAGGTATGACGTCAGAAACCCCATAGGAAAATATTGAAGGAACCAGCGGCCAATTAGTCTTCCGGGTTCTGACATCATACCTGCACCACTCTTATATATCATTTAGGGTCTGTAAGATTTCAATGGTTTTTTTTGAAAGTCACTTATGCTCACCAAGGCTCAATTTATTTGCTCAAAAATACAGTAAAAAAACAGTAATATCATGAATTAATATTTTATATATATATATATAATTTTTTTTTTTTTTTTTTTTTGTAGTAGTAGTAGTAGTAGTATTGGTATTTAAAAGAACTGCTTAATATTTTTTAAGGAAACCATGATTTGCAGGATTCTTTGAGTAGAACATTCAAAAGAACAGCATTTGTTTGAAATAGAAATGGGTTGTAACATAAATGTTACTGTCATGTTTTATGTATATGTGTGTATGTACTAGGGGTGTAACTGTACACAAAACTGACGGTTCGGTTTTGAAGCCAGGTTCGGTACAGATTCGATAAAGTAGGGGAGAGAAAACTAAATATAAAATTGCTCTTTTTATTTATTTAAACTTGGTTTTCTGAACAAAGTGTCTGTCCTTAAATTAATTCAATTATACACTCTAACAAAAAAAGGTTCTATATGGCACCAAAATGGTTCTTCGTCGTAATCATAGAGGAACCACTTTTGATGCTATATATCTTAACATGTTCTGTATATGGAAGCGGTGCTATATAGCAGCTTAGTTAGCAGTGCTATATAGCACCTTAGTCAAAGAACCGCTGAAGAACCACTGCAGCACCAAAATTGGTGCTATATAGCACTTAAAAAGGTTCCCCTATGATTACGAGCCAAGAACCATTTTTGGTGCCATATAGAACCTTTTTTTTTTTTTTTTGAGTGTAACTAAAAGTTTCTTTAAAATGATCTCTGGTAATGCTGTAAAGTTTAAACTATATAGAGAGCCCTTACTTGCACATTAATATAACAACAGAGCCCAAATGAGCCTAAATTCAGTATTTTTAGATATAATAATCAACACTCAAATAACATTGTATGCAAACATGTAAACTTCACATAAGGCAGATTTTGCATTAACTTCCAAATCAAATTATAAAATTATGTTTTTACTCCAATTCGTTGTTGAAATGTAATCATTGTGGCTGTCATTTTCATGACAGATTTATTTAAACATATATTAAATAATCAAGACATCACTAACGGGTTAAAGGGATAGTTCACCCAAAAATGAAAATTCTATCATCATTTACTCACCCTCAAGTTGTTCCAAACCTGTATGAGTTTCTTTGTTCTGCTGAACACAAAAGAAGATATTTTGAAGAATGTTTGTAACCAAGCAGAGAGAGCAACCATTGACTACCATAGTAGGGGAAAAAAATACTATGGTAGTCAATAGTTGCTCTATCTGCTCAAACATTCTTCAAAATATCTTCTTTTGTGTTCAGCTGAACAAAGAAACTCATACAGGTTTGGAACAACTTGAGGGTGAGTAAATGATGACAGAATTTAAATTTTTGGGTGAACTATCCCTTTAAGTAGAATATAATGTGTATATATAGGCTAATATAGTGCATATATTTAGCGAAAGAGTTATTCTCTAGTGAACTAACAGCTGTGGACACTGAATGACTTCTGAGGTAAATGTAATGCTATGTGACATTGTTTACAAGCTGTTTTATTGAAGTCTTTCCGCCGTTGAATCACTGATTGAGCGATTAGATTACACGACATGATACGTTTAAGGTAGGTTGTAATGTATCCTCAAACCATCAGATTTTGATTCATGTTTATTGTTTGACTAGGAAGAGATGATCACGTTTACTTGCACGCCACGCTGCCGCTTGAACAGACGCGCATATAGTTATCTCGCATCAAATTAAAGATCATCAAAATGGCATTTATCGTTTGAATTTCGTGATAAAATGGACAGAATACTTAATATTGTTTTGTGGGAAATCGGATTTAAGTATGTTCCGTGCGTAAAACAAGCCTACTGTTAACTGTTAAAAATTGCATTAGTACCGTTCGGTACACACGTGCACCGTACCGGAAGCCCTGTACCGAAACGGTTCGTGTACCGTTACATCCCTAATATATACATGTATGTATATGTCCACTTTTACTTTCTATATACATTGTAATTAATATTAACATTAATAGCGCTATGCTTATTTGTATTGCTGAAACTTTTAAATTTTTATAATATTAACATGCGCTATGAAAAAGTCAATGGGTGAATTTTTGCACTTGGTTTGAAGTGGTCCATTGAAATTTGTTGTTTCATTTTAATGATGAAAATTGGCTGGTACAGTGTTACAGCTGCTTAGTATTGCAGGTGGTGATCTTCGTTAAATCGGTGCAGCGTTGTATCGCTCTTGCTCAGTTGCTGGTGGAGCAAAATTTCCCTGCCATTGCCATTCATAGAGCAATGCCTCAAGATGAAAGGTAGAAAATATTCACACATTATGCACTTTAATATTATCGTTCAGATGGTAGGATTTTTGGGGGCTTGTATCACATCTGAGGCTCTGATTATTATCCCAGACTAGCGCGATATCAGCAATTCAAGGATTTCCAGAGACGAATCCTGGTGGCCACAAACCTGTTTGGCCGAGGTATGGACATCGAAAGAGTCAACATTGCCTTTAACTACGACATGCCTGAAGATTCGGACACATACCTGCACAGGGTCGGTTCAGTTCATGTGACAATGGCCTAACGTCAAACAAAGCCAAATCATGGGCTGTAAATGGATTCACCTAAACAGATTTGACATTTCTCATTCCTTCAGGTTGCGAGGGCCGGCAGGTTTGGAACGAAGGGTCTGGCCATCACCTTTGTGTCAGATGAGACTGACGCCCGCACTTTGAACGATGTTCAGGACAGGTTTGAGGTGAACATCAGCGAACTTCCAGAGGAGATTGACATCTCGTCGTACAGTGAGTGAAAAATTCAGTGAACCGCAACCGCAAAATGGATTTTGTTATTTCTAGGTTGCTCTTTTCCATATAATGAAAGTGAATGGAGCGGGGGGCTGTCGAGGTCCAAAATGAGTATTTGTATGAGGGAGACCAAATAATGACAGAATTGTAATGTTTTGAGGAAAAAAGGTCAAAACAGTACAGTGTTTTTTTTTTGCGATCATGAGCACTTGCGTTATTTTCTCCTTGTGCATCTTTTTCTCCTAGTTGAACAAACACGATGAAGATGACAACACATCAGGCAGCAGTTTCTTCAGAGGATGCATGGCATTGTAGCATTTGGTAGCAACTGAGAGTTTGTATTCACATAGAAAGACTGTTATGGTGTTAGTAAATACTTAAAATAAACAGCTCATATCGCAGTGTTATCCTATATGTGGTGGGTTTCTTAATGCCTCCTCAGTAGTTCAGTTCTGTTTTTGCTTGTTGGAAGGGAGAGAAATGTATTATTTCAAATGTTTATTATTTTTCCTCTCAATATGAATAATTTCCTGTTTGCCTTGTTTTTGAGTTTTAGTTATTTATAATGGAGAGGCAAATTTTGTTTTCTGTGAGAGGAGTTTTCATCACTGGATTATAATGGATCATACAGTTGATTGTATTGATGTAAAATTGTTTGAAATGTATTAAACATATTAGCAGTATATCCTGAATGCTTGCTACCAGTAAAGTAGGTATCAATGAAATATATTCAGTGTTTGTTCAATTGCCAGACAAATGGCCACTTTGTTTGAACTTATCAATGCTTGTTAAACCATATAAAATATGTTTGTTTAATTTACAGACACTTTGTTTTCAGTTATTTTAACATTAGTGAACACAAGGCTCTCGGGTGATACCTGAACACTCTAAAACGTCCCTTATTCTCGTGAAGTAATTTGTCACCATCCAGTGTGTGTGCGGGTGATTTGAATGGTTCGAAAAACAGGCCAAGAACGCGTCTGTCCATGCTCACAGTCAAAAGAATATACTTTGAAAAACTTGTGCACTCAACCAGAACACGGAAAATGAAGGGCCTTAATAAAATACACCTGGTCCCAGTTGAAAAAGTTTAATCTGGATCAAAATTATCTAGTGTAGTGAACAGCACATTCCAGGGCCCTAGTTTAATACCGGGCCACTCTCTGTCCATAACAGTGGACAAAGGTTTGCTACATTTTGATTGGATCTTGGTAGACTGACACAAACAAACTGTGCTACACCTTCAGATAAAGATGCTAGGACAACAGCCAGACACCTCTTAGAGGGCAATAAGAAGAACTCTTGTACCAAGCCCAGGAAGGACAAGACATCTCATTGGTCCACATGCAGTTTCTGCCCTTCACCCAAATCTCTAGTGTCCTGGTCTATGACTGCCATAAAAATTCCACAGGACCTTTAGCAGTAGTGGGTGAAACAAAGACCACAATGATCCATCTAAATCCATTCATAACTATGTTTGGAAACCTTAAGACTGATGTAAACTAGACACATCCATTTCATACTTATTCAGAGAAATAATATTCTCAATGACAGCTATTTGTAATGCAACATCTTACACAGAATCAGCTGTTAATGAACAAATGAATGAACAGTTCAATCTTTCCCCATCATGTTTGGATTCTACTTGTTTAGAATATTGCCAAGGGTATTCTGATGGTGGTTTGGAAAGTGAGAAATGCATTGGTAAACTTTAAAGACACTTTAAAGACGTCCAACTGTGTACAGTATGCAAATGAGTTCCAAAGGAGAAAGGAGGGTGAGCCTCACTGTGGACCCCCTCTGATGCCAGCAGCCAATCGCAACACTGGAATGGATAAGTGCCAAATTGCAATCTCCTCCTATTCGGAAAAGGATAAAGGTACCCTTTCAACTGACACACCTTGTTCTGAGTTTCTCTTTGAGAGAGACAAACAGTTCACCAAGTTCTGAGTCTCCCCAGCAAGGATGAGACTGTAACAGTTCACCAAGTGAACCTAAGGAAATCCAGCGAGGATGAGATTGTGACAGAGCAACCACGTTCTGAGCCTCCAGCCTGAGGAAAGAGACATTAACAACCACTACGTTCAGAGTTTTAGTCCAGCGAGACTACAGCACGTCCCGAGTCTCCATGCCAGAGAGACCAAAGCGGATTGACCAAGTCCTGAGTGTCTGACCCACAGAGTCAGAAGACACACAGAGACATTTGCAACAAGGTTAAGCTCAGGAGAGCAATCCTTCACTTTGAGGTTCCTTCGTCTGCGTGTTCCAGATTAAGGACCTTCTGCACCGACTTCAGGGCTCATCTGCGTGTTCCAGATTTTAGGACCCTTTGGTGCTCCAGGAGATCAGCATCCCACAGATCTTCGTGTTCAAGACTGTTGAAACGGATTCCAGCTCCTTTCCCACTGCATTGTCACCCAGCACAACCAGTGGAAGAAGTCACCTCCATCGGACTGCTTACTCAACCAAGTGGAACGTAAATGTCACTTAACCAAACCTCTTTCCAGAAACCATGGCATTGTTGTATGTTATCAGTATATGATTTCTAATTTACATTAGAGGTAATTTAACTGATGCTAGTTAATAACAAATAATCTTTCGTTATTTGTTTGATGCATAATAAGGTTCTTCACCTTGGTTTCAGAGAAACAACAGTTTATCTTTCCATAAGATAATGCAACTCTTCCATAGCCGCACTCAACGTAATCACATGTATTTTATATATCTTATGCACTTTATTCCTTATTGTATTCATTTAGTAGTGGTGTTAGTTATTCTGGTTTATCTTTTGTTAATAAAATCTATTTTATTGCAATTGTGTCTTACTTGTGCTGATAATACAGAAAAGGCTCTACAAGTTAGAAATCTCACCAATGTTTCAGATAAATCAGCTGACCAACTCTCCCCACTTTACATTCAATCTAGAATGATTGGATCGCCTCCTGTTTGGAGTGTTCTCATAGAGCCATGGTAAAAGACCTTGACTAGTGTCCCAAATTAAGAGAGGGGGAAGGTGGTCATCTGATGTACTCATATAACCACACCTTAAGTGACGCGTGATACAAAAATCACAACGTCAGTGGTGACGTGAGTACCAACCACTACCTTACTTAACGTCCTTGGATGGACGAAGGTAAAATCACTACATAATTGGTGTCCCTTGTTTGGGCCCAAAAGTGAAATTATTACACTAGATTTGGATTGGATCACCCTGATCCAGATACACACTTTTTCAGATGACCAAATTTGGATTACCAGTATTCCAAATGGGGTTACATTTCACAATGTAGGTTACTAGCTATGTAAAAAAAAAAAAAAAAAGAGAGAGAGAGAGAGAGAAAAACAGGTAAAAGAGTCAATGTGGGGTCACTTTAAGTGTTTTATTTAAAGAGAAAGAAAACAACATAAATATCTTCTATTTTCAATTTCCTTTAAAAAATTAGACCCCTACGGAGGCACTAAAGGGACATGGTTGAGAGTAAATGCCAAGTCTTTGTGTGTGTGTGTGTGTGTTGGGGGGGGGGGGGGGGGGGTTGGGGATGCAAACTGTTTGTGAGAGAATGCAAAATAATTCAAATGTATTTTTCCTCCCATCACCATGTCAATTTGGAATTTCCATAGCCTTCCTGTGGCCCATGACAAAAACAAATATATGCACAATAAGGGATGAAATTGTTGGAAATTTTCAACTGTTTCATCTCTGATGATTGTGCCAAAGTAGTTTATATACAGTGTAAAAAAAACTTACAATTAAATATATATATTTTTTATATTGACAGCTGTTTGGGGAATTATTTTATGGTGTCAAAATGTATGTCTACTTCTACTTGATAAAGTAATCAATAGCTATATAGCCTACGCATGCACGCGCGCGCGCACACACACACACAGGGATCCCACGGGTCCTTGAAATCCTTGAAAGTTTGTGAATCTGAAAAAAAATTCAAGGCCCTGGAAAGTTTTTGAAAATAAACATGCCTAGATACAGGTCCTTGAAAGTGCTTGAATTTACTTTGTGCAAGAAGTTTTCTTGGGGAAAAAATCCATATAATTCCCTCCGGTCCGCCAATGTGGTATTTCGCCAACACTTCGTGGACTATGCATACTAGCTTGCTTGATTTATGTTAGTTACGCGCATTTACGCGTACGTTAAGTGTTTCTCGCGCGAGGTACTTTGTGTTGTACGTTGCCATGACGTTCACATGAGCACGAAACTACTACGATGGTACCGCAACGTTTCACAGACACACCATGAAACATTGCAAAAATAGGCTGAAATCTGATCTGCACTATGTAGAGATATGTGTTGCCCCCTTGGTGGGCGATGACAGTACTGACTACGCCACCCCTTGGACAAGACTGGTAAGAGCAAGGGGACTCTTTTCTTAAAGAACCACACACAGGCTTAGTTTAGCAAAGTAAAAAGATACAATGTTTATTTTATCTTAGTTAAAATAATGAGTCGCTTTAGATAGTCAATAAATAACACACAAATTCATCATTTAACAGGGATAAGCCATAGTAGAGTGAGCCACCAGAATGTAAGCTTAAACAGGCCTAGGTTTCGATACCACACGTGAGCTAAAGCACACCACTTTAGAGTAGAACAAACACTACAAACTCAGCTTACCCACCACAGCAACATTGCTTGTTAAGCTATTACAACAGATGCACACGTCACAACAGTACACTGCACACATCGGGTTCAAATGGGTGAAACACTCTAAGGAAACCAGACTAGAGCCCGGTATGCTAATCTATTATATGGGCCCAATCCACAAGAGGCTATTAATAGGGAAGGGGGAGGGAGAATACAAAGAAGAAGAAACCACTAGCCGGTGGCCACCATCAGTTCACTAACACGCATATCTTACAGCCCACCGACTAGTGGTAAAAAAAAGAAAAAGAAACAAAATACAATAAATCAATAAACCAAACGGACAAGTGTCTATGAAGCAGTACCTGTATATACACACATTCAAGAGAACAGCAGCCGACAATCTGATTGCTGTAGCCTCTTTTTGTAAGCTAGCGACTGGGTTCCGTGCTTCACGCATTCACCAGGGTCACTGGACGCTTCTCTATACGCTTGTCACTCTAGGCTTTCCAAACGTGTTTTGGAAACGCATGCACCCACACAAAACAGTAGCGCCGTTGGCAATCACTCGGTAACACCTTGCATGACAAACAGCACCCAGGAACACTGCTGCACTCCAACGCGTCAGTAGCTAGCTACAATGAATGGCCACCGGCATGAGGACCCCAGGTGCCTATACACCTGCCTGCGCTTAATTGCCAATCTCTCCCACCCACATTAGGTGACGTAGCAATACGGGACAGAGTGAAAGTGAGCGAGAGGCGGAGAAAGAGGGAGAAGAGAGGGAAAAGAGAGCGCCCCAAATTCACAGGCTACAATCCACCACCTCCAAATTAATCGGCGGCCCGACGATGACACCTCATGCCCGGGAGTCTTCACCCTCTATTCCTGATGGACCATCATTTCTGCCACAAGTTGGCCGGGGTAGATGGTAGAGATTGGAGTGCTGCCCTGCCGTAGACCTCGCTGAACGGCGCACAGCCACAATGTTGTCCTCAGGCACCTCAGCCAAATCCTCAATGTCAGTGTCATCAGATGCTGAGGTGCCGGTGGGCGCAGGTACAGCTTGAGGTTCTTGTTCCGCCTCATACCAAATGAGCACATCTCGGGCATCACTATCGTTCCCGGCAGGAGGATCCTTGAGAGTCTCCTCTTCCCAAGCTGGACCAGGAACACCACCTGGCCCGGGCCTCAATCCCATAGGGATAGCGCGCATCTCAGAACGATGCACCTGTCGAACAGGTCCACCCGCATCTGCAGGGGTCACAGCGTACACCGCTCCTGCTCCAGAAGGGCAGCGTACAACTCGATAGGCCACAGAGTTCCAGTAGTCCTGGATTTTATTTCTCCCATGTGGATGGTTCCGCAGATAGATCAAATCTCCTTCTTGGAAGCCGGCATCGTTCACCTGATCATTGTGGTTCTGGTTCCGCCTGAGGGCCATTTCTTCTGATCTCTGCCGGACATGTTCATGCGTCATCCTGACACTTTGCTGGTGCTTTTCAACCCATTCTTCTAGGGTGTTGGTGTCTGGAGCAGCCTCCCTGATACCAAGCAAGAAGTCAACTGGCAATCTTGGGTGGTGCCCAAACATCAGATAATATGGTGTATGCCCTGTGGTCTGGTGTGGGGTAATATTATAGGCAAAGGTGAGCTGAGGCAGATGATGTGGCCAGCGACGCTTCTCTGTCTCAGGTAGTGTGCGCAGCAAGTCATGGAGGGTGCGGTTAAACCGCTCACACTGGGCATTCCCTTGAGGATGGTACGGAGTGGTGCGGCTCTTTTTTATACCGTACATCTGACACAGTTGCTGGATCAAGAGGCTCTCAAAGTTTCGCCCTCGGTCAGAGTGTATACGAGCTGGGGGACCAAACCGTCGCCCTTCTTGATAGTACTTCCTCACGGGCCCAATGACTGGGTCAGCTTCCTGAAGCGAGCTGAGATCCTGAGGTGTACGCCCAGGTAAGGCCACCACCTCCTCGCATTGGCCCTCTATGGCCGGCGTCGGACCAAGGCTGGTCCATGCGCCCAACGCGGGGACCTCTGTCCCGAAGGCGAAGCGTTCCAGATACTGACGAGAAAGGGCGTCCGCATTCTGATTGCTCTTGCCCGGACGATATCTGAGGGTAAAATTGAATGATGCCAGTTGAGAAGCCCACCGCTGTTCGGTTGCTCCCAGCTTTGCCGTGTGCAAATGGCTCAGGGGGTTATTGTCAGTAAGGATTGTGAAATGATTCCCCAGCAAATATTCACAGAACTTTTCCGTAACTGCCCATTTTACCGCAAGTAGTTCGAGCTTCATGGAGCTATAGTTCTCCATATTTCTTTCAGCAGCTCTGAGTCCCCGACTGGCAAATGCAACTGGGCGTACTTTCCCTTCATGCTCTTGGGAGAGGACTGCACCAAGACCTCCGTGGCTGGCATCTACCTCCAAGATGAAGGGCTTCTTAAAGTCGGCATAAGCCAGCACTGGAGCCGAGGTGAGTTGTTCCTTCAGAGACAGAAATGCTTGCTCACATCCTTCATCCCAGGCTGAGGCCAGAGGAACTGGGGGGGTCTTTCCCTTCCTTCGAGGTCCACTGAGTCTTCCTACCAGATGGTGGAGCGGGGCTGCCAGCTTTGAAAATCCCTCCACGAAGTGGCGATAATAGCTCGCGAAACCCAGGAAAGATCGTAATTCAGCCAGATGTCCAGGGCGTCTCCACTCCTTAACCACCTCTATCTTGGCGGGATCCGTGGCAACTCCCTCAGCGGAGACCACATGCCCCAAGTAACTAACCTGGTGCTGGAAGAAACGGCATTTTGACAGCTTTACTTTTAGTCCCTGTTTTTGCAGACGGGAAAACACCTCTCCCAGTCTTTCCAAATGCTGCTGGACAGTGGTGGAAAAGACGATAACATCGTCCAGGTACAGTAGAACGGACTGGTATCTGCAATCGCCAAACATGCACTCCATTAAACGCTGGAACGTTCCAGGTGCATTACACAATCCGAATGCCATTCTGTTAAACTCAAATAGGCCAAAAGGTGTACAGAAGGCGGTCTTAGGTTTATCCCGCTCCACCATTGGCACCTGGTTATATCCACTTGCAAGGTCCAAGGTGGAGAACCATTTTGCTCCTGAAAGTGCATCCAACGATTCTTCGATACGGGGAAGGGGATATGCGTCACGGCGGGTTTTTGCATTTAGCTGCCTATAATCTACACAAAGGCGCAAACTCCCATCCTTCTTAGTCACCAAGACTATAGGGGAAGAATATGGACTGCTACTTTCTCTGATGACTTTACTATCTAAGAGCTGTCGGATGTGCGCTTTTACAGTTTCATACTGAGAGGGTGGAATTCTACGATATGGCTGTCGAACAGGAGCATTGTCCAACAGGGGAATCTCATGGCTGATTAAAGACGTACATCCTAGGTCTCCCTCCCCTTGGGAAAAGATGTTACTATACTGGACAAGGAGGGCCCTGGCCTCAGCCGCCTGTTGCTGGGTCAACCCCGGAAAGTCTGGCGCCATGAACTCAGGAACACTGCAGCACTCAACTACCTCCTGGGTGGATACATAAGCTTGACACTGTTCCCATGAAGGGTCGACGGATATAGAGGCAGCGGTTCCTGTTACAGCTGCTGCCACAACTTGTACAGTACCAATAGGACGGCGTGGGGACAACCATACCTTTGTGTTACCCACATTCACTACAGGTGCATATAGACAACCCTTTCTAGCCGGCACCAGGGTAGGGGACACTAGTAGGCCTTCGGGCAATTACTCCTTGTCAAAGTCCAAGGGCTCCAGCAAAAACTCTACGGACTCAAGCTGGGGGCATGTAACCGGGACCATGGTTAGGGCTCCTGCCTCCAGACAGACTGCCCGTTTCCCATGGACTTTCACTTTGAACGGCTTTGGTGCATTTACAATGGCTTGGATCTGTTCGCAGTGTCTCAACGCACGTCGGGCTGCTGGTGCCGCCGATTTCACAGGGAGGGAATGAAAGAGCTGTGACCCATGTTGTTTAAAAAGGACCTGATAGCATTCCCCAATTACATTCATTCCCAGTATCCAGGGTGTTACAAGCTTACGGTCTTTAAGAGTGCTATTCTCTGGGTCTTTAACAATTAAAATTCCCCTCCCCTGAATGCATTGCCCCAGTACCCCCACATCCAACTCTAGGTAACCAATATAGGGGATGTCTAAACCATTAGCGGCCTTAAGCCCAAGCCATCTACAATCCTTTTTTTGTAGATGATGAAAATGCTCTTGAAAGAAACTCTCGGTGATGGTGGTCACCATTGACCCAGTGTCAATCAGGCAGGGAACTGTTACGTCTCCCATAGAAACAGACAATACAGGGCAAGTTTTAACTAACTTATCATATGATTGAGGATAAATTGAGCCAGACACATCCCTTCCCAGCGTGTGGCTCTGCACACTGGGAATTTCTAGTTTCCCGATTGACTAGGGAGGTTGTCTGGGCCCGGTACTTGATTAGGGGGAATGTCAGGGGGCAAACATGAAGCTAACCTACTATTGTGGGTGGGGGGAACTGCCTGGCAGTAACGTGCTATATGGCCTGGCTGATCACACCGTAGGCAAATGGGCTGACCATTGGGGGCATGTTTGTATCGCCCACCCCGGTGTGGTGGAGGGGGCTGTGATCTACCACTATGGTGTCCTAACTGCCTCACGAGCATGTCTAACTGAGCTTGTTGCTTAAGAACCAAGTCTTTCAATTCAATGAATTCCGATGACTGGGGGGCTGTAACACATTGCGACACAACCTGAGCTTCACTGCTTACGCCTGGAGCACGGTAACTACGGTCTCGGTTGGACTGACCCTCCTGCACCCACCTTATAGCTTCTTTCCGTACGGCTAGAAGAGTCAACCCACTATCTGCTCGTACCAGTCGCTTGAGTTCCCTGCGCAACATAGGATCACAGACATTTTCGCAAAACTGGTCTCGCAAAACAATATCAGGGTTCCTAATGGCACCTTCATTTGACTGTTTTACTTTATCCAACATTTCCATTAAAGCATGAAAGAACTCAAACAAAGTTTCATTGTCCTTTTGCTTTCTGTTAAAGAAACGCTGTTGTCAGTACACATATGATTTAGCACACCCATATACTTCCCTTAAGACTTCAATTATCGACTCAGGGTCTTCACGTGTGGCTATAGGACGGTACTTAATCTCATTTCGGGCTTCACCCTCTAAGTGATCAAACAAAAACAGGGCCTTGTCAAAATTAGACATATGCGTTGCCCGAATACAACTTTTTGCCTCTCCAATCCATTCTTCAACAGACAAAGACCCTGCAGTTGCGAAACCAGAAAACTTTGGGCATCGCCGCTCTCGAGGTATAAAGAACGCTTGCTCCCGTCGAACAGGCTGGGTACTAGTACTACTACTAGCGTTGCCCGCTGTCCCTCCCCCCGAAAGTCTCTCATTTTCAGCCTGGAGCTGCTCCAAACGTCGTCGCAGCTGCTGTAATTCCACCGCAGACTCCTCTCCGTCACTCATTTTGTTGCCAGCTGCTGTTCTCTATACGCACCAGCGTACTCTCTCTCTCCCAGACACACACACACACACACACAGGTGCTGCTTAAATGAACTCATCTAGCAACACAAATGCTACCCTGCCGACTACGCCAATTGTTGCCCCCTTGGTGGGCGATGACAGTACTGACTACGCCACCCCTTGGACAAGACTGGTAAGAGCAAGGGGACTCTTTTCTTAAAGAACCACACACAGGCTTAGTTTAGCAAAGTAAAAAGATACAATGTTTATTTTATCTTAGTTAAAATAATGAGTCGCTTTAGATAGTCAATAAATAACACACAAATTCATCATTTAACAGGGATAAGCCATAGTAGAGTGAGCCACCAGAATGTAAGCTTAAACAGGCCTAGGTTTCGATACCACACGTGAGCTAAAGCACACCACTTTAGAGTAGAACAAACACTACAAACTCAGCTTACCCACCACAGCAACATTGCTTGTTAAGCTATTACAACAGATGCACACGTCACAACAGTACACTGCACACATCGGGTTCAAATGGGTGAAACACTCTAAGGAAACCAGACTAGAGCCCGGTAGGCTAATCTATTCTATGGGCCCAATCCACAAGAGGCTATTAATAGGGAAGGGGGAGGGAGAATACAAAGAAGAAGAAACCACTAGCCGGTGGCCACCATCAGTTCACTAACACGCATATCTTACAGCCCACCGACTAGTGGTAAAAAAAAGAAAAAGAAAAAAAAATACAATAAATCAATAAACCAAACGGACAAGTGTCTATGAAGCAGCACCTGTATATACACACATTCAAACACATTCAAGAGAACAGCAGCCGACAATCTGATTGCTGTAGCCTCTTTTTGCAAGCTAGCGACTGGGTTCCGTGCTTCACGCATTCACCAGGGTCACTGGACGCTTCTCTATACGCTTGTCACTCTAGGCTTTCCAAACGTGTTTTGGAAACGCATGCACCCACACAAAACAGTAGCGCCGTTGGCAACCACTCGGTAACACCTTGCATGACAAACAGCACCCAGGAACACTGCTGCACTCCAACGCGTCAGTAGCTAGCTACAATGAATGGCCACCGGCATGAGGACCCCAGGTGCCTATACACCTGCCTGCGCTTAATTGCCAATCTCTCCCACCCACATTAGGTGACGTAGCAATACGGGACAGAGTGAAAGTGAGCGAGAGGCGGAGAAAGAGGGAGAAGAAAGGGAAAAGAGAGCGCCCCAAATTCACAGGCTACATATTTTTTTAGTAGTGGTGGGCCATTATCGGTGTTAATGTGCTGCGTTAACGTGAGACTCTTGTCGGGCGATAAAAAAAAATTTGCCGTTAATCTATTCTCAAAGTTGGGTTGGGAGTTGGGTCTATACTACGCAAGCTATGATGGCTTTCACCTTGATATTTTAGCGCGGATGTATACCTAGCCGAATTGCACTGTAGGGGCGAGAGAACGAGTCTTCGAACCTGTGTGTATGCCTACTAGTGTTGTCAAAAATACTGATATTTCGCTATGTATCGATACTGAAATATCTGAAACGATACAATACTCATTTTCTACAGTATCGATATCAGCTGCGCTCTCCTCTCCGACCGACAGCGAGTTGACACGTTTGGAAAGCCTAGAGTGACAAGCGTATAGAGAAGCGTCCAGTGACCCTGGTGAATGCGTGAAGCACGGAACACTGTCTACGCACCCAGCCTCCTCTCATTCAGTCCGGTTAATCCTCTGAACATTGCGAACGGGTGTTCTGTTGGATTTTTCCTCATGTGTGACCAGTCTGAATTTCGCGCGGGGTTGCTCATAACGTTAATTCTACTAATTCCCGCAGATTTCGCGCTCGCATCTGAAGCGCACATACACATACCGTAATAAAGCCGCCTCTGACATACAAGTGCAAAAATGAGCTCCTTTTTCCAGTTTATTAATGGTCAAATACAGTCAAAAATGTCTCAATGCCCATCTTGGTGAGTTTTAACCTATGGTTTAACGTAAACACATTCGTAACCAGCTCACAGGAACAGTGGGATCCATGCGTGCGTCAGGTCTTAAAGGGACAGAAGTTATTTATTATTCAAACTACAAAAAGACAAACGATCACTTACGAGCACACATATTCTGAATGGCTTCGGCAGAATTCAGATGAGCCATTTTAAACTAGATTAATTCCAAGATTACAGTGAGATTAATCTAGATAAAAAAATAAAAAAAAATCTATGCCCACCACTAGTTTTGAGTGCTTACACCAAATCCAAATATGTTAAGTCAATGACTTTATATTGTGTTCATAACATTTGTGATAATCTATTGCCCAAATATTTTATGTAATGTAATGTTGAAGAAAAGAAAGAAAAAATTAAAAAGCATATTCATTTAACTTCTGGTTACATGAGCCTAAACTCTTTTCAATAAAATCCACGCAAAAAGTTAATATCAGATCATTTTAGAATACCGTATAGGATGAACCAAATATTCTTCAGTTTCAGTTTTTACAGAAATACGACAATAAGAATATCAAATCTTGGTCAAATGGCCGAAAAAAAAATGCTTTTTTGCATAGTTGTGTTTTACACATGAAAACTGTAGCAATGTATCTTACAAGGTAACATGATGTAACCATGCTCTCACTTGAAATGTGTCCCCACATTAAGTCCTTGAATTTGAGGGTATGGGACCTGGAAAGTCCTTGGATTTGAAGTTGTGTGTGTGTGTGTGTGTGTGTGTGTGTGTGTGTGTGTGTGTGTTTGTGTGTGTGTGTGTGTGTGTGTGTGTGTGTGTGTGTGTGTGTGTGTGTGTGTGTATTACATGATACAGATGTTTAATTTTTTTACCATTTAAAAGTTATTACATTTTTATTTCTCAAATCCACCTTTCTGCTGGAATCAGGATTTTTGTTGTTGTTGAACAAAGGTATCCCAATCTTACTAAAAAGTTTTGAACAACACAAACTGAAGATTTCATCCAGATCAAAACCAAAATTGGATTCTTGTGATCTAATCCGATTTCAGAATCCTTTTATGACCAACCCATTTTCAAGATTTGATCAAATTCGATAGCCGAAATCTGATCAGAACAACTGGGCCCTATGCCATAACGAAATCAGACCCTCAGAAGTCATTCACACTATAAAGGTTGCGCAGAAGTGCTTCTGAAGTGACTTTTAGGTGTCTTTACACAGACTTTTTAAAATGTTTTTAAGCATAATAACCTTTAAGCAAAGTAAATTGATACTGGGGCAAATGTGTGTCAGAGCTGGCACAATTTAGTAAGTGCCGTTGCATCTTTACACTGAAATTTTGAGCAGGCAAAGAGCAGCATTAAAGGGTTAGTTCACCCAAAAATGAAAATTACCCCATTAGGCTATTTACTCACCCTCAAGCCATCCTATGTGTATATGACTTTCTTCTTTCAGACTAATACAATCGGAGTTATATTAAAAAAAGTCCTGGCTCTTCTAAGCTTTATAATGGAAGTGAAAGGGGGTCGAGATTTTGAAGCCCAAAAAAGTGCATCCATCCATCATAAAAATACTCCATGCGGTTAATAAATGCCTTCTGAAGCAAAGGGATGCGCTTGAGTAAGAAAAATATCCATATTTAAAACTTTATAAAACTTCAAATGCATCGATTTATGGCGAAAGAGTAAGCCCTGACCTCACGCATGACGTATTGATGAATGTGGAAGCGCAGAGTTTAGAGCAAAACAAAACACCGGTCACGAATTAGAAGTCTAAAATGAGAATTTTTAAAGGGAAACGTAGGAGGATTTCGATATAAGAGGAGCTTCTGCCCTATTTGTTTGAACCGGAAGAGGTGTCAAAGCTTGCGCTGCTACTACATCCTACGTCATTGCGCCAGGAGCTACTCTTTTTGCGCAAGTTGACTTTCGTAGGCTTTATTATATTTTTATACTTTATTATATGGAGTTCTTTTATGATGGATGGATGCACTTTTTTGGACTTCAAAATCAGGACCGCCATTCACTACCATTATAAAGCATGGAAAAGCAATTCTATTTTTCTTATATAACTCTGTTTGTCTGAAAGAAGATAGTCATATACACCTAGGATGGCTTGAGGGTGAGTAAATCATGGGATAATTTTTATTTTTAGGTGAACTATTCCTTTAAATCAGCTGTGTAAAGTCATGAAACTGGATCACCAAAATGGTGCTAGTTCTAGTAGTTCATGTTAATTAATGTAATATCAACAAATGGAACCTTAAAGTGTTAGTGATAAAATGAATACAATTCATAGTGATCAATTTTCAAATGTTTTATTATACATGGACGGAGAAGATGAAGTGGTTAGAGTTGATGCACACAGGAGTTGCATGTCCATCAACTGTATTCAGGCGTATCCAGCATAGACAGCTTTGTTTCAGCATAAGCCAACCTAGTTTTGTTTCCATAAATCTTACAGACAGTTTTTTTGTTTGTTTTGAAAACATCTTGGTTTGAGACCAGCTGTTTATTGGAGCAAGTTCTCTGTCCCAGAACCACCTTTTCTGAGGAAAGAATTGCAAAAAGTGTTTCCAGATTGGCATTTTCCCTTTTCTACCAACAGAGTGGCCTGAAAGAGGTCTGACATCAACTCTTTAGGGTGTTTACACTTGGATTGTTTGGTTAGATTAAAACGGACCCTGATTGCTCCGTTAGTGCAATTCAGTGCTGTGAACGCTACCATCCAAACCCTGGTGTGCACAAGCGGACAGAGACCTCTGAAAAATGGGTCTCGGTCTGCTTCCAAACAAACTTGTGCAGTATGAAAGAAATATGAACGCAACACGGACCAAAGACATGTAAACGAACCAAAAATGGGATACGATGTCACAAGATGCGATCCTAAGGACAGAATGCTCAAGCGTAGGGGAGAGTGGGGTGATTTGTGCCAGGGGGGAAGTAGTTCCACCCATTGTTTCTGGAAAACCATAGAAGAAATTGGTCATGTGACCACATAATTTTGAAAAGCCATCCATTTTACTCATCCTCTAAAGAAGAGAGACACATGGCATGAGAGGTTAGCACATATTAGCTCAAAAAACTGTTTTTTTCCCTTCCTTTTAAAGTAAAATTTCTATGATCAAGGTCTTTTGATTGTAGTGTCTGAACAATTATAGACAAGTTTGAAAACATTTCACACGTTTTAGTGCTTTAGCAGGCTACACAATGAGTCTATACAGTTAACATGATGTTAGCTCTTAACTGGTGGATCATGCTAGTTTTTCAAACTTGTGGGTCTGAGGTGATTTGTGCCAACGTTGAAAGAAGTCTGTGGATGGAAAGCCTATCTTTACATTTAAAGAAAACGATGAAGGAGTCATCCCTAGAGGTGATGTGCTCAAGAAACTACCCATACCCCAAAAACTTGGTGGTACAGCCAGAAGAGAGCAGAAGTGTATATTCCCCTGCAGCATTGACAAGTGTAAGTAGTAAGGCCAGATCCAGACCACCTAGACCTACATACCCACAGGGGATAATCTGGAGAAGTGAGATGGGCATGCCACATCAGCGTTTGACTCAACTGCCATTTGTTTAGTTTAGCTAACACTGATTTCAGTTTTGTTAATAAAGATACATTTTATTCCGTTTTTAAGAGGCCTAAGTCACAATAGGATGTTTAGAAATGAGCCTCACTTTATTCTTATATGTTACATAATTGACAGGCAGCTTTCTATGTATGTCAACAGGCATTTATTGCCAAAGCCTTTTTGCCTGAAGTGATTCACAATTATCATATATTGTGTATTTATTTTATGTTTTCCCAAAAACTACAAAATATGACTTATTCCAATAGTTTAATAGGGTGACAATATATAAATAAACCTTAAATGAGTAATTTTGTATTGAATGGGTCTTGCTTTCACATAACATTAAAATGTTCTGTTTTACTTCAAAAATCATTGGCACAATTTACCCCAACGTATTCTCCCTAAAGGCACAACTTGCCCCTGGTGAGATCACTTTTTTCCCAAAAGCTATATTTCTGAAACGATTTATTACAGATCCAAAGTTATTGTTCCCTTTCGTTCAGTCACTACGACGTAACATTAGTGACTAACGAATGGGGGTTTCGCTTAGAAGCCAATTACCTTCGAGGAATTTAATAGCGCCCAATGGCAGTGCCAATGCCATGGGCATGCGGAATTTGCATGCGTAACTCCGCCCCACATCGTGGGTATATAATGAAGTACTCTGGCAACATCGCATTATGTTTCTGCTTTGGAGCCAAGAGCATCTCTTCACTCCTACAAGCCTGAATTCTGAAGTCTTCGAGACGAGCGGTTCTCCAGGGTGTTGGTGTGACGGCGCGTTCCAGCGATCTCACATTGCCTGCCTGCTGATCTGTGCAGTGATCTGCAACAGTTGTGTTTGTTTTCCCTGGGCGCTTCGGCACTCTGCAGAGCTTTCCTCTCACAAAAAGAGCTTGCGCGTGGCACGTCTTTTTCAAGACGGTTCGCCCGTGCACTTCCGGGTGCGATCGATCTCCGTTGCTGTCTATGGGCACATTCGGGCAGTGATTGTGGATGTGTCATGTATCCACTGTGGGAATGTGACCATCGCGATGTCGCGGTCGAGACTCAGTGATCTCCGTGAGGAGAGAGTCCCCTTTGCCACACCCCAATCTACCATCTCTGAGAGAGGTGGTACTTTGGCTGGTGGCCAGGGTGACCTGAGTATTAAGGTATTAAGAACCCCGATGATCATTCCTCGGGTCACACCCCCCTCTTGCACATCGCTTCCCGCGAGTGCTGGACTGAAGCTATCTGGAGTGTTCATTTCGTTCACACTCCAGATAGCAGCGAGATGTCAATTGCAGCATCTCAAGGTGGGCTAGAGTCCTTTGGGGATGACGATTAGGCTGCGCTCCGATGTCGGGTGTGTCAGCGCTGCCGGATCCGACCTAAAGTTGACAGCCATGTTATCTCGGGCAGCCGCGAGCCTGGGGCTGGTGTGGAACTCCGCCCTGTCACGAGCGCTCGTGGTTGCATGATTGGTTTTGGGGGCCGCACCTGACAGCTGTTGGGTCCCGCCCCCAATGCCTTTCGCTCCCGAGATGCATGAGGAGATCACGCGGTCCTGGAAGTCCCCGTGCTTCCCGTGACCGTTCGGTGGCCTCCTCTGCCCTCTATGGGGCCGCGGCCAAGGGTACACTGGGGTCCCCCCACTGTTGAACACTTTGTTGCGCACTACGGTGTCCACTGAGGGCTTCGACGTGGCGTGGCGTGGCTTGAACCGATCCCTTCACAGGCTTCCATTCAGGATGTTGGCGGCAAAACGCCTTTTCGAATGCGTTCATCTGGACGATTGGTTTGCAGCGATCGACCTGAAGGACACCTACTTCCATGTCTCCATCCTACCTCAACACAGACCGTTCCTACGGTTTGCTTTCGAGGGGCGGGCATATCAGTACGCGGTCCTCCCATTCGGGCTATCTCTGTCCCCTCGCGTCTTTACGAAGATTATCGAGCAACCTTGCGCCCCTCCGGCAGCACGGGGATTTGCATCCTGAACTACCTCGATGACTGGCTCATAATGAGTCACTCTCGAGCGCAGGTTTGCGAACACAGAGATCTAGTGCTCCATCACTTAGCCCGTCTGGGCCTTCGGATCAACTGGGAGAAGAGCAAACTTTGCCCCGTGCAGAGGATCTCTTTTCTCGGTATGGATATCGACTCGGTCGCCATGTGCGCACAGCTTACGTCAAATCGAGAGTGAGAGTGCGGTTCCACTGAAACTATTTCAGAGGCTCCTGGGGCATATGGCATCTGCAGCCGCGGTGACGCCGCTCTGTTTGCTACATATGAGACCGCTTCAGGATTGGCTACGCGATAGAGTCCCGAGATGGGCATGGCAGTCTGGCACGCTCCGGGTACAAGTGACTCGGGCCTGCTTACAGACGCTCACCCCGTGGTCGAACCTCAGTTTTCTACAGACTGGAGTGTCCCTAGAACAAGTTTCCAGTAATGTTGTTGTATCAACAGATGCCTCCTCCACGGGCTCCTGGACAGGACCCCAGCGCCTTCTGCATGTCAATTGCCTCGAGTTGCTGGCAGTACGGTTCGCCCTGCACCGCTTCCGAGCGTTGCTGAAGGGTCAACACGTACTAGTCCGGACAGACAACACGGCCACAGTAGCGTACATCAACCACCAGGGCGGTCTACACTCCCGCCGTATGTCTCAACTCGCCCGCCATCTCGTCTTATGGAGTCAGAAGCACCTGAGGTCCCTTCGTGCTATCCACATCCCGGGAGAACTGAACCGTGCAGCCGTCGAGCTCTCACGGTTTCAGCCACTTCCTGGAGAATGGAGACTCCATCCCCAGATGGTCCAGCTGATTTAGGAACAGTTCGGCGACGCACAGGTAGATCTGTTTGCCTCCCACGACTCTTCCCATTGCAGCCTGTACTATTCCCTGACCGAGGGCACGCTCGGCACGGATGCACTGGCGCACAGCTGGCCGCGGGGCCTACGCAAATATGCGTTCCCCCCAGTGAGCCTTCTCACACGAGTTCTGTGCAAGATCAGGGAGGACAAGGAGCAGGTCTTGTTGGTCGCCCCATATTGGCACGGCCAGACCTGGTTCTCAGAACTGCTACTCCTTGCGACAGCCCATCCCTGGCCTATTCCTCTGAGACCGGACCTCCACACTCAGAGACGGGGCACCCGATGGCACCCGCGCCCTGGATTCTGGAAGCTCCACGTGAGGCTTCTGGACGGGACGCAGCAGGTTTGAGTAGCCTACCACCTGCGGTGGTCACTATCATCACTTCCACTAGGGCAGAGTCCCCTCGGCATGCCTATGCGTTGAAGTGGAACCTCTTCGTCACCTGGTGTTCTTCCCGCCAAGAAGACCCCTGGAAATGCCCGATCGGGTCCGTGCTGTCGTTCCTCCAAGAGGGGTTGGAGCGAAGGCTGTCTCCCTTAAAGTGTATGTGGCCGCAATATCTTCCCACCACGATCTCTTGGGGGACAAAAAGGTAAGTCAGCACGACCTGATCATCAGGTTCCTGAGGGGAGCGAGGAGACTGAATCCTCCTCGCTCTCCTCTCGTACCCTCTTGGGACCTCTCAGTAGTTTTAAGTGCTCTGCAGAGGCCTCCCTTTGAGCCTTTGCGGTCGGTTGATATTAAGTTTCTGTCGATGAAGACGGCACTGCTGACCGCATTGGCCTCCGTTAAGAGGGTAGGGGACCTGCAGGCATTTTCGGTTGACGAAGCGTGCCTGGAATTCGGACCGGGTAACTCTCACGTGATCCTGAGACCCCGGCCCGGATATGTGCCCAAGGTTCCCACCACTCCGTTCCGAGACCAGGTGGTGAACCTGCAAGCGCTGCCTTTGGAGGAGGCAGACCCAGCCTTGGCATTGCTCTGTCCAGTATGCGCTCTCCGCGCTTACGTAGACAGGACGCAGTGTTTCAGGACCTCTGACCAGCTCTTTGTCTGTTATGGTGGAGAGCAGAAGTGAAGTGCTCTCTCAAAGCAGAAGTTGTCTCACTGGATTGTGGACACCATTGTTTTGGCTTACCAGCAGCAAGGTCGACCATATCCCCTTGGGGTTAGGGCCCACTCCACCCAGAGTGTGGCCTCCTCTTGGGCTTTAGCACATGGCGCCTCGCTAACAGACATCTGCAGAGCTGCAGGCTGGGTGACACCTAACACATTCGCCAGATTCTACAATCTCCGAGTGGAGCCAGTGTCCGACTATGTACTCGCCTCTACTAGTGGCCGGTAATGGACCAGGCTCAAGTGTCTTCGCTTGCTCACCATTCCACTCCACAGACTGGATACGTGCAATATTTTCCTCCGGTGAGCTTCCCCGAGAGCCCTAAGTTCCTTCGGCACTGTCGACGCCGACATCAGTTCAGTCTGCCCTTTTGAGCCCAGACCCTCATGTCCGGCCAGGTGCCCTGTGTGCATGGTTCCCCTCCGGCGACCTCCACACGAGTATTTCCACCGTAAGCCTCCTCAGTGAGCAGGTGTCTTTCCCTTGGAAAGTCCCTGCCACCCCTAGGGTTAAAAGTCCACCCTCTGGCTGGTACCCTAGAGTTCTTCTATATGCAGCCCTTAGCGGGTCATATGTGTATTCTCTAAGTCCTCCCTACGGGTAGGCATTTTGGCATATCTCCACTGGAATATGCTTCCCAGTGTACCTTGGTAATCCTGTGATAAGTAGGAGTCCTTCGTCCATACTAGTCTTACAACAGGGTACTCACACTTATGCAGGGCACTGGAAGACAGCCGAGTGGTGTTGTTGTATTGGGACCCCCATTCGTTACGTCGTAGTGACTGAACGAAAGGGAACGTCTTGGTTACGTATGTAACCCTCGTTCCCTGAGGAGGGAACGGAGACGTAACGTCCATTTGCCACTTCCGCTGTGCTGCTGGAACGCAGAGTTCAGTCTTGGCTCCGCAGCAGTAACATAATGCGATGTTGCCAGCGTACTTCCTTATATACCCACGATGTGGGGCGGAGTTACGCATGCAAATTCCGCATGCCCATGGCATTGGCACTGCCATTGGGCGCTGTTAAATTCCTCGAAGGTAATTGGCTTCTAAGCGAAACCCCCATTCGTTAGTCACTAATGTTATGTCTCCGTTCCCTCCTCAGGGAACGAGTTTTACATACGTAACCAAGACGTTCTCAGGGATGCACCACATCCTGAAATATATGTACATTCTTAAGTTGAAGACATTACTGTCATGGCCTCACTTTAAAGTCACTTTGAGTAAAAACTGGCACAACTCACCCCACTTTCCCCTACCTGTTTTTTCTTGTCGCGATGTTGCCCATCATAGTTCGGTACAGGCATAAGAACTGCGTCTCCTCACTGCAGCAGATCTTTGTTTGTGTGTGTGACGGAGGGGTTCCTGACGCTGTTTTGACCCCTTTAAACATTTTATAAGCTCTTCACGAGTAGGTACTCAGCTGGTCAAAATGCATACAAAGAGCACATTTATCCCAGCACACACCATTGTTTTTGATGTTCGGTAAGTTCCAGCTCGAAAAAATACATCATAAAAGCTGACCAATCAAGCTGTGCTTTTAGGTTCGGTGTTAAAAATGACAATGTGAACGCCAAGCAGACCAGGACTAAACCGGACCAAACGAACTACAAGTGTGAGCAACCTTAAACAATTCTCAAGTGTGAAAACACACTAGATACATTTAAGTATTAAAGTATTTTAATTTCAACTACTTGTAGGCTAGCTGATGTGGCTATATGATCAACAAATCAATCAATCGTGGTAGAATCCTGCCTATTTCCCAGCAAAGATAACTGGAATAATGGCTATAGAAACACAAAATGTCAGTATCAGTAACACACATCCTTTGGCTTTTCTAAAGTTGCTGGTGGTGGTACAAGAACAGGAAAAGAACATAGTTAAGTCAACAGCAGAGAGCCATGAAACAGGAAAACAACAGGACACAAGAGGAATGAGAAAGGAAACCTGGAGCAACAGAGACGTCAAAGGTGTCACAATGGTGCCTGAATCAGCGCTGATGTGGGGGGTTTGGACAAATGGTCCCTGGAAGAAAGTTACCAGATAAGATAGAAAACGGGGAAAAAAACAGCATATACGGTCAAATATCAAAATAGTCTGTTTTATTCTCAATGTAATAAAGTTATAAACATGTCAGGCAGTGGTTTCACACTTCTTCATACTGCATATGCATTAATATCAGATAATTTCTCTCCCAAACATTTAAATACAGTACATTTAATTAAAATGTTTCCTCATCTCTGGCCTACTGAAATCCGTTCATTCATCCGTAAGAACATGTAAAGCAAATTCTATGACCACTGGTTTTGCAACAAACCTACAACATTAAAAAAGAACAACGAGAGTTCTCCCGGGCCAAGACGAACAGTTAAAACAAAAACAATTTCAAGTACAGTAATTCAAAAGAATGGCACAGAAGAGATGTTGTCCAAAGATTTGGTATTTCAGTTACATGAGCCTTGAATAATTTCTGCCACAAGCTTCATAACTTCAAACTTCATAGATTCAATGCTGCTACATAAAAAGTCAAATTAACAAGTCTGCGCATTTCAAATTAGACAACAATTATACACTATTTTCATTTATAATGATGTCAGGGACTAATAAAACAAATGGAATTTCAACACTCAGATTGGTCTTTCAAAAGGCCGAATCTCACGAAACTAGTAAAAAAAAAAAAAAATTGGGATATTGAGGCTTTTTTCTCTTCAAGCTGTATATATATATATATATATATATATATATATATATATATATATATATATATATATATATATATATATATATATATATATATACTCCAAGTTCAGAAATCAATGTTCCAAGTTCAGAAATCAATGTTAAGTGGTCTCTTAATAAAATTTTTTTCCTTATATTATACAGTAATACTGAATATTTTTTTTAAAAGTACAACTTTCAAAGTCATTACATTAATGATAAATTGGGGGTGGGGGGATATGTTTGTGATGGAAATGTCGCAAAAAAAAAAGCATGGTCCCAAGAATAGGCTTAATTTTTCTTCTGTATATATGCAAATATAAAAATATTTTATTTTTGAGTGAAATGCGAGTTATCGTGAGATTCTCCCAAAAGACACTGTGGTAGGATAAAATATAAGACCTCTTGTATGCCTTTTGCATTGATGTTGAAAGCAACAGAAAGGTCATTATGTTAATAATACAAATAATAATAAAAATTCAGATTTTTTTTCTCTATATCAGAATGAGCAATTCTGCATAAGAGCTGTTTGCAGCGTAACTCCACTATTTTCTCTGAGGGAAGATTGTTGCATGATTGCTGCACAAATACGATGCACCACCTTTTTGTGCTGTTCCCAGCATGTCTGGAAGTTCTTCCATGACAAAACAGCGGTTATTTTATACTCGCTTTAAGCTTTTCTCCACTTTTTACACCCTGCCTCTGTTTTCTTTGGTTTGAGAGGGCGTTTCTCTCCTTCTATATTTGTAATAATAGTTGTGAGTTTTCTCTTTCTTGTCTTTTGTGGTCCAGTCCTCAGCTCCAGCTGGTATCATATTTAGTCCAGCCCTCAGGGGGAGCCAGATAAATTCTTCGTCCACGGGATATAAAGCTGACTACGCCCCTGTAACCGGCACGGGGAACACCTGACTTCAAGTCGTCCATAACTCCCAAGTTGCGGGCCAACACTTTAAAGCTGTCTCTGCTGGAGTACTGAACTCGAAATGGCCCAGAGCCTTTCAGGCTTCCACCTTGCTGTAGTTCCTCGACCTTCACCAAGGGGGCGCTATACACTTCCTTTTCAAAGGTTTCATCGTACTTCTCCCTGACCAAGTAGGACAAGTCCAGTTTAGTGAAAGGCACAAATTCAGCATTGAGTTTTATGTAGCGCAGATACTGGTCAAAAAATTGACCCAAACTGACGCCTTTCCTGCCAAATGTAATAGTCCTCGAGATCTCGGGACGAATGCACGAGCGGTCCTTCCGCTGCTCTGGGTGCCGCATCCAGTCGTCCCAGAACGCCTTGGGCCACTTGGGCTCCAACTCAGCCCAGACTTCCTTCAAAAGCATCCATCCAAGGCCAGGAAAGAAATCTGTCCGGTAAAGGAGGTCAGCCTTGCCTGGGTCAACCAGCCCATCCCGTCCATTATCATTCCAGGCAGAAATGCACCACAGAGTCGGATCCGAACTCAATATGGGGTAGAGCGCACGGAAATACTCGAAAAAGTCTGGGGCCACCTACAAAATGAAATGAGAGCAGTTAAGACATTGAGAAGAACTGATGATGAACAATAAACTATTTCTAACTATCTGGACAGAAATGGCTAGTTCTAGATGTGTTCAAAAATGGTTAGGTGAACATTTGTTCAGCCAGCTGGCTGTTTTATAACAATGTAGAAAAAAAATGTGTTTGGGCCTTAGGGAATCTCAATGGTGCTTAGCTATGATGTTCAGTAGATAAGTACTGCTTTAGAGTTAATCCACTGACCAGTTATATTTACTAATCAAATAAGTAAGGCCCAATCCCATTTCTACCCCTTAGCCCTTCACTTTCCCCTACATTTCCTTTCATGTAGGGGTGTCTCGATTCTCTTTCGGCTGGAGTGGTAGGGGGGGGAAGGGGAAGGGTCAGATAGCCCTTCAAACAAAGATTTTTCAGGACCACACTTCGAACGAAGGGGTATGAGGAATTTCGCTGCATACACAGACTACCGTGCTGCAGCTGCTAGAATGTGTGTATGTTGCCACTCAGGATTGATCACTTATGTGTTGCCTGGCTGCCAGTTTCTCCTTAACTTGCTAAAAGCTCTATTTGAGTGTTGTAAACACAAATTAATAATACAGTTCAAAGAAATATCTGGTCATCCTTCATAACGCAGTCGGTATTTACATCACGTGTAATGGTGTAGTTGTGGTGTCCCATTTCTTAGGGGAATATTTTCACCTCTATGCCTTGCCACTCTGTTTCAAGGGGCAAGGGGTAGGCGAAGGGGTATAAAATAGAATTGGGATTGGGCCTAAATAAGTACTATTATATTATATTAAGTACTATAATTGAAAAATATTTATGTCCACCAAATCAAAGTCATGTGGTGACCACAAATCTGATGCAACCAGCATGCAGAAATTATATCATAGAGCGGACCCTACATACCCTCATGACTGTGTATTAAAAGACAGTTGTTATTCTCTTAAGAAAAGTTGCTGGGGTTTTTTATGACAAGGCGGTTAAAAAAAGTAATGTGGTGTAATTACCACAAAACATAATGATACTTAAGAATTCATTTGTAAAAAATACTTTCACCTATTTTCACCATATATTTAAAAACCTTTTAGCAAATAACTAAAAAGTGAACATTTACATGTATTCAAGATGTAAGGAAAATGTTATTACTTTTTACTGGATGGTAATTACAAAACTTTCTTCTTGAAAATCTTATAAAACCATTTAAAAACATGAAAATGAATACAAAAAGTATACTCCTAAAAACTATATTTTTAAAAGATTTGTCCATGCCATATTCATGGTTATTTAACTCCATTTCATCTTGAGTATAGAGGTTTGCTATTTAAAAAAAACCAATTGTAAATTCAACACCTTTAAAGCACCGCCACGAGTCACGACAGCATTCAAAGTCTTCACAGGACACAGTAAGGAGTATGCAAAAAACATATTTGCCTAGATAGCAAAGTTAAACAAGCTCCTTGATCCCTTCCTTTAGATGACTCACGACAACAGAACTGGAGCTTTACCGCGGCCCTATTAATGTTTTTTTTTTGGGGCGCATATTAGACTTTGTAATCAGTTCACCTGTGAGAATTTCAAAGGAAAGGGTTCAGAAATGTGCAAATGAAAATATTCCCTCTGAGCGAGAGACACGCTCATATCAAAATTCCTCTTCATGAATTATGAAAGAGAGAAAAAAAAAGTGACTTGCTTTCAGATACGGTACTATTCAGATCTGGTTAACATATAATGATGCTCAAATGCAGGTACTAGTCATAAATGCACATCAAAACATATTCATGATCTTACCTCCAGGTCATCCTCCACAATGACCACTGTGGAGTAAGCAAAGACATTGAACACTTGGTTCAGAGCCCAACGGTAGTGCCTGGCGATCTTGTAGTAACCCTGGAACTTCCTGTGATCAGGTCGCACTGGAATGTCCGCTAGATCCGGTTGGCTAATGTGGGTTATCTGACTGCCATAGGAGCCAATCATCCTTGCCGTATCTGCATGGCCACAGTCCTGGCTGACAATGATTGGATTAAGCTCAGCAGAAGGACGGTACTGTATCAATTTATCCAAACTCCTCTTCACTGTTACTCTGTCACAGGCAATGACGAGAATTGGGATAATAATTTGTGGGCTTGGCTTAGTAAGGCCTACTTCATTTTTCACCATTTGCTTGTTCTCTTGCTCCAGTTCCTGCTCTTTCGTGACTAGCTGAGGTGGTGTAACCATTATAGTCTGTGTCTTTTTTGTGACAGTTTTTGTATCATCTACAACTTTAAGACTTGGAGAAACTGCAGGAATCTGCTGAAGTTGTTTATGCTCCTCAATGTTCTTTTCATCTTTTGTGCCCTCAGATTCTCTCTTTCCCAATTCTTTCCGCTGTTCCCATAGTTCCCTGTGACTCTGTATCTGTTTGAGGAGCTTTTTTTGAGTCTCCAGTTCCGATTCTACTTCTTCGGCCAATCTGATCACTTCGCCGGCCAATCCATTAGCTCCACCCACTTTTGCTTTTCTGGCTCCCCATTCCTCTCCGGCCCCTGGTTCAGCTCCGCCTCCCTCACCAAGTCGGCCAATGGGAGGCCTCCCCCATAAGAAGAGGAAGAGCAAGGCGTTCCAGGCGACAAACAGAAATGCTCCACACAAAATAAGAGATCCTTTCTTGCGAACCATGGCCCAGTGACACCACACGAGGGACTGTAGTGAGGAAAATGCTATAAATAGGGGAAAAGGAAGATATACATTTAAAAATAAGGATAAAAATAAATAAATCACAGACAAGAGTGAGGTACAGAACAGATAAGGCCAGTTTAATGACTCATGATGCACGTCTTTTTGCTGGGTAATATTTTCTGATTTTGATAGTTATAGCTAGAATAAAGAAAATCTGGTGCATCTGAGAAACTTATGTTTACTTTGTATTATACACAATATTCATAGACAAATTGTGTTGAAAATGTGGGATGTAGTAGGTAAATTAATTAAGATCACTAATTTATTAAACATTTGACTTATTTTACTAAGATATATTTAGTTTGATTTTTACAATTTTAAAATCTAACTTCACTATAACAATGTTATACACGTTCAACTGCTCGTTAACACAAATATCTAATCAGCCAATCAAGTGGCATCAACTCAATGCATTTAGGCAGACATGATCAAGACAATCTGCTGAAGTTCAAACTGAGCATCAGAATGGGGAAGAAAGGTGATTTAAGTGGCTTTGAATGTGACATGGTTGTTGGTGCCAGACGGGCTGGTATGAGTATTTCAGAAACTGCTGATCTTTTGGTATTTTCAAGCACAACCATCTCTAGGGTTTACAGAGAATGGTCAGAAAAAGAGAAAATATCCAGTGAGCGGCAGTTCTGTGGGTGAAAATGCCTTGTTGATGCGGTCAGAGGAGAATGGCCAGACTGGTTCGAGCTGACAGAAAAGCAACAGTAACTCAAATAACCACTCGCTATAACCGAAGTATGCATCTGTGAACGCACAACACATCAAACCTTGAAGCAGATGGGATACAGCAGCAGAACAACACACCGGGTGCCACTCCAGCCAGCAAAGAACAGGAAACTGAGGCTACAGTTTGCATGGGCTCACCAAAATGAGACAATAGAAGACTGGAAAAACATTGCCCGGTCTGATGAATCTCGATTTCTGCTGCAAATTTCAGATGGTAGGGTCAGAATTTGGCATAAACAACATGAAAGCATGGATCCATCCTGCCTAGCATCAATGGTTCAGGTCAGGTTGGTGGTGGTGTAAGGGTGTGGGGGATATTTTCTTGGCACACTTTTTTTGCCTCTTAGTACCAATTGAGCCACAGCCTACCTGAGTATTGTTGCTGATAATGTCCATCCACAGTGTACCCAATCTTCTGATGGCTACTTCCAGCAGGATAGCGCACCATGTCAAAGCTCAAATCATCTCAAATGGGTTTCTTGAACATGAAAATGGGTTCACTATAGGGGTGTAACGGTACACAAAACTGACGGTTCGGTACGTACCGCGGTTTTGAAGTAACGGTTTGGTACGTGTTCGGTACAGCAGTTTTACTAAATGTATTTTTATTAAACAGTGGTTTACTGAAAAAAGTGTGTCTGTCCTTAAATTAATTCAATTATAACGATAATGCTGTAAACTAGGGAGCCCTTACTTGCACATTACTATTAAAGGTTAACAACAGAGCCCAGACTATTAGCCTAAATTCAGTTGCTATTTATTTTTAGATGTAATAATCAACACTCAAATAACTCATTGTATGCAAACATGTAAACTTCACATAAGGCAGTTTTTGCATTAACTTCTAAATCTAATAATGAAATGTTTTTTTTTCTTCTTCTCCAATTCCCTGTTGAAATATAATCCATTTATACACAGTGGCTGTCATTTTCATGACAGAATTACTTAAACATACATTAAACAAGACATCACTAACAGGTTAAGTAGTGTATAATAGGTTAATATAGTGCATGTATTTTAGCGAAAGAGTTGATTTCTCTAGTGAACGGCTGTGGACCCTGAATGACACCCTGAGCAGGGGCGTAAATCGCGGGGGGGACAGGACCCCCCCAATCTGAGGGCTGTCCCCCCCTAAAAACCATGCTGAGTATTGTAAATAATATAACAATATATACTTAAAATACATGTGTAAGTAATAAAACAATACAAATGCAAACGGGACAAAAAAATGCGTTTTAAGTTTAGAAACATTGAGTCCCCCCTCTCCCCTTGCCTCACAGTGGTTTGATCCACCGTGCACCTCAACTAACGTTACCCATAGACTGTAGAAAAACTACCACACAAGTTTGGGGAGAGAACAAAGCTCTTCAGACAGCAGTTGTGAAACACCAGTAAGTAGCTGTCAAGGCTATTTTATTCACTTTAAACGTCAGATGCAGTGATTATTTTCTCTTTAATACAGATTAGGCAAAACACTATTAACATCACTTGCCCACCGCCGCACCGCCCCCCTCCGCTGTATAGTAATAAAATCATTTAGTTCAGTTAGAGAACTGACAAAACAATTAAAAACTGAACGTGTCTGCTCAATACAGCACGAGCCGAACGAGCAAACAGCTGACAGACAAGATTATCGAAGATTTTGTTTCAAAGCGTAAAAGCGCCTATTCAAGGGAGTGTGTCATTGTACTGTTTTGTTGTTGTGTTTTTCATTACGAATATAGGCTAATGAACCCAAAATTCAAGCAACCCGCCCCCAAATTCTAAAAATTGGCTAATTCTAAACCGAAAGTTCAGTCAGATCTGTGTAGGGTTTTGCTCAATATGATAATAAGTGGCAGATCAGAGGGCTTGCTGCAGTTGAATATCTAAATATCTGAATATCATAGGACGCAAGATATTATAATTATTAAATTATGACTGCGTGGTGAACCTTAATCGTATTTAAAATGACAGAGAAAAGAAAAACGGACATTAGATCATTTTTCAGTACACCAAAACGCCAAATAAGTACGAAATGTTTTTTTTTTTTTGTGGTACACATATCCTTACAAGTACGATTTTTTTACAATTTTGGCTGTATTATTTGTGTCCCCTTCAAAAATTGCTCTTGAGAAATTTCATGTTTATTGTCCCCCCCAACTTTTAGATGAAATTTACGCCCCTGACCCTGAGGTATGTGATGCTACGTGACATTGTTTACAAGCCGTTTTATTTCTTTCCACGGTTGAAACACTGATTGAGCAATTGATTACACGACATATGATAAGTTTCAGTAAGTTGTAATGTATCCTCATACTGTAAGATATTAATTCATGTTTATTCTTTAAGAAGAGACGATCGCGTTCACCCGCACGCCGCGCGACAGCTTGAACTGACACGTCTATACAGTGATCAGTCACGTCACATTAAAGAGCGTCCAAACGGCATTTATCGTTTGAATTTCGTGATAAAATGGACAGAATACTTAATATGTTCGTGTGGGAACTAGGATTGAAGTGTGTTCCGCACTTAAAACAAGCCGACTGTTAAGTGTTAAAGATTGCATTCGACAGTTTGTTTTAAAAACTGCTGACTACAGTTATGATGAATCACTTATTGAAGGCAGTTAGTTACCCACAAGTCAACCCACAAGTCTCTTGTGATGGCTCCAACAACATTTATCACAGCATGTCTTGTCTTTACATTCACATCATGTCGTAATGGTGTTTGGATGGGAAATATTGGGCTACGTAGCCTACAGAAGAAGTTTATCGCAGTATGATTACCCTTAAATCTTTCTTTCACTAACAGTCTCGCCTATATTTCATCTGTACAACAGCTGCCTTCATCTTGAACACAAATTAGAGTATTTCATTCACCCCACTCCACAGGAGAGCTTTAGGAAGTACAAACTTCCCAGCATGCTTTGAAAACTATGCATACCAAGCTCTTGGCAGGCTGAGGGCACTCCAGAGTAATTAAAACTGACAGTTTGATCAGACCGCCGTGCGCCATCAATGCGAGAGAGCACTCCGTAATTATCATGACAGTCAATGATGATTTTTTTTTCACATTCGGGTGAACTGAACCAAAAAAAAAAAATCACCATGAAGATATCACTCTAAACTGTCCTGCTGTGTTTCTCAGAGAAACTCTGGATCCCAATTAGCCAATGTGTTTCATGACCCAACATGTCTTTGGGCAGCAGGAGCAGGCTACTAACAAGGGATAGCCTATTTTTTCTAAGTGGGCCAAACCAACACAATTTGTATACCAGAAAGGAATTTCCTTCTAAATGAGGCCTACAATTCCCAAGAGTGAAATTTAGAAGGATTCTGTCTATATGATGTCAGTTTCACTGTAGTGCCAAGTGTGGTTTTATGTTACCATGTGTGTCGTGATCAACGAACAGAAGTCTGTCATTGGCAAAAGAAGAGTCTCTGCGTGCTTCTAGCCAGGCAGAACTGAACATCCGTCCACCAAAAACAGAAACGTGGCATTGCCCAATGGTTCCTGTGTGGGATTTACGAGGTCATAATTATTCTTTGAGTAAGCACTTTTTCATTGGACACAAAACCCATGGCACTCATGAAGGATGGCAAATATTATGCAGGCACTATCCGCGTAAGAAAAACAACATTATTCAGGTGGACTCTGAATACTGAAATTGAGAAAGACAAGACAGGACTGACAGTATTGATCCCTGAGAAGAAATACAAGTGCAAAGGTCACATGGAGTCTAATAATCTAGTTACTAACTGTAATTTCTACTAGTGAACATCTGGGTTTTTCACGAGCAAATACTCATGCTTATAGTCAATATAAACTACCGTTGAAAAGATTTTTGAGCGTTTTTGAAAAAAGCCTCTTATGCTCACCAAGGCTGCATTTATTTGATCAAAAGTAGAAAAAGTAATATTGCGAAATATTATTATTAAAATTTTAACTTATTCCTGTGATGGCAAAGCTGAATTTTCAGCGCCATAACTTCAGTCTTTAGTGTCATAAATCATTCTAATATGCTGGTTTGCTGCTCAAGAAATATGCCTTATTATTAGCAATGTTGAAAACAGTTTAGTATTTAATATTACCTTAATATTTGTGCAGAAACTGTGAAACATTTCTTTAGTTCAAAAGAACAGCATTTATTTGAAATAGAAATATTTTGCAACAATATAAAAGGTATTTTCAGACCCGTAGATTGTTTGCTTTGTTCCAAAACAGGGATTAAAATTGTTACAATGTTATACACTTTCTTCTTGGCTCAGTTCGTTTTTTAAATGGACCAAAATGTGTTAATACAAACCTCTCTCATTTTTCAGAGTGCACCTTTTAATGTTAAGATGTTGTGCTGAATTCTGTGACTGTAGTAGACACTGTATTGAGCTAATCCTAACCCCAATCCTAATCCTAACCATACTATCATTATGTGTACGGTACGGTCTGATAATTTGGTATAACACCGGGATTCCACTCATAGTGGTAATCCGTCAGGATGGATAGACAACAGATCAGATACCTTTCTTTGTAGCTGTCATTGTATTACTTAATTATTTTGAGCATGAATCAAGGCTTTGTCGGAACCACATTCTAACCTTGTACCTATTTTTGAGAAGATCAAATTAAGTGCCATTTTAAAATGAAACGGTATGCTTCCTCTTTACATTGTGATATAGTCTGGTTGGATCAGAATTTTTATCTCACCACAAGCGAACAGCTCTAGAGTTAGTTTTCAAGCGGGCCAGGACAACCGCGTTCTGGAGAATCTGACTAATTGCTTTGCCGTTTTCAAGTCGTGGAGAAAACACAACTGATTCAAAGTCAAATGCTCCAAAGGAGTTTACTGTCTTTACTGTCACTCTTGCTCAATTTAATGTATCCTTGCTGAGTAAAAGAAAAGAAAAATCTTACTGACCCCAAATTTCTGAATTACACATACACATGGATATAACTAATATTTAACAATATCATATGAGATGTGCACAGAAATTAGCATTAACATAATCTCTCAAATTAAATCTGTTCATTGTATGAAGCGATTGTGTCTCTTCAAAAGACTTGATTAAATCACTTGATTCATATGGATTTATTTTACAATCTCTTTAAAAAACATTTTGAATAATCAGAATTATGGGTGAATATCCTTTCAATGGAGGGACAAATCTCTCAGATTGCATTAAAATATCTTCAAGTCTTATCGGTTTGGAAATTAATGACAGAATTTTGAGGTTAAAAGGTTAAAAAGGTTAAAAAGTAACAATCTGCATCTGAAGCACTAAAGCAAACTTTGTCCAAAAGAAATCTACAACTAAAAACAACCCGCTTTCCTTTCTGACATCAGTCAGATCTTGTTTAGCTAGTGAAATAAACTGTTTAATGACAAAGTCCATTCATTGTTTGTGACAGACACTGAGCCGCACACAAAAGTCAATACGGGTTCATATGACTGCTTGTCATTCTATTCCTACCACACATGTAACACTGCGAACACCGATTCAAACATTGATTAAACTGCATTTCCATTTCATATACCACCAGTGCTAAAGGGTTAAACGATACTATAAAAGAGCCTAAGAGTTACAATGTGGCAACGGACATCAAAAGACCACCTAATAAAGTGCTTTGCACAGGAAAGGTGTCTGCTGTGCCATTAATAACCTCAGTAATCTTCTGGCTGCAAGCAACTAATCTCCACTTAACCCTGTTAGTAAAGATGTCTAACTTCTCTGCACTCACTCACAAAACTACAATCAGCAGGACAGACGGAACCATTTAAGCCTTGATGGGTCTGAAACTCCCCTAATCATGCTTTTTTTGAGGAACAAACAAAACAGAAACACATCCAGTTCCCTGTTGTGCCTGCACACACACACACACACACACGCGCGCACGTAGTTTCATCAAAAACACCTGGAATCAAATGTGTCCACTAAACAGAAGACTTTTTAACAGGCAAAAGACAAGACTGTACAAAGAGCCTGCCGAATGAGAAAAGGGGTAAAACATTATATATACAAAAAAGCAAGAGACGCCCAGAGATCATGAAGACCACAGTCCAGGAACAAATAAACCAGAAACAAAAACAAGATGCCCAAAAGTTGCTTATGTGGCAGTGGATCGTATGGAACAGATAAGAAGTATTGTTAAGCATTACCTGGACACAGAGCAGACTATGTTCCCACGTCTCTCCCCCAACTATTCACAAGGAGCTGATCAGCAAGAAACAGATGAGCAAAAGGGGAGGGGAATAGAGAGGAAAGGGGAGGGAAGTACTGTACTCATGTAAAGAGAGAACACTGCCAGTTAACGCTCCAAAGAACTTTTAACACCCCCTTCACTCGCATTAACACATGTGACGCCCTGAAAGGTTAACTTATAAAGATGGAAGGTTAATGTTTGGTTAAAATGGAGAATAAGATGTCGAATTACAAATAGATTTTCCTAAAATGCACCATGGAAACCATAATTATTGTTATTCTATTACTACAGTTATGTTTCCTAAAATAAAACAGTGGAAACTTGATCTTAGCCACCACTAAAAAATTACAGGAATATTTTGAAATCTTAAACTGTTTGCAGGGAATCTCAAATATATTAATTTATTATGATTATACAGATTAATACAGTCAGTTCTGGTTAGTATTATTTTAGTATTATTTTGAAACAAGCTTCCATATCACCACTGACTGACAATATAACACAGGTAATTGTGACCCTTTAGCTTACAATTCTGACTCTTTTTCTCAGAATTGCAAGATATAAACTCGCAATTGCGAGTTATAAAGTAAGAATTGCATGATAGGTCGCAATTGCAATTTATAAAGTCAAATTGTGAGATATAAACTCGCAGTCAGTCTTTTTCCCCCTCAGAATTGGACTTTATAACTCGCAATTGCGAGTTTATATCTCACAATTCTGACTTTATTTCTCACAATTTGCAAGTTTACATCTTGCAATTCTGATATTATAACTCACAGTTGCTAGTTATTGCAATGATCAATTATGCAATTATCTTTTAAAAAATATGATTAATTATTTATTTTATTTCAGATCTGTAACAATCACTTTCTGTAATTATTGTGATTACACTTTGAGGTTGGCTTTGTTTATCTGCATCCTTTTTTGTATTATTTTTGTTTAATTTTACATATTGCACAGATTTGTTATATGAAGGGTCTCTTTGTTTGTTTTTGATGTTTGAAAACCATAATATACATAAAAAGAAATTATTTTATGGCAGAAACAAACTTCCATTTTTATACTATACTATTATAGCATTTATTAATATTTTGAATTTGGTTTTATTTTTATATTTTCAGTTTACTTTAAGTTTTAGTATTTTTGTTAGGTGCTTTGTCATTTTTATCATTTTTTTGTTAAATATTTATATTTAGCTTTAAGTTTTCAGTCATTTTAGTACTTCAAATTAAGCTTATTTCAGTTTATTGCAAAGGCTAGGTTTCTGTTTTTTTAAGTTTAAGATTTTCATCTAATATCTAAATTTTATTTCAACATCATTTCAATTGACACCAACTATTTTTAATAGCCTACTTGTAGTTAACAATAATATTACTAATCCTGGTTCTCGAATCCTTAATTTATATATAGGGCTGTCAAAAGATTAATCACATCCAAAATAAAAGTTTGTGTTTACATAATATATTTGTGTGTACTCTGTATAATTATTATGTTTATATAAATATTCATGTATATATTTAAGAAATATTTGCATGTATATACTGTATACATTTATACAATTTATATTATATATAAATATAAATATAATACATTTTTCTTAAATATATACATGCTTGTGTGTGTTTTTATATAGAAATAATAATTATACACAGTTCACACATATATATTATGTAAACACAAACTTTTATTTTGGATGTGATTAATCTTTTGACAGCCCTAATATATACACACATATATATATATATATAGCTATTATTTGCTTACAATATTACATTATATCATTATATTAGTTTAAACAAATATAATTGAGGTATAACTAATGATAGAATTCACAGGATTTTTTTTTTTTACCAAGCGCTTAAGAGAAAGAATGAATTACACGACATGAACACAACTGATCCTCATGTGTTTGTCTGAAGGGTAAAGTAGAGAGTTAAGTTATAGTGTAAGGTGACGTGGCATATGGTTTAACTTGTACATGTTTGACCGGTTGACTGTGTGAGTCGCACAGCTGAAGTCTGTCATCATAAACACTAGCAGAAGGACAGAACACACAGTAACGTTACTGACTGGACATTATGTTAAAGGTTCAACTAGACCGACTTTCCCTTTTAACCCTCAGAAAGAGACCAGCTACTGCATTAAACCTGCCTCATGGAAGAATATGAGGGTCATCATGACTTGAGAAGGATGTATTCATAGATGCATTCTGGTCTTTAAAACAGTTTTACACTCACACTGGTTTAAAAAAATCCCAGCGTTTTTTAATATAACAGTGGCTTAGTTATACACACCACAGACCACGACCGCTCTCACCTTTCATCATCTCTGAACAGGATGAGGTTAAACAGCGAGATGGCCGTGACCGAAGAGATGTTGACCGTCAGAATGAAAGCTTCACTTTTCACTCTTCATCATCATCCTCATCGGTCGCCTTCACTCGGCGCTGCTGTCAATATTCGGCTCTTTCCCTTCCTGCAGAAGTCGCCCATTTCCCCCCCTCTCTTCCCGAGTGTGTGTGCTATGTCCCGCTCAGTGTTTCACATCCGGTAAGGTCTGCAGCGATCTAAGCTGGCGAGGTGAGGACGTGCGGTTTCGGATTCTTGTTTAAACGTCCGTGTTTGCAGTTATGCACTGATGGAGGGCTTCATTTGACGCCGCCGCTCTGTGTGTGTGTACAGTCAAAGCGATTCTCCACTTCCGGATTGACTCATTAAGTAGGACCCGCCCCCCCTCGCGCTTCCCTCCCCTTCGCCATTTCCCTAGCAACAAGATGCCTTAGCAACCGTCGCGAGGTGGTGATGGGCAGCTGAATGCTTGTTATATCTGCAATAAATTCCTAAAGAATGAATCTCACTGGGGAGAAAAATGTCTGGGTCATTATCAACCCAATATCAAAAGATAAAGAAATAAATGTATATTTATTTTTAGCCTATTTTGGGGATTTGTACTGCATTGTAACAGTATTATTATTATGGCAATTAAGCACATTACTGTAATGAAGAAAAGTGCATCATTGGTGTATCATTAAAGTACCTGAATCTGAATAAAAAAGTAACCCTTTTACTAGGTTTGAAATCTAAATCAGGGGTCAAATTGACCCTAATTGGAATCAATACAATTCCCCAAAATCACTCAAACAACAACAAAAACCTGATCAAATAGCAAGCCTTTAAAATTAAAGGTCCCGTTCTTCGTGATCCCATTGTTCAAACTTTAGTTAGTGTGTAATGTTGCTGTTAGAGCATAAATAATACCTGTAAAATTATAAAGCTCAAAGTTCAATGCCAAGCGAGATATTTTATTTAACAGAAGTTCCCTTTCAAAGCCTCCAGCGAACGGCTGGCTTGGACTACATCCTGGTACTTCCTTCATAAATGACGTCAGTAGAACAGACTAACCTCCGCCCACAAGAATATGCGAAAAAAGGGGGCGTGGTCTTGTTGCTGTCCCACGTGGAGAAGAGGGAGTGTCACGTGGAGAAAAGGAAGTGCTGCGTTTCAGTGTGTTTGTCGCCATGTCGTCGAGACGCTGTTATTTTCATCCCGGAGTCAAATCACCTTTGTTTGGCTTTCCCAGGGACGCTGTAGAGATCATTGAGCGCATACATCTCTCCGTTAAGAGGCGTGACCTTTCCACGTGCGCTAAGCTGCTGTCGAATCACAACACAGGAACCGCTGGCACAATCAGAACTCGTTACGTATTTCTGAAGGAGGGACTTCATAGAACAAGGAACTCGTCAGCCCGTTTTTAGTACAGTGACAACAGCGGTATACAGATAAGTCAATTGTGTGAAAAATACTGTGTTTTTTTACACGCGAAACATGAACACATGTTATATTGCACACTGTAAACACAATCAAAGCTTCAAAAACACACGAAGAACGGGACCTTTAAAGTCGGTATGAAACAGAAGTTGCGATAGTCTTTTCGTAATGGCTTCTCAAACAAGAAAAAATGTAGGGTGGGACTTGCAGGTATAACGTCACCAACCGGCAGTTAGCATCACACTTCCCTTGACAAAAGCCCAATAGGATTTTTCCATAGGCTTTTGGATTATTGGAAAAAAAAACAAGCTCTGTGATCAACAAAAGTTTGATACATATTGTGTCCATCAAGATTGTCACAGATGAACACAACTTTTATGAATTTTGAAGCTGAAATGCAGCTGACTAAGGTAAAGGTTGGCTATAAACGAACTACACCACGGTCCCGCGAATTCAACGTCACAATCACTCAATTAAGTTTTTTTTATCTAAAAACATTTTCTCAGAAAGTTTGAGCTAGAATAGTTCATAAGAGCAGTGTTATAATCATAACGAGGCTGTAAAAGTACAGTTTACCTGTTCGCCGTGATGACGTTTAATGTCCCTGGCTGCCTCTGTAGTTCCATTTATCCACTTTTTTAAGAAACGTAACAGCTTAAAAAAAAATCACGAGTCGGGTAATACTGATGTATTTTATGTCGTAGAATAAAACATGAGTGTTCTGAGCTTGTGTTCACCACAGACCTTATTTCATCCATTTAACCAAAATCGCATTAAAAAAAACGATACTCGGTTACTTAACGTAACCTCGGTTCTCTCTAGAAGAGGGAACGAGTATTGCGTAAGTTCCTTACGCTACGGGAAAGTATTCTTTCTTCGAGATTTCTGAAAAACCCAAAATTATCCTTAATTTTGTAACATTGTCAACGCAGTGCGGCAGCCTGGCAGACCATAGCAGGCTATTCCAGCGTGCCATTGGCTGCTCTGCTGGCAACTGCAGCAGCCTATCGGTGAGCCCGCGTGACGTGGCGACCAATGAGGGCGCTTCGCGCCCACCTGGCTTCATTTGCCTACAGGTGGGGCGTGGCCACGTGTATATAAGCAGGGCTCACGGGCTGCATATTCGGTTTTCGTAGTTCTGAAGCGTAAAAGCCCGCGGGGCGCACGGCAAGGAACGCAATACTCGTTCCCTCTTCTAGAGAGAACCGAGGTTACGTTAAGTAACCGAGTATCGTTCTCTTATGAGAGGTTCTCTCGTATTGCGTAAGTTCCTTACGCTACGGGAACATATTCAATTTCAATTCAATTCACTTTATTGTCACACAGCTATATACACAAGTGCAACAGCAGGTGAAATTCTTGGTGCAGTTCCGAGCAACATAGCAGTCACGACATGACATGTACAACATTTAAGCAACAACAGATTACACATCTGATGCGCCCACAATTACTCACAGCACAGTAAACTCTACAATAAACAATAAATAATTTACACAATGTGAGTGTAGTTCTCACAGCTTTAGCCAATATACACATACTTACAATATACATATACTTTAAACAATATACACTAAACATACATTAAACAGTATACATTAAGCTATAATAATAATAATAATATACAATGTACAGTATACATTATTATTCACAGTAGAGATCCAATTATGTACAATAGGTGCTATATGATAAATGATAAATAATAAATGATACATAAATGTGTATATAATGTGTGTGTATCTACAGTGGGTTGTGCGGAGTGATATTCTGTCCAGTGTGTGTTATGATCCTGATGGATCAGGAGTTAAGTAGTCTGATTGCTTGTGGGAAGAAGCTGTTCTGGAGTCGGCTGGTGCGTGTTCTAATGCTGCGGTACCGTCTGCCTGATGGCAGCAGTGAGAGCAGCCCATGGTTCGGGTGGCTAGAGTCTCTGATGATCCTCTGAGCTCTCTTCACACACCGCCTGGCGTAAATGTCCTGGAGGGAGGGAAGCTCACCTCCGATGATGCAGCTGGCCGTGCGCACTACCCTTTGCAGGGCTTTGCGGCTGCGGGCGGTACTGTTGCCGTACCAGGTGGTGATGCAGCCAGTCAGCAGGCTCTCGATGGTGCTGCTGTAGAAGCGTGTGAGGATGTGGCGGTTCATTCCAAACCTCCTCAGCCGTCGCAGGAAGAAAAGGCGCTGATGAGCCTTCTTCACAACGGCCTCGGAGTGGACGGACCATGAGAGTTCCTCTGTGATGTGGACACCGAGGAACTTGAAGCTGCTGACTCTCTCCACCGGTGCTCCATCGATGGTGATGGGGCGGTGTTCTCTCTCATTCCTCCTGAAGTCGACCACCAGCTCCTTGGTCTTGCTGACGTTGAGGGAGAGGTTGTGCTCCTGACACCACCGTGTCAGAGTGTGCACCTCCTCTCTGTAGGCCGTTTCATCATTGTCGGTGATAAGACCTACCACCGTCGTATCGTCAGCAAACTTGATGATGGTGTTGGAGCTGTGGGTAGCCACACAGTCATGTGTGTACAGGGAGTACAGGAGTGGGCTGAGAACACAACCCTGAGGGGCTCCAGTGTTGAGAGTCAGTGATGAGGAGATGTTACTGCCCATTCTGACCACCTGGCGTCTGTTTGACAGGAAGTCCAGGATCCAGCTGCATAACAGGCTGTTTAAGCCTAGAGCCCGGAGTTTAATGTCAAGTATGGAGGGCACAATGGTGTTGAATGCTGAGCTGTAGTCCACAAACAGCATTCTCACATACGTGTTCCTCTTTTCCAGGTGGGAGAGAGCAGTGTGTATTGTTGATGAAATGGCATCGTCAGTGGAGCGGTTTGTGCGGTATGCACATATACATATTGTCAACGCCGTGCGCGCCTCGCATACAGCATATGTATCCCAGGGAACCGGGGACCATAACACTGCTCGGGCAGGGTGGCCGGTAAAGGAAACGGGCCACCACATATACGGACACTTCGTTTGAACTGACGGGTGGTTACAACGGGTGGTTACAACACCCTGCCTTATGAATGAGGGAACGGCACCTGCCGGTCGCCTTCAAATTCACAATATCTTGTCATATGAGTGAGGTAACGGCACCGCCGGTCACCTTCAAACTCACAATAGCTCTTTTCGTAAATGAGGGAACGGTACCGCCGGTCTCCTTCAAATTTACATAAGCCTTGTACCGAACTTACTACCAGTATGTGAGCTATGTCTGCGCAGAATCACCGGGCAGAACCAACAGCCTTATTGAACTGATAACACTTTCGCCTGTAAGGCAGGAACTTCCAGATTGTAAAATCTCACGAACGTAGACGGGGAGGCCCAGCCTGCCGCCACGCAAATATCGTGGATGGAAATCCCTCTGGCCCAAGCCCACGAAGAGGCCATGCCTCTGGTGGAGTGTGCTCTGACACCTAGCGGGCACTGCAGGTGTTTGGAAGCGTATGCAGTTGCAATCGCGTCCACTATCCACCTGGACAGGGTCTGTTTCGAGGAGGCGAGACCTTTAGCGCGCCCTCCAAACGAAACAAATAGCTGCTCAGAACGCCTGAAGGCGGCGGAGCGTGTGACATAAACCCTCAATGCCCTGACAGGGCAGAGGATATTGCCACCGTCCCCCTCGTCGGATGCTGGCAGAGCCGAGAGGGAGATAATCTGCGCCCTGAAAGGAGTGCCGATCGCTTTGGGGACATAACCATGCCTCGGTCTGAGAATGACCTTAGAGTCATTAGGACCGAACTCCATACACGTCGGGCTCACTGAGAGCGCGTGTAGATCCCCCACGCGTTTCACTGAAGCCAGAGCTATCAGGAACGCGGTTTTTAGCGAAAGGAACCTTGGTTCCACAGTCTCGAGCGGTTCAAAGGGATGAGCCTTCATGGCCTCTAGGACCAAGGCCAGATCCCAAATAGGAACCGATGGGAGCCGCGGGGGATTCATCCGTCTAGCTCCTCTGAGGAAACGGATGATGAGCTCGTTCCTTCCTAGCGTGCTGCCTAGCGTCGTCTGGGCGAACGCTGCTATAGCCGCTACATACACTTTGAGCGTGGAAGGGGACCTGCCCAGTTCCAAGAGCTCCTGGAGGAAGGAGAGCACCCGCTGGACCCCACATTGCTGCGGTTCCAATCCCTTGGAAGCACACCACTCAGTGAACACCGACCACTTAGAACTATATAACCGCCTCGTCGAGGGGGCTCTAGAGTGTGAGATCGTGTTCATAACCCCTTCGGGCAGGTCAACGGGTATCCGTTGGTCACCCATACATGCAGAGACCATCGCTCTGGATGGGGATGCCAAACTGACCCTCCTGCTTGAGAGAGGAGGTCTGCTCTCAGCGGAACTGGCCAGGGGGGTGAGTGCGACAGCTTCACCAGCTCTGGGTACCAAATCTGGTTCTCCCAGCGCGGCGCTATAAGGAGCACCGGGCGGCGCGTTTCCCTGATTTTCGCTATAACCTGGGTCAATAGGGAAATCGGCGGGAAAGCATACAGCGGGAGGCTGGGCCAAAGTTGGGACAGCGCATCCTCGCTTTTGGACAAGAACGTCGAGCAGCGGGCGTTCTCTTTTGTTGCAAAGAGGTCGAGCTCCGCTCTGCCGAATAGGCGCCATACCAGCTGGACTCTCTGGGGGTGCAGGGACCATTCTCCTGGGAGAATGAGGCCCCTGGACAGCTTGTCCGGGCCCACGTTGAGGTGGCCCGGAACGTGCGCCGCTCTCAGCGAGCGCAGCGAGCTGTGTGCCCACACGAGCAGGCGTTCCGTCAGATTGCCCAGACACCTGGACCTGACACCGCCCTGCCGGTTCACGTAGGACACCACCGTGGTATTGTCCAACCGGACCAACACATGGTGTCCCCGTATAAACGGGAGAAACTGCTTGAGCGCGTTCTCTACCGCTATCATCTCCAAACAGTTTATGTGTAGGAGTTTTTCTCCGCTCGACCAGAGGCCCGAGGCCGGTCTGCCCTCGAAAACGGCGCCCCAACCCGAGGTGGAGGCGTCCGTCGAGATGACTTTGCGGTGTGAGATGGCTCCCATTGTCACTCCCCGCTGGTACCAGTCGGCTACTAACCAGGGCTCTAGGGCTGCAACACAGCCCTGAGTCACTCTGATCCTGAAACCTCCGGCAGCCCAGGCTCTGTGAGGCACTCGGGCGTTTAACCAGCGTTGCAGCGGGCGCATGCGCATTAAGCCCAGCTGGAGCACAGCTGCAGCTGAGGCCATACGTCCCAGCATCCTCTGAAAAAGCTTGAGAGGTGCGATTTTGCCCGGCCGGAAGTACGCAGCCATGCGCCGAACTTGGCGCGTGCGTTGTGGTGACAGGCGGGCAGACATAGCCACAGTGTCCAGATTCAAACCCAGAAATGAGGTTGATTGCGTGGGCACTAATGAGCTCTTGGTCCAGTTGACCGTGAGCCCCAGGCTGTCCAAATGGCTGAGCAGCATTGCCCTGTGGGCGAGGAGCTCGGCCTCTGACTGCGCCAGGATGAGCCAGTCGTCCAAGTAGTTCAATATTCGCATCCCCCGGTTTCTCAGGGGAGCGAGGGCCGCGTCCATGCACTTCGTAAATGTACGGGGTGCTAGTGACAGGCCGAACGGAAGGACGGTGTATTGATAAGCCTGGCCGTCGAAGGCGAATCGTAAGAATGGCCTGTGACGCGGCGTTATCTTGATTTGAAAATATGCGTCTTTCAAATCTAGGGAAATTAGCCAGTCTCTCGGGCGAATATGCGCGAGGATCTGCTTGGTCGTAAGCATCTTGAACGATCTCCTCAAAAGAGCTTTGTTCAGACGCCTCAGATCCAGAATCGGTCTGAGCGACCCGTCCCTTTTTGGCACGAGAAAATATCGGCTGTAAAAGCCTGACTCGCTCATAGAATGGGGAACCGGTTCTATAGCCCCTTTGCACAGCAGCGTGGCTATCTCCGCTCGAAGTAGATGTGCTACTTCTTCGCTCACTCTCGTCTCTATACGCGCACAGAAGCGCGGAGGGCGGCGAGCGAACTGCAGAGTGTAGCCGTGCTTCACTGTTTTCAGCACCCATTCTGATACACCTGGAATGGCTTCCCACGCTCTCGCGTGTGCCACACGGGATAGAACGGCCTCCGGGCTCGAAACGCCGCGCTTTGCGGGTTCGACGGCCTGTATAGGAGGGGCGGGCGCAGTGCGCGCGCTCTCTGTGCTGTGGGCCAGCCGATCGCTCGCGATGGCTGGCCGCCCTACACACTGTATCTCTGCCGCTTCGAGCAGGGAGTGGCTTGTGTGTGGCCTTACACTCGTTGTTCCGGCCACCTTGGGCGGAGAACAAATGGTGTGTGGCGCGGCGCATGGCGCCGGGGGCAGAATGTTCGCGAAAATGTGTGAGCGCGTTTGAGCGGGCACAACTCTTACGCGTGGAACATGACCGGTTAAGAGTGGCTGTGTGACAGCGCGTGTGGTGATTAGGCGTGGGCGCAAATAAGCGGACACGTGACCTAACTCTAGCACTCGAGCGGCCGGTGGCCGCTTTATGTGAGTGAGAGACACGGGATTTGTGGTGCTTGGGTGCAGGGGTGAACACAAAAGTGGGCACGTTTACTGCATTTGAAAACACATACGGCGTGAGCCGTGCAACCAGAAAAAAGGCAACTTCGTGATTTCTCTGGTTCGTCATAAAAACGGCGGTTGTAGACAGGCGAGAGGGCAGTTTTGCCGGCTCGTTTGCTGCGTGAGAGCCATCTGCAGCAGCCACAGGAGTGGGGGCTGACAGGAAGAAGAGTTTTGACGGTGGTCCGACCACGGCGGGACTTAACCGTCGCTTCCCCCCTCTGCTAGGAGGACTTTGGAGGGGCTACAGTTGGAAACAGGCGAGAGGGCGAGTTCGCCGGCTCGTAGGCTGCGTGGAAAACATCTGCAGTAGCCACAGGAGTGGGGACTGACAGGAAAAACAGAGTTTTAACAGTGGTCCGGCCGCAGCGGGACTTAACCGTCTTTTCTCTCCTTATGTATAGACGTCCAAAAATACTCGAGCACCACGTGGTGCGAGTTAGCTTTCTGTATGTAAGAAAAGCTGGCCGCGAGCCCGGGGAAGCGGACAGTAAAACATTTTTATCTGCCGCGAGAGCTGGGCTCGAACTCGGGTCTCCGGCGTTTCAGCCGCTGATTTTGCCACTGTGCTACCGGGAGGGACACAATAGCGTTCAGTTAGCGCGAGCATACAGCAGTACGTCCTCGTGCTTGTTGGCAGTCGTGCGTGCATAAAAGACAGGCTCGTTACTGCAATAGTAATATTTCCAGCCGCCTGAATTGGAGAGGGGGCTGAGAAATGCTAGAGAATGGCGGTTCGTCCGGCCACAGCGGGACGAAAACACCCTCTGTTAATTTCCCGGTGAGTGCGGCGCGTGCACGCTGAACGTGCTCGTGACCGAGCGCACTCACATTCCTTGTGAACGGCGCAATCTGCGCGGTCCAAGAGGGGGGAGTGCGGGTTCGTTGGAGAGCATATGTCAGCGTCATGTCTTATGACGGCGTATGTTTGCTGGCGTGCGTGTCTTAACAGGCTCGTGTACAGCAATATGAACAATTCCAGTCGCCTCAACTCATGAGGGGACTGAAAAATGTGCGCGAGGGTGGAACAGCTCTCTTGTAACGTAAAGAGAGCTGCAGGACCGTGCATTTCTGCCATCCCTTGTATATAAGCGGCGCATCAGCGCGGCATGAACAGAGGGGGGGAGGAGGCTCGCTCCGAGACCGTTCATTTCTACCATCCCTTGCAAGCGGCGCGGTGGCGCGGCTTGAACAGAGGGGGAGGAGGCTCGCTCCGAGACCGTTCATTCCTACCATCCCTTGAAAGCGGCGCGGTGGCGCGGCTTGAATAGAGGGGGAGAAGGCTCGCTCCGAGACCGTTCATTCCTACCATCCCTTGTAAGCGGCGCGGCTTGAACAGAGGGGGAGGAGGCTCGCTCCGAGACCGTTCATTTCAACCATCTCTTGTAAGCGGCGCGGTGGCGCGGCTTGAACAGAGGGGGGGAACAGCGGAGTGATGTCGTCATAAAACTGCTCGAGTCGAGCCCGCAGGGTCGACATAGAGAGTTCCTCACACTCGGGGCATTCGCCCGCGAGGAGGCGGCGGCGGCGTGGTCACGGCCCAGACAGAGAGCGCAGACACATGGCGGTCTCTGGTGCTGAGCTGCACGTGGCACGAGCTGCAGGTGGAACGAGGCGTTTTGATAAAAACGCTCGTGCTCTTTTATGAAACGTGTGACGCAACGGCGAGAACACGTGCAATGAAAGGATATAATGCTGCCGGATAGCAGAGCAGGCACGGATGGCTGAAGGTGGCGCGATGCTGCCGGCTTCTTCAGGCGCTGTCCTCTGCTTGCTCGTCTGCACGTTCAACGGCGGCGGGTTCCAGATCCAGCGATGCGAAGGGCTTCGCTGAAGAAAAGAAAATCGAATATGCAGCCCGTGAGCCCTGCTTATATACACGTGGCCACGCCCCACCTGTAGGCAAATGAAGCCAGGTGGGCGCGAAGCGCCCTCATTGGTCGCCACGTCACGCGGGCTCACCGATAGGCTGCTGCAGTTGCCAGCAGAGCAGCCAATGGCACGCTGGAATAGCCTGCTATGGTCTGCCAGGCTGCCGCACTGCGTTGACAATGTTACAAAATTAAGGATAATTTTGGGTTTTTCAGAAATCTCGAAGAAAGAATACTTTCCCGTAGCGTAAGGAACTTACGCAATACGAGAGAACCTCTCGTAAGAGAACCATTGACTTCGGGACGATGGAACCGGAAGTGCTAAAATGCTAGCTCGTTTCCACTTTTTGGCCTACGAAGTGATGTCATACCTGCATACCTCGTGCCAGGATATGAATTTAAAAATACACATTACAAACATATAAAAAATAAACATGCTTTTATATGTTTATATGAATATAACTATGAATATAAATGTGACTGTTATAAACAGTATCGCAACTTTTTTTTTTTTTTAAACAGTAGAAGTGTGGAAAAGCTTGTCTTCTGTGCTTTCCATGAAGCTCAAACTGTAGAGCATGCACTAGCAATGCCAAGATCTTGGGTTTGAATTTCCAGTGAAACCTGCAAACATCATAATAAAAATTTTGTATGCACAGACATACCATAACATATAGTATCGACACTTTACAGGCGTTTTCATTATGCCAAATGAGAAAGGGGTCACAAAATTTCAAGCAAAACATCAGTATTTCAAAATCAGTCAAACTGACCAGCAACATACTATAAAGGGTTAAAGGTAGTGCAACAGATGCTAACGTGATGTGGAAATATGTTACTATTTAACCTTTCATTGGTGTTTGGTCATTTTCACCATTTTGAGTTCTGAGTTTTAGAGTCCTTCAAATGAGAACCAGCAATCGTGTTGCTGGCCAGGTCTGTTCCCACCTGTAATATTTGGTTAAGAGCACTTTGCTCACTGTTACTCCAGACATTTTCTCACGGCTTATTAATATGACTCTCTTGGGCATCGCTCATATTTCATTATCAGCTCAGTGAAAAAACATATTACAAGACCCTTGACCATTTGTATTCTCATGACTCCATCGATGAAGAAACGAACATGGAAGATTAGAGGGAATCACGAAATTGAGGACAACACAGAGTACGACCTAGATGAGAATGCAACCGATGGGGAAGATATGAATGATGAAGAAGAAGAGCTCCGTGCTGAGATACGGGTCATCCATTGATTAGGCAACAATGACACAATCAACAATGACACCTACTGCCTACACACAGAATTGTATTGTTTTGACATGTGCTTATAAGGGAAGTGTGTATTATAAATGTATAAATTTAGATCATGTTACTGTTATAAAATGTAACCAAACTGCATTTTGAAAATCTGGAATTTGAAAAAATGTTGATACTCATTTAACTGGTATTTAGTGACGTGAAGATAAATAGGTTATTACATATATAATAATAATAATAATAACAACATTATATAGAAACACATACGTATGCATGCATACAGTATATTAGCATAATGTACTACATAAAATAATATTGCCTAATGGTCCTAAAACAGGCTAAATTATGCTTTTGATTCACCCTAAAAATAAATCACCAGCGATGTACCTTTCACTTGTTTTTTCCTTAATTTCTATAGGCAGAGAACATAGATGAGTACAACCTCTTTTGAAAGACGTACTGTAATATACATAAATACATGTGGTAATATACATAAATACATGTGGATAATATCATACTGCCCTTTAATAACACAAAATAAATAATGTTTTCTGTTTAAAATGGAATTGCAACAGTGTATGAAAACGGTGTGCGATGAGGCTTGGAAGTAAGCTTCATGCATTTCAAGTAACATATAAATCTGGGACTAGGAGACTAGCTAGTATTTAAATTTCTTTCTCACATATAGGTGGGTGAATCTCACAAAGAAAAGACCATGTCATATTTAACCTCGCAAACTGAAAGGAATCTTCTTATGCATTTCACAGAATTTGATATGCATCAAACTAGGTACACAAAAGCAAAATGATTCGTTGTTATTTGGTAAATAATTTATTTTACATTTATGTTACATCCAAACCAACATAATAAATACGCACCAGCCATTTATTTATTTGTTGCTGTTGTTGAATAAAGCAGTGACTCATTATCTGTTTCAAGGCATCTTTATCAGATTTAATAAAAGGGGGAAAAAAGTATTCTTTCCGTTTCTGGTTATTGGATAGCTTTAGTGTTTGGTTCAATGTATCCATTAGACTTCTTTCCTTGTTTCTTCAAAAGCCAAAAGTTGGTCCTCAATGTTCTTCAGCTCCTGTCTCATAGCTGTAATCTGGATATTTTAGAACACAATACATGTATGCAAACTCCTTCAGCTGTATATATTATTCTATTGGCAATAATTTAGCTCTCTCATTGGATATACCGAATGAAGCATATGCAGTGCATGCATAAACATTTCAAAGCACAGAAATACATGTGGGTAATCTCATATTGAACTTTCATAACACAAAATAAATTATGTTTTCTGTTGAAAATGGCATTTCAACACTGTATGAAAATAGTGTGCAGGCTTGCAAGCAAGCTCATGAATTTCAAGTAACAGAACTCTGGGAGACTAGCTATTTTATTTAAATGTGGTTTTCAAATTTCTTTCTCATGTATAAGCGGGTGAATCTCACAAAGAAAAGTCCACGCCATATTCAACCTCAGGAATGGAAAGGAATTAGAATTATAAAGGAAGCCTTCCAAATTGTCATTAGATTAATGGTAAAAAAATAAATAAAATAAATTATATTATATTATATATATAATACATTTTTAATTTAATTTCAATATTCTCAGTGTAATAGTGGTGAAATAAAATAAAATGAACCTACATTTGATATACAGTGAGGAAAATAAGTATTTGAACACCCTGCTATTTTGCAAGTTCTCCCACTTAGAAATCATGAAGTGTCTGAAATTGTCATCGTAGGTGCATGTCCACTGTGAGAGATATAATCTAAAAAAAAAATCCAGAAATCACAATGTATGATTTTTTAACTATTTATTTGTATGAGTATTTTGAGAAACCTGAGAAAATCAATGTTAATATTTGGTACAGTAGCCTTTGTTTGCAATTACAGAGGTCAAACATTTCCTGTAGTTTTTCACCAGTTTTGCACACACTGCAGGAGGGATTTTGGCCCACTCCTCCACACAGATCTTCTCTAGATTAGTCAAGTTTCTGGCCTGTCGCTGAGAAACACGGAGTTTGAGCTCCCTCCAAAGATTCTCTATTTGGTTTAGGTCTGGAGACTGGCTAGGCCACGCCAGAACCTTGATATGCTTCTTACAGAGCCTCTCCTTGGTTATCCTGGCTGTGTGCTTCGGGTCATTGTCATGTTGGAAGACCCAGCCTCGACCCATCTTCAATGCTCTAACTGAGGGAAGGAGGTTGTTCCCCAAAATCTCGCAATACATGGCCCCGGTCATCCTCTCCTTAATACAGTGCAGTCGCCCTGTCCCATGTGCAGAAAAACACCCCCAAAGCATGATGCTACCACCCCATGCTTCACAGTAGGGATGGTGTTCTTGGGATGGTACTCATCATTCTTCTTCCTTCAAACACGTTTAGTGGAATTATGACCAAAAAGTTCTATTTTGGTCTCATCTGACCACATGACTTTCTCCCATGACTCCTCTGGATCATCCAAATGGTCATTGGCAAACTTAAGACGGGCCTTGACATGTGCTGGTTTAAGCAGGGGAACCTTCCGTGCCATGCATGATTTCAAACCATGACGTCTTAGTGTATTACCAACAGTAACCTTGGAAACGGTGGTCCCAGCTCTTTTCAGGTCATTGGCCAGCTCCTCCTGTGTAGTTCTGGGCTGATTTCTCACCTTTCTTAGGATCATTGAGACCCCACAAGGTGAGATCTTGCATGGAGCCCCAGTCCGAGGGAGATTGACAGTCATGTTTAGCTTCTTCCATTATCTAATGATTGCTCCAACAGTGGACCTTTTTTCACCAAGCTGCTTGGAAATTTCCCCGTAGCCCTTTCCAGCCTTGTGGAGGTGTACAATTTTGTCTCTAGTGTCTTTGGACAGCTCTTTGGTCTTGGCCATGTTAGTAGTTGGATTCTTACTAATTGTATGGGGTGAACAGGTGTCTTTATGCAGCTAACGACCTCAAACAGGTGCATCTAATTTAGGATAATAAATGGAGTGGAGGTGGACATTTTAAAGGCAGACTAACAGGTCTTTGAGGGTCAGAATTCTAGCTGATAGACAGGTGTTCAAATACTTATTTGCAGCTTTATCATACAAATAAATAGCTAAAAAATCATATTGTGATTTCTGGATTTTTTTTTTTTTGATTATGTCTCTCACAGTGGACGTGCACCTACGATGACAATTTCAGACCCCTCCATGATTTCCAAGTGGGAGAACTTTCCAAATAGCAGGGTGTTCAAATACTTATTTTCCTCACTGTAACAATATTAGCATGATGTAGATGGTGATTTTACAATTAAAAAAATTGTGTTTGTGTTAATGACAAAATAATGTGACAATGCAAAAAAGAAAAGTTCCTACAATAGGCTTCATTGTGTAATATGATCTGTACAGATTTTGTGAGGTAAAACTTCCCATTATCCTCTGTACTCACCTTATTCTCGATCTCTTGCCTGACTTTATCAGGTACTTTGTCTGTGTAGTTGGGCACGTGGGTCCGAGCGAGGGCTTGCTTGAGTTTGGAAGCCAGCTTTTCTCTGCGCTGAGAGAGAAGAGCTCTCTGTTTGTCAGCATTAATACCATTCTGAACGTTGACAGAGAGAATGAGACATCAGCAGTGTATATATATAGAAGCACAATTTAGAAAGGAAAATCTTACTCTGCATTACCTGAACACTGAGATGCAAGCAGATGGAATGATCCACTACCCCTACAGCACTGGCCTTAGGTGGAGGGGAGTCAGTGAAACCTCCCTCCGGACAATGCAGATGAAGTGCTGAGATTCGGCCCAGTGTGCAGATAGCAGATCTGAAGTGGAGAAGAGTCTCAGCCTGATCTGGTCCACACACTGCCCACACTAAAAGATGATGAAAGATTTAGGGCCAGATTTACTAACAGCTTGTGTCAGTGCAAACCCTCTTTTGGCATTAAAAAACTACTGTTAGGATTTACTAAAGAGACGCAGTGATAAATTAGCGCTGAAAAGGCATGGACAGGGTTTTTTTTTTTCCGGCTGACTTTATTGCATATGCATTTGTAGGAGTTTCCCTTTCAGACCCAAATTGATGGGAGAAGAATATTTAAATAATTCACGCAAGATGCTTTACTATGGTTTGCGCTTGTCGATTTATTGGTATTTGCGCCATTATTTTTCAGCCAAAAAAGTGTCTCTTAAACCAGATGCTAATTTGCGCTGCTCTTGTAGATTGTGTTGGTCATTATGGAAATGATCTGGCTGCGTCAGTGTTCTTTCATGTGTGCGTTGTCAGTAGATTACGCACAGACATATTTATGGGATTGCGCTCTCAAGCCAATTTGCCCTGTTTAATAAATCTGGGGCTAAATCTTCTATATACATACATAGACCCCTAGACCAAGATGGCGGCGCGAGTACATTGCGAGGCTCAGCGTCTCTCCAGATTCTGCAATTTTGCTGTATTTTTCTTGCTCATCTCGGGTCTGTTCGTCTGTGCCTTTACATCGTACACCCGTTGTGAGCTTTTGGATATTGGTTTGCGAATTTCCGACAGTTTTATGGACAATCTTCGACTCCTTCCTGAGATCGCTAGGACACCCGAGGCTATGCACTCTACCCGGCCGGGCGGAAGTGCTTGCAGGCAGCGAGATCGTAAACAAAGGCGTGGGATGCGTGGAGGACTACGGGCTAAGCTAATGCTAACACCACATCGGCTCTCTTTACCCAGCATTTTCCTTGCCAATGTACGATCGCTAGTGAACAAAATGGAGGAGATTCGACTCAGCATCACACACAGTAAGAAACTTTTGAACTGTAACGTCCTAATCTTCACGGAAACCTGGTTAAACAGCGGAATACCGGACACCGTTATTGAGCTAGCGGGACGCCACACACTCCGGGCAGATAGAACATTAGATGGCTCCTGTAAGAGTAGAGGTGGTGGAGTGTGCATTTACATTAACAAAGCGTGGTGCACAAACTCTGCTATTGTTGGGAGTCATTGTTCAGCTAACCTTGAGTTTCTCATGGTTAAATGTAGACCGTTTTATCTACCGCGGGAGTTCACTTCCACCATTATCACTGCAGCCTATATTCCCCCGGATGCTGATGCCAAGCTTGCTATGAAAGAACTTCACACAGCCATCAGTAAACAACAGACTGATCACCCGGAAGCTGCGTTTATTGTTGCAGGTGACTTTAATCACTCAAACTTAAAGTCAGTGCTACCCAAGTTTCACCAGCAGGTTTCCTGCCACACCAGAGGAAACAAAACCTTAGACCATGTTTACACAAACATGGCTGGAGCTTACGTTGCAACACCCCTCCCCCACCTGGGACAGTCAGATCACCTCTCTTTGTTTCTAACACCCAAATATGCACCCCTCATCAACCGTGTGAAGCCATCAGTGAAGACCATCAAGGTGTGGCCTGCGGGGGCAGATTCCACACTCCAGGAAAGGTTTCTAAACACAGACTGGAGTATGTTTGCTTCTCAAGCCACCAGTGGCGCTCACACGGACATTGACTCCTACACCTCCTCTGTATTGGATCATATCAATACCACCATCGACAGTGTTACAACCCAGAAACAGATCACCACATACCCAAATCAGAAGCCTTGGATGAACAGGGAAGTGCGACTCCTGCTGAAGTCACGCAATACTGCCTTCAGATCAGGAGATGCACAAGCCTACAGCACATCCAGAGCAAACCTGAAGAGGGGCATCAAAAAGGCCAAGCACTGCTACAAGCTAAAGATAGAGGGACACTTTTCCAACTCTGACCCTCGACGCATGTGGCAGGGCATTCAGGCCATCAGTGATTATAAACCCACCCACTCCACCCCCGCAGCCACTGATGTCAACTTCCTGAACGAGCTAAATTACTTTTATGCTCGCTTTGAAAGAGACAACAGAGAAACTGCCACCAAGCTCAAACCCTCAGCTGACCACCCACCAATCACACTCTCCTCCACAGATGTCTGCAAGGCACTGAGCCGGATCAGCGTGCACAAGGCTGCTGGACCAGACAACATCCCTGGACGTGTGCTCAGGGCATGTGCGGAGCAGCTCGCTGGGGTTTTTACAGACATTTTCAACCTGTCTCTTGCCCAAGCAGCTGTACCAACATGCTTTAAACGCACTTCCATTGTGCCAGTGCCGAAACGCTCTAGCCCGAGGTGCCCTAATGACTACCGCCCTGTAGCACTCACACCCATCGTTATGAAGTGCTTTGAGCGGCTGGTCCTGGAACACCTAAAAGACTCTCTACCATCCACATTGGACTCACACCAGTTTGCTTACCGCAGCAATAGGAGCACAGAGGATGCAGTTTCCATGGCACTGCACTCGGTGCTCACCCATCTGGACAATAAGAAGACGTATGCACGCATACTGTTTGTTGACTTCAGCTCAGCATTCAACACTGTCATCCCAACCAAGTTAATAGCCAAACTTGGAGACCTGGGCATCAATACTTCAATGTGTAACTGGATTTTGACCTTCCTAACTGACAGACCCCAGAATGTTCGATCAGGATTCACCTGCTCCACGTCCATCACACTTAACACTGGTGTACCACAGGGCTGTGTGCTAAGTACGTTTCTCTACTCCCTCTTCACCTCCGACTGCAAGCCTGTGTATGGATCTAATTCCATCGTCAAGTTTGCGGACGACACTACGGTGATTGGTCTCATCAGCAACAACGATGAGACTGCCTACAGGGAGGAGATCCAGCACCTGGCCACATGGTGCGCTGATAATAACCTGCTCCTCAACACCACCAAAACGAAGGAGCTCATCGTGGACTTCAGGAAAGAGTCAAGAGGCACACATGACACCATCCACATCAATGGAATGGCTGTTGAGCGTGTCTCCAGTTTCAAGTTCCTGGGGATCCACATCTCGGCGGACATGTCGTGGACGACCAACACCTCCAGCCTGGTCAAGAAGGCTCACCAGCGCCTCTTCTTCCTGAGGACACTGAGGAAGAATCAGCTCTCCTCGGCTATCCTGGTGAACTTCTATCGCTGCGCAATAGAAAGCATCCTGACCAACTGTGTTGCAGTATGGTATGGGAGCTGCTCTGTTGCGGAGCGCAAGGCACTGCAGCGGGTGGTGAAAACTGCCCAGCGCATCACAGGGACTCCACTTCCTGCCATCGAGCACATCCAGAGGAAACGCTGTCTGCATCGAGCTCGCAGCATCCTCAAGGACTCCTCTCACCCAGCCCACAGACTGTTTTCTCTCCTGCTCTCCAGCAGGCGTTTCAGGATCCTCCGGACCAGGACCAGCAGACTTAAGAACAATTTTTTCCCCAGAGCTGTCTCTTTACTGAACTCAAACCCTCGCTGATCCACTTCCCTCATAAACTGCTAACGCTCCTACCTCACATCTGCCTTCAATTTGTTATTTGCACTACCGACTGTCTATTACAGTAACAACTGTTTACTTATGCATTCTGCACTACCATATATTAACTGGATTATGCTCATTTGCACTGCCGACTGTATTTATAGTACCACTGTTTACATTTGCATTTTGCCCTGTACTTCTAACTGTAATATGCAACCACTTTCCACTGCACTTTTACACTTTTTTTTTCTTTTTCGGATAGCTCTGTCCATAATTTATTGCACTACCTTAATCCACTGCTATTCCTCATATTATCCTAACATATTATTGTATACCTCTATCTGTAAAATTCTGTTTATAGTAATAGCCATCTGTATATTATATTCATAGTACATATTCACCTGTAAATTCTGTTTATAGTAATAGCCATCTGTATATTTATTCACTGTACATATTCACCTGTAAATTCAGTTCTGTTTATAGTAATAACCATCTCTCTATTTATACATATTTATATATATTCAGTACATATCCATGTCCTGCACTTACGCAACCATTGTATGTCCTGCACTTGCTGCTATTGCACTTCTGGTTAGACCTAAACTGCATTTCGTTGCCTTGTACTTGTACTTGTGTAATGACAATAAAGTTGAATCTAATCTAATCTAATACACTCACTGGCCACTTTATTAAGTACACTTGTTCAATTTCTCATTAACGCAAATATCTAATCAGCCAGTCACATGACAGCAACTCAATGCATTTAGGCATGTAGATATGGCAAGACAATCTGCTGAAGTTCAAACTGAGAAAGGTGATTTAAGTGACTTGAACGTGGCATGGTTGTTGGTGCCAGACGGGCTGGTCTGAGCATTTCAGAAACTGCTGATCTTTTGGTATTTTCAAGCACAACCATCTCTAGGGTTTACAGAGAACGGTCAGAAAAAGAGAAAATATCCAGTGAGTGGCAGTTCTGTGGGTGAAAATGCCTTGTTGATACGGTCATAGGAGAATGGCCAGACTGGTTTGAGCTAATAGAAAAGCAATAGTAACTCAAATAACCACTCGCTATAGCCGAGGTATGCATAAGAACACACACCACGTTGAACCCTGAAGCAGATGGGCTACAGCAGCTGAAGAACACACCGGTTGCCACTCCTGTCAGCTAAGAACAGGAAACTGAGGCTACAATTTGCACAGGCTCACCAAAATGACAATAGAAGATTAGAAAAATGTTGCCTGGTCTGATGAGACACGATTTCTGCTGCAAATTTCAGATGGTATGATCACAATTTGGTGTAAACAACATGAAAGCATGGATCCGTCCTGCCTTGTATCAACGGTTCAGGCTGCTGGTGGTGGTGTAATGATGTGGGGGATATTTTCTTTCCATTGTCCATCCCTTTATGACCACAGGGTACCCATTTTCTGATGGCTACTTTATGCACCATGTCACAAAGCTGAAATAATCTCATACTGGTTTCTTGAACATGATGGGTTCACTATACTCAAATGGCCTCCACCACAGTCACAAGATCTCAATCCAATAGAGCAGCTAAGGGATGTGATGGAACGGGAGATTCCTATCATGGATGTGCAGCCGACAAATCTGCAGCAACTGTGTGATGCTATCATGTCAATATGGACCAAAATCTCTGAGGAATGTTTCCAGCACCTTGTTGAATCTATGCCACGAAGAATTAAAGGATTAGTTCACTTTTAAATAAACTTTTGCTGATAATTTACTCACCCCCATGTCATCCAAGATGTCCATGTCTTTCTTTCTTCAGTTGAAAAGAAATTAAGGTTTTTGATGAAAACATTCCAGGATATTTCTCCATATAATGGACTTCAATGGGCTCCAAACGGTTCAAGGTCCAAATGAAAGTTTCAGTACAGCTTCATAGGGCTTTAAACGATACCAGACGATGAATAAGGGTCTTATCTAGTGAAACGATCAGTTTCTGTGAGAAACCGAGCAGCATTTATGCTATTATTTTACCTCTTATCAGTCGAACGTGATAATCTCTGAGCTCCGCCATAACTTCCGCTAGGTGAGGTCAAATATGAGCGGGGTCATAGATGTATACGTAGAATATTTGCCTGGAATATTTTCATCAAAAACCTTAATTTCTTTTTGACTGCAGAAAGAAAGACATTGACATCTTGGATGACATGGGGGTGAGTAAATTATCAGCAAAAGTTTATTTAAAAGTGAACTAATCCTTTAAGGCAGTTCAAAAGGCAAAAGGGGTCCAACCCGGTATTAGCAAGATGTACCTAATAAAGTGGCCTAACAAAATTACTCAAATTGAAATCAAAATTAAAATGTAAATTGAAAATAATTTAGTATCATTGAGATATTATTGTAATTTTGATTAGTGTTTTATATTATCTATATAGTTTTATATGTCTATATAGCTTTTAATAAACTGTATTTATTTGTATAAGAGATTTTTTATGCGTTTTATTTTATTTCAAGAAACAAAATGTTTTTATGATTTTAGTTAACAATAATAACCCTGACTAAAAATATAATATAAAAGTTAATTCAAAATATTAATAAATGCTATAACAGTATATAAATAATAAAATAACACTGAAAAGTATGAGCTATTGCAGTAGTGATACTTGCCTTTGCAAACACAGCTACCAAAACTAAAACATTAGCATTAAGTAAAAAAACGTGAGCTTTCCTCACAGTCAGGTCTTTCCTTTGTCATCTGGCACTGGGCCCTCAGTAACCTCGCCACTCTGACAACTTCCTGAACCAAAGAGAAGTCTGCTTCCTCCTTAGGAAAATACCAGTGCTCCTGTGGTGGAGGAGGAGATTTGTTTTATGACAAAAAGAGAACTGCATGTTATCCGGCAGGGAGCTGTAGTGTTTGTGTTTGTGACTGGCTCACCAGCTGTGAGGTCTTTGGGTAGGGTTGCACACACAGGCTGGTAGAGGTCCTGTCAGAGTCACTGTAAGGCAGGAGTCTCTGCCACATCTCCTCTGTGAGGAACGGCATAAAGGGCGAGAGGAGAGCAAGAGATATATACACGCTGTGATACAACACAGAGGCGGCCACCTGCCTTTCTCGAACTCTCTGTTCCTCACAATCAGAGCCTTCACATTTCAACACCGGCTTGATGCTTTCCTGAAGGAGTCAGAGGGGAACAGAAAAAGCCAATTTAGGGAGGAATCTCATCAATCAATGATTGTCATGATTCATCAAATCCTGACAGCACTGCAGTGCAGATCATACTCACCAGGTAGACGTCACACAGACTGTGGAGCCAGAAAGAGTGCAGTGCAGACGTGACCGTGTGGAGCTCGAAGTTCTCGAAACCCCGCTCACACTGCTGAACCGTGCTGTAGAGACGTGAACATATCCACCTGTCCATGCTGGATAAAGGATAGGTCTGAGAGACAAATTGAGAAAAACATTCAAATCAATATTAGTCTGCCTGTTTTCAATGCCGATATTTAGAGGCCAATGGCCAATATACAGATTCAGTCAGTTTGACAAAAACATTGCATCTGATTGATTTTTCAATACTGTTCAAAATCTTAGGGTTGGTAAGATTTTTTTTATGTTTTTGAAAGAAATCTCTTATGCTGCACCAAGGCTGCATTTATTTGATAGAAAAAACACTATATTTAAAAATGTAATTTATTCATGTGATGGCAAAGCTGAATTTTCAGCATCATTACTCTAGTCTTCAGTGTCACACGATCCTTCAGAAATCATTCTAATATGTGACCCTGGACCACAAAACCAGTCATAAGTCGCACGGGTATATTTGTGGCAATGGCCAACAATACATTGTATGGGTCAAAATCGATTTGTCTTTTATGCCAAAAATCATTAGGACATCAAGTAAATATCATGTTCCATGAAGATATTTATGCAATTTCCTACTGTACATATATCAAAAATGTATTAGTATTATTACTATGCATTTATAAGGACTTCATTTGGACAACTTTAAAGGCGATTTTCTCAATATTTAGATTTTTTTGCACCCTCAGATTCCAGATTTTCGAATAGTTTTATCTCTGCCAAATACCATACCATGGAAAGCTTATTTATTATGATGTATAAATCCCAGTTTCAAAAAAATGTACCCATATGACTGGTTTTGTGGTCCAGGGTCACATATGATGATTTGCTGCTCAAGAAACATATTTTCAACAGTTCAGCTGCTTAATATTTTTGCGGATACCATGATGCATTTTTTTTTCTGGATTTTTTGCTGAATAGAAAGTTCAAAACAACAGCATTTATATGAAATATAAACTTTTTGTAACATTATACATTTCTTTACTTTTGATTAATTTAATACATCCCTTGCTGAATAAAAATATGAATTCCTTAGAAAATAAAATCTTACTGACCCCCAACTTTTGAACGGTAGTGTATACATTAATCAGCAAATAACGCATTCACAAAATGAATCGATTATTTCACTTAATATTTTCTCCAAATTCCCTCAAAAATATCTGAAAACAAAATGTGCACTATTACAGGCTGCCAGTAGATTTTGTAACTGACACAAGCACACTGTGAAGGAAACAGTTATCAACTGATAATCTCAGGGAATAACTGTGACTTCATACTTCAAATTGATTTTCTGTCATTTTGCACTGGCACTGTTCTTCTTCATTTCTGAATTAGTCACATTAAACCAAATGAAAGCAGAAGAAAGAATGTGAAACAGCATAGTGGAGGTTCAGGACCAAATACAGCACAAGATAAAGCGTTTTCTTTATTAGAATCTAGATGCAGAACGGGAGGAGGGAGATCATTAAATCATGTTGGCATCATGCAGATACGCTCTCAACCACCCAGTGAGCTGTATCCGTCTGAGATTCGACGGGTTGTTTTATTGATTTAATGAAGAGATATTTGCTGTCTTACCTCGGCTAATGATGTTGGTAAACTTGCATCATGCAACGTGGCGAGGGTGAAGCGCACCGCCTGCCACATCTTATTACAGAAATGTCTACAGCTCAGCACATGGGACACAGACAGGCTGATGTCCTCTCCTGCGACAGGATTTGAACAAAACGTCAGTGGAGGGAGTGAAGAACTCTGGGTATGTCTGATCGTAAGGTTTGATTACAGGACTCCGTAATGAGGGCGATTTACCCTGTGCTTTATAAGAGCAGAGCGCAAACCTCAAAGCGTCTGTCCCGCACTCTGGAATCCCTTTAGGGAAATCTTTTTTCTGTAGAAAGAGCACAGGAAATTAGGTGAACCTGCTCAGTTGGGAACAACTGGATCACTGGAATAGAGAGAGCCTCGTAATGACCTGTGCTTCCATGGCAACAACGCTTTCTCTCGGATCCAAGTTTCCTTCTCTGACTTTCTCTTGAAGTCTCTACAGAGATCAATCAGAATGTGACTGACAAGAAAATGAAGTCCTCAAGACAAAGTGGTGATTAGAACATTAGCTGTTTCAAATATTAAGATTTCACTATGGATTGGCTGTGCTTTCAAAATGAGTGGAGTCAGTTCTGCCTTGAGGCCTGGTTAAAGACATCTGACTGATATCTGTTCACTGCCATCCGTACAAAGCCTTGTTATATTCATGAATAAGTCTGAATTATTACTTTTATTAATATACTGAGGACTTAGTGTTCGTAGGAACTAAAAAGGGAAAGGAGAAAAAAAAATTACAGGCGTAGAAAGGGTGTTAAAAGTTTTCAAACCAAGTGTAATGCTATGAAACTACACTAATGTATAAGACATTTTTCCCAAATATATTCCAGCTTTATTTTAGTATTATTTATATACTAAAAAGTAGTTTTGACTGAGCTTTTATTTTTATATTTTCAGTTTAAATTTTTAACTTTGTGTGTTTGAGTAATTTTTTAGCTTTAATTTATTTTTAAGTTTAAGTAATTTTAGTGCTATAACTGCGTTTTCAAGTTTATGCTTTTCATCTAAATTACATTTAGTTTTATTCCATCTTTTATTTCCATCTTTTTTATTCCATTTCGATTAATGAAAATATTTTGAAATAGTTTTAGTTAACATTTACAAAACTGGTCTCTTCTCACAGAATATAGAGACAATTATTCTCTTATTATAAAAATTCTTTATAAAAAGAAGAAATTTCTCTGTTAAAATGGGAGTTGAGGCTTTTCGTCCATGTCTATTAGTTAGGGACTATATACACTAATATTAAAATTCTGGCCGATATCATAAGCCAATAGTAATTTTCATGCTATGGCCAATAACCAATAAATGGCTAATATTCAAATGTAATACTATTTTCTTTAAAAAGACTAAAATCAATAATTGACATGCTACAAGTGGATTTAGTAATCACAACCCTATCATATACAGTATAAAAATGGATACTTATTCTGAGATTTGATAAATGATTTGTGTTTCTAAAGATTAACTTTAAATGTGTTAAATAATGGCAAAGGTAAATTAAATGTAAAATGGTTAAACACAGTTAAATATCCAATATTTATAAACTAAAACAATCTTTAATAGCGATACATCTGTATTATGCATCCCTACTATTAGTTTCGAGACCATCCATGTGTTAGCACACTCCTACTTTAAAAGCTGACTACATTTAGTTACATTTGAATTAAACTTAAATTAGTTAGTTAAATTTAGTAATTTACCAATCACAACACACTGGTCTAGTCGACCAATGAGAGCACATTGTGCTTTTCGAAGGAGGGACTTCATAGAGACAGAAACTAAACAGAGTGTTACAGACACAGTATGTAAAAAATTATGTTTTTATTTTTAACAAAATCAAGACTTTAAAAAAAAGGGCATAATAGGTCGCCTTTAAAAATGAAGACAAGCTGTTCGATTTGCTACACCTCTAATTTCCAGTTTCAAAAGTAAATACATCAACACAACATCATTTATGTTTTGCATGTGGTTGGAATGGGCCTTAAGGCTGAGAGTGAGTATGTGTGTATACCTCTAAAGAAATCCCTGAGATGACATCGAGAGGGTCAATGACATTTCCTAAAGATTTACTCATCTTCCGCCCATATTTATCTCTCACCAGAGAGTGAAAGAGCACCTGTTTGGCAAAGTGATGGAGCAGAGAGAGAAAGAGCAATAAAAGAGTCAGAGCTGCACTAAACAGATACATTTTGATGGCAAAAGAGACGGTAGCATTTCTCAGTGACATTTTGGATACTTTTGGTATATGATGCACATCGCAATATAAATTTTTCAATTCCTGCCAACCTTATGATATGACATTTAGAGTTATGAGCTCAGCAATAAGCCATCAACAAAACCTGTTTAAAGGGCAGCTGGCCTGTCAACTCTCTGCCCAGCATCACCATCCTGGCCACCCAGAAAAAGATGAGGTCACTTCCTGTTTCCAGAATGGAATTAGGGTAGAATTGTTTCAGGTCCTCTGTCTGCGGATAGAGAGTCAGATCAAAAGCATGTTCATCTCCACAAATCAATATACAGACGTTCTTATTTTTTCATGTTGGTGAAAGAAAAATATATACTAGAATATAAAAAAGATATAACTATAAAATGAACCTGCTCAGGCCAGCCGAGCATTGCAAATGGAAAGAGACCAGAAGAGAACCAAGTATCCAGCACATCTGGGTCTGAAACAAACAGACACATGGTTGATTTGTGAACACATGATCAGTTTTAAATCAGCCGGATAATTATTTTTGACTCTAAAAGTCACTTTGCAGCTATTGTATAGTAGCTGATATGTGCAGACCTGTGGCCACACATTAGTGCTATAATAATAATAAATCATACAGTGTGTTGTATGATTATTATTAATAATAAATGGTTAACAGGGGCTATCAAGCCAAAATGACAAAACAGCGCCATACAAGTATCATAAGAGTAGCCCAAATTAATATATTTCAAGTTTTCTGATGCCATATGAAAGATCCGTGTGATCAAAGTTTAATTTGTTCACTGAAAACTCTCAAATTTAATTAATGTGATTTTTAATAAGTGCATATTCAAACACAAAGCTGTCAGAGGACTATATAAAGTATGATTCATATAAACAACTTATGGTACTTTTTGTCACATTTGGAGCTTGACAGCCCCTGGTCACCATTCACCTTATTTTATGGAAAAGAGCAGCTTGGATATTCTGTTCAAACTTTTTCCATTTAGCTCCACGGAAGAAAAAAATCATACCGGTTTGGAAAACTCAAATATCATTCATAGGTTATTATTTTAACTAGCGCTTTATGACTCCTATATTATGCATCATACAGAATTCATCACTAATATCTTTTCATCAATATTTCTTTCATTATTGAAATATACACTACTGTTCATTTTTTTGGTTGTTTATTCGGCAAGACATTTATTATGTTACAAAAGATTTCTATCTCAAATAAATGCGTTTGGATCCTGTATCATGGTTTCCACAAAAATATTAAGCAGCACAACTGTTTTCAACATTGATAATAATAAGAAACATTTCTTGATCACTAAATCAGTATATTAGAATAATTTCTGTGACATTGAAAACTCTGCTTTGCAATCACAGGAATAAATAACATTTTCAAAATGGAAAACAATTATTTTAAATAATAGTAATATTTCAAAATATTACCGTTTTCACAGTATTTGAGCAAATAAATGCAGCCTTGCCTTGGTGAGCATAAGAGGCTTCTTTCAAAAACATTAAAAGACCCCAAACTTTTGAACAGCAGTGTAGATTATGAGTAGTAATCATTTAAACAGAAGTGTGATTCATTTCAACTCTATGATAGTCACCCTGTGTGAGTGTGATGGCATCAGGATTCACCCCAAACTTCACAGCGGCACGTTGCCGAGCCTCTGCAGCACTCCTGCCCCAGACCCACTGCTCCTGCTCGAGACAGTCAACAACCATCAAAGCTTTCGATAAAACCTCACGCAATACGATCAGGCCTAATCATGGACACATTATGGTGTAGCAAGTATGTTAAAGGTCATCTTTGGGCTATAGATGCAGATTTTATGATGGCCCCCTACCTCTTCTTTGTCCTTTGAGTTTTGCAGTGTCACTCGATAGGCCGGAATCTGATGACCCCACCAAAGCTGTCTGGAAATACACCAATCACTGCAAGGTGGAGATATACATGACAGAATCTTATTCAAGCATGTAATTGAAAGAATATTAACAGAAGAGTGTAACTTTTCGGACAAACAGATGGACATGGACATGACCCTAAACCAGCCTAATTGTACAGAGCCTCCTTAAGACTCACTGACTAGTCAAATAGACATTTAGGCAACCCACAAAATAGTCAATTTTGGAAAAAAAAAAGCTTTGCAAGAAAGATAGTAAGAAAGAAAGATCTAGGTGATGTGAATACTAAGGCTAACCTGATGTTGGACAGCCAGCTCTTCCACATTTTTGAATAAAAGTGAGGAATTATCTGTAGATCCCCTTCTTCCACTGCCTAAAAAGAGTATATACATGGGATGTCAATGTGAATTTTAAAGGAATAGTTCACCCAATAATAAACATTACCCCATGATTTATTCACCCTAAAGCCATCCTAGGTGTTCTTTCAGAGGAATACATTCGGAGTTATATAAAAAAATGTCCTGGCTCTTCCAAGCATTTTAATGGCAGCCCAAAATTTGAAGCCCAAAAAAGTGCCTCCATCCACACATCTCCGGGGGGTTAATAAAGGCCTTCTGCAGCGAAGTGATGTGTTTATGTAAGAAAAATATCAATATTTAATACATTATAAAGTAAAATATCTAGCTTCTTCCAGACTGCCTTCCATATTCAGCTTACAAAAAAAGTGTAACTGGCGCGACGATGACGTCGGACGTAGCGCAAGCGTTTTGAACTCGGAGAGGAGCTGCACTTTCTTCGTAAGTTGAATATGGAAGGCGGTCTGGTGGAAGCTAGATATTTCACTTTCTAAAGTTTTAAATATGGATATTTTTCTTACACAAACCCATTGATTAACTTCATAAGGCCTTTAACCCCCCCGGAGCCGTGTGGATTACTTTTATAATGGATGGATGTGCTTTTTTTGGGCTTCAAATTTTGGGCTGCCATTATAATGCTTGGATTAACCAGAACATTTTTTATCCTGTTTTGTTCTGATGAACTCTGATTGTGTTCATCAGAAAGAAGAGAGTCATATACACCTAAGATTGCTTGAGGGTGAGTAAATCATGGGGTAATTTTCATTTTTGGGTCAAGTATGAAATGTAATTTATTCATGCAATGGCAAAGATGAATTGCTTCTCAAGAAACATTTGTATTATTATCAATGTTGAAAACATTTATGCTGCTTAGTATTTTTGTGGAAACCAAAATTAAGATTTAATTATGAGCCTTATTATAATTACAGTTGTAATCAAAATTATTTTTATTGGTTTATTGGCACAATTTACAGACTTTCAGCTGTTTGCAATGACCAAATCAAACAAAAGTAACTGAAATGGCTAAACACAACAAATGTTTCAAGTAATTTCCCCAAATTCAACTGAAAATGCAACTTTTAATGATTTCTGCGGGGTTTTTTTTATTCAACCCCTTCATGGCAAGCATCTTTAGTCCTTAGTAGAACACTCTTTTGCTGTTATGAGGTACATAACCAGACACCAGCTTCTGGCAGTGTTTTTGAGGAATCATGAGCAATGGCTTCCAGTTCAGCAATATTCTTGGGTTTGCGTGCTGCCTTCTTCAAATCTCACCAGATTTTTTCTATGGGGTTCAAGTCAGGCGACTGTGATGGCCACAGTAGAATCTTCCAGGACTGTGTCTTCTCAGGAATTCGAGGCATGCTTAGGATCATTGTGCTGCTGGAAGGTCCAATAACGCCAAAGCTTCAGCTTCCTCATTGATGGCATGACGTTTTCTCCTAGGATTTCCTGATACTTCAACTAAACCATCTTGCCTTCCACACGCTGCAGGTTTCAAGTGCCAGAGGATGCAAAGCAGCCCCAGAGCATCACCGAGCCACCACCATGCTTAGCTATAGGCAGAGTGTTCTTTTCAGCACATGCTTCATTCTTCTTCCTCCAGACATACAGCTGATCCAAAGGGCCGAAGTTCCAGTTTTGTTTCATCGCTCCACAGAACAGAACCCCAAAGCTTCTGTGGCTTATTTACATAATTTTGAGCAAATCGGAGCTGACTTTTCTTGTGCTTTTGGGTCAGTAGTGGTGTATGTCTTGGACTTCTGGCACTAAAACCGCATGCATTTAGTACGCGCCTTACTGTGCAAGCTGAAACCTCAGTGCCTGCAGGTCTTTTGCAGTCACTTGAGGGTTTTTCTGAACCTGTCTTCTCAGAAATCTGATTGCAGCCGTTGATCGCTTCCTTTTTCTGCCCCGTTTAGGTAGCATAACCACTGTTCCTTTAACTTTGAACTTGCGAAATATGCTTCCAATGATGTCTCTAGAAACACTTAGTGCCTTCGCTATCTTTTTGTATCCTGTTACTGTTTGTGAAGAGCGATGATATCTTTTCTTAAATTTTTGGACCATTCTTTTGACTTCAATCAAACGTGACACTCAACAAACCTAGCCATTTCAGGTATTTCATGTGTTCTAGCTCAAGCAAATCTGGTGCAACTAATGAAGCCCTTGAGGAATTGCATCAGGTGTGCTTGAGACAACACCAAATTTGTGCTGTTGTGAGGGATTATTACAGGGGGTTGAATCATTTTGAGACTGCAGAAGTAATTAAAAGTTGCATTTTCAGTTGAATTTGGGGAAGACACTTGAAACATTTGTTGTGTTGAGCCATTTCAATTACTTTTGTTTGATTTGTTCATTGCAAACAGCTGAAAGTCTGTACATTTTGGGTTGAATAATTTTGATTACAACTGTATGCGTAAGACAGAGCTAAAAAACTGTATCCGTCCCACAAACTGTGTGGTTTAGCGTATCTGCACAATTTATATCTGGTGCAACCACACATTTGAAACAAACTCACTCACTTGAACTGCTTTTTTGCCCATTTCCTGACACCGTACAAACCACTGTTTCTTCAGCAACGGTTCAATGACATCTCCAGAACGGCTATGTGGGAGGAATAAAATCAAGACAGGATACAAGGTCAAAGACTACTGTTATTTTTTTAGTGATAAAAACCCAAAAATGTTTAAAACGCCAAAAATGTTTAAAGGAATGGTCTGCCTAAGTACATAAAAATGTGGCGAAATATAGCCAGATGATAATACATCAGACTGTAATGCTCTCAGAAATGAGAAGATTAGGAAGTATTTACTGGATTGGGGTCTAATTTATAGTGGTTCACCTGCAGATTGGTAATGCCATGGGATGATCCTTCTTTCCTCTGAACAGCTTCCTCTCCATCAGCGCAGTAATTACTTGTTCCCTGGCATCAAAGCGTTTAACACCCTGAGTGACAGAAACATACTTTACATGCTGAATATCCATTCCTTTAAATATAGACATACCTTAAAGGGATAGTTCACCCAAAAATTTAAATTCTGTCATTAATTACTCACCCTCATGTCGTCCCAAACCCATAAGACTTTCGTTCATCTTTTGAACACAAATGAAGATCTTTTTGATGAAATCTGAGAGATTTCTGTCCCTCCATTGACAGCTAAGCAACTGACATTTTAACACGTCAAAAAGTTCGGAAAGAGATCGGAAAACTAATCCATATGAATTAAAATTTATTGAAGAGACTCGATCGCTTTATATGATGAACATATTTAATTTAGGCTTCTATTCACAAATAAACATTGATCATTGCTTGAAGCGCAAGAACAAACCTCATTGGTTCTTGTGGAAGCTCAAACGTCCTGTGTAAAACACGAGAATGAACCTCATTGGTTCTTGCGATCTCTTCACAAACTTTTTGAAGCTTCAGAGTGGTAGTTGTGTAGACTGTCAGCAGAGGGACAGAAAGCGCTCAGATTTCTTAAAAAAGATCTTGAATAAAAGTCTTACGGGTTTGGAACGACATGAGGGTGAGTAATTGATGACAGAATTTTAATTTTTGGGTGAACTATCCTATCCCTTTAAGGCTAGAGCTGTCATTATCATTAATTTGTTGATGCCGATTCATTCTAATGCATATAAATACAATAAATAATCGAATTGACTTTTTATTTACAGTGACTTCACTATCATCTTTCAAAGAAGATCACTTTCCATTTCCATTTCCTTTTTGGAACTCAGTCAACTCTATTATTACTAATAATGTTATGTATTATGTTGTTATGTTATGTTATGTTATGTTATGTTACATTATTTCTTCACTTCTTGCAGTATTTTAACCCACAGAGACCTAAGCATTTATATTAATAATGTATTTTCTTCTCAATTTAAAAATTTTTCAGGAAGCCACTAAGAAGTTAGCATAGCATAATCAATAATTTAAGCATATTTAGGCTTTTGGGTTGAATTTTGGTAACATGCTGGGGTTTCAGGTTTGTACAATTATACCATGATACCATTAAATATGCTTTAACATTCTAGACAAGACTTCAGACCAAGCTAGAAGGCTAAGCCGTGGATATGTTGATACCATAGCCCTTTCAAACTCACTCTTGAAATATTCCTATAGCCCGCTGACCTCCTGTAATACAATATGTCAATGCATATTTAGAGGCCTTACAGTACAGCTTCTTTGATCTTTATACAAGTCTTTCCAGTGAACAGTCCTTCAATATGTTCATCAGTTTCACGATCCTGAGATATGCCTACACCTCACTGACCCCTGTAATATATACTGAAGATGCATTTAGAGTCCTGCAGTTGCTAGTTTGCCCTTTTATAAAAAAAGGTCTTCCCGCAAGCTAGAAGATTGAGATTGTTTTTCTCTCAGAGCCCTCTGACACTCAGAACTGAATACATTTCATCAGAGACAAAAATGTCTCTCAAGTTGATGTCTTAAGAGATATAATCATTTCACTTTACAATAAGGTTCCATTTGTTAACATTAGTAATATGAACTAACAATGAAAAATACTTATTAATAATGTTAGTTAATGTTAATCTCAACATTTACAAATACATGGTTAAAATCAAATTGTAATATTGCTTAATGGACCTGAGCTAAGATGAATTTATAATGAACAGTTGTATTAACTAATGTTAACAAAATTAATAAATACTGTAACAAATGTATTGCCGAATAATGAGAACATTAAATAATGAGACCTTTTGTAAAGAGTTACAAATACTTTTTTAAATCACTAAATATGAAATAAAATTATTATTATTTCTTCTTAAGTAAAAAATAATCAAATAATTACTAAATTTATACCAAAAGTCTAATAGGTTTTTACAAATTAAGGTAGTCGGATAAAACGTTGACTGTGAAACAGGAAGTGAATATAAAATTAACACAAATCTTAAAGTGCACAATGATCACTGTCATCCAAAATAATCACATGATCAATAATTCAATAATTGTAATGAGGTGGTTATGTGATAATTCTGAGGACATAGTATCAGTAATAAAATCAAAATTTATAATTCTTCTCTTTTTATGGAATATTGCAGTGTTTATCATAAATGCTTTATCCATGTACATTATTATAATTTTTTTTTTATGATCCCTCATAATCCTTAATCAAAATAACTTCCTCTCCCTCTTGCACCATCTCTTTTCTTCTCTGATGACGTGTTTAATGGTGTGAGGGCAGGGTCTTTTACTCACATGAGTTCACAGCAATAGCAAATCACAATGATTCAACGATTCAATCAATTTCCAATGGACAAAATCATGTCCCGCCCTACATTTTTTCAATCAAGAAGCCATTTCACTCGGATATACGTCACATAGAAGAAAAGACCAAATAGGAACTTTAGTTTCATGCAGACTTGGCCAAATTGTAAAATGATCTCTGTACCTCTAGCCATTGGCCACAGACTGAAGTCATGGTCCCATCTCCTCCAATCACAGTGAGGTGTGGGAGTGAATGTCTCTGAGAGAGTAGGAAGTCAGTGTGGTCATGAGCTGGTGTCAATTTAACAGCACCTATGAAGGAAAAGTTAAAAAAGACTGAGATCACAATAGCGAAATTTCATCAGATTATCAGGCAAAAAAGGTCCATTGTCCATTGACAATAGTGTAGTGACTTATGAAGCACCCCTCACACAGAAGTCACTTTTAGTCCAAGCAGCTTTCTGTTGGCCAATGCGACAAATCCGTGTCACCAATATGTTGTAAAGCCAAATGTAATATTTCACCCACACCATTTCACCCTCACCCTCACCCTAAAGTCATGTGAATTACTGTTAAAAAGAATGGATATTGGAGACAAAAATTCACTCAACTGATTTTTTTGCAATGCGAACAGTCAAGGTGAAAAATTGTCCACATTTTTTATTAATTAACTCAATGTTCCTCAAATTTGCTTGATTTATAAATACATATTTGAATATACATTTGTTTAAATATAATATAATATAATTAATATAATATAATATAATATAATATAATATAATTATAATATAATTATAATATAATATAATATAATATAATATAATATAAACACACATTACTGGTTTGAATGTTTTTGAAAAAGTCTCTTAGGCTCATCAAGCATTTATTTGATCAAAAATACAACAACAAAAAAACTGTAATATTGTGAAATATTATTACAATTAAAAAAAAACTATTTTAATATACTTTAAAATATAATTTATTTATGTGATGCAAAGCTGAAATTTTCCATCAGCCATTACTCCAGTCTTCAGTGTCACATGATCCTTTAGAAATTATTCTAATATGATGATTTGATTCTCATATCATACTTAAAGGAGCTGTATGTAGGACTGTGGCCAAAACTGGTACTGCAATCACTTTCAAATTACTGTAGTGCTGTGTATCCCTCTCCCCCTCCCCCCTGACTCGAGGTTGCCAGATAGGCTGCAGGATCCAGCAGGAATGTAGGCTGCTACACGGAGCTTTCAATGGCAAGTGACGAGTCGTACACAGTAAGTTTTTTTTTCTTTCCTTTTATTATGTTTATGCTTCAAGAGCGATGTTTTGTGAAGTAATTATGAATCGCAAAAATTTACTAATGGCGATTAGCCAGATATAATCGTAAATATGAACGCTCGTATGTGACAGTACATTCCCACATGAAAAATACTATAGTATATTATATTAAAATTACAGCAAAATTAATCTAGTAAATACTTTTTGATCTGTATTGTCTGGAAGATGGTTATTTACGTATACACAGAGATTACAGAAATGATGTGTTGGTGGTAGCTGAAGTTAGAGAGCCAGGAGATGATAACAGACAATTTAGGTAACGTTATGCTGCTTATCGTCAATACATCTTTGCCATAATAGGCGTGCTAATGTTGTTTTCATCAGCGTCTCAGCATAATGACAGAGAAACGGGCTCTGATAATGCATTACTAATGTTAGCAATGACGACTCGCCATTTTTATTTACCAAACAATTCCTTAACGTTACCTTTTCAATTCAATGACCCACCTCCTCCATCTGCGCTAACCTAACGTTACTTTGCATGAACATGCACAACTTTGTTCGACTGTCGTGAATATTTGAAATGTCCATTTACATTAAGTACAAGTTAGCCAAACATAGATGAACCTTAACGTTACCTGTCCAGGAGAAAATTAGCAACGTTGGCGTCTGTCTTCAAATACTTCTCCGTTTTCAGCCGTCTCCATCTTTCAAAGGCATCTCCTATATAAATCCTTGTTTTATTTCGGACACTGTCACGACGTTTTTCTGATTCATATCGAGGTCGTTTAGGTTTCGTAAAGTTAGACATTGTTTATCCAGAAAGTTTGTAGCTGCAGCTGTGGTAACTAGCAGAGCTGGCAACCCGAATGCAGAAACACTACTGACTTCGTGATTGGTAGATGGGTGGAGGGCGGTGCTTCAGGCCAAAACACAACATGTCAACATCAACATCAGTTGAGGGCTGCAACTTCAATTTTAAAATGACAATATCTTGGCCGGACAACTGTTGTCAGTGATATAAGTACTTGAAATTAACATGATTTCTTAATGTCTATTGACATATTAGGGCCATTTTATGATTAATTGAAATACATTTCTTACATACAGTTCCTTTAAGTTGTGCTGCTTAATATTTTTTTTGGAACCTGTGATACTTTTTTTAATTGATGAACAAAAAGTTAAAAAGAACAGCATTTATTCAAAATAGAAATCTTTTCTAACAATATAAATCTTTACTATCACTTTTTATAAGTTTAACACAAGGATTTCTGAAGGATCATGTGACACTGAAGACTGGAGTAATAGCTGACGAAAATTCAGCTTTGCCATCCCATCACATAAATAAATTATATTTTAAAGTATTTTAAATTGTAATAATATTTCACAATATTACTGTTTTTTCTGTATTTTTGTTTGATGACCATAAGATACTCTTTTCAAAAACATTAACAAAGTAATGTTTTCAAACTTTTGACTGGTACTGTATATGTTTTATGAATTTAGGATCATCACAAGTTTAGACCACTGTCATAAGCCTCACAAAAAAGAAACAATGGAACATTGGCTTAATGGTCCCTTTTCACGGATTGTGATGACACGTTGCCACAGTTATACACATTAAAAATGTAGTAAAGCATTTCATACTTTCATTTTTTTTTAAAGTAATATACATTATTTATAATGCTATACTTAGTGTTATATTACTTCGACAGTAAATTACACAAAATCTAATTAACACTACTCTTTATTTTGGAAAGTTGTGGAAACACTAATCACAGATTTTTTATTTTGCTATTGAAGCAAATGGGAATTTAAAATTTATATTTGCTGTTGTCTCATGTTCACCACTATGAAAGTTTACTATAGTGTATCATAACTTCCTCTTCCGAGAACCCCAGAAATGTGGAAAGGGCCCATTTAATGATAAAAGATCCAGTTATCAACAAATAAAATTAAGCACTAATCTCCAAACATACCTGTGCCAAATGTCATATCCACCATAGAGTCAGTGACAATAGGTAATAACCGCTCTGTGAATGGATGTCTACAGTGTTTGCCATGAAGATCCTGAAGAGAAAGGAATGAATGTTAGAATGAAGAGAAAGGAATGAAGCTGTAAACTGAAAATATTCAGTATTCTAGGTCACAATAGCCCAGCACACTATGCACAGTAGGTATATTGCATGCACATTTATAAAATGTAGTATGAGTAGTACAATAATAGCCCATTTGAACACAAGTACAGTCATGATAAGTAACATCATAAGCACAGAGTTGACAACAAAATCCATTTGAAAACCAACCAAAACCAGCATACTTTGACTCGCTCCTACAAGTCTACACCCCCACCAGAAGCCTTCGCTCAGCTAAGGAGCAACGGCTTGTGGTACCATCACAGAGAAGCAGAAAATCCCTCTCCAGAACATTCACATTCACCGTTCCCTGCTGGTGGAACGATCTTCCCACCTCCATCCGAATTGCAGAATCACTGACAGCATTCAAACGACAGCTGAAAACTCACCTCTTCCGCGAGCACTTAACCTTATCTTAAAAAAATAAAAAAATCAACTTTTCTTTTCCTTATTTTCCTTCTATTTTCCTCTACTTCTTCCCTGCCCTAGCGTGTGATGCTCTGTGCGATGTCCAAAACTTACAGGGAGTGCAGAATTATTAGGCAAATGAGTATTTTGACCACATCATCCTCGTTATGCATGTTGTCTTACTCCAAGCTGTATAGGCTGGAAAGCCTACTACCAATTAAGCATATTAGGTGATGTGCATCTCTGTAATGAGAAGGGGTGTGGTCTAATGACATCAACACCCTATATCAGGTGTGCATAATTATTAGGCAACTTCCTTTCCTTTGGCAAAATGGGTCAAAAGAAGGACTTGACAGGCTCAGAAAAGTCAAAAATAGTGAGATATATTGCAGAGGGATGCAGCAGTCTTAAAATAGCCAAGCTTCTGAAGCGTGATCATCGAACAATCAAGCGTTTCATTCAAAATAGTCAACAGGGTTGCAAGAAGCATGTGGAAAAACCAAGGCGCAAAATAACTGCCTGTGAACTGAGAAAAGTCAAGCGTGCAGCTGCCAAGATGCCACTTGCCACCAGTTTGGCCATATTTCAGAGCTGCAACATCACTGGAGTGCCCAAAAGCACAAGGTGTGCAATACTCAGAGACATGGCCAAGGTAAGAAAGGCAGAAAGTCGACCACCACTGAACAAGACACACAAGCTGAAACGTCAAGACTGGGCCAAGAAATATCTCAAGACTGATTTGTCTAAGGTTTTATGGACTGATGAAATGAGAGTGCGTCTTGATGGGTCAGATGGATGGGCCCGTGGCTGGATTGGTAAAGGGCAGAGAGCTCCAGTCCGACTCAGACGCCAGCAAGGTGGAGGTGGAGTACTGGTTTGGGCTGGTATCATCAAAGATGAGCTTGTGGGGCCTTTTCGGGTTGAGGATGGAGTCAAGCTCAACTCCCAGTCCTACTGCCAGTTTCTGGAAGACACCTTCTTCAAGCAGTGGTACAGGAAGAAGTCTGCATCCTTCAAGAAAAACATGATTTTCATGCAGGACAATGCTCCATCACACGCGTCCAAGTACTCCACAGCGTGGCTGGCAAGAAAGGGTATAAAAGAAGAAAATCTAATGATATGGCCTCCTTGTTCACCTGATCTGAACCCCATTGAGAACCTGTGGTCCATCATCAAATGTGCGATTTACAAGGAGGGAAAACAGTACACCTCTCTGAACAGTGTCTGGGAGGCTGTGGTTGCTGCTGCACGCAATGTTGATGGTGAACAGATCAAAACACTGACAGAATCCATGGATGGCAGGCTTTTGAGTGTCCTTGCAAAGAAAGGTGGCTATATTGGTCACTGATTTGTTTTTGTTTGGTTTTTGAATGTCAGAAATGTATATTTGTGAATGTTGAGATGTTATATTGGTTTCACTGGTAAAAATAAATAATTGAAATGGGTATAAATTTGTTTTTTGTTAAGTTGCCTAATAATTATGTACAGTAATAGTCACCTGCACACACAGATATCCCCCTAAAATAGCTAAAACTAAAAACCACTTCCAAAAATATTCAGCTTTGATATTAATGAGTTTTTTGTGTGCATTGACAACATGGTTGTTGTTTAATTATTAATGTTGTAAAATTAATCCTCAAAAATACAACTTGCCTAATAATTCTGCACTCCCTGTAGTACTTCAGGCACTTTCTGTGTTTTGCTGCCTCCTCATGATGGATCGCTTCCTGTACTCCTCAGTTGTAAGTCGCTTTGGATAAAAGCGTCTGCTAAATGCATAAATGTAAATGTAAATGCAATATAACTTTACTTTATATCGAGGGTCATCAGGATGAACAGCAATGGCCACGTCTCCCAGCATTGTCTCTGGACGAGTGGTTGAAACAGCAACCTCTCCTTCTAAGAAAATAAATAAATAAACAGCTTTGACCCAAATGGGGTAAAACAACATCTTAAGAAATCGAGCAAACTGAGAAAAGTACACTTACCATGTCCCTCCAAAGGATATGCAAATGTAACCATGATCCCAAACTCCACTTTCTGCTGATAGCCGGGAACAGACAGAAGAGTCCTGCCAGACAGCTCCTTTGAGTCCACCTTAACACATCAAATCACGCCTTAGTCTACAAGAAATGTGTGGCATTGCTAGTGTTTTCAGACATTGTTTGGACCAGTGATGCACCTCTATATCTGAGATGGCTGACTCTAACGCACAGCTCCAGTTGACCAGACCTTCAGAGCGATAGATGAGCCCAGAATCACACAACCTGACAAAGGCTTCAGTCACAGCTCTGCTGAAACCCTACAGGGGAAAATGTAACGCTTAATACGTTTACAATATTGCAGACAAAATGTCTCCTGAGACAGATGAAAATTGCAGTCGATAATAGTCGATAGTCAATAGATAATAGTTCTAGAAAGAAACTAGATAGATAGATAGAAACCCTCAAGAAAAGTAATTGCACCTAATTGTACTGAGCGTGCACTTCTAGTGTACGTCAATTCTTTAAAGTATATTTGATTACACTTTATTTAAAAGTGACATACCGGTAGTTACTTTTGTACTTACTCAAATAAGTACTTAGTTATATTAAATAACTACATGTATTTACTATAGATTTACGGTTAAGGTTTGGTTTAGGGTTAGTTACTTGTAATTATGCATCATTTACAGTTATTACTATAGTAACACATGTAGTAATGTGTAACTATGTCACTAAAATAAAGTGTTACCGTATATTTTAAACAAATCTGTACTTGCAGATACTACAATAGTAATGAAATAAAAGGCCACTTAAGTGTACTTAAAGAGAGTACACACTTATAACACTGACTAAAGTGAACTTTGTAATACTGTAAAATTAAAAGTTCTATTTTAAAGTACATTTAAATCATTATGTTTTAATAATTTTCTGTCGTGCTTTATAGAAGTATGTTTATTTTGATGTGTTAACTAACACACTAAAGCACATGTAAAGTACTTGATTATAATTTTAACTGTATTGATCAATATTACATTTAAAGTTTATTAAATACATTCTAAAATGCAGCTTAATCGTAACACGTGCGTAATTACAAATATATTTAAATAAATGACACAAGTTTCAATAGAAACAGTATACTTTAGTTGACCATAAATGCTTGTCAGAATATTCGGCTGTACACTTTTCAAAGAAAAAAGTCGTAATTATGAAATTACATACAATGGGGCACTTAAATAGAACTTAAGTGGGTCTAAAAAACACTCTAAAATTCAGCTAATTTAATTTTAAATGCAATTAATATGTAATTAAGTGTTAGAAAATATTTTTTTTAAATATAATTAAGTGTGAAGTGAATGTAAAGTATATTATTTACATCAGGGGTGTCCAACCCTGACCCAACATGCTCCTGGAGATGTTAATTAGCTGGTTCAGTTGTGTTTGATCAGGGTTGGAGCTGAACTTTGCAGGAAGGTAGATCTCCAGGAACAGGACTGGGCACCCCTGATTTACATAATAATACTCTTTTTAAAAGTATGCTAAAGTGTACTTTTTTTCACAAGAAAATGGAAGGTCAGGTTGAGCGAACTGCACTGTGGGATACATTAACCAGCACTGTGCGCTGCTGTTGTCTAATGCACATTTTAGCAAATGTTGTTGGCCATCTCTAGATATCCTATACATACAGACAAAATGCATACTGTGCACAATCCTTTTTTTATTACCGGGTCCATTGTAAAACAGGCTCTGCTCCAGTCAAGAGATGCACCTAATTTTCTCAGCTGATGATAAATCTCATCCCCTTTTCTGGAAAAAAAGAAACAACAGAAAGCGAAACATTTAAGTTTCATTTAAGTTAAACATTTAAGTTTCATTCATAAAGTTGAAAAAGACCCTAAACAGTTACCGTGTGGAAATGTATAATGTAATAGCTGCAACTGAAAGGCTCTGATATGGAATCAGATTTAAATAAATAAGGTAATTTTATCTCACAATTCTGACTTTATTTCTAGCAATTGTGAGATATACACTCAAAATCCTGACCTCTTCTCACAATTCAGACTTTATAATACTCAATTTACTGAGTTTATTTCTCACAACTCTGAGATATAAACTTGCAATTGCGAATTATAAAGTCTTTATTTTCAGGAATCATTTTTTATACTTTATTTCTCGCAAACTGTGAGATATAAACTTGTAATTCTAACTTTTTTTTTTTTCAAATTGTGAGTTTATAACTTGCAATTCTGACTTTTTTTTTTATAAAGTCCGAATTGCAATTCAGAGAAAAAGTATTCTCGCAATTCTGACTTAATGATGCTCAATTGCAAGTTTCTCAGTTTATTGCGAATTATAAAGTCATAATTTGCGTGAATAACTTTTTCTTTATTTATTTCTCGCAATCTAGCAAACTGTAAGATATAAACTTGCAATTCTGACCAATTTTAAAATATAAACTCGTATTGTGAGTTATAAAGTCATAATTTGTGGGAATCGTTTTTCCCCCCTTTAAGTTTCTCAGTTTATTGCAAATTATAAAGTCATAATTTGCGTGAATAACTTTTTATTTATTTCTCGCAATCTCAATATAAATGTGTAATTCTGCCTTTTTTCACAATTGTAGGATATAAACTTGCAATTCTGACTTTTTTTCTTGCAATTTTATAACTTGCAATTCTGACTTTTTTTTATGAAGTCCGAATTGCAAGATGTAGACTTGAAATTCAGAGAAAAAGTATTCTTGCAATTCTGACTTGATGCTCAATTGCAAGTTTTTCAGTTTATTGCAAATTATAAAATCATAATTTGCATTAATAACTTTTTTTAATTTATTTCTCGCAATCTAGCAAACTGTAAAATATAAACTTGCAATTCTGACCAATTTTAAAATATAAACTCATAATTGTGAGTTATAAAGTCAGAATTTGTGGGAATCGTTTTTCCCCCATTTAAGTTTCTCAGTTTATTGCAAATTATAAAGTCATCATTTGCGTGAATAACTTTTTGTGTAATTCTGCCTTTTTACACAATTGTAGGATATAAACTTGCAATTCTGACTTTTTTTCTTGCAATTTTATAACTTGCAATTCTGATTTTTTTCAGAATTGTGAGATATAAACTTGCAATTGCGAGAAAAAAAGTCAGAATTGTGAGATCAAAAGTCGCAATTACCCGTTTTAGTAAACAACCTTCCATAGATATATAAAGAAAAGAAGGCCAGCAAAAAAGGAGAGACACAGACTCACTCATTTTTCCAACTCCAGACCTGTTTGAGGAACTCTTCTCTACTGAAGTCCTGTCTGCACTTCCCCTGTTCCTTCAACAGCTTCCTCTCCACCACAGACTATCACACACAGGGGAGTATTCTGAGCAGCTAATACACATAGAAAATGACACCTCAGCATCCTCTTTTACAGATGTAGAGATGGGATACCTGTGTTGCAATTCCAGCATGGTCACAGCCTGGAACCCATAGCACCTTATAGCCCTGCATCCGTCGCCTGAATGGTCATAAATTGAAAAAACAAAATGTTGTTGTTTTTTTCCAAAATATTATATCCAAGATAATACGGGACTCTGACAAAGTGTCCATTTATAGAGCCATTTTAAATACATGTATTGTTGATGCATGTTATGTTACTTGGTAATAATCAAAGAGTTTCTTAAAACAGTACCAGCGAGCCAAAGCATCTTCTATAGCCACTGTCAGTGCATGTCCGAGATGTAAAGTGCCGGTCACATTTGGGGGAGGGATACATAAGGAGAAATATTTATCAAAAGAATGGGGCTGTGTACTCTGAAGAAAAAAACAAAAACTTGGTTAAAAACATTCTAATATGAATACTAATAAGTAAATGTGTCAAAAAAAGCATGTAACATGCAATAATATATCCGCTCTACTAAACTAACAAAGATTAGCACATGCTCACCAAGGCTGCATTTATTTGACCAAAAATACAGTAAAAACAGTAATATTGTGAAATATTATTAAAATTTAAATTTTAATATATTTTAAAATGCCATTTATTCCTGTGATGTTAAAGCTGAATGTTCAGCATAGGGATGCACGATATATCGGCAACATATCGTTATCCGCCGATAAATGATTGAAAATTTGACCGATATAGTCAAGCCGATAGATAATGTATTATTTCCTTCAGCGGAGACAGACGCGCTGTCCACCATGATGGGTTTTGAATTGCTCTAAATATGATTGGAATCACTTCGAAAAGGAAAATACAGTTACGTGCAACGCAAGTCTAACATATAATCTACATAAAATGATCATGAGAATACGGCTGTAAAAGAACGTTGTGTTTCAGCGCGTTTGTTGAAGGAAGAGCGCGCCCACGGTGTTACACCTTCATGACAAGCACAGTCAAGTTCGCTTGTGCATTCACAGCCAGTTGTAATATTAGCTATATTTATTATTATTCTGTGTATATAATCTCATATAGGATGCGTCCACAACACATTCTGACCAGCACAGTCAAGTTTGCTTGTGCAGTCGCGTCATTTGAAGCATATGTAAGTCTAATATTATGTTTTTGTAGTATAAACATATGATTAATGTCATATAGGATGCGTTTCGTTAAGTCAATAACCCGCAGTGCTTCATTGTACCGGTGATCTGATTGTTCTCATATATGATGCGTTTAGTTGTTAATTAACCTTCTAAGCGTTTCAGTTTGCGGTTGTTCTTTCATTCTCTCCAGCTTCAGCGCATGCTCTCAAACAGCAACATTATTATGTTCTCGTATCATTTCCATCAACAATACGGTTTGATTAAAACCATTTCCTTATTGTCCGTGCGGAGGCTATTTCATGCATGGCACATGCATTCTGATTCTGATAGGCAATAGAATTTTTGGTAACATTTTACAAATAAGGTCTCATTTGTTAATGCATTAACTAACACGAACAAACAGAGAGCAATAACCTTTGTTTATGTTAGTAATAAAATGTTTGTGTTTATTAACAGTCCATTCACCGTGCATTACCTAATGTTAACACACAACTTTGGATTTGAAAATGTCGAGATCAACATGAACTAAGATGAATAAATCCTGTTGAAGTATTGTTCATTCATTGTTGGTTAACTAATGCTAACAAAAATTAAACCTTATTGTAAAGTGTTACCATTTTTTTTTTATAAAGTAAGTTGGCCATCGGAGTGTAAAATTAATTTGAAAAGGTAAGGAATCTTACACTGGTTCAAATAGGCGACTGTAGTGTATAGGTTTGATTTATGTTGAAGTGTTTGGGACATGGCTTTTAATGGTGAGCCTTTTGTTTTTGTAATCAGGCTCTCAAAGTTTATTAAAATTTGTATTTAGATTTATCGGCCAATATATCGGTTATCGGCTTTCAAATATAAAGAATTATCGGTTATCGGTATCGGCCAAAATATTCATATGGGTGCACCCCTAGTTCATACATCCTTCAGAAATCATTCTAATATGCTGATTTGCTGCTCAAGAAACATTTCTTATTATTCTTATTATTATTATCAATGTTGAAAACAGACAGTTGTGCTGCTTAATATTTTTTGTGGAAATCCTGATTATATTTTAGATTCTTTGATGAAAAGAAAGTTTTAAAAAACTGCATTTATTTGAAATAGAAATCTTTTGTAACATTGTAAAAGTTTCTGTAATTTTTGATCAATTTAATGCACCCTTGCTGAATAAATTAAATAAATAAATATCTATATAATTAATTAAGCTATTCATCATAAAGAGGCAATAAACATGATAAGTGACATTGTTTAGACATGGTTTCAAGTTTTAAAGTTTAGACTTCTGATTATTTTATTGGATTAACAGATTATTGAAGAAGATAAAAATGTATATAAAGCTGTAACTGCTCGCTTACATGCTGCTCGGGACTGAAGAATCCTTGTTTCTCCCACCATTGATACCAGCCAAACTCCACATATTCTGGGCTGTAGGATGGTGGGAAGGGCAGAGTGGTGTCTAAAACAGAGGATGTTTGGAAGACATGGGAATTACAGAGATAGGGATGATAGCTAAAGAAATCTATAATAACCATCCGGAGAATCAATGGACAGTAACACATGTCATAATATGAAGAAGAAGAGGAGGAAACGCATTCTGTTACCTTTCTTCTCTCCAGGTAAGAGTGCAGCGTTGTAGGTTATTTTCTCTTTATCTGACCAGCTCAGTCCAACATCATTCACATCCTATAAGGGTTAAAGGGTTATAAGGCTTGGATGGTTTTAAACCAAATGAAATGTGCACTCTTTTGAGTTACCCACACTATTGAGTATGGCCTTCTCCCGTGTTCGTCTGCGTTTGGCTTTCTCAGCTTGTGTCCTGGGATGATGTGAAGGCTGCGTGTTAGATGGAGTTTGAGAGCAGAGTCTGCATCCCCATGTGCTCCAGGCCCTCTGTAGATCTCTGCTCCAGATTCTGGGTGACACCACATGCACAGACTTCCACATGTCCTGAAATCTGGAGCGCTTAAGCGTGAAACTAATGTAAAAAGACAAACAAAATGTGACAACAAAAAGGTTAATAATTGTAAACAATTATTTAATTTGTGGATCACATTTAAAATCTTGAGTAATCTTAAACCTTTTTTTAGACATGACACCACTGTATTTTTGTGATATACTTTGCTGTTGTTATTGTTAACTACAACTAAATCTATTAAAATCATGTTTAACTGCAATAAAGCTGAAATTAAATGAAATATAATTATTAGCTGGAAAACAAGCTTAAAAACATATAAATGACATCTAACTGAAATACATTTAAGTACTGAAAACACTTAAATTACAATAATACAATTAATTTGAGTAATATAGTAAAGTAAATTGAGTAAAAATCATTTTGATAATTTCAATAACGCTGAAACAAAACAAAACATAAATATTAGCCTACATGGAAAAATCTATTGCCTGGCCCACTAAATGAAATAAGTGTAAGAACTAAAATACTAAAAAGGAAAAATTAAAGCTATATATAAAAATCAAAAATTGCTCATTAAAAATATAATAAATAATATTATATAAATATAACTAAAATAACACTGCTTGGAGTACCAATGGAAATTCAATGGAACATGAATATGGTAAGCATTCAGTACAATGGTACAACAAAACGTTAAAATGTTAAATAAACATGCAGGATCAAATGTGTTCGATAGTGCTTTAAGCAATCAATGAAGGTTTCGTCTTTATGAAAATATTATGAATAAATGCGCTCTGCAGCTTCATGAAAGGCATCGTTTACAGAATTCACATCTAATATTATCATCAGAGAAAAGCTGCATATTGAACATTACAGATAAAAAGGAAGGTACCTTCACTAGATGTGTGCTATCACTGGGCGCAGACATATTGCGGATACGGTACTGATTTTTCCCACTGATATATTTAGGTCTAAAATTCTGTGACTTAAAATATTTTGATTAAAAACATAAATCAAAAAGATGCGAATAATGAAAGTTAAATTACGAAGGATTATATTTCCTTTTCGACATACAAATTCTTGTAGCGTCCGCTGTTTCCTATCGGATAGTTTTTGGAGGAACACTCAGCGGTTGCGCTCAAAAGCTAATGAGCTGCCTATCTATACAGCATTGCTTCTAGTCACGGTTGCGTTGCGCTTTCTGAGATCGTTGATTTTTTTGGCGTGTTTCGATTAAACTGCGTATTTAAATATACAATTCAGCTGAGCTGACTTCAAACATAACCGTAATACCAGAAATCCAGTCTAGGTAGTCAGCCCACTCGTATTTTGAAACACAGTCGACTTCAGAAACCGGTCCGTCCGCAAATGCGTCCTTCCGAGGAGTGATTAGACTGGTGCAAATTCATCTCATGCATTCATCTCAGATTAATATATCGTCTGGCTCGACATTTTGACACGACAACCGCCAACTGAATATTTGTTTTCTAATATCCTCTAAATTGAGACCGGACTTTCGTCGATCGAGCGCCTTTGGGAAGGTTTATTCGGGTTTTATCAGTGCTATGGCGGAGGTACAGCGTACATCGAGTGAGACGATAACGGAGACCGTCCAGACGGGCACACCGCCTCCACCGCAGCAGGTATCCTGCCCTAGTTACTGCAGACACCATCACTAACCACACTTTCACGGAATAATTCAGCTACAAGAACTCAGACTTCTTGTAATTATCTAATCGTTTTATAGTTAGCATATCGACTAGTTTAAATAGACTAACTAGATACCAGCATATAAAGGCCTGTTTAGTCATCAACATGTTCAGCAGGGTTTATGTGCTTAACTGGTCTGGCAGTGTGTTATGATCATAAGTTAACACCCATCACATTTTTAACCTGTTGTAAACCTTAGACAAATGTATCATGGTAACCACAGTTTTTAACCAAACAACTTTACAAAAATGTTTACTGCCTCAAATTTGAGAAGAATTGTGAAAGCTTTTTACAGCACTTAAGTTACTCAAATTAATGAGACTTGAAAAAAATAATCGTTAACTGTATATATAAAATAAATAAAATATAGTTACAGGCAATACCACAATATTAAATGAGTATTACCATATTCATATAGTATAATGCATGATATTCTACTACAGTAATTTAAAGAATACATGGTATTGCTGTGGTGTATGTCCAACAGACCTTGTTGTAACCATGGTACATGGAAACTTTTGAAAATGGGTTTCACAGTGGACGTTTTTGAACATGATACCGTTTTTTCTCTGTGTAAACTACAAAAACGTGAATTTGTAAAAGGGCAATTCCACGCAAAAATGTCACATCCATAACGCCAACCAAATACCATGGCATTGTGTTGGTGTTATGGATGTGACCGTTTTCCGCGGAATTGCCCAAAAACGGTGACATGCGCATGCGTATTACGTGTTCAGTATAGGCGCATGTGGTTTCTTTTACAAAGTGACATCGCCAACTACTGGCCTGGCAGCAGAATACAGTGTGTTAATCGTTTTCGCGATCCACATGAACGGGGATCGTTTTGACACCATTGTCATCTGTACGCGAAGGAACAACTTTTAGTTTTTAGTACATCGTTGTCGTGTAAACATACCCTAACATGCTCCATATGATGGTTTCAGGAGGGCAGAAGCTTGACCATCAAGCTCAGGAAAAGGAAGACGGAGAAGAAAGTGGAGTGGTCCAGTGACACGGTGGACAATGAACATCTGGGCCGGAGGTCCTCAAAGTGTGAGTCTGGGTTTATTAGTGTAGATCTGGTGGTCTGAATTTCTTGTACATGAAAATCTGTTTAAAACTTGGGGAAAATAGTGTAGGACTAGCAGATCTGGGCCATTTCAAGTCAGCTTTAAATTAGCTGACCTTTAAAATTGGGTTTAGAACAACCTGCATGTGCTCAAAGCGGCTGATTGAATGTTTCATTTCTTGAAATAGAACGTCCTCAGCTTATTTGTTTTGTTAGCTGTCACATTCTTCTAAAAACACTTTGATTTGTCCAGGTTGCTGTATTTACGAGAAGCCACGACAGTTCGGCGAGTCTTCCTCGGAAAGTGAGGGGGATGACGAGGAAGGCTGTGGAAGTGCACACTGCGTTCTGGGACATGGGAGAAGAGGCCATGGACAGAGTGAGGGCGGAGGGACCACAGCGCCACCTAGCTCTGGGGGAACAAACCCTCACTAGAAGTTAAAGGGAGAGTCGGTTTGGAGAGAAGGGTAACGGGCGGCACTACATTCATAATCCCTCATCCTCACTCACACTGAATTACATCACACCATCACTGGGTGTCAGAAGCTTTTTGATGAATGAAAGCTTGTAGAGCAATGCAATGTGACTGGTTTCCCCCGTGGTCATTAGTGTGATGACTTGGGGAACGACTAAACCTTATTTTGATCTAAATGCTGCGGAAAATTGATATTTGTTGTACATAGGATATTGGTTTTTATTTCTTTTTGTAAAATCTATATTTATTTGTTTGTGTTTAACAACTTGATCTTACCAGTTCTGTGTCCACAAACAATATTTTAATGAATTAAAAACCTTCAAATATAATTCCGGGAAGGTTGTACCTCCTTGCGGATTTAAAAGGAATAAATGCAGTATAAAAAAAGCAATTTTATATCTTGCTGTCCCAATTCTAGCAGCAGTATTTCTTCATATCACTTGAGGAAATTCAAGTGTAATATGTGTTGTGTGCTATAGTGAATTGAAAAAATGACAGATTTCAGGAACTCATTTTTAGGATTTTAGGGCGCATTAAATCGTTTCCATTAGTTTAACACAAGAGTTCTAGTGAGACTCCCCTCAGACAATCAGGCTAATAAGAGACTCAGCATGTACATACAAAGATATTAATGTGTTTAAAACGTTGTGAAGTGGACTGAGAAACATCTGAATTCATTCTGTATGCGAGGTGAGAACGGCACCTTGATCATTACCCAAAACCGAAGAAAATTAAACAGCCTCAGTGACATTAAACTGTGGGATACTGATCTGAAAATGGGTAGATTTGGCTTTTTTACATGAAATACAGGGAAAATGTTTTTGGTGTGTGTGATTGAGAAGATCACCCTGTGACATGTAAGGTGACTCATTTCATCCTAGTCACTATGGCTGCTTTTATTTAGCAGAAATTGGTATGAAATCCAGTAAAAGTGGGAGAGATGCATGCCGTCAGCGAGGTGTATGGAAGTTTAACTTGAGCTTTAAGGACTGATTGTATGTGGTTATAAAGATCAAAGGAGGGTGCATGACTGAATGCTGGCCAAGACCAAAATGCACATAGCAACATCTCTCCACCGATGTCAGATACAGTTTACAGTTGATTCCCATCAGGACCATCGCATCAGTCATTTGTATCCCAGCATTCACATGCATCTGTCGTCCCTTTACTGTGAACGCACCAGTATGTACATAGCAATGGTCATAGAGTGGATTTAACATGAATAAACAGATGTTAAATTATGTTCTTTATATCTATTAAATGCTTAATGGCAACCTGATTGTGTCGTCTCTGTTTGATTCCCATCCTGATTCTGTTCAGTCCTTATATGTACGGTTATGTAATGATTCAGTTGATGCATTATTAATAGATCACAGAAGCTTTGGTTAACCATTTTATAGCAGTCATGTGTAAAATGACAATCATAATTTAAATCTACTTCAGCAGCATTGAATTGAGCTGTGGATCAATGTTGTTATTAACTCAAACAAATGATTTTTTTGAAGTAAAAATTACAACAACAAAAAAACATTACAAAATTAGTAAAAAATGTTAAATAAAAACACTAATCCAAAATATACTATAACACTGCTGTGGAATAATAGTTAGAACTGAGGTGCTCACTGGCACTTCCTGATCTCTCTCTCTCACACAATTTAATATAAACAAAATATTAGAAATATAAAGGAAATTAAAAGTCATTTCCAGCCTTAAATATAATCATAAAACCTAAATTTTGATAGTGACCAAACAAATGACCTAATATTGTGTTGGTCCCCCTATTGCTGCCAAAACAGCCCTGACCTGTCGAGGCATGCACTCCAATAGACCCCTGAAGGTGTGCTGTGGTATCTGGCATCAAGATAATAGCAGCAGATCCTTTAAGTCCTGTAAGTTGTGAGGTGGGGCCTCCATGGATCGGACTTGTTTGTTGAGCACATCCCACAGATGCTCGATTGGGTTAAGATCTGGGGAATTTGGAGGCCAAGTCAACACCTCAAACTTCTTGTTGTGCTCCTCAAACCATTTCTGAACCATTTTTGCTTTATGGCAGGGTGCATTATCCTGCCGAAAGAGGCCACCACCACCAGAGAATACCGTTTCCATGAAAGGGTGTACACTGTACATGGTCTGCAACGATGCTTAGCTAGGTGGTACATGTCAAAGTAACATCCACATGGACGGCAGGACCCAGCAGAACATTGCCCAAAGCATCACACTGCCTCCGCCGGGTTGCCTTCTTCCCATCGTGCATCCTGGTGCCATGTGTTCCCCGGGTAAGGGACGCACACATGATGTAAAAGAAAACGTGATTCATCAGACCAGGCCACCTTCTTCCATTGCTCCATGGTCCAGTTCTGATGCTCTTTCTATCAGAACCAGCATTAGCTTCTTGAGAAATTTGAGCTACAGTAGCTCTTCCGTTTGATCGAACCACATGTGCCAGCCTTCGCTCCCCACGTGCATCAATGAGCCTTGGCCGCCCACGATGACCCTGTCTCCGGTTCAGCACTGTTCCTTCCTTGGACCACTTTTGATAGATCCTGACCACTGCAGACCGGGAACACCCCACAAGAGTTGCAGTTTTGGAGATGCTGTGACCCAGTCATCTAGCCATCACAATTTGACCCTTGTTAAACTCAAATTCTTTCACTTGCCCATTCTTACACTTGCCCATTTTTCATTTATCAACTTTGAGGACAAAATGTTCACTTGCTGCCTAATATATCCCACCCAGATTAGCATTTAGATTAGGGCCCAATTCTCACTATTAACTAACTATTAACTACGTCTTTTTCCTCAACAAACTTCTAATTATTGCTTATTAATAGTTAGTAAGGTAGTTGTTCAGTTGAGGTATTGGGTAGGGTTAAGGGATGTAGAATATGGTCATGGAGAATAAGGAATTGATATGTGCTTTATAAGTACTAATAAACAGCCAATATCCTAGTAATATGCAACTAGTTAATACTGAAAATTGGACACTAAACTAGTTACAGAATTTTCTGAGAGTGTAATAAAATTATTTGTATATATACTTTTTCATATGAAAAACTGGAAAATCATTGTTCAAACAGTTTGGAAACCCTGATATAAAATCCATCTCAAGTGTTTCATCTCTTAATCACCATGGTGGCCATCTGTGTAATGACACAACAAATACTGGTTAGAGTTGAGATTTCCATAAAAATCTGTTCAACAACAACAAAAAAACAAAACATTTTTGGACCAATTAAGATGGACTGACCCATAACAGATACAATCTACATCTGTCAGTTTGTAGAAGAAAGTCACCACATAGACATGCAAACTCCAGACATGAAATGTGGGGAAAAAGTTTATTTAGGCTGTATAAGGACTAATGAAGACTCAGTGTGCACTTAAGAGCTGTAGATGAAGATCTCTGTGTCCCACAACCTAGGTACATCTATCCTTGAGCTGTAATCCATTTCACTCTACAGCAGACATTTTGTATTCACAGCCGTCTGGTTTTAACAGTGGCCCTTCAATGGACTCAGAACTTACAAAAATACAAATAAAAAACATTTTTAAAAACCTTCAAACCTGCTCAATGTTGCAGCGAACCAACAAATCTAGCGCTACATTTTAATGCTTAAATAACTGACATGAACAACCAAGAAATTGATGAACCAGTACCATAAAGAAAAAAGTCACAACATATGAAAAGCATTACACAAGTTTTTCATTGTTCTATAGTATCATGCATAGATAAAACGCTAGCTGTGGAACACATTCAGGAGAAAGCTATTCAACAAGTGTGAAACATTTGTGCAAAGCATTAGATATTAAGCTTTCAGTGTGCAGTTGTGCAAAATTACTTCTAATTTCATTACCCATAATTCCGTGTGAACTGGCCAAAGTACCAGATATCGTGAGGCACAAAAGATATAATCAACTGAAATATAATTAGGCAAATAAGAACGATGATACATTTGAAATCAATCAAGACATGCAGTTAATGTTGTAATAAAGCAAACATAAATATCCATCAAACAGTGGCTCAAATGACACAAGGAAGCCTGATTTAATTCATGAAAATGAGTACAGAAAAATGTAGTGCGCAGGTTTGCTGTATGTAAAAAGTGTTTTAAGATATTGTTCCAATTCCTTTACAATTGCACTCAAAAAGTTCACCAAGATTGGACTAATGGACTGAATACGGATGAGAGATATAATAAACTCAATCCATTACATGGAAGAGCACATTACAGAAATGAACAGTCCAGAGACTCCGTCAGAGGCAACATCGAGCTACGAATAAAGTGACACATGCAGATTTGCTTTACATACAGCGTGGAGTTGTAAAGGTGTTAACCACCATATAAAATGAATGTTGCGTTACAGACAACTAGTTTCACCGGATTAGCCTTCAGAATCATGCAATATAATACTGAAAGTCTCAGTGAAATTCCCTGACAATCATTCATTGCTGGTTCTTCAGGTTTGTCGATGACTTGTGGCAGATGTTGTTTGTTGTTTATCGCTGTTGATTCTAGTGTTTTACTCGTCCACTTCTCCTGCTGGTGTGCTATGTCAAAAATTGTTTTTGGGGAAATTAAAAGTACATTTGAAAGTAAGAAAAAAGAAAGAGGTGCTGGTAGATTTAGGGTGCTCTTAAATTGCTCATTGGAAGTTGTTGGTGGTCGGTGTTGAAGTGGCCAAATCTTGATTGAGAGATCATGGTACATGGTACTGACTATCAGCATGTCAGCGACCTGTGACAGAAACAGATGAATGGTTAATGACAGTTGCATTATGCAATTTGTGTGTTCTACTTAACTTGAAAAGAACAGTTCAATCAAAAAAATCAAAATCCTGCCATAATTTACTCACTCTGAAGGCCTGTTCACACCGGGACGATTTTCGTTCGCGTTTAATGTTGACGTTTAACGCCTCGTGACTAAACAAAGGGTGCCAATGTGAGTGTGCACACCAACGCGCAAAACGGCAGACATAAAAGCGTCATTTTTTTAAAAACGCCTCAGGTTCCATTTTTTTTATTTTGACGCGGCGCGTTAAAAAGGGGCCGACCAATGAGATCGGAGCTTTTGTTCACGTGCCTGGAGCTGCTGAAGTGACAGTAAAACACGACATGGTGGCGCTCAAGCACAAACCGCTCTTGCCGAGCACACATTGATACGACAAAGAAGTAGTAAGTAGACAAAAGGCCTGTACACACCGGGACGAATATCGCACGCGCTTATCGCCAGCAGTTATTGCTAACTGGCAGTGAAAATCGCTTGGGTGTGAAAAACGTCACAAAAAACACTATAAAGCGCGATATTCGTCCCGGTGTGTACAGGCTTTGATGCTGGAGGCAATATCGATTTAAATTTTGGGCTGTCTGTTGCAAAGTTATCGTATGACTTCACAAAACCTTACATATAGAGAACTGTTTATTGTATAGAGTAAAGTTGTATGGACTACTTTTATGATACTTGTTGCTTTTTGCATCCACATTCGTTGTAATTGCATGGCAAAGAAAAAACAGCTTTATAGTTTCTGTTTGTGTGAAACTCAAACAGAAAGTCATACGAGTTTAAAACAACATGAAGGTGATTCAATAAGATGGTTTTTGGGTGACCTATCCCTTTAAGACAATGGTAATACATCATTTACAACCCATAAACAGTCACTCTCTTTGTCTGGGATACATTTTCAAAGATTGCCCTTCTTCAAGAGATCATATCAGTAGGAAAATGATGTACGGCATAAAACCGCAAAATGGTTTCACAGCTCTATGAAAATGACACACTTGATTTTCCCTGGTTGAAAAATATAAACCGCAACCCCTACAGCGAAGCTAGGACTCTTCTTAAAAAAACATAGCGTCCTTAGTGGGTTTTAGCACATTGCGATGCAGTTGCTAGTGTGAAGTATATGGGACGAAAAGGTGCCATGTCGGAATTACGATATTTCTTCTTGTAAAAAAAGTGAATGCCCTCGTGGAACTCAAGATTTGAGGTATACACTCACCTAAAGGATTATTAGGAACACCTGTTCAATTTCTCATTAATGCAATTATCTAATCAACCAATCAGATGGCAGTTGCCTGGTCAAGACAATCTTCTGAACTCCAAACTGAATGTCAGAATGGGAAAGAAAGGTGATTTAAGCAATTTTGAGTGTGGCATGGTTGTTGGTGGCAGACGGGCCGGTCTGAGTATTTCACAATCTGCTCAGTTACTGGGATTTTCACGCACAACCATTTCTAGGGTTTACAAAGAATGGCGTGAAAAGGGAAAACATCCAGTATGCGGCAGTCCTGTGGGCGAAAATGCCTTGTTGATGCTAGAGGTCAGAGGAGAATGGGCCGACTGATTCAAGCTGATAGAAGAGCAACTTTGACTGAAATAACCACTCGTTACAACCAAGGTATGCAGCAAAGCATTTGTGAAGCCACAACACGCACAACCTTGAGGCTACAACAGCAGAAGACCCCACCAGGTACCACTCATCTCCACTACAAATAGGAAAAAGAGGCTACAATTTGCACAAGCTCACCAAAATTGGACAGTTGAAGACTGGAAAAATGTTGCCTGGTCTGATGAGTCTCGATTTCTGTTGAGACATTCAGATGGTAGAGTCAGAATTTGGCGTAAACAGAATGAGAACATGGATCCATCATGCCTCGTTACCACTGTGCAGGCTGGTGGTGGTGGTGTAATGGTGTGGGGGATGTTTTCTTGGCACACTTTATGCCCCTTAGTGCCAATTGGGCATCGTTTAAATGTCACGGCCTACCTGAGCATTGTTTCTGACCATGTCCATCCCTTTATGACCACCATGTACCCATCCTCTGATGGCTACTTCCAGCAGGATAACGCACCATGTCACAAAGCTCGAATCATTTCAAATTGGTTTCTTGAACATGACAATGAGTTCACTGAACTAAAATGGTCCCCACAGTCACCAGATCTCAACCCAATAGAGCATCTTTGGGATGTGGTGCATGTGCATCCCACAAATCTCCATCAACTGCAAGATGCTATCCTATCAATATGGGCCAACATTTCTAAAGAATGTTGAATCAGAGAATTAGTTCAGTTGTTGACCTTGTTGAATCAATGCCACGTAGAATTAAGGCAGTTCTGAAGGCGAAAGGGGGTCAAACACAGTATGAGTATGGTGTTCCTAATAATCCTTTAGGTGAGTGTATTTTGAGGTAAATGCTACAGGATGCGTTATGCACCAAAGTTTAATACTTGTGTTACAGGTTTGTTCAAATCCATAACCGCAGGTATGATTAGTAAAAGTGATACTTGACTTAGCAAACTACACTAAGGATTGGATATTCATACAATGCATAATTAGTACAGTACAAGCAAAACAAGAAAACAACAGGTTCCATGGGCAGAAACAACTACTTACCCAGTTTTACCTTACTTTTCAACTTCAACATTTTTGCTTTCGTCAGTGGCCTGCTGTGGCTTATTCTCCTCCCATATGTCGTCCTGTTCCTCCTCAATCTCTTTGACCTCACCGTCACCTTTCCCATCATCCCCCTCTGCCAAAGCCTCATTCTGGCAAACACTGACAGAGATGACCAGGGCTTGCACGATACCAAAGACCAAAGCAAACTGGAGCAGGTACTCCTGTACCGCCCACAGCAGTCCGGCCATCCCGACAGATGACACCAGAAACATGGCCATCCCATGGAGCCACAGCTTCAGGGCCCCCTGTACCCCTAGCACTTCCAAAATGATCTTAGTCGGAGGGGACACAGTACTCAGGAAGCCCACCACAAACAAATCAAAGAGGTGGCGGAGAAAATTAAAGCAAATGTTGTAGTGTTCAGGCACAATATCGCCCGTCCACGAGCGAGAGAAGAAGCGGAATGCTGCTGATGGCTGCTGAGACAGAGGCGTGGGGGATGGCGGGGGCGTCCCGTAGTCTGATTCCCCGTCGACTTCATCACAGTCCCATGTACCTTCATTCCACCCAGCACATTTCTGCTGGCGGAGCCCGGTGGACGTCGACCACCGGGGCCAAAAGAAGTATCTGGATGGAAGCATTCTCCTCCACCAGTGTGAGGAGCTTTGGGCTGCTTTCTCTGTCTCAACATCAGGTCTCATTGCCCGAAGCTCCTCTACTTCCAAAGGCTTAAAATTTTCTTCAGTCTCCCAGAATTCCTCAGTGAGTGTCTTTTGGTCCTTTTTGGTGTTCTCGCCCTTCCAAACCCAGGCAGTAAGTCCCCATAAACCCCATCTGCTTTTAATCTGACTGTCTGTTGTTAATGGTTTCTCGGGTTTGGTCTTATTGCCCCAGGACGAGTATAGATTTGCTGGACTGACCCATCCCCAAACTCGCCCAACAACTGCGGTCATGTCGGCACTATTACTTTATAATGCACAAAGGGGAAAATTTTAAAAAACTATAACATGAAGTGTCAAGTGTGTGAAAAAAAATGCTAATATAATTGTTAATTAAATTGTAATTAACTATAGTATTAAGCAATAATATTATTAGGTACAATAGTATTATTAGGTATAATATTAGGTACGTTACCTCTAAATCTAATGGTATGGCTATTAAAAAAGTCAAACACAACGTTTAGTGTCCTTTTAAGACAGCATATAAAGTTTACACTGACACGCGTATAAGGCATCTAAACAATGAGACCTCAACAGACCTGTATTAAGGCGTGTTTGTATTAGAACAAATGAACCAGAACATAACTTACGGACCGCACCCTTGCAAATCAATCAATGACAGGAAGATTAACTAATTTGTAATAAAAATTAAAAAATAAAAACAAAAAATATCACTGTGGAAGAAGGGTCTCGTGTATTTTGTGCTCTACAAGTATTTTCCTCGGGCGAAACGGCGTCGGTTAGCATGTCTGAACAAGCCTTGATCGACTCCACAACTTTAAACGCTAAACTGTGTCGATGTCGAACGGCGAAACACTAACGGCCGGATAATCAAAGATACCTCCGACGTGAAATCTTTGACAGACAATAATAAGTAACTGACAGTTACATCCTCAGGACATCTCACAGTCGCTCTGCTTCAGTTGCAAAAACAGATCACTTATCGATGCCAGCTTCACATTCCTGTTCACTACCGCCACGCACAAACATGTTCAAACTTTAACGTTAACAAATAAACAATTATAGACAGCATGCGAAAATACTGTCCAGTGTAATTCCAAGAAATTCCCGGCGTTTTGACTGAGATAACTGGAGGAAAATTTGCAATATAAATTATCCGTGCACGAGCTGGTTTACTGGACTAGTAATGGGAAGTCCGACTCGTTCCCGCGAATCGATTCTTTTAAATGGCTCATTTGAAAGAACTGGTTTGATATAGCAATGCAATGCTTCTTTAACACAATTTCGTCACCTCGTGGTCCCTCTTTGCTCGAAAACGTCTTTAAAAAATTCATGTTTACTAATGTAGTATTGTATTGCTGTTCATTACGAATCAGACATACGGGCTGAATAGGGAATAGCTACTATTACTAACATTAGACAGATGTCAGAAGTTTTATCCAAGGCGACAATACAGAAATAGAAGCAATTTTTCAGAAAGGTAACAATATTTAAAAGTGCACAATGCCAGGTTTATTGAAAGAAGCAAACTTTTAAATAAGAGAAATTAGTGCCATTCCGAATCCGGAGTATCATACCAAAAAAATGTACTTCATATTGTAAGATAAATATTCGTATACATCTCAATTTAAGAATTTAACCAGTCTCTTTGAACCAGTTCTCGGGTCAAACAATGAGTTAACCGATTCATTGAAAAGAACCGATTCATCGAAAAGAACCGATTCATTGAAAAGATCCGATTCAAAAGAAAGATTCGTTCACAAACTGGGCGTCATTACGCACTAGTACGTGAAGAACAAAATCCGGTTACATGGTCATCACTGACCCAATGACCTTCACTCTGGACATTTGTGACTGTGTGTAAACTATTCCAAGTCTGTTTTCTAAAGCGTGCGGGTTTATTTGTAACAAAGTAGACTAGTCGCAAAAAAATAAATATGTAGCGTGAAGTCAAATATGAACGTCACCGCTTAGAGAAACACCTTTTCTCCATAATAAAAGTCCTTTGTGATCGCGATCAAACAGCACTGTGGGAATCCACATTTGTATGTGCTTTAACACTTCCAAATAGGTAAAGAAATCAGTATGTAGAGGCATGAGATTTCAAAGTCCAAGTTTTTTTAATCAGACTGCAGATATTTCAATAACCAAAATATATTCTTGAAGGGTTTGACCAATTGCAAAATTATTTTAATGTAAATCACAAGGTGTTGATATTTGTATATCAGCTACATGATATGAATGCTGTCAAATGCATTCACACTAATGTCTGACCCATTACCCAGCAACATGTATAAGATGAAGGAATACAATTACGAGCACAGACTAAAACACAACTTCAAATCAAGCTGTAATTCAGATTTTTATTTAAATGTTAAAGTAAACTCGATTTAGAAAATGCAGTTTACAAAGAACTGGAAAAACAATGTGAAAAACAATCAAGCAGTTACCCCTCAAACTGTCCTTGGAAATACATTGGCACTGAAACAAGCGTTTAAAATGACAATGACAAAACAGTTCAACATTGTGCTGCAGACCGGTCCCAACTCTTCTGCCATGACTTTAACTTCTGTCCTTAAAATAAAACAACAAGTGTATTAGATCACAAATGAAGAAAATGAAGTGTATCAGATGTCTGTCAGCGTTTCAGTGCGCCGCGAGAAAGTTACTTCATTGACTTTCAGGAGAACCGAACTACGCACTCATCATTAACACAACAAGCTATAACCCAAAGCTATGTTTATCGGACCAGTACTTACACAGGTCTGCACATTCACATGCATATACCCATCATTGGCACAATTCTGGCATCACGTCAACCTAAAAAAGCAACAAAAAAAGTCAATCAGAAGTTCTTTTTAACAAATACATGCAATATCAAAAGCTGTGCTCAGAGAAATGTGAAAAGCTTCATGTTGTCATCAGAGACTCTAGTCTATTGAATCCTCATTGCACAACACTGATAAAAGATCGGCACTGTTAGGATAACACCAACCTTCTAGAATAATGGGCTAGATATTGTAATGTCTACGTTGGCTTCAAATCCTTCATTGAAAACCTTGAAAAATAGAAACAACTTGTTAGAGCTCATCATGGGTCACACTTGAAAAGTAATGGCTCATAAGAAACAAAGTTCTTTCTTACTGGTCGTAAACTGTTGCCATGATCCATCCTGTTGGAATCCAACCTGTAAAATTATTTCAATATTCAGGGACATCCAAGTCACTTTAACGCAATCAAAATTTATACTGCATGTGTTCAGTGCACTATAAAAGAGCTTCATGGGTAAATCAGAGACTCTAGTCTAATGATTCATCATTACATGCAATAATGGACAATAGGACAAAAATGCTGTCCGTTATAAAGAAATTGTTATAGATTCTCATTGGCATTAACTATTTCTTACCCATTGGTTTTAAACGGTTGACATCAGCTACCCGGCAACGACTGCTTCTCCCATCTCACCTGTGAAAGTTATTTTGACATTTAGGAACATCCACGTGACTTTTACTCAATCACTAGCTTTACTGCATGTGTTCAGTGCATTATAAAGAGCATCATGGGTAAATCAGAGACTCTAGTCTAATGATTCATCATTACATGCAAAAATAGACAATAGGACAAAATGCTGTCATTTATACAGAAATTGTAATACTGCGTAACACACTGAACGTGAATTGAGCGTCTTGCGCGATACACAAGAGTGATTTTACTTGACGCTTTGTGCATGCATTTGAAACGGATTCGCGTCTGATGCTAGAGTTGAAAATCTGAAATTTGGCATCTGTTCACGCCACGTTAACCAATCAGGAGCCTGCTAAACAGGGTAAGTGACATGATAAACAGGGGTAAGCCTGGCAGGAGTCACTCATTCAACAGTGGCTGTGTTCAAGGATTTGGCACTTAATCTGGACTGAAAGAATGAAGGACTGTGTCAAATTATTGTCATACTATAATGCAATGATGAAAATTGTTGTGACTGTTCTTTCATGCATTTAATAAAAAATAAACAAGTCACTTTCAACATGGAGGAACGACTTAAGCTGGGTGCACACTGCGATTTTGGCCACGATTTGGCCGTCTGAGACAAATTTTGAAATCCTAAACGATTTCTCTGATCCTAGGCTAAAATCTGAAGTCTTTGATCCTTAGTTTGACATGTGTACCTACAACCGATTAATGACCGTTGCAATCAAATTTTACCTCAGACAAAATTCTGGCAGTGTCAGAAGATTTGAGGCGAAATCCTGCAGTGTGACTTCTAGGACAACCGTCAAATCAAGAACCAACAGGAGCGCAGAACCTGATGACGCATTTCGTGCGATAACATCAAATCACAACAGAGAACAGGTCAGAGTCAGGTGAATGAAAAATGCCACAGCTTGTTTTTGTTGTTTGCTGAACATTTTGTCTGTGAATGCGGCTCACCGTTACCGAACGTGTCGCGGATTGATGACGTAAAACTCAGTCTGTACGAGTCTCTTGCTTGCGTCAGTTTTTCGCGTCTGACTGTCGTACAGTCTGACAATGACAACTGAGATCCTACAGTGTGACATGCATTACATCGGGGATCATGTTCGTACAGTCTGACAAGCAAAATTCGTAGAGGATTTAGAAAAAAAAAAAACCTTTATATTGGCAGTGAGAAGACATACGGAGCTATATGGGCACGGGACAGGCAGAAGTACCGCTGAAAGTGGCCGTCATCCAGGTGCAGCCCCTGAAGCCCTCGATCGTCCATCTTTAGCTTCAGATGATTGATTTATACACATGTCCAAATCGCTTTGGACGCAAGAGTGGATTCAAAATGTTCAAGCGTCCAACTAGACGCGAATTTGACACTATATTCACGTTCGGTGTGAACGCAGCATTATAAATTCTCATTGGCATAAACTATTTCTTACCCATTGGTTTTAAACGGTTGACATCAGCTACCCGGCAACGACTGCTTCTCCCATCTCACCTGTGAAAGTTATTTTGACATTTAGGAACATCCACGTGACTTTTACTCAATCACTAGCTTTACTGCATGTGTTCAGTGCATTATAAAGAGCTTCATGGTTAAATCAGAGACTCTAGTCTAATGATTCATCATTACATGCAAAAATGGACAATAGGACAAAATGCTGTCATTTATACAGAAATTGTTATAGGTTCTCATTGGCATAAACTTTCTTACCCATTGGTTGTAAACGGTTGACATCAGCTACCCGGCAACGACTGCTTCTCCCATCTCACCTGTGAAAGTTATTTTGACATTTAGGAACATCCACGTGACTTTTACTCAAATCACAAGCTGTACTGCATGTGTTCAGTGCATTATAAAGAGCTTCATGGGTAAATCAGAGACTCTAGTCTAATGATTCATCATTACATGCAAAAATAGACAATAGGACAATTATTTCCTTTGAAAACACCAATTATTTGAGTTTCTCATTGGCATAAACTATTTCTTACCCATTGGTTGTAAACGGTTGGCATCAGCTACCCGGCAACGACTGCTCCCATCTCACCTGTGAAAGTTATTTTGACATTTAGGAACATCCACGTGACTTTTACTCAAATCACAAGCTGTACTGCATGTGTTCAGTGCATTATAAAGAGCTTCATGGGTAAATCAGAGACTCTAGTCTAATGATTCATCATGACATGCATTAATGGACAATAGGACAATTATTTCATTTGAAAACACCAAATATTTGAGTTTCTCATTGGCATAAACTATTTCATACCCATTGGTTGTAAACGGTTGGCATCAGCTACCCGGCAACGACTGCTCCCATCTCACCTGTGAAAATTATTTTGACATTTAGGAACATCCACATGACTTTTACTCAAATCACAAGCTGTACTGCATGTGTTCAGTGCATTATAAAGAGCTTCATGGGTAAATCAGAGACTCTAGTCTAATGATTCATCATTACATGGATACCGTACAACAGGGGTTTTCAATCTTAGATGCCACAGTCCCCCAAATACAATCATTCTACAATTTAAAAGGGAGGTATCTATTTATGTCTAAAGACCCAAATTATACAGTTCAAATAATAGTAAAAAAACATTATAAATATATGGGAAAAATATTTTCTATTACCTTAGTTTTTCTATTCACCATAGTACTTGTAATACAAATTAAGAATTTATATAAATAATTTTATTTTAAACAATGTTTTAAATATTGCATGCTTTAGTTCGTTAAATTTGTATTATTTATATTTGTACTGCTTTTCTCTTAAATCTTGGGACCCAGTTTGAAAACCCCTGAAAGAAAATTAAAATGCTGTAATTTCATACTCACTGGGAAATTCTCGCAGCTTTGGCTCATTTCTTTGCAATTTGGTTCCCTAACACGACACTATTCATGATTAGTAAACATTCGCAAACAATAACTGCACGTTGGTATATGGACTAAAACTGCGACCACGAGGGCGAGGCCATGAGCGCCGAATCTTTTGGCAGGTATTCGGTTAGCGTTAACGCACGTGCTGCAGGCGTTTCACAATACATTTAAACAATTAGCACTAAACTGTGTTCTTCGTGTTTAGTACAAAAATATAAAGTCCGTTCATCGCTACCTCAAACACTGCAGCAACCGCAGAACGACAAGGATCGCGCAGCGCGTCCACGCAAAGAAATTTAACAGGGTCCTAATGCTGCAGGCAGGGTAGCGAAATATCTGCCTGAATGAAAATATAAGGACCTTTCGTGCATGCAATTTTAAACCTTTTTCTTTTTATTATTCTTCGTCTTTTTATTTTACAATTTAATTTAAAAAAAATCATGCATGCGTTTTTATTTAGAGAGGAATGATCTGTACATCATAAAAGTATATTAATATAATTAATAATTATTAATTCGGCCATATATCAAAAGCACAGCCATACAGCACGCAGTGGTAATTGCTGGCAATTAAATTTTGCTATTAAAAAACAGAAATTACAACAAAAATAGTATAAAATATAACATAATAGTTGCTATGCAAAAGTTGTGCGTCGTTGCCAAGAGGAAACGGAAATAAATCTTCTAAAGCCGCACATTTCTGCTACTGTGTCTAAATGAAAGATGTATGTATTACATTTTTAGAGCTATAACTGGAAACCTTTCAAATAATGACATGTGTTGGAAGACGTTTGTGGTATTTTCGCGTCTTGAATCCTGCAGGCGTGTGTTTTAACAGCACTACGGCTGCTCCAGCCGCTCATCCTGCACAAGGAAGGGAGTGACACAATGGGAGGACAGAGGAATCATTGATAACACCGCTATACATCTATGCCTTTAAACAAGCTTACTACTGAAGCGGCACTAATGTGGAACTGGTATTTTAAGTGCTGGCCAGTGATGCAGTGAGAATCGATTGACATTGTGATAAATGCATCTGAATCTGCAGTAGGGCATTAGTAAAGCATTGTTTTAAGCTTTCAGATCCGTCCTTACAATGGATTTCCCTTTCGACCTCAGTGTGCTTTTCCCCGAGAGAATTTCAGTGCTTGATAACAACTTGAGTGCAGGTCGGAAAGCGCATGGCAGGTAATGTGTGTGTTTTAATGTGACTGAGGGAATCTGTTGGTTGGGAGGTTTGCAACATTCACTGCTTTTGTCTTGAACAGTGGTTGACACAGTTGTGCATTATACATACACTGCTACCAGTGGGGGGTGTTGTATTATGCTAAATGTTGTATTTGGACCATGTTATCTATTTCCTATAATGATAAGCTTATTGCTGTATGGAGAGCTTGACGTCAGATGATGCAAATGCGGTCCTGAGTAAACGACAAATCTGACATTAGTCTGTTTTAATCTGCCATTGGTTTAATCTGAACAATGCTGATTCAGTAAGGCAGCCATAGACTTCACTGTAATTACATTATAGAATATCACACAATGCCATAGATAGATAGATAGATAGATAGATAGATAGATAGATAGATAGATAGATAGATAGATAGATAGATAGGCTATCTATCTATCTATCTATCTATCTATCTATCTATCTATCTATCTATCTATCTATCTATCTATCTATCTATCTATCTATCTATCTATCTATCTATCATCTATCTATCTATCTCTTACATTTTATTTGTAATGCACCTTTCTTATACTCAAAGCGCTAACACATTTACAAAAAAAACAAAAAAAAATAATTGTGTTTATCTAATTTGCCAACATTAAAATTAAATCTAAATTATAATTATGCTGATTTTATTCCTTATGTGTTAACTATGAGGCCATTTAGATGCTAATGTGCCTGTTAAAGATTGTAAAAAATCTCTTTTAGCACATTTGTTTTCAATGACAATAAATGTGCTCTGTCCAAGACAATATTCAAAGGCCCTCATATCTAAGTTTATACCTCTGGTATAAACTAAAAATAAACACTTCAAAGAACCATTGCTCTAGTCTAGAATGAGCATGTTCCTCCCCTTGGAACAAATCAGCGGGTAGCAAACCATCATTAATGACTGTAATGTAACAAAATAATTTGGGCTATTTAGAAAAACAGAACAAGCCATTTGATGTGTCCCATGCAAACTGTCTAGTTAAATAGGAAAAATGTCAATCTGTACTCATTAAGCGATTTCAAGATTTCACCTTTAAAGTCACCATGAAATCAAAATGGACCGTTTGAATTTTTTATGGAATATTGCAGTATAGAAGCTATGCATTGATATCACTTTCCTGCCGGAACATGCCCCCTCAGCCGGACTGAGTGGCAGAAGAGCTGCTGCATGACTGGATTTAATAGGGGAAACTGAGAAAACACGAGTAAAACAGATTAGTCTATATAGTGTTCCTTACAACTTACCAAAGATCCAGTGATCCATGGATATTGACGTGATTACAATGCAGGGGAAATGCATAAAGCATAAGAAAATACATCCAAAAAATGTGCCTGTTAACGCTTAAAGGGTTAGTTCACACCAAAATGAAAATAATGTCATTTATTATTCACCTTAATGCCGTTCCACCCCTGTAAGCCCTTCGTTAATCTTCGGAACACAAATTCGATTTCAAAACACTGCTTCATGAAGCTTTGGAGCGTTATGAATCAGCGTATTGAATCAGCGGTTTGGTGACAAAGTCACATGATTTCAGCAATTTGGCGGTTTGACACGTGATCCGAATCATGATTCAACACACTTATTCATAAAGCTCTGAAGCTTCATGAAGCAGTGTTTTGAAATTGGCCATCACTATATAAGTCGTTATTTAGTTTTTTGGCGCACCAAAAATATTCTTGTCGCTTTATAATATTAATATTGAACCACTGTACTCACATGAACTGATTTAAATATGTTTTTAGTACATTAATGGATCTTGAGAGAGGAAATGTCATTGCCGGCTATGCAGGCCTCACTGAGCCTTTGGATTTCAACAAAAAATATCTTCATTTGTATTCCGAAGATGAACGGAGGTCTTACGGGTGTGGAACGGCATGAGGCTGAGTAATAAATTACATTATTTTCATTTTTGGGTGAACTAACCCTTTAAATATATAAATACAATATAGGTAAATAAGTCTAAATCCGGGTGATCACTTATGTCAATATTATATATATCGTCATATCGTCCAGCCCTAAAGCTCGTATAGTTTTTGTCAGTGTTTATTTAAAAAAACATCCAATTATGCAGAATATAAGATGGTAAATATTTAATTGAGTTGTCAATACAATATATAATGATACCTGCAAATTCACATTTCGCTGCCTGGAGTCCAGGGGTCTCATTTATAAAACTTTGTGTATAAACCTTACTAAAAGTGTACGTACGCACAAAAGATACGCACTAGATTTTGCGTACGCACAAAGAAAATTCAGATTTATAAAACCATGTGTACATCAGAACCTGCGCAAAAATCCCTTTATAAATCACAGCCAGCAGAAGATTGTGCGTACGTGCATCTCCACCCCGTCTCCTGCAGAAATCACCATATATGGAGCTTACAACGCCTAGTTTTACTATACATAACCTCATTTGCATATCATTTGCATGCATATACCCATCCACCATGCTTAACACTGTCAAAGATACAAGACATAAAAATATTAGATACGGACTATAAATGCCATTTGTGCCTTACACAGTACATTGCTGACAATCATCCAAAATCTTTTTTATGTTTTAGAATAAATATATTAAAATATCCATGAAAACAAAATTGTATAAAATACTTACAATAAAAAAAATAAAGTTTATTCATTCATTTCCATGGGCCAAATGTTACTTTAATTTAAAATATTTTTGTTAATTTTAAACCCTTCATCTCAAATTCATGCAGTTTTGCTGATAATGTGAACATATAGGATGTTTAGGCTATTTTAATTTAAACAGATAGGCCTACTTATTGCAGAGTATACAATCGTCTGACTCCGAGCGTCACTGACTAAGTATTTAAAAAAAAGAAACGTGCAAATCTTAATTTTTTTCTTCAAGTTGTATCCTTCAAATACAGTGGTATTTTTCATAATTTTGTGAAGATGTCTTTACTCTCCGTGTCTGTGCAGCTGTGGTTGTACAGTAAGATTATCATTGTACCTATTCAAACCGGATAATGGACCGTTAGACCACCGAATTCTGCAGTGTCTGTGATATCGAATTAAGTGTGCATCACTGATCATCGTTCTCGCTAAAACATATTTTGTCATAACATAAGATCTGCTGTTTAGTTTAAAGACAAATTATTGGAATTGGCCTATATTTAATCCTTGCTGTCATTAAAACATTGTGTCACAGGAAAAGTGATCAAAAGTCGCACATGTCTATCTAAATTCATATAATTTTTGTTTTAATTCTGAGTAATGACTTTAATGTTCCAGTTTCATTAATGGCCATATGCACTGAAATTACATAATGTAAATGTGTATATCAAAATGAAAACAGATTAAAATAGTTCTTACTTCATTACTTTTCTCACTCTAGTAAAAGAGTTCGTACGCATGGGTCAGAGTTTGCGTGCAGGTGCGCAAATTTTCCCGTCAAGTTTGTTTTTATAAATCACAACTTGTGCGTCGAAAGTGGCGTACGCCTCTTTCAGGGCCTGTTTTGTGCATACACAATGGTTATACATGAGACCCCAGGTGTTTCTGTGAATTGCAGCGATCCAATTGCTTCTCTTTTCAGTAGCTTTTGGCAATCCGTAAAAATATACCTCTGATTCCTTGTCAAATCTATTTATACATTCAATCTCAAAGTTCTATTCCATTTTAGGTTTGCTTTGAGTGTTTTTCGCAGCATTCACGCTGAAAACCAATGCTGCCAGTGGGCGTAACCACAGTTACTCCGGCCGATGGTGATGTCACATGCATACCCTCTATTTACTACAAATTATTTATCCATGCCTCTCAATATAAGAAAAGACTATCGTAACTTCCATTTCATGTTGACTTTAAATTGTATGTCTATATTATTATATCGGCCATCAGCCACCTTGATATTAGAATCAGCTATTGAATGTATTGTGTACGTGTCAACGTATTACACAGCTATATATGATAAAATAAAATAAAAAACGTGAACCACACTGTTATGACGCATCTGTTATGACCTGGATAACTGTAATCATAAATGCTTATTCACATTTTATGTCTTCTTTGTGTGAAATTCCTAACATGCCTGCTTTTTGTTCTCTAGACCAGACCCTCTTCTTCAGATCACCACAGTTATAGATGAGCTGGGAAAAGCATCCTCCAAGGTGATAATGACTGTCTTTTGTCTCTTCATGAGCTTGCAGATGTCATTCACTGTTAGTTTCAGTCTGTCATTATGTTGTGCGTGTGTGTGTAACTCCTCAGGCCCAGCAGCTGCCTGCACCTATAACCAGTGCTGCAAAGCTCCAGGCCAACAGACACCATCTCTACCTTCTGAAAGATGGGGAACAGAACGGGTACGCGCGCCATTTCTGTCCCTCCCCCACCCTATGCTTCAGATTTAATCTATTTAGATGTCAGTACAACTGACCTCTCTCCTTCCTGTTTTTCCATTACAACATGTAAACACATCCACTTCTGCTGTTAATAACATTCTTTGACTCCCTCTTCCTGCCTTCCCAGCGGGAGGGGTGTTGTAGTGGGATTTCTGAAGGTTGGCTACAAGAAGCTCTTTTTACTTGTAAGTGTTCCCTCATTATTGACTCTGTAATTACATCTCGCCTTGTGCGTGATGCCTGAGCACACACTTTTTAAAGCATCAACACACAGTATGTTGTTATTGCCTCTAGAACCAACGGGGGGCGCATTTGGAGACCGAGCCATTGTGTGTGCTGGATTTCTATGTGACAGAGACTCTGCAGAGACATGGCTACGGGCTTGAACTCTTTGACTTCATGCTGAAAGTGAGTGTCTATCAGTCAGCCGATTTTTTAAAAGCTGATTTATTAAAAGACTACTTTATTTATCATTTCATCATGTCATTCCGAATCGCATGAATTACTTTCTTGCATGGAACACAAAAAATGTTTTGAAGAATCTGAATCTGCTCTTTTCCATATAACAAAAACATACAATGGCAAGCAACAAAATGCACCATAAAAGTATCATGAAAGTGGTCCATATAATTAATTCACTATATTACAAGTTTGAACAAACTGAAATTCAGTTCTTTATTCCCAGATAATTTTCCCCTTCATTGTAGCTGTCATATCTCATTTGTGCATATTCAAACTTGCCCCACCAGTTTTAAAGGGATAGTTCACCCAAAAATGAAAATTCTGTTTTCACTTGACATATGGCATAAAATCCATATTGCGATATACATTGCAGCCTCTTGCAATAACGATATATATCACAATATATAAATTATAATAGAACCTTTTCAGAACAGGTTACATAGACCCTAAGGAAAGCCAAACTGCTAAATGTATTTCTTTTTTTTAAAGAAAGAAAGAAACTTTGAAGAAACGTTGTATGTAGTTTTGAGAACATTTATTGTGCAAAACTGTAATTATACAACATAATGTTGCAGATAAATAAAATTCAAGTACAAATTATTTTGTGTAATGCACAGATACTTTAAATAAAACCATATTTCAAACAAAGTTTCTTACCTGCAGCCTATTGTAACGCATTTGGTTGAAACATTTTAAACATTATTGTTCTCTTAATGAAATGAAAACTGGTGTCTTTTTAATAAAGGAACGGATACTGTGAATTAGGGAATAGGGATGTCACGATACCAAAATTCCAGTAGTCGGTACCAATACCATAAAAGTTTTACGGTACTCTGTACCAATTTTGGTACCACAGCAAAATGTTTTGTTATTTTTTATTTATTTAACTATTTAAAACAATTAAATTAAATTCAATAAGTTTATTATTTATGATGATAATCATTATAAGTAAATAATACATTTAAAGGCTGTATGCTGTTTAAAAGTTAACATTGTTTATAAAAAAGATCAAGTGAAAAATAAGCAACCATCAAGGCATTATTATTATTATTATTATTATTATTATTAGTAGAGACAAATTATTATTACATAGAGACGTAGCTAAATCTACTGTAGGCTACAACAGTAGCCTAATATATTCTGTCAATTTCTTCACGTTAAACCAAACTTTTATTTTGACGGGTTGCCGTGAAGACCTTTGAGTGTCTGTTCATTTCATGATATGACAGTTTTCTCAAATGAAACGGTAAATTCTCATGAAGCAACGGTTTATGCGTTCGTGTCATAATATAGTGATACATGGCAGAGACTACAAAGACAGCGAGCGAGCGAGTGTCAAGCTCGCGCCCGCGCATCTGTGCCCGTCATTCTAAGTCCAAATAATGGATGTCGCACCGGTCTTTTTCACCAGCTCCTCCGTTTCGCTTTCAGCTATATTTACTCAAATGACGAATACAATGATGCGTTGTAGCCAGTTGCAGCTCGTGGCTCTAAATTTCACAGGGTAGATTGCGTCATCAACTTGCATTATTACTATAGTGCAATAGAATTAAAATCTCTATCGTAGGCCAATTTTGTATCGTTTATATTACATGTCGTTTATATCGCCCATTACTATACTCAGTTGTTCCAAACCTGTATAATATAATCACTGTTAAGTTGTTTCAAACCTGTATACATTTCTTTGTTCTACTGTACACAAAGGAAGATATTTGGAAGAATGTTTGTAACCAAGCAGATCTCGTCCCCCATTGACTACCAGGAAAAAAAAAACTATGGAAGTCAATGTGCTTGGTTACAAACATTCTTCCAAATATCCACACAAATAAATGTATACAGGTTTGCAACAACTTGAGGGTGAGTAAATTATGACAGAATTTTCATTTTTGGGTGAACTATCCCTTTAACGTCATTGCCAAAAACGTTTTTACGTTTTTAAAACTTCCTGAATGCTACATGGCAAGGTTGAATAAGCAGAAGTGCAAAGAAGATTTAAGAGCTATGGTGAAGGCTAAGATTTTGGTTAAAAACATTTTAGTTGAATAACTAACTAAATTTTAATTTGGTGTGTTTCTCATAAAATTATTTTAATTCTCAGAGAATACACATGGAATGTATCGCATTAGTCATATGGATTGCTTTTATACTGTTTATTTGGGAATTTTTGAAGCTTGTGTGGACATGAACATTCTTCCTAACATCTACTTTTGTGATTCTCGATAAAAAGAAAGTCATATGGGTTACACACGAGTGATACATTTTTTTCATCTTTTGTCCAGTAGAGAAGTCAGTGTTAAGACCCATTTGTATTCACGTGCAAAGAGCCCTGTTTGTTTTTGTGACTCAGATTTCATATTCTCTGATTTAACAGCACAAACGAGTGGAGCCTGAGCAGATGGCGTACGACAGACCTTCTCCTAAATTCCTGTCATTTCTTGAAAAGCACTATGATCTCAAAAACAGTGTGCCTCAGGTAAGAGTCACCTGAAAGTGCTGACACGAAACAGTCACAGTCAATCAGAGCATGTTTGATGTTATGTGTGCGAGTGAGATTTTTGGAATAGTGATATTCCGGAAGAGGGTTTTTTTAATTCAATGACACTTTATTGTGTCACACTTGGTTAGGAGGACATAGTGTTACTCTTCTCAGAAATCCAGTTCATAACTGAACCCAATAATGCTGTCACTGAAAACAACTTCATCAGACACTACATGTTATGTCAGGGATATAAATCCTGATATGGATTATGTCCATGACATGTGAGTGTGTTCATTTGCACACAATACAGACTTCATACAAAAGTCTTTTCTTAAAAAATCTGGAGGCGTTTATATGACAGTTGCTTGAATGTTATGATGTAATTCTTTGTCTATTATGACTTAATTTATTCTCCTGTCACACTTGTTCCTGTCAGGTGAATAACTTTGTGGTGTTTGATGGCTTCTTCCAGAGTAGATCAGGTAATGCCTGACTGCATCACTGTTCTGTGGGTTTGGAATGTTGTTCTGGATCTGTGCCTTTGTGAGTTCATTGACTTGTTCTCTCAGGACACCCCCCTCTCTCTCTCTCCACTACAGTGCGTGCAAGGCAGCATTGTATAAAAATTCCTCCTCTTTTTCTCTTCCTCATTTTTCTACAAATAATTCAGCCCGAACCGCTTAACATACAGAGTCTATTCAAACTTTGTTTTATGGATCATTTTAAGTTTTGATCTATTAACTTTTTGAGTATTAGGTTTTTTAGTATTTACTTTTTGCTGCTTCCCCTGACAGTGGTGAGTAAATTCTGGCCATAAATATTTCTTTTGGCCATGAAAATGTATAATTATTTTAATAAGTGTTGTTATTGCCAACTAAAACAAACAAATAAAAATCATTTTAGTTAATTGTAATACATCTGAAAAAATATAAATATGAAATAAAAAACTAAAATTAGAAGTGCTGCCTTGTCAACTAATTGAAATTAAATAATACGTTTGTTTAAAATGACTGAAACTAAAGCTAAATAGAAATAATAAACACATAAAATGATTAAACCACAAAATCATTTAAACTCAAATTAAAATGAAAATTGGAAATATTAAAAATAAAAGCTAATTCAAAAAGTATTAATAAATACTTAATAGTATATAAATAATACTGACACTGACACTAAACACATTTTCAATATTTATATCTTAAAATGATAATTTAGTTGTTATTCCCTGCAAATTGGTGACAAACACTAGTTGTAACTTCATATACAAGGTAGATTGATGGCTTTGGTTCGAGATAAACTTATGGTTGTATTTTTTTTTTAGGTAAAAATCACAACAATTTATTTTCTTTTTCAGACAGTCTGTAAGTCACTGAGTTCACTTGCATCATTCAGGGTTAGATGATCCTTCTTACAAATAGACTTACATGTTCTTTATATAATGATCGGCCTGGTGGATGATTATAGATTGAAATTGTATGCAGAAAAAAGGCCAGAACCTAAACCTTTAGCACCATTTTTTGCTGCCTTGCAAGCACTACAATTTCCTTTTAAAAATGCAAATTTAATTTGATTGTGAGCCTTTGAGAAAGCTATTTAATTTTCCAAATGACATTTTAGCAGATTCCACAATTAAATTAAGAAAAGTCTTTGTTGTGCTGGTCTATAATGCTCACAGCTCTCTTTTGGTTCTTTTATTGTTTCATATTTTTAGTGCAAGTCTATTTCCTGATTTAAACCACAGTCTGTTATTTTGTTTTCTGTAAAATGGCATCTTCGTGCCTGGGCAACTGATTTCAATGTATTTATTCATGTGTTTAAATGACTCATCAAGCCCAGATCGTGCTGTTTATAGTTGGTAGTCGCCCTAGATTGGGTTTAACATGTGCAAACAAATCAAAACATTCATTGTTCAAGTACTTTTGTCTCATGAAACTCTCCCAGGAACACCTTCCTCCCCTCTGACGGATCAGGGGATGTACGGATTTTTGTAAGGACATTAAATATCTGCTGTTTCCCTTCCCTTCCCCTACCGTCATCCAGCTTCCACCTTACTTATCACTCCCTTATCGTATACCCATGGTTTAAGCGAGAGACTAAGCCGGACCCCCATAATGTCTGCCCACATTAATCAGCCCCAACAACTCACTCCCTTACAATATCCCTTACTGTTCCCCTTTAAAATCCAATTATAGATAAGTGCTATATGTTTTCCCTAAAGTGCAGTGTAATGATAATCGATATATGCATTATGGCCATGGATATTTATTCATAGGAATATCTGTGAAGAGTGCAGTGTGTGCTGTTTAACTGCCTGTTGTACTCCAGACTTATTTAATCATATTGGTTGTTTCTGTTGGCTCTTTCTGACCACCATGGTCTTTTTACAGCAGTCCAATTGAGAAAAGTTCCCCCAAAAAAGGCAGAGGGAGAGATCAAACCATATTCACTAATGGAAAGAGAAGGTGGGTTACTCATAGGCTCCATGTCGTATATTTTTAACCAGTTGGCACAATACAGACCCCTAGTAGCTGACATTTACACCAACTAGCTGAATACTGACATCATCCAGATGCTGCAATAAAGAGTTTGAGCTGGAAATAAGCCTCCTATTATTCATTAAATGTCTTGATATGGTACATACGTTACTTTAGAGCCCTTAGAAAAGAGTTAGGGGAAAGGACTCTCATAATTACTTTATAAAATGTAAAAACCTAGTTTAGACACTTTGGGGTGGTAATCAAGGGACTTTGAGAGTCTTAATCCATGTGCAAATCCAGTCACCTGTAAATGAAATGTATATAACTAGAGTTGGGAACCAACTCTTATTCAGAGCGGTGCCATTCTTTAAAATACTGGAATGCAATGGCGTTTGGTTGCGTTAACGGTTCACATTGAAGCGAACAAAGAATCTGGATAGAATGTCTGAATAGACAGCATTATACTGGAATGGAATGGCGTTTGGTTGCGTTAACGGTTCACTTTAAAGCGAACAAATAATCTGGATAGAATGTTTGAATAGACAGCATAATACATGTAGTCCAATACTAAACAAATGACTCTTATGGGTCGGTTCTTTTTAGTGATTCAGAGACATATTGCACTACCAGTGTAGTCTGATTCCCAATGACTCTAATTGTGCTGCATGTTTTTGATTCATAACTAGCTCATAAGTGTAGTCCGATTCCCAAACTAATGACTCTTATTAGCCAGATGTTATTATGATGCTTATGAACCAGTAAATGATAAAAATAATTTTTAATGATTAAAAACATACAGCACAACCAGTGTAGTCTGACTGTTGAACGAATGATTCTAATGAATCCATTTTAGTGAATTAAAAACACAACATAACCAGTGTATTCTGATTATTGAACAGACGACTCTTATGAGCAGTTCTTTTTAATGAATCAAAAACATACAACGTAACCAGTGTAGTCTAATTCCTGAATGAATGATTCTTATGAGCCTTTTATTTTTGGTCAAATCAAAAACATATAGAACCATCGTTGTAGTCCGATTGCTGAAGGCATGACTCTTATGCACCTGCTAAGAATCAGACACATACAGTACAATTAGTGTAGTCTGGTTCCCGAACAAATGATTCTAATGAGTCCGTTCTTTTTAATGAATCAAAACAGTGTAGTCAGATTTATGAATGAATGATTCTTATGAGGCAGTTATTTTTAGTGTATTAATTAAAAACACAGCAGTGTGTAGTCCGAATTCCCAAACAAATGAATCTAATGAGCCTTTTGTGTAGAGTAAATCAAAAGCATACAGCTCAATCGGTGTAGTCCGATTCCTGAATGAAGGATTCTAATGAGTTGGAATTGTTTTACATTTATTTCTAATTGACAGTGGAATTGCATTTTGTTTTTTATTTATTAAATTACTAAAAGAATCATTAATGGAATCAGAACCCGAATCGTTAAATTAATTATGATTTCCCATCCCTAGTGCTGACATCACTTCCTTTGTTCCACAGTGGTACGGGAGGAGCAGAGGGCTCTCCCCTGGCCGTTCGTTCGCCCTGTGGGTCCCCCCCACTCTCCCCCTCTACTTCCATCATCTCTGCAATCCCGTTCGCTCAGTGTGGGATCCTCCCCCAGCCGGGCCCCCCACCGTCCCGCCGTGGCCCTGGGGCTTCAGCAGGGTCAGACCCCTTCCTCCCAACTCAACGACAGCTGCAGGGCAAAACGCACCAGGTACGTCTCAACGACACCTCACGGCCAGTTACAACATACTTGAGTCTAAATCCAGCACTTTTCGTGCAAATATTTACACAGCATCCTCTTCGCTTTTTCCATCTGGTGCTTATTTTGGTGGATGAGCGCATTGGCTCTGTAGGAATGAAAGCGAAGAGACACTAAGGTCGTTAATGTTCACTATGAGCCACTTCCTGTGTTAGATGAGTGCATGGTCGACTTGGCGGCAAGAATGTGAATTCAGCTCATTAGTGCATCATTAGTGTATCACTGTGTATCGCATGAAGGTCAGATACACTGTCTGTTTATTCTTCTAACACGTAAGCAGCCTTGATTGTGTTTCTTTTGGAGAAGCGCTAAACATTTCTCTTCTCCTCTCCCTTTCTTCTCTTCTTCCTTGCTCATTTTATACATTGACATATGACACGTGTTGTTGAACCCCACACTTGTATCTCTTTCATTTGATGAGTTTGAACTTTTGTTTTGTTTTCAACCACACATTTTATCTCTCTTTTCCTCGTTCTCTCATTCCATGCTAGCTCTCTAAATAGATCTAGGCTCAGCTTTCATTGACCCTCAGTCTTGAACGTCATTGTCTTAAACTTCTTAGCTAGTTCTAGTTAGGATAGTTCACCCACACATGAAAACTCCTGTCATTATTTGCTCACGGTTTTTTGTTATGTTTTCTGTGGAACTCAAAAAGAGAAAACGTAATGACAGAATTTGCATTGTTGGGTGAATTACTATTGTAAGATTTTGCTTTTCTTCCTAATTGTGAGTGTATGAAAAAATTAATACGATTTCCTGTAAAATGATTTGATAATACACATTTGTAATCAAACTGGAATCTCTTTTGGTCTTTTCCGTACCCTTTCCACTAAGAAGTGTTTTAAAATATAAAGTTTTTAGAGATCAGTTTACTATAGTGTTAACCCTCAGCTGTCAAACATCCTCTGTCCTGAGCAGCAAGTAATAAAAGCAGTTTAAAAAAAAATGATAGGTATTCTTATTTAATCACTTGTCAATGAATTATTATAACATACTGTAAAGAATATGAAATGTTATGTTTTGGATTCTACACTTAATGTTCTGGAGCACCTCAGGATCTTGTTTTCACTTTTGTGAAATGTCCAGACATTTGTCTTGGCCTCAGGGTGCTGCTCTTGACCAGTGGTTGTTCATTATATATATATATATATATATATATATATATATATATATATATATATATATATATATATATAATATATAAATCTTTTGTAACATTATAAATGTACTGTCACTTTTGATCAACATAATGTGTCCTTGCTGAATACACTTATTAATTTCTTAAAAACAAACAAAAAACGTTTGAATGGTAGTGTGTGTGTGTGTGTGTGTGTGTGTATATATATATATATATATATATGCATTTGATAAAGTTGTTATTGATTGGATAACACAATATTTAAAGACCTTTTCAAGTAAAACATTTAATAAAAATAGAAGTTTGCTTGGTTTTTAAAGGATAAAAAATAGATATCATGTTAAACATGAAAACAAAGACGTTTTGGTAAACTTTCTGGAAGTCAGATATTATACTGCAGTAAACATGATGAACTAAAGAAACTTGTTCTTCTAGAAACCTGTATGCATTACATACATCCACTAAATGCCCATGATACCAGTTAAAAGTTTACAAAGTTGCTCAGAATAGATAGTTATGAGAAAAGTTTGTGCATCGTCTCCACTTGCTTTGATATTTTATGACCTAATTACATTACATGCATTCATATAGTTCTGAGTAATGCATAAGAGAACACTTTTTATGCTTTTTAGCCTTTCATTTACACAACAATGGTGTTTTGGAGGCCTGAAAATGCAAACTTTTGAAAATTGGTTTCAAAATGCAAGTTTTTAAACATGCTGTTACTGTTATATTTGATACTGTTATTTTCTCTATGTAAACAACAAAAATGCCTATTTGTGACATCATGCGAATACATATTATGTGCTCAGTCTATAGGCGCGTAGTGTCTCTTTACAAAGTGACATCGCCAACTACTGGCCTGGTTTCAGAATACAACGTTTTTAGTCATTTTCGCGGATGCATGTGAACGGGATCGTTTTGACAATGTTGATGTCCGTACGCAAAAAAGCGTACACGAAAAATGTTTCCATTGCCATGTAAACATGCCTTTAGACAACACCAAAAATGTTCAAAAACAGAAAAATGAATTGACAAAGTTGTTGAACCATTACCATTTGTTAAGCAGAGGTGTAAAGAGTACCTGAAAACTTGAGTAAAAGTAGATATCTTACAGCAAAAATGACTCCATTACAAGCTACTAGTCACCAGTTACAGAATATCCTTCAAAAAGGTCCCGTCAATATAATGGATAATTAAAATAATGTTAAAGGGTCATGAAACCCCCCTCTTTCAGCTCAAGTCCACCTCATTACTTTTTGAAAAATGCAATAGTCAAATCCTACTTGCACTGGACATGCTGGTTTCGGCCTCATCGGCGGCTGCAGTCATGTCCTCATCTCATAAATGAAACCTGCGATTCACAACTACCTGCTAATGCAGTCACATTCATGCACAGTAGCCATGTTGACAAGTTTTGTTGACAAGATTGCTTTTTTGAGGGCAAAAAGGCACACTATATAGTACCTTCAATACACTATAGATGGTGATAGTGCTTCTTTTGTAGCAAAAATAAACTGCAGAAAAAGTTAGGTGCCATGCAAAATATAATGAGTAATTGCATTGCACATTACAAAGTATTGAAGTAAAGAGTACATACAGTATATACATATTTAAAAATGTAGTCAAGAGAGTAAAAGTTGCCAATATCTTTGATACTGATGCAATCAATCAGAATTATATTACCCATCAGAATTATATTTAAGCAAAAAATGTTTTTATATATATATATATATATATATATATAATGGATATAATCTCGAAATATCAGCCACTGCGCTTGACTGTAGCTCTGATGTCCAAAACAAAATTTGTAACATTACAACATATTCCTTTTTAATCTGTTTTGAGATTAAAAAGCCGACATCACATTACACAATCATTGCCTGTATCCTCTTTCACTGGAATTTATTTTTATACAATGTTGAGTTTTGAATTTGTGTTTGCAGTTATGTTTAATTAAGTTTTTATTTGTCCCTTTTTTCTGTCACATTTGTTTCTTTTCCTTTCTTTTTTTCCCCCATTTTATTTATTTCTCCATTTTCACTCTCCTACCCTCCTTTCTGTATTCTCCTCGGCCCTCCGTCCCTCTATCGCCGTTGTTTGTCCATTTCCTCATATCCTGTAGCCACCAGGGTCTGGTTGCCAGGAGCAACCTCTACAGTCGTCATATCAACAGCCAAGACCTCGGGCAATTATTGGCGGAACAGCAGAACCCTTTGAAGCTTCCAGGTAACGCACCGTTTGAACCGCAATCAACCATTTACCATGGTGCAACGTGAAAAGTTGCGATGGTCCACAGGAAACCGCATTAGTAAACCATTAGTAGCTGTCGTGTGTGCTTCCTCAGGGCTGAAAGCAGAGCTCTGTGAAAGAGTGTGTGACACAGAGGCAAAGGCAGATGCAGTGGAACACAAACACACTTCAGAAAGGTCGGACTTTTCTCACATAACCTTTGTGAGAGTCAGTTTCTCCTGGTGCTGCTCTTTGTATTATTTACATGTGTAATTGGAAGCAAATACTGAAGAAAACACCAGGGATTCCTAGCGAGGTAATGACTAGGCCTCCACAGAATCAACGCCTACTGAATTCCACAGAAAGCACTGCTGAATTGGTTTGTTTAGATGTTTGCTAAGCCAAGCATCACTGCAGCTCAAACTTAGGGTTAAGGGTTTGTTCAAATCTTAACCTCGAGTATTTAGATTTGCTGCATCGTCTCATACTATCATGCTTGTTTAGGGAATAATGTTTTTTTGGCGGTTTTTGCTGGACAAAATTTCCTGAAATTTTCACATTCAATACAATTAAGTATATTAAAAAAAATATATACAGATAAAATGCAGATAATATAATATTAATGAAATAAACTACCACGTTTCTAACAAACTTTAAGTGTACATAAAGAGAGTACGCTCACATTTCTACACACTCTTTGTAATAATGTCAAAAATTAAGTTTTAAAGTACATTTTAATGTACTTTAATTATCTTTTTTGTGTTTTAAAGACGTACACTCATTTTGATGTGTTGACTATACTTGATTATAATTTTGAACTGTAGTGTGATATTGAAAATTACATTTAAAGTTAATATTTTTTACTAATTTACAACTTAATTACAAATGTGTAATTACAAATATACATGACATACAACTTTCAAATAACATTAAAGTATATTTTATGTAACTACTGTATAAATGCTTGTTAGTACATTCGGCAGGACACTAACCATATTTCAAAGACAAAAGTATGAAATTACATGTAAAAATGTAAGTGGGGCAACAAGCAGTCTCAAGTGCATTTAATATAAACTTTAAACTATAATACATTTTAATATTATAATTGCAGTTAACTGTTGTAAAACATTACGTTTCGTTTGCACTATAATAAACAAAATAATAGGGATCATACAAAAATGCATGTTATTATTTTATTTAGTACTGTCCTGAATTAGATATTTTACAATAAAAGTTGTTTACATATAGCCCACAAGACAAAAAATAACGTAATTTATAAAAATGACCTCGTTCAAAAGTTTACATACCCTTGATTCTTAATACTGTGTGTCGTTCCCTGGATGATCCACAACTGTTTTTGTTTTGTTTTGTGTTGGGTTGTTCTTGAGTCCCTTCTTTGTCCTGAGCAGTTGTTCTTCAGAAAGAATCTTCAGGTCCTTCAAATTCTTCTGTTTTCCAGCATCTCTTGCATCTTGCAACTCTTTCCAACAATGACTGGATGATTTTGAAATCCATCTTTTCACACTGAGGACAATTGAGGGACTCAAACATTCACTGATGCTCCAGAAGGAAACACGATGCATTCAGAGCTGGGGGTGAAAACTTTTTGAATTTGAAGATAAAGGTAAATTGTACTTAATTTGTCTTCAAGGAAACATGTAATTATCTATCTGTTGCTTCTGAAGGGCAGTACTAAATAATGTTTTTTCTATATTTAAACAAAACTAGAAAAATGTGGACATCTTCATCCTGTTCAAAAGTTTTCACCCCCGGCTCTTAATACGTTGTTTCCTTCTGGCGCATCAGTGAATGTTTGAACCTTTTTAACTGCTCAGGACAAACAAGCGACTCAAGAACAACCATCACAAAACAAAAAAACAGTTGTGGATCATCCAGGTAACGACACACAGTATTGAGAATCAAGATTATGTAAACTTTTGAATGGGTTAGGGTTAGTCATTTTTATAATTTCAGCTATTTTTATGTAAAAAGCTGTTTGCACACATCTCATTTTGTCAAAATTACTCACATTTTCACAGATTCTGCAAGGGTTATGCACACTTTTGAGCACAACTGTGTATATATCTGCTTTTTTTTCCTATTTTTGTTTAGATTTTGTTCACATAAAATGTGTCATGCGTGCCTGCTCTCAACCATCCAGGCTGTGTGAAGAGTTTTTGGCTTGGTTTACCTTGGTGGATGAAAAAAAAAAGGATTTAAATTTTTATTGACTTGCATTGAAGGGATCGGAGTCATATCTAGATATCTTAGAAATGGAGGCAGGCTTTTTTGACTTATGTTGAGGAAGAATAGCCTAGCGACACTTTCTTCCGAAATTGTAAAATCTGGTTTGTTCAATATTTTTTATCTAATATAATAATACTCAGCGCAAAACTAAGAATCTAGTACTCTCAGATCAGTTTGCCATGTGTATTATATCTGAAATGTGGCATTTTACATATTTTCCTTTACATTCAGTGCAGAAAATGTGAGAAAAAAAAGTGCGCATGTTCTGTGTGGGCCTAGTTATGACTGTGACAGGAAATACAGTATGTGCATGTTCCTACTTTTATACAGGGTTGGGTACCGAACTCTGTACTTTTAAGGGCACCGACCAAATTACGTCGGTACTACCGAGTACCGATTCACATTAAATCAATCGGTACCTGAGAACGCATCTGGTGATATAGACTAATGTCTGTGAATATTAAACCGCAAAAAGACTATTTTAATATGAATCCTGAGTGTCTCTGTGTGAATGAATGCCGTATACGCGCGTTTTAACGAGTGGTGGGCCGTAAAAAATATCGCCGTTAATCTATTCTCAAAATTGGGTTGGGAGCTGGGTCTATACTACACAAGCTATGATGGCTTTCACCTTGATATTTTATCGCGGATGTATACCTAGCCGAATTGCACTGTAGGGGGCGAGAGAACGAGTCTTCGAACCTGTGTGTATGCCTACTAGTGTTGTCAAAAATATCGATATTTCGCTATGTATCGATACTGAAATATCTGAAACGATACGATACTCATTTTCTACAGTATCCATATCAGCTGCGCTCTCCTCTTCTCTCCTCTCCGACCGACAGCGAGTGACGCGCACCCGCCTCCTCTCATTCAGTCCGGTTAATCCTCTGAACATTGCGAACGGGTGTTCTGCTGGACTTTTGTTAGTATTGGTGTGACCAGTCTGAATTTCGCGCGGGGTTGCACATAACGTTAATTCTACTAATTCCCGCAGATTTCACGCTCGCATCTGAAGCACACACACACACACACACACACACACACACACACACCGTAATAAAGCCGCCTCTGACATACAAGTGCAAAAATGAGCTCCTTTTTCCAGTTTATTAATGGTCAAATACACTCAAAAATGTCTCAATGCCCATCTTGGTGAGTTTTAAAGTCGGCATGAAACGGAAGTTGAGATCGTCTTTTTCTCCTTATTGTGACGTGTATCCGAGTGAAACGGCTTCTGAAATTAGAAAAAAATGTAGGGCGAGGCTTGATTTCGTCCTTCGGGAATTGATTGGATCATTGGAAGTTGGGCGTTGCTAATAAAATGGAGGCAGATTTGAAGTTTGCACTCAGTTGTGGAGGAAAACTCGATCTATCTCTTAAATAAAAGTATTTTCTCTCTAATTCTTTTCTACATATGTTACTGAGCATATTTCCTCACTTTTCGCTGGTTTATGCTACATATTTCACTTATTTTAAGCCTTTTATGGCTTTTTTCTCAGTTCTCCCATATAAGGGGGGCGCACCGTAAGCGCGTTCACACGCTGCATTCCTCAGTGCGAGCCGTCACTACAAGCTGTTCCTCCGTCTATATTGAGTATTTTTTTTACATAAAAAATGCTTTTATTTCTCATATATTTCTCTCTTTTTGTCTCAAGTCCTTCTTGAAGAAGGTACTGTGTACACCGAGAAAAATGCACTTAACCACCATGCTACGATCAGTGAAAGGTTTCTGAGAGGCGGTGCAGAAACGAGATGGGGCGATAACCCCGCCCTCGCGCCATAGCACATGACCGGGAGAGAAGAGAGGTCGTTTCGATGGGGGAGGGAAAGTTAACATATTTGATTAAAGATTATAAGGGTAAATGAATTTTTAAAAAATAATGAAGTGCACAGATAAATCAGTTATAGTTAACACTACAATATTAAATATAAAATACGAATTGTAAAATTTGATTTCATGCCGCCTTTAACGTAAACACATTCGTAACCCGCTCACAGGAACAGTGTTGGGGATCCATGCGTGCGTCAGGTCTTAAAGGGACAGAAGTTATTTATTATTCAAACTACAAAAAGACAAATGATCGTAGGGTGACCAGACGTCCCGAAATCTAAACTGTTGTCCCGAATCCCAAATCTGGCCCTATACTAAAGCAAAATCTTGAGTAGTTATTGTCTGATAAACATTAAAAACCTCCGTCCTGCAACCAGCCCCCGCTGGCTGCAGCATCTTTTTTCTAAGTAAAAAAAAAATACTGGCTAGGCGCGAATTTAGATATGCATTGATAAGCTAATTTTCATTCATTCCGTTGGCATGGCTGGTGTATCTTACCGGAACCCCAACACGCTGCTAAAAAGCAAAAACGCCTCTGCAGGTACCGGGAGGAGTGGGTGGGGAAGTATCCATGGATTGCCACAGCCTTAAGTGATGAAACTAAAGACAATACGACCTTTTTGTCCCTTTTTTGTTTTAAGCCTTGGTGAAGAGAGCACAAGTTGCTGCAGCCACGAGGAGGACAGTGATGCACGCATAAAGAAGTGATTGATTGTTCGCCGCACTGTGTACAAAAATACTTCACTACACAATTATTTCGTTACTTCCGTTTAAGCTTATTAGCGTTAGGCTTTACAGAAAGGTCTGAATTACCCAAGAAAAAAAACCCAATGGCTGTTGTAAGTAACAATGACATTTGAGTTCATGATTTTAATGTTTTTGTGGCAGACTACAGACTAATGACAGACTGTTGATCTTTGAATAAAAAATCATCCCGAATTTCAGCCAATCTCATCTAGTCACCCTACTTACGAGCACACATATTCTGAATGCCTTCGGCAGAATTCAAATGAGCCATTTTAATCTAGATCAATTTTGGAATTAATCTATCTTAATCTAGATTAAAACAACACTAGTTTTAACACACACACACACAGAATCGCGCGTGACGGTCGCATGTTTCCATCTCTGCCATCTCATGAAGACATGAACGCACAAGCATCATCTCCAAAGCCACTGAGAGTCACTTTATGAGCATTTTACGTTTTGTTTCTTAGAAAAAACAACCATCATCTCATAAACCCACACAAACTCAAAGGTCTTCACAAAGGCAACCCGTCAAAATAAAAGTTCGGGTAATTTGACAAATACATTACTGTTGTACAGTAGAATTTAGATACTATCAATGTAATAATATTACTAACACTAATGTAATAATAATATAGTATTATTGTTTAATATATCAAAACTTTATTTTTTAAGTAATAAATAAAAAAAAATTCTTCATGTTTAATCAGTTGTGCAGCACTTTGTTTGACAAAAAAGTTTAAAAGATAAATTGTCTTTTGTCTTCATTTGATTACCTGAAAATATATAACACATCATTTGTTGAAAATCTTTTCATAGAAATGGAGAAAAAGAAAAAAAAAAGGTTGTTTTTATGAATTAAATTAAGTACCTATTAGCCTACTATTTACTAGTAAATATTACAGTAATCAAACCTCACAGAAAATGGCAGACAGCGACCAGGGCAGCTCTGGCATAATGTCAGTAACACTTCTATAAACGACTTACAGGTTCTTTACAGTTATTGATGTACACATTCCTAAAGTACCGAAAAAAGGTACCGTTGGGTACCGGTACCCAACCCTACTTTTATAATTCATTTTTTTCTGATAAGTTTGATTTCATTTGCTTCTCTTCACAGCCCTGGCCTTGTGTTTTATTGTCCTGAAATCACCATATCTGCTGCTGAGTTTCCAATTTCTTGTTCTCCAACTTTCATTGTTTTTCATCTTCTTTTCCAGATCGCATCTTCAAGGCCAGGTTGTCGCACTTCCAACACTTGCTGCCCCGAAGAAAGATCATCTTCAGGAACAGACCTCCATAGCACCCTTGGAACGCAATGAAAAGCAATACAGTGACCTGAAGACCAAAGCGTCACAGAACAGAGAAGAGGATTGGAGGAAAGGTGGAGCAGCTGAGATCTCGAGGGGCGGTGGGAGAGACGGATGGTCTTGGACGGTTGGGGAGAGCCGCTGTACGGCTCAGTGGGTCCGACAGAAACAAGAGTATCGCAGCACGCGGCCCTGGTGACAGGACGCCATTGAGAAATGAACTGTTGGACATTGCAAAGCTAGAAGCGAGAATAATAAAGGCGAAAATTATTTAAAGAATTTTGAATAAACCACAAACGTGAAAAAAGCTTTTAATGAAAATAACATCAGCAGCTATTTGTAACTCCATTCGATTTGTGCTTGTAATACATTTTTTTTAATCAGTCCTATTTATAAAAACTTAAGTGATTCATTTTATAGCTTGTGCTTTTTATAATCTGATCATCTATGTATGTCAAAAACAGGTCTATGCAAAAGCATTTTTTTTTCTATGGAAAATTAAATTAAAAATTGAAAATTTGTTCTGTTGGATTAATTTAGATCGCTGCTTTCAAACAAAAATGACATTTACAGTCAAACTGATGCTCATTCTTGTACACTGATCTCATAATTACCTCAATCCCTTGTGAAAATCATTTATATTATACTAATAAACAAACAGATTAAACCTTGGAAACATTTAACCAAGGACATTAGTGCATGCAGCTCCTTAATAGCATGTTTAAAGTTATTATACATGTACCGTCTAAATGTCTCAGTCACAGTAGACATCATCAACATACACTAAAAAGTGGGTATAAGTACGTACAGCACCTCGCATCCTTTCAATCTGAAGCAACCCACACACATGCCAGCCTTTTTTCGATATGCGTGTTCATCTGGAATAACCATATCAAAAATCTTCCCTCTCAGATGTTCAAACAGACGTTTTCATAACGTGATTTTGAACGTATATTTGCTCTTTTTAAGATGTTTTCAAGGTGTTTGTGCACAGTAATAACAATGCAGTGCTTTTCTGATTATTTGCTCTCAGAAATGTATGTGTGCTTGCTTACTGGGATGGTTTTAGTGCTGGCGTCCATTCCAGCGAGTTTGCTTATGCAGGTTCCACATTTTAAACCTGTCAACAGGTCACATTTCCCAACTTCAGTATGTGTGACAATCACTGAATTCTACAACAACAACAACAAAACAAAAAAATAGTTCACACTAAGATTTTTCTGAACAGAAATCATTGGGCCAAACTCAGTGACAGACCTTGGATTTCAATTTCTATAGTCACATTTTCTTCAAATGAATGAATGTGTACAGCTTTAATGTGCAATTTGTAATCACCTACATCAACCTACAGCACTATGCTAATGCACATGGTTTAATAATATCTCAAACATTTTAAACTCAAACCAATAAAAACTGGCCATCTATTTAGACTATGAAGAAGTTTAACCTCCATTTAAAGTACTTGTGTTCATATTGCTCATTTAGATAACAGCACATTTTAATTTTGTCAGTGGGATCTTGACGTTTTGTTTAATGATCTATTTATATTAAAGAACTATTTATGGGAAAGTAAATTCTAGGTCAGAAAATGGTTTGACCCTGACGCCACCCGCAATGAGTACTCGGGCCTTTCACTGAACAGCTCATTCTTGCCAGACGTGTTTTCCCTTTGTTGCCTGTCAACATGCCATTCAGTCGTCCTTATTGGCCTGTAATGTTTTCAGTCTAGCAACTGAGAAAAGCCCAAATCAAACTCGTAAAATGTTAGCACCTCAATCCACATTGCATGACCTTTCAGACGCATTCAGTTTCAAGACAATTGCGTAATCCCTGCTCATCGGTTTCCCTTTTGATTTAACTAAAACGTTCTTCAGTAGTTACGATTATTTTTTTCATCAAAAGTTCATCAGAGACAAGTTTGCTGTCTCTGTGGCAAGATGTCCGTACAGATTTTTTTAGGATGACCTCGCTCTCATTGGACACTCTGCCCAATTTTCTAGTACGAATCCCTCAATAGTGTGAAGTAGATCTCAGACTGGAGGAAACGGGGGTAACAATCCATTTCCAGGAGGCAGTAGATGCGCTTTTGGGCATGTAAGAGGGAAGTGTGAGAGGGGGCTTTGAGGAGCTCTATGGTCAGTTCTCTTGTCTTACTGTCCAGATTCACCTAAAAATGGTGGAAAGAAATTTGTAATTCACAAATATTCACACAAAACAGCTAATAAAGAGTAGTACAATCAAAAATTATATTCTGAAGGATATCCAAAGTGTTTTTAGCTTCTAGGCACTGGGACTGTCAAGCTCCAAAGATGACAAAAAAAACGTAATTTATTTTTTATTTAAATTATGGAAATATGTTCTACAAGTCTTCTGAAATCGTATGATAGATTTGTGTGCGAAAAGGACACATTTATTTTGCTTTTATAATAGACAAACTCCAAAAATGACAAAGACTAAAAATACTTTTAATTTATTACTTTTGAAAATTATGTGAAATATTATGTGAAAATTATGTCTTCTGAAGTCATATAACAGATTTGTGAGAGGAGAGGACCAAAAATGTACTTTGGTTTTATAAAAGGCACTGTCAAGCTCCAAAAATTAGCAAAAATAAAAATGTATTAATCATTTTTATTTTTAAAGGGGCCATCGGATGCCCATTATCCACAAGCTGGTATGATTCTTTAGGGTCTTCATGTAAATTCTGTAACATACTTTGGTTAAAATTCCTCAATGTTTGTGTAAAACAACACCCTTTTCAGTGCATGTCTCTTTAAATGATAATGAGCTACTGCTCACCCCACTCCTCTCTTCTGTGGGGCGTGAAGTACTGCCTTGGCGGACAGTGTACAACTGGCTGAGGGTGGAAATATGCTAATATTGGACAGTCCATCAGCGGTCGTGGGCAGAGCATGAGCAACATGACATCATATTGCTTAGAAAATTAAAACGGCCTGATTATTGAGTGTTTAGGTTTTTTGAGGATTCAAAAAAAAAAGGAGTGAATAAATGTTTATCATTGTGGAGTGGTTGTGTCCACACACTGCAAAGACACATTTATATGCAAGCACCATATAAAAGTGAATTTTGCATCTGATGACCCCTTTAATTATACACAAAAAGAAGAAGGTGTATTTCCTTTAGTCTTCTGAAGTGTTCTGATTTTACCTGAAGTCGTCTTTTTTGTGAGGAGAACAAAATTTACAAGCCAAGTCTTTTTATTTTTATTTTTAGAATGACTTCAGAATATAATGTATGAGTCATATGGACTATTTCTATGGTACTTTTCATGATACTTTTGTTTTTTGTGATTTTGTAGTTCAGCAGCCCCAGTCCTCATTTATATACATTGTATGAGAGAGAGCAGCTTGAGCATGTTGGGTGAAATATTTGTTTCTGCAGTAAACAGGCAAACAAACAGCTACATTTAGATAGACATACCTCTCTGGGAGCACCTGGCTGGATGTAAGTCTCAGAAATCATCTTTGCCCGCCTATGCAGGCTAAATTTGTTGGACGACTGACTGTACTGCTCGCAGGCCGAGTAGAACTGCAGGTTTTCATCACTGAATTCGGATCGCAGGAACGCTTCAAAGACTGTGACTCCCACTAAAGGATAGGTGAAATGAGAGAAGAAAGAACCATAACTAACATTGGTAGAAAAAAACCTGCTATTTCTGTTCACAAATGGGAAGGGTAGAGGCTCAGATGACACGTTCACATGCATGTTCTGCCTTACACCCACACACGTCACATAGTACTTGCCACACAAATCAGAGAAGAAAAAAGCTCTGGATGTTGATATCTTGAGGGTTTATCGCACACCACATACCTTCCTTCCCTCAGACTTTCTCAAAACCCTTGAACTGGAGGGTTGCGACACTCTGAAGTGAGAAAATAGAAGTAGGACGGGGGCAGGGTTCTGGAGTTACAACATACTGTTGTTCCAACATTTCAACCAGTCCAGACACCAAAACACACCCACGACACAATTAAAAAAAAGCTTTAAATGCTAAATTAAATCCACACTAGCTTGGCCCTTTGTACTGGCATAAATAAATATGGCACAAATATTGAAATTAATATACTAAAAGCTTTACAATTCAAGATAAACATATTTTCCAGAAATTTCAGAAAATATAATAAGGGTTGAATGGTTGAGCCAAATGCAGTCAACACTATAATTTGTACAATAATTGGAATGGAATTTTCCAATCATGCTGTAGAAACAGTCCGAAGGATGTTACTGATTTTGGTGTCACAATTTTAAGAAATGTCGCTTTTTTAATGTGGGAAATATATGCAATTACATCAATTCAACAGATTAAAATATTATGATTTCGGTAATTAAAATAAGTTTATAATAGTCTTCTACAATAAACTGAACATGAATTTAACAGATTGTCAAAATTATGATTATTAAAATGCTAACAGTTACATATCTAATAGTTCCCTCTCCCTCTGAAGAATATGGGATTTATAATATCTATGAAGTATTTTATTAATGGAAAACACATACCTATTATGCATGTATGGAGAGAATTAGTTTCCAAATTAGCTATAGCAGTGACACAGAATAGATTGAATTCCTAACTCCATGTTATCCTTTGTCCAAACAGTCTCAACTGTAACTGCTAAATGTGCTACATGTGTATCAGTGTATTATTAGATTTTATGAGGTTTGTCACACTAATCATTTGCTTAAGGGTCAGAACAGACATTACAAAATGGCAACAAAGCGGGTAATGCCAACAAAGATGCTGTTAATCATTAAATCCTCTTAATTAACAAATCACTGGAAACATGACGTCTGGTGTCAAGACAAGCTTAACTGTATCCATTATTAGTCCACCGTTTATATATCACAAGCTGCACTAATAATGAAAGCTTAAAGTTTCTTACAAGTTGTATTTTGCTGTTTGGCCATGTCATCATTTACATTTGAGGTCTGTTGTGCTTTCTATGGCAAATATTATTGCCCCAAACCATATACAGTAAGTACTAAACTTCAACACTTTGTGCTAAAAATATGAATGATGTGGTTTGCTGAGAAGAGGTGTGCTACTACTTTTCTAAGAGGTCTGACTAACAATGTTTACCTGGTGGACAATGAAGCAGGCAAAACATCCTATAGACTTTCACTCGAGCGCCTTGAATCATATCATGAGTCCTTGTGGCTTTTCTCTTTTTTTTTTACAACCACTCACAAAACCCAGCCATCATGCCGCAAACTTTTCATAGGCGAGCACCACTCACATTTCCTTCTGAAAATATACAAATCTAGCTGGTTTAATCTGTGGAACTGTACATCAGCGCTCTCAGCCTCTGGGGGGAAAGCCCATTATTATGTTATCTCGTTTCTACACATCGTTTTATGTTGTTAGGGAATTCTCCGGAAACTCATGCCTGAAGCCACACATGAAAGTGGTTCCTCAATGTTAAGAGGAAGCAGCTTCAAGGGGCGTTTCAATTATGTAATAGATGGGTTTCACTACAGAACCACAGAATTGTGCTGAGCTAACCTACACTACCGTTCAAAAGTTGCAATTAATTGATCGGAAATACTGTATAACATGTGATGGCAAAGCAGCCATTACTCCAGTCTTTAGTAATTTGGTGCTCAGGAAACATTTCTTATTATTATCAATGTTAAAAACAGTTGTGCTGCTTAATATTTTCGAGGAAACTGTGATTCTTTGATGAATTGTACGTTTAAAAGAACAGCATTTATTTGAAATAGAAATATTTTGTAACCTTGTAAATGTCACTTTTGATCAATTTAATGCATCCTTTTCGAATGAATGAAAAAAAAAATCTTACCAACCTCAAACTTTTAAACAGCAGCGTATATTATAAAGCTACATGATCCAGTTATGATATCAGGCAGTATATGCACGTATCATTTTCACTAAAACAACATTTCAAGCATGGGCGGGCAGTTGGCCACAAATATCTTGATTTCCAAGAATAGCGTTCCAGGTCAAAGTTAGTAGAACAACAGCTTTTCTTTTCCATGTGACGCTATGATGTCTCGCAAGCGTCCTTTGACCAGCTGCCTGGCGACTCGAGCAGTTTAAAAACAAATGACTGAGCGCTCACCTCTGCTTTCCAGCAAAGCATCAAGGGACTTGGCCCAATTTTCCAACTCCTTCCTGCTGAGTCGAGCTTTGGCGTGGCCCACCTGACTCCACTGCCTGAGGAAAGGCATTCGAGAACGCCTCTCTTTAGCACTGAGAGAAACAAGACGGTGAGAGGATATGTGACAAAAATATACAGCAAAAAAAGAAAGAAGTGTGCAATGAATAACAGTGAGCCAAAATAAGGGGCTGGAGAGGTGTTGTTTTGCCAATGGCAGACAGAGAAAAGGCCAAAAGCAAAGCAGAAAGGGGAGAAAATCCACACGAGATTGAGGAAATGTGTTTTGATTGTTTGCTGAGATGACTGGAATTACCTGCTTATGTTCTCTCTGTGCTCTGCAGTTGTCAAATTTGAATGCGAGGACTGCGGTGAACCCTTAAGTGAAAAAAAAAAGGTCACTGTCATGAGGAACTGACTTGATTTGAGACCTTAAGGAAGTACCACTTAAACAAATGTTCCATGAACTTAAACAAATGTCGTGATAGCTTTACACGTCATGGAAAACATTCTGACAATGCCAGATCTATCAGATGACAAAATATTCCAGAGAGTGAAAGTTTTTGTGCCACAGGGTCTGTCGTGATCCCTCGCCACAATATTGTAGATTTAATTTTGCATCAGTAGTGCGATTCCCTTACAGAGCACTAGAACATTCAGTTCCCCTTTCAGAGTTTGCTTCTTCTTTCACTGTTTGGACAAAGCAACATTATATCTCAAGGGGTAGCACCGATTCAAACTGAACTTAACTAATTGTGTAATACAAAAGCACTCATGACTTTTCACTTCATCACTCTTGGCTTGTAAATTCTGAATAAGCAGTGCTGTATCCTGGAGATGAGGCCCTGCTGCTCCTAATGTATGCGGAATACATAAACAAGGCTCAACTATAAAAGTTGGCTTGATGGCCCAGGGCCAGTGTGAGAAGTCTTTTGCCATATCGGCCCAGTGCTTACATTGTGATATGATCTTCTATTTATTTATTAGTGGTGCTTGCGTAGCAAGGCATCACTATTGTTATCCACCATACTTATTATTATTCTTCTTCTTCCACACTTTCGTCCGCGCGCTACTCCTCCCACACCGTTTGTCACAGACCCATGAATGAGGCGTCAAATCGTGCGGATTATTGCGCTGTGGTGTGCTATATCTTTTCTAAGGGGTCGGGGGTACGATATTTGCCCCAGGGGCAAAAAACTAGCCGAAAAATCCCATTGACTTAACATTGCGACCAACTTTGACCCCTTGTAGCTCCGAGCGAGGATTTTGGAGAAACTCGTGGTTCACCTCATTTGAAGAGGCTGACAGGCCCTGTCAGATGACACATCACAATGGGGTATAAGTTTTACCCCTGGGGTATTAGAGCTGCCCAAATTTGCCCCATTGACTTATAATGGGGAGGGATGTCCTATTAAACTCATGTGTTTCTCTTACTATGGGAAATTGCATAGGGATTTTGTATTGACCACAGCTCTGGCTCACAGTGTCTCAGAGACAAGGGGGTGGGCTCAATTTACTCAGACAGCCAATCACTATCTCAGGATGATTGTCAACCTATGAAGCCACGCCCTAGCAACCATTTAGAGCTCCCTAGCAACTGATCCCATAGACTTCCATTGAAAGAGATCAAAGGGATATCTTTGGATAGAAGTGACATAGAAACACAAGGGTGGGTTTGTTTGACTCGGGGCATCAACAGCCAATCACAAATCACTGTCAACACTTCCTAGCCACGCCCTAGCAACCATTATCAAGCAGCCTAGCAACCGTTTATCAAGACCTATATCTCTGCCTCAGAACATCATAGAGACATGGGGGTTGGTTTATATCATTCATACAGACAAGCAGTATCATCATTGAATGCTGCCAAGCCCCCCTAGCAACCAAACAGAGTACCCTAGCAACCGTATACCAAGACCTATATCTCTGCTTCAGAACATTGTAGAGACATGGGGGTTGGTTTATATCATTCATACAGACAAGCAGTATCATCATTGGATGCTGCCAAGCCACTCCATAGCAACCAAACAGAGTACCCTAGCAACCATTTAGCAAGACCTATATCTCTGCCTCAGAACATCATAGAGACATGGCGGTTGGGTCTTTTGGCTCATGCTAGCAAACTGGACTTTCAACATGCTACACATGCTAGCATTTAATAGCTACATGCTAATAGTGATTAGCTAAGGATTAGAACATGCCAGCAACATGCTAATCATGTTAGCATTATGCTAACATCATGCTAATCATGTTAGCATTGTCATGCTAATCATGTTAGCATCATGCTAACATCATGCTAATCATGTTAGCTTCATGCTAACATCATGCTAATCATGTTAGCATCATGCTAGCATCATGCTAATCATGTTAGCATCATGCTAGCATCATGCTAATCATGTTAGCATTATGCTAACATCATGCTAATCATGTTAGCATCATGCTAACAACATGCTAATCATGTTAGCATTGACATGCTAATCATGTTAGCATCATGCTAACATCATGCTAATCATGTTAGCATCATGCTAGCATCATGCTAATCATGTTAGCATTATGCTATCATCATGTTAATCATGTTAGCATCATGCTAATCATGTTAGCATCATGCTAGCATCATGCTAATCATGTTAGCATTATGCTAGCATCATGCTAATCATGTTAGCATTATGTTAACATCATGCTAATCATGTTAGCATCATGCTAACAACATGCTAATCATGTTAGCATTGACATGCTAATCATGTTAGCATCATGCTAACATCATGCTAATCATGTTAGCATCATGCTAACATCATGCTAATCAAGTTAGCATCATGCTAATCATGTTGGCATCATGCTAACATCATGCTAATCATGTTTTTGCAACATAAAGAAAGTCATATCTCAGCCCCAGAACATCGTACAGTCATGAGGGTGGGCTCTTTTGACTCAGACTGGCCAATAGTCTTTCAATATCACCCCATTAACTGTATAGACACATCCTAGCAACCATGTACAATACCCTAGCAACAGTACAAACACATTAATAAGCCATATCTCAGCCCCAGAACATCCTACAGACATGTTGCTTGGCTTTTTTGCATCCCAGTAGCATCCGAGAGGATTTTTTTGCCACGGCAAGCACCACTCACATTTTCTTCAGGAAATGTACATTCTAGTTAGTGGTGCTTGCGTAGCAAGGCATCACTATTGTTATCCACCATACTTATTATTATTCTTATTCCGCACAACATTTTGACGCGCTACTCCTCCCACAGTTTTTGTCACACACCCACGAATGAGGCGTCAAAACGTGCGGCTTAATCGGGAATGGTGTGCTATATCTTTTCTAAGGGGTCGGGGGTAAGATGTTTGCCCCAGGGGCAAAAAAGTGCCGAAAAAAATCCCATAGACTTAACATTGCCAAAAATTTTAACGACTCATAACTCTGAGCGAGGATTTCGTAGAAACTCGTGTGTCACCACATTTGAAGAGGCTGATTGGCCCTGTCAGATGACACATCGCAATGGGGTATAAGTTGTACCCCTGGGGTATTAGAGCTGCCCAAATTTGCCCCATTGACTTACTATGGGGAAGATAAATAAAAAAATCCCCGTAAACTCATGCGTTTATCCTACTATGGGAACTTGCATAGGGATTTTGTATTGACCACAGCTCTGGCTCACAGTGTCTCAGAGACAAGGGGGTGGGCTCAATTTACTCAGACAACCAATCACTATCTCAGGATCACTGTGACTCTATCAAGCCACGCCCTAGCAACCATTTAGAGCTCCCTAGCAACTGATCCCATAGACTTCCATTGAAAGAGATCAAAGGGATATCTTTGGATAGAAGTGTCACAGATACACGAGGGTGGGTTTGTTTGACTCGGGGCATCAACAGCCAATCACAAATCACCGTCAACACTTCCTAGCCACGCCCTAGCAACCATTATCAAGCAGCCTAGCAACTCAAATTGCCCCATTGACTTATTATGGGGAGGGATGTCCCATAAACTCATGCGTTTATCCTACTATGGGAAATTGCATAGGGATTTTGTATTGACCACAGCTCTGGCTCACAGTGTCTCAGAGACAAGGGGGTGGGCTCAATTTACTCAGACAGCCAATCACTATCTCAGGATGATTGTCAACCTATGAAGCCACGCCCTAGCAACCATTTAGAGCTCCCTAGCAACTGAACCCATAGACTTCCATTGAAAGAGATCAAAGGGATATCTTTGGATAGAAGTGTCATAGAAACATGGGGGTGGGTTTGTTTGACGCGGGACATCAACAGCCAATCACAAATCACCGTCAACACTTCCTAGCCACGCCCTAGCAACTATTATCAAGCAGCCTAGCAACCGTTTACCAAGACCTATATCTCTGCATCAGAACATCATAGAGACATGGGGGTTGGTTTATATCATTCATACAGACAAGCAGTATCATCATTGGATGCTGCCAAGCCACTCCATAGCAACCAAACAGAGTACCCTAGCAACCGTTTACCAAGACCTATATCTCTGCCTCAGAACATCATAGAGACATGGGGGTTGGTTTATATCATTCATACAGACAAGCACTATCATCATTGGATGCTGCCAAGCCACTCCATAGCAACCAAACAGAGTACCCTAGCAACCGTTTAACAAGACCTATATCTCTGCCTCAGAACATCATAGAGACATGGGGGTTGGGTCTATTGGCTCATGCTAGCAAACTGGACTTTCAACATGCTACACATGCTAGCAGTGAATAGCTACATGCTAATAGTGATTAGCTAAGGATTAGAACATGCCAGCAACATGCTAATCATGTTAGCATTATGTTAACATCATGCTAATCATGTTAGCATTATGTTAGCATCATGCTAATCATGTTAGCATCATGCTAATCATGTTAGCATTATGCTAATAACATGCTAATCATGTTAGCATCATGCTAACAACATGCTAATCATGTTAGCATTGTCATGCTTATCATGTTAGCATCATGCTAACATCATGCTAATCATGTTAGCATCATGCTAACATCATGCTAACCATGTTAGCATCATGCTAACATCATGCTAACCATGTTAGCATCATGCTAGCATCATGCTAATCATGTTAGCATCATGCTAACGACATGCTAATCATGTTAGCATTGACATGCTAATCATGTTAGCATCATGCTAACATCATGCTAATCATGTTAGCATCATGCTAACATCATGCTAATCATGTTAGCATCATGCTAACATCATGCTAATCATGTTAGCATCATGCTAACATCATGCTAATCATGTTAGCATCATGCTAACAACATGCTAATCATGTTAGCATTGACATGCTAATCATGTTAGCATCATGCTAACATCATGCTAATCATGTTAGCATCATGCTAACAACATGCTAATCATGTTAGCATCATGCTAACAACATGCTAATCATGTTAGCATTGTCATGCTAATCATGTTAGCATCATGCTAACATCATGCTAATCATGTTAACATCATGCTAACATCATGCTAATCATGTTAGCATCATGCTAACATCATGCTAATCATGTTAGCATCATGCTAACATCATGCTAATCATGTTAGCATCATGCTAACATCATGCTAATCATGTTAGCATCATGCTAACATCATGCTAATCATGTTAGCATCATGCTAACATCATGCTAATCATGTTAGCATTGACATGCTAATCATGTTAGCATCATGCTAACATCATGCTAATCATGTTAGCATCATGCTAACATCATGCTAATCATGTTAGCATCATGCTAACATCATGCTAATCATATTAACATCATGCTAACAACATGCTAATCATGTTAGCATCATGCTAACAACATGCTAATCATGTTTTTGCAACATAAAGAAGCCATATCTCAGCCCCAGAACATCGTACAGTCATGAGGGTGGGCTCTTTTGACTCAGACTGGCCAATAGTCTTTCAATATCACCCCATAAACTGTAGAGACACATCCTAGCAACCATGTACAGTACCCTAGCAACAGTACAAACACATTAATAAGCCATATCTCAGCCCCAGAACATCCTACAGACATGTTGCTTGGCTTTTTTGCATCCCAGTAGCATCCGGGAGGATTTTTTTGCCACGGCAAGCACCACTCACATTTTCTTCAGGAAATGTACATTCTAGTTAGTGGGGCTTGCTTTAGCAAGGCACACTATTACTATCTAGCTCGAGAACGGGTTTTAGTGATGCCTTGCGTAGCAAGGCATCACCATCACTCTCAAACATACATATTAGTGTGCCTTGGGAAGCAATGCATCAATATTGCTATTCTCCATACTTATTATTATTATGGTGCTTGCGTAGCATCAATTTTAACGAAAGAAAAACCAGGAACGGATTATTAGTGGTGCTTGCCTGTAAAGGCGAAGCACACTATTACTATCTAGCCAAAAAACGGTTTTAGTGATGCCTTGCGAAGCAAGGCATCACCATCACTCTCAAACAAACTTATTAGTGGTGCTTGCCAAGCAAGGCATCAATATTGTTATTAAACATACTTAATATTATTATTGGTGCTTGCGTAGCATCAATTTTAACGATCCAGGAACGGTTTATTATTATTTATATTTTATTCTTCCGCGTGAATTTCGGCGCGTAACTCGTCCCGCACCGTTTGTCACAGACCCATGAATGAGGTGTCAAATCGACCGGCTTATTCGGGAATGGTGTGCTATGACTTTTATAAGGGATCGGGGGTACGGTGTTTGCCCCAGGGGCAAAAAACTAGCCGAAAAAATCCCATGCACTTTGCATTGCGACCAACTTTGACCCCTCGTAGCTCCAAGCGAGGATTTCGGAGAAACTCGTGGTTCACCACATTTGAAGACGCTGATAGGCCCTGTCAGATGACACATCGCAATGGGGTATAAGTTTTACCCCTGGGGCATTAGAGCTGCCCAAATTTGCCCCATTGACTTACTATGGGGAGGGATTTAAAACTCATGCGTTTATCCTACTATGGGAAATTGCATAGGGATATTGTATTGACCACAGCTCTGGCTCACAGTGTCTCAGAGACAAGGGGGTGGGCTCAATTTACTCAGACAACCAATCACTATCTCAGGATCACTGTGACTCTATCAAGCCACGCCCTAGCAACCATTTAGAGCTCCCTAGCAACTGATCCCATAGACTTCCATTGAAAGAGATCAAAGGGATATCTTTGGATAGAAGTGTCACAGATACACGAGGGTGGGTTTGTTTGACTCGGGGCATCAACAGCCAATCACAAATCACCGTCAACACTTCCTAGCCACGCCCTAGCAACCATTATCAAGCAGCCTAGCAACTCAAATTGCCCCATTGACTTATTATGGGGAGGGATCGCCCGTAAACTCATGCGTTTATCCTACTATGGGAAATTGCATAGGGATTTTGTATTGACCACAGCTCTGGCTCACAGTGTCTCAGAGACAAGGGGGTGGGCTCAATTTACTCAGACAGCCAATCACTATCTCAGGATGATTGTCAACCTATGAAGCCACGCCCTAGCAACCATTTAGAGCTCCCTAGCAACTGAACCCATAGACTTCCATTGAAAGAGATCAAAGGGATATCTTTGGATAGAAGTGTCATAGAAACACGAGGGTGGGTTTGTTTGACTCGGGGCATCAACAGCCAATCACAAATCACCGTCAACACTTCCTAGCCACGCCCTAGCAACCATTATCAAGCATCCTAGCAACCTTTTACCAAGACCTATATCTCTGCCTCAGAACATCCTAGAGACATGGGGGTTGGTTTATATCATTCATACAGACAAGCAGTATCATCATTGGATGCTGCCAAGCCCCCCTAGCAACCAAACAGAGTACCCTAGCAACCATATACCAAGACCTATATCTTTGCTTCAGAACATTGTAGAGACATGGGGGTTGGTTTATATCATTCATACAGACAAGCAGTATCATCATTGGATGCTGCCAAGCCACTCCATAGCAACCAAACAGAGTACCCTAGCAACCGTTTAACAAGACCTATATCTCTGCCTCAGAACATCATAGAGACATGGCGGTTGGGTCTTTTGGCTCATGCTAGCAAACTGGACTTTCAACATGCTACACATGCTAGCAGTGAATAGCTACATGCTAATAGTGATTAGCTAAGGATTAGAACATGCCAGTAACATGCTAATCATGTTAGCATTATGCTAACCACATGCTAATCATGTTAGCATAATGCTAACAACATGCTAATCATGTTAGCATAATGCTAACATCATGCTAATCATGTTAGCATCATGCTAACAACATGCTAATCATGTTAGCATCATGCTAACAACATGCTAATCATGTTAGCATTTTCATGCTAATCATGTTAGCATTATGCTAACATCATGCTAATCATGTTAGCATCATGCTAACATCATGCTAATCATGTTAGCATCATGCTAACATCATGCTAATCATGTTAGCATCATGCTAACATCATGCTAATCATGTTAGCATCATGCTAGCATCATGCTAATCATGTTAGCATTATGCTAACAACATGCTAATCATGTTAGCATTGTCATGTTAATCATGCTAGCATTATGCTAACAACATGCTAATCATGTTAGCATTGTCATGCTAATCATGTTAGCATCATGCTAACATCATGCTAATTATGTTAGCATCATGCTAACATCATGCTAATCATGTTAGCATCATGCTAGCATCATGCTAATCATGTTAGCATTATGCTAACATCATGCTAATCATGTTAGCCTCATGTTAGCATCATGCTAATCATGTTAGCATTGTCATGCTAATCATGTTAGCATAATGCTAACATCATGCTAATCATGTTAGCATCATGCTAACATCATGCTAATCATGTTAGCATCATGCTAACATCATGCTAATCATGTTAGCATTATGCTAACAGCATGCTAATCATGTTAGCATTGTCATGCTAATCATGTTAGCATTATGCTAACATCATGCTAATCATGTTAGCATCATGATAACATCATGCTAATCATGTTTTTGCAACATAAAGAAGCCATATCTCAGCCCCAGAACATCGTACAGTCATGAGGGTGGGCTCTTTTGACTCAGACTGGCCAATAGTCTTTGAACATCACCAATTACACTCTATAGCCAAACCCAAGCAACCAGTTACAGCACCCTAGCAACCATAAAACACATGAATAAGCCATATCTCAACCCCAGAACATCGTACAGTCATGAGGGTGGGCTCTTTTGACTCAGACTGGCCAATAGTCTTTCAATATCACCCCATTAACTGTATAGAAACATCCTAGCAACCATGTACAGTACCCTAGCAACAGTACAAACACATTAATAAGCCATATCTCAGCCCCAGAACATCGTACAGACATGTTGCTTGGCTTTTTTGCCTCCCAGCAGCATCCGGGAGGATTTTTTTGCCACGGCAAGCACCACTCACATTTTCTTCAGGAAATGTACATTCTAGTGTTGTGATTACTATTCACTTTTTCAAAACTTCGGCACGCTACTCCTCCGGCACCGTTTGTCGCAGACCCATCAATGAGGTGTCAAATCATGCGGCTTATTGAGGAGAGGTGTGCTATATCTTTTCTAAGCGATCGGGTGTACGATGTTTGTTTTTGGCGGGAAAAAAATCGTCCCAATCAAGTCCCCATTGACTTAACATTGAGAAGAGGTTTGTGTGATCATATCTCTGCATCAGAACATCACAGAGACTTGGGGCTGGTCTCATTTGAATCGGCCTATCAAGCAGCTAATAACTAATGACATTCAAACTTCATAGCCCCGCCCTAGCAACCAGTTACAGCACCCTAGCAACCATATATCAACATTAATGAGCCATATCTCAGCCCCAGAACATCGTACAGTCATGAGGGTGGGCTCTTTTGACTCAGACTGGCCAATAGTCTTTCAATATTACACCATTAACTGTAAAGCCACACCATAGCAACCATTTAGAGCACCCTAGCAACCGTATTGCAACATAAAGAAGCCATATCTCAGCCCCAGAACATCGTACAGTCATGAGGGTGGGCTCTTTTGACTCAGACTGGCCAATAGTCTTTCAATATCACCCCATAAACTGTATAGACACATCCTAGCAACCATGTACAGTACCCTAGCAACCATAAAACACATGAATAAGCCATATCTCAGCCCCAGAACATCCTACAGACATGTTGCTTGGCTTTTTTGCATTATCCGGGAGGATTTTTTTGCCACGGCAAGCACCACTCACATTTTCTTCAGGAAATGTACATTCTAGTGTTGTGATTACTATTCACTTTTACGAAACTTTGGCGCGCTACTCCTCCGGCACCGTTTGTCGCAGACCCATGAATGAGGTGTCAAATCATGCGGCTTATTGAGGAGAGGTGTGCTATATCTTTTCTAAGCGATCGGGTGTACGATGTTTGTTTTTGGCGGGAAAAAAATCGTTCCAATCAAGTCACCATTGACTTAACATTGAGAAGAACTTTGAGTGATCATATCTCCGCATCAGAACATCACAGAGACTTGGGGCTGGTCTTATTTGAATCGGCCTATCAAGCAGCTAATAACTAGTGACATTCAAACTTCATAGCCACGCCCTAGCAACCAGTTACAGCACCCTAGCAACCATATATCAACATTAATGAGCCATATCTCAGTACCAGAGCATTGTAGGAATACAGAGTTGGGCTCTTTTGACTCAGACTGGCCAATAGTCTTTAAATATCACCCCATTAACTGTATAGACACATCCTAGCAACCATGTACAGTACCCTAGCAACAGTACAAACACATTTATAAGCCATATCTCAGCCCCAGAACATCCTACAGACATGTTGCTTGGCTTTTTGGCATCCCAGTAGCATCCGGGTGGCGAGTTTTGCCACGGCAAGCACCACTCACATTTTCTTCAGGAAATGTACATTCTAGTGTTGTGATTACTATTCACTTTTTCAAAACTTCGGCGCGCTACTCCTCCGGCACCGTTTGTCGCAGACCCATGAATGAGGTGTCAAATCATGCGGCTTATTGAGGAGAGGTGTGCTATATCTTTTCTAAGCGATCGGGTGTACGATGTTTGTTTTTGGCGGGAAAAAAATCGTCCCAATTGAGTCCCCATTGACTTAACATTGAGAAGAGGTTTGAGTGATCATATCTCCGCATCATAACATCACAGAGACTTGGGGCTGGTCTCATTTGAATCAGCCTATCAAGCAGCTAATAAATAGTGACATTCAAACTTCATAGCCACGCCCTAGCAACCAGTTACAGCACCCTAGCAACCATATATCAACATTAACAAGCCATATCTCAGCCCCATAACATCGTACAGTCATGAGGGTGGGCTCTTTTGACTCAGACTGGCCAGTAGTCTTTCAATATCACCCCATACACTCTATAGCCACACCCTAGCAACCAGTTACAGCACCCTAGCAACCATAAAACACATGAATAAGCCATATCTCAGCCCCAGAACATCGTACAGTCATGAGGGTGGGCTCTTTTGACTCAGACTGGCCAATAGTCTTTCAATATCACCCCATTAACTGTATAGACACATCCTAGCAATCATGTACTGTACCCTAGCAACAGTACAAACACATGAATAAGCCATATCTCAGCCCCAGAACATCTGTTGCTTGGCTTTTTTGCATTATCCGGGAGGATTTTTTTGCCACGGCAAGCACCACTCACATTTTCTTCAGGAAATGTACATTCTAGTTTATTATTATTATTCTTCCACACACTTTTTCGGCGCGCTTCTCCTCCCACATTTTTTGTCACAGACCCACGAATGAGGCGTCAAAACGTGCGGCTTAATCGGGAATGGTGTGCTATATCTTTTCTAAGGGGTCGGGGGTAAGATGTTTGCCCCAGGGGCAAAAAAGTGCCGAAAAAAATCCCATAGACTTACTATGGGGAGGGATTTAAAACTCATGCGTTTATCCTACTATGGGAACTTGCATAGGGATTTTGTATTGACCACAGCTCTGGCTCACAGTGTCTCAGAGACAAGGGGGTGGGCTCAATTTACTCAGACAACCAATCACTATCTCAGGATCACTGTGACTCTATCAAGCCACGCCCTAGCAACCATTTAGAGCTCCCTAGCAACTGATCCCATAGACTTCCATTGAAAGAGATCAATGGGATATCTTTGGATAGAAGTGTCATAGAAACACCAGGGTGGGTTTGTTTGACTCGGGGCATCAACAGCCAATCACAAATCACCGTCAAAACTTCCTAGCCACGCCCTAGCAACCATTATCAAGCAGCCTAGCAACTCAAATTGCCCCATTGACTTATTATGGGGAGGGATGTCCAATAAACTCATGTGTTTATCCTACTATGGGAAATTGCATAGAGATTTTGTATTGACCACAGCTCTGGCTCACAGTGTCTCAGAGACAAGGGGGTGGGCTCAATTTACTCAGACAGCCAATCACTATCTCAGGATGATTGTCAACCTATGAAGCCACGCCCTAGCAACCATTTAGAGCTCCCTAGCAACTGAACCCATAGACTTCCATTGAAAGAGATCAAAGGGATATCTTTGCATAGAAGTGTCATAGAAACATGGGGGTGGGTTTTTTTGACTCGGGGCATAAACAGCCAATCACAAATCACCGTCAACACTTCCTAGCCACGCCCTAGCAACTATTATCAAGCAGCCTAGCAACCGTTTACCAAGACCTATATCTCTGCATCAGAACATCATAGAGACATGGGGGTTGGTTTATATCATTCATACAGACAAGCACTATCATCATTGGATGCTGCCAAGCCACTCCATAGCAACCAAACAGAGTACCCTAGCAACCGTTTACCAAGACCTATATCTCAGCCCCAGAACATCATAGACGCATGGCGGTTGGGTATTTTTGGCTCATGCTAGCAAACTGGACTTTCAACATGCTACACATGCTAGCAGTGAATAGCTACATGCTAATAGTGATTAGCTAAGGATTAGAACATGCCAGCAACATGCTAATCATGTTAGCATGATGCTAACAACATGCTAATCATGTTAGCATCATGCTAACAACATGCTAATCATGTTAGCATTGTCATGCTAATCATGTTAGCATCATGCTAACATCATGCTAATCATGTTAGCATCATGCTAACATCATGCTAATCATGTTAGCATCATGATAGCATCATGCTAATCATGTTAGCATTATGCTAACATCATGCTAATCATGTTAGCATCATGCTAACATCATGCTAATCATGTTAGCATCATGCTAACATCATGCTAATCATGTTAGCATCATGCTAACATCATGCTAATCATGTTAGCATCATGCTAACATCATGCTAATCATGTTAGCATCATGCTAACAACATGCTAATCATGTTAGCATTGTCATGCTAATCATGTTAGCATCATGTTAACATCATGCTAATCATGTTTTTGCAACATAAAGAAGCCATATCTCAGTACCAGAGCATCGTACAGTCATGAGGGTGGGCTCTTTTGACTCAGACTGGCCAATAGTCTTTCAATATCACCCCATAAACTGTATAGACACATCCTAGCAACCATGTACAGTACCCTAGCAACAGTACAAACACATTAATAAGCCCCAGAACATCGTACAGACATGTTGCTTGGCTTTTTTGCATTATCCGGGAGGATTTTTTTGCCACGGCAAGCACCACTCACATTTTCTTCAGGAAATGTACATTCTAGTGTTGTGATTACTATTCACTTTTTCAAAACTTTGGCGCGCTACTCCTCCGGCACCGTTTGTCGCAGACCCATGAATGAGGCGTCAAATCATGCGGCTTATTGAGGAGAGGTGTGCTATATCTTTTCTAAGCGATCGGGTGTACGATGTTTGTTTTTGGCGGGAAAAAAATCGTCCCAATTGAGTCCCCATAGACTTAACATGGAGAAGGACTTTGAGTGATCATATCTCCGCATCAGAACATCACAGAGACTTGGGGCTGGTCTCATTTGAATCGGCCTATCAAGCAGCTAATAACTAGTGACATTCACACTTCATGGCCACGCCCTGGCAACCAGTTACAGCACCCTAGCAACCATATATCAACATTAATGAGCAATATCTCAGTACCAGAGCATTGTAGGTATACAGAGTTGGGCTCTTTTGACTCAGACTGGCCAATAGTCTTTCAGTATCACCCCATAAACTGTAGAGACACATCCTAGCAACCATGTAGAGTACCCTAGCAACAGTACAAACACATGAATAAGCCATATCTCAGCCCCAGAACATCTGTTGCTTGGCTTTTTTGCATTATCCGGGAGGATTTTTTTGCCACGGCAAGCACCACTCACATTTTCTTCAGGAAATGTACATTCTAGTTAGTGGTGCTTGCGTAGCAAGGCATCACTATTGTTATCCACCATACTTATTATTAGTGGTGCTTGCCTGTAAAGGCGAAGCACACTATTACTATTCTGTGGGCTTATTATATATTATTATTCTTCCGCGTGAATTTCGGCGCGTAACTTGTCCCGCACCGTTTGTCACAGACCCTTGAATGAGGTGTCAAATCGACCGGCTTATTCGGGAATGGTGTGCTATGACTTTTATAAGGGATCGGGGGTACGGTGTTTGCCCCAGGGGCAAATAAGTAGCCGAAAAAATCCCATGCACTTTGCATTACGACCAACTTTGACCCCTCGTAGCTCCGAGCGAGGATTTCGGAGAAACTCGTGGTTCACCACATCTGAAGACGCTGATAGGCCCTGTCAGATGACACATCGCAATGGGGTATAAGTTTTACCCCTGGGGCATTAGAGCTGCCCAAATTTGCCCCATTGACTTACTATGGGGAGGGAAGGCCCATTAAACTCATGCGTTTCTCTAAATACAGGAAATGCCATGCGTTTATCCTACTATGGGAACTTGCATAGGGATTTTGTTTTGACCAATCGTTCTGGCTCACAATGTCTCAAAGACAAGGGGGTGGGCTCAATTTACTCAGACAGCCAATCACTATCTCAGGATGATTGTCAACCTATGAAGCCACGCCCTAGCAACCATTTAGAGCTCCCTAGCAACTGATCCCATAGACTTCCATTGAAAGAGATCAAAGGGATATCTTTGGATAGAAGTGACATAGAAACATGGGGGTGGGTTTGTTTGACTCGGGGCATCAACAGCCAATCACAAATCACCTTCAACACTTCCTAGCCACGCCCTAGCAACCATTATCAAGCAGCCTAGCAACTCAAATTGCCCCATTGACTTATTATGGGGAGGGATGTCCCGTAAACCCATGTGTTTATCCTACTATGGGAAATTGCATAGGGATTTTGTATTGACCACAGCTCTGGCTCACAGTGTCTCAGAGACAAGGGGGTGGGCTCAATTTACTCAGACAGCCAATCACTATCTCAGGATGATTGTCAACCTATGTAGCCACGCCTTAGCAACCATTTAGAGCTCCCTAGCAACTGATCCCATAGACTTCTATTGAAAGAGATCAAAGGGATATCTTTGGATAGAAGTGTCATAGAAACACGAGGGTGGGTTTGTTTGACTCGGGGCATCAACAGCCAATCACAAATCACAGTCAACACTTCCTAGCCATGCCATAGCAACCATTATCAAGCAGCCTAGCAACCGTTTACCAAGACCTATATCTCTGCCTCAGAACATCATAGAGACATGGGGGTTGGTTTATATCATTCATACAGACAAGCAGTATTATCATTGGATGCTGCCAAGGCCCTCCATAGCAACCAAACAGAGTACCCTAGCAACCGTTTACCAAGACCTATATCTCTGCCTCAGAACATCATAGAGACATGGGGGTTGGTTTATATCATTCATACAGACAAGCAGTATCATCATTGGATGCTGCCAAGGCCCTCCATAGCAACCAAACAGAGTACCCTAGCAACCGTTTACCAACACCTATATCTCTGCCTCAGAACATCATAGAGACATGGGGGTTGGGTCTTTTGGCTCATGCTAGCAAACTGGACTTTCAACATGCTACACATGCTAGCAGTGAATAGCTACATGCTAATAGTGATTAGCTACATGCTAATAGTGATTAGCTAAGGATTAGAACATGCCAGCAACATGCTAATCATGTTAGCATTATGCTAACCACATGCTAATCATGTTAGCATTATGCTAACCACATGCTAATCATGTTAGCATTGCCATGCTAATCATGTTAGCATCATGCTAATCATGTTAGCATAATGCTAACATCATGCTAATCATGTTAGCATCATGCTAACATCATGCTAATCATGTTAGCATTATGCTAGCATAATGCTAATCATGTTAGCATCATGCTAAAAACAGGCTAATCATGTTAGCATTGTCATGCTAATCATGTTAGCATCATGCTAACATCATGCTAATCATGTTAGCATCATGCTAGCATCATGCTAATCATGTTAGCATTATGCTTACATCATGCTAATAATGTTAGCATCATGCTAACAACATGCTAATCATGTTAGCATTGACATGCTAATCATGTTAGCATCATGCTAACATCATGCTAATCATGTTAGCATTATGCTAACATCATGCTAATCATGTTAGCATCATGCTAACATCATGCTAATCATGTTAGCATCATGCTAACATCGTGCTAATCATGTTAGCATCATGCTAACAACATGCTAATCATGTTAGCATTGTCATGCTAATCATGTTAGCATCATGTTAACATCATGCTAATCATGTTTTTGCAACATAAAGAAGCCATATCTCAGTACCAGAGCATCGTACAGTCATGAGGGTGGGCTCTTTTGACTCAGACTGGCCAATAGTCTTTCAATATCACCCCATAAACTGTATAGACACATCCTAGCAACCATGTACAGTACCCTAGCAACAGTACAAACACATTAATAAGCCCCAGAACATCCTACAGACATGTTGCTTGGCTTTTTTGCATCCCAGTAGCATCCGGGAGGATTTTTTTGCCACGGCAAGCACCACTCACATTTTCTTCAGGAAATGTACATTCTAGTTATTATTATTATTCTTTATTCTGGACACTTTTTCGGCGCGCTTCTCCTCCCACATTTTTTGTCACAGACCCACGAATGAGGCGTCAAATCGACCGGCTTATACGGGAATGGTGTGCTATATCTTTTCTAAGGGGTCGGGGGTACGATATTTGCCCCAGGGGCAAAAAACGAGCCGGAAAATCCCATTGACTTAACATTGCGACCAACTTTGACCCCTCGTGGCTCCGAGCGAGGATTTCGGAGAAACTCGTGGGTCACCACATTTGAAGAGGCTGATAGGCCCTGCAAGATGACACATCGCAATGGGGTATAAGTTTTACCCCTGGGGTATTAGAGCTGCCCAAATTTCGTAAAATTTTGCCCCAGTCATTCTCTATGGGAGGGATGTCCTATTAAACTCATGCGTTTCTCCTACTATGGGAAATTGCATAGGGATTTTGTATTGACCACAGCTCTGGCTCACAGTGTCTCAGAGACAAGGGGGTGGGCTCAAATTACTCAGACAGCCAATCACTATCTCAGGATCACTGTAAACCCATCAAGCCACGCCCTAGCAACCATTTAGAGCTCCCTAGCAACTGATCCCATAGACTTCCATTGAAAGAGATCAAAGGGATATCTTTGCATAGAAGTGTCATAGAAACATGGGGGTGGGTTTGTTTGACTCGGGGCATCAACAGCCAATCACAAATCACCGTCAACACTTCCTAGCCACGCCCTAGCAACTATTATCAAGCAGCCTAGCAACCGTTTACCAAGACCTATATCTCTGCATCAGAACATCATAGAGACATGGGGGTTGGTTTATATCATTCATACAGACAAGCACTATCATCATTGGATGCTGCCAAGCCACTCCATAGCAACCAAACAGAGTACCCTAGCAACCGTTTACCAAGACCTATATCTCAGCCCCAGAACATCATAGACGCATGGCGGTTGGGTATTTTTGGCTCATGCTAGCAAACTGGACTTTCAACATGCTACACATGCTAGCAGTGAATAGCTACATGCTAATAGTGATTAGCTAAGGATTAGAACATGCCAGCAACATGCTAATCATGTTAGCATTATGCTAACAACATGCTAATCATGTTAGCATTGTCATGCTAATCATGTTAGCATCATGCTAACATCATGCTAATCATGTTAGCATCATGCTAACATCATGCTAATCATGTTAGCATCATGCTAGCATCATGCTAATCATGTTAGCATTATGCTAACATCATGCTAATCATGTTAGCATCATGCTAACATCATGCTAATCATGTTAGCATCATGCTAGCATCATGCTAATCATGTTAGCATTATGCTAACATCATGCTAATCATGTTAGCATTGACATGCTAATCATGTTAGCATCATGCTAACATCATGCTAATCATGTTAGCATGATGCTAACATCATGCTAAACATGTTAGCATCATGCTAGCATCATGCTAATCATGTTAGCATTATGCTAACATCATGCTAATCATGTTAGCATCATGCTAACATCATGCTAATCATGTTAGCATCATGCTAGCATCATGCTAATCATGTTAGCATTATGCTAACATCATGCTAATCATGTTAGCATTGACATGCTAATCATGTTAGCATCATGCTAACATCATGCTAATCATGTTAGCATCATGCTAGCATCATGCTAATCATGTTAGCATCATGCTAACATCATGCTAATCATGTTAGCATCATGCTAGCATCATGCTAATCATGTTAGCATCATGCTAACAACATGCTAATCATGTTGGCATTGTCATGCTAATCATGTTAGCATCATGAAGCCCTATCTCAGTACCAGAGCATCGTACAGTCATGAGGGTGGGCTCTTTTGACTCAGACTGGCCAATAGTCTTTCAATATCACCCCATAAACTGTATAGACACATCCTAGCAACCATGTACAGTACCCTAGCAACAGTACAAACACATTAATAAGCCCCAGAACATCCTACAGACATGTTGCTTGGCTTTTTTGCATTATCCGGGAGGATTTTTTTGCCACGGCAAGCACCACTCACATTTTCTTCAGGAAATGTACATTCTAGTGTTGTGATTACTATTCACTTTTTCAAAACTTCGGCACGCTACTCCTCCGGCACCGTTTGTCGCAGACCCATGAATGAGGTGTCAAATCATGCGGCTTATTGAGGAGAGGTGTGCTATATCTTTTCTAAGCGATCGGGTGTACGATGTTTGTTTTTGGCGGGAAAAAAATCGTCCCAATTGAGTCCCCATTGACTTAACATTGAGAAGAGGTTTGTGTGATCATATCTCCGCCTCAGAACATCACAGAGACTTGGGACTGGGCTCATTTGAATCGGCCTATCAAGCAGCTAATAATTTGTGACATTCAAACTTCATTGCCACGCCCTAGCAACCAGTTACAGCACCCTAGCAACCATATTTCAACATTAACCAGCCATATCTCAGTACCAGAGCATTGTAGGAATACAGAGTTGGGCTCTTTTGACTCAGACTGGCCAATAGTCTTTCAATATCACCCCATACACTCTATAGCCACACCCTAGCAACCAGTTAGAGCACCCTAGCAACCATAAAACATACGAATAAGCCATATCTCAGCCCCAGAACATCTGTTGCTTGGCTTTTTTGCATTATCCGGGTGGCGAGTTTTGCCACGGCAAGCACCACTCACATTTTCTTCAGGAAATGTACATTCTAGTTAGTGGTGCTTGCCTGTAAAGGCGAAGCACACTATTACTATCTAGCCAAAAAACGGTTTTAGTGATGCCTTGCGAAGCAAGGCATCACCATCACTCTCAAACAAACTTATTAGTGGTGCTTGCCAAGCAAGGCATCAATATTGTTATTAAACATACTAAATATTATTATTGGTGCTTGCGTAGCATCAATTTTAACGAAAATCCTCGGTTTATTATTATTATTATATATATTTTATTCTTCCGCGTGAATTTCGGCGCGTAACTCCTCCCGCACCGTTTGTCACAGACCCATGAATGAGGTGTCAAATCGACCGGCTTATTCGGGAATGGTGTGCTATGACTTTTATAAGGGATCGGGGGTACGGTGTTTGCCCCAGGGGCAAAAAACTAGCCGAAAAAATCCCATGCACTTTGCATTGCGACCAACTTTGACCCCTCGTAGCTCCAAGCGAGGATTTCGGAGAAACTCGTGGTTCACCACATTTGAAGACGCTGATAGGCCCTGTCAGATGACACATCGCAATGGGGTATAAGTTTTACCCCTGGGGCATTAGAGCTGCCCAAATTTGCCCCATTGACTTACTATGGGGAGGGATTTAAAACTCATGCGTTTATCCTACTATGGGAAATTGCATAGGGATTTTGTATTGACCACAGCTCTGGCTCACAGTGTCTCAGAGACAAGGGGGTGGGCTCAATTTACTCAGACAACCAATCACTATCTCAGGATCACTGTGACTCTTTCAAGCCACGCCCTAGCAACCATTTAGAGCTCCCTAGCAACTGATCCCATAGACTTCCATTGAAAGAGATCAAAGGGATATCTTTGGATAGAAGTGTCACAGATACATGAGGGTGGGTTTGTTTGACTCAGGGCATCAACAGCCAATCACAAATCACCGTCAACACTTCCTAGCCACGCCCTAGCAACCATTATCAAGCAGCCTAGCAACTCAAATTGCCCCATTGACTTATTATGGGGAGGGATGTCCCATAAACTCATGCGTTTATCCTACTATGGGAAATTGCATAGGGATTTTCTATTGACCACAGCTCTGGCTCACAGTGTCTCAGAGACAAGGGGGTGGGCTCAATTTACTCAGACAGCCAATCACTATCTCAGGATGATTGTCAACCTATGAAGCCACGCCCTAGCAACCATTTAGAACTCCCTAGCAACTGATCCCATAGACTTCCATTGAAAAACATCAAAGGGATATCTTTGGATAGAAGTGTCATAGAAACACGAGGGTGGGTTTATTTGACTCGGGGCATCAACAGCCAATCACATATCACCTTCAACGCTTCCTAGCCACGCCCTAGCAACCATTATCAAGCAGCCTAGCAACCGTTTAGCAAGACCTATATCTCTGCATCAGAACATCATAAAGACATGGCGGTTGGTTTATATCATTCATACAGACAAGCAGTATCATCATTGGATGCTGCCAAGCCACTCCATAGCAACCAAACAGAGTACCCTAGCAACCGTTTACCAAGACCTATATCTCTGCATCAGAACATCCTAGAGACATGGGGGTTGGGTCTATTGGCTCATGCTAGCAAACTGGACTTTCAACATGCTACACATGCTAGCAGTGAATAGCTACATGCTAATAGTGATTAGCTAAGGATTAGAACAGACAGCAACATGCTAATCATGTTAGCATCATGCTAACATCATGCTAATCATGTTAGCATCATGCTAGCATCATGCTAATCATGTTAGCATCATGCTAGCATCATGCTAATCATGTTAGCATTATGCTAACATCATGCTAATCATGTTAGCATCATGCTAACAACATGCTAATCATGTTAGCATTGACATGCTAATCATGTTAGCATCATGCTAACATCATGCTAATCATGTTAGCATTATGCTAACATCATGCTAATCATGTTAGCATTATGCTAGCATCATGCTAATCATGTTAGCATTATGCTAACATCATGCTAATCATGTTAGCATCATGCTAACAACATGCTAATCATGTTAGCATTGACATGCTAATCATGTTAGCATAATGCTAACATCATGCTAATCATGTTAGCATCATGCTAACATCATGCTAATCATGTTAGCATCATGCTAACATCATGCTAATCATGTTTTTGCAACATAATGAAGGCATATCTCAGCCCCAGAGCATCGTACAGTCATGAGGGTGGGCTCTTTTGACTCAGACTGGCCAATAGTCTTTCAATATCACCCCATAAACTGTAGAGACACATCCTAGCAACCATGTACAGTACCCTAGCAACAGTACAAACACATTAATAAGCCATATCTTAGCCCCAGAACATCCTACAGACATGTTGCTTGGCTTTTTTGCATCCCAGTAGCATCCGAGAGGATTTTTTTGCCACGGCAAGCACCACTCACATTTTCTTCAGGAAATGTACATTCTAGTTAGTGGTGCTTGCGTAGCAAGGCATCACTATTGTTATCCACCATACTTATTATTATTATTCTTCCACACACTTTTTCGGCGCGCTACTCCTCCCACAGTTTTTGTCACAGACCCACGAATGAGGCGTCAAAACGTGCGGCTTAATCGGGAATGGTGTGCTATATCTTTTCTAAGGGGTCGGGGGTAAGATGTTTGCCCCAGGGGCAAAAAAGTGCCGAAAAAAATCCCATAGACTTAACATTGAAACAATTTTTAACGACTCATAACTCCGAGCGAGGATTTCGTAGAAACTCGTGTGTCACCACATCTGAAGAGGCTGATTGGCCCTGTCAGATGACACATCGCAATGGGGTATAAGTTGTACCCCTGGGGTATTAGAGCTGCCCAAATTTGCCCCATTGACTTACTATGGGGAAGATAAATAAAAAAATCCCCGTAAACTCATGCGTTTATCCTACTATGGGAACTTGCATAGGGATTTTGTATTGACCACAGCTCTGGCTCACAGTGTCTCAGAGACAAGGGGGTGGGCTCAATTTACTCAGACAACCAATCACTATCTCAGGATCACTGTGACTCTATCAAGCCACGCCCTAGCAACCATTTAGAGCTCCCTAGCAACTGATCCCATAGACTTCCATTGAAAGAGATCAAAGGGATATCTTTGGATAGAAGTGTCATAGAAACACGAGGGTGGGTTTGTTTGACTCGGGGCATCAACAGCCAATCACAAATCACCGTCAACACTTCCTAGCCACGCCCTAGCAACCATTATCAAGCAGCCTAGCAACTCAAATTGCCCCATTGACTTATTATGGGGAGGGATGTCCCATAAACTCATGCGTTTCTCCTACTATGGGAAATTGCATAGGGATTTTGTATTGACCACAGCTCTGGCTCACAGTGTCTCAGAGACAAGGGGGTGGGCTCAATTTACTCAGACAGCCAATCACTATCTCAGAATGATTGTCAACCTATGAAGCCACGCCCTAGCAACCATTTAGAGCTCCCTAGCAACTGATCCCATAGACGTCCATTGAAAGAGATCAAAGGGATATCTTTGGATAGAAGTGTCATAGAAACACGAGGGTGGGTTTGTTTGACTCGGGGCATCAACAGCCAATCACAAATCACCGTCAACACTTCCTAGCCACGCCCTAGCAACCATTATCAAGCAGCCTAGCAACTCAAATTGCCCCATTGACTTATTATGGGGAGGGATGTCCCATAAACTCATGCGTTTCTCCTACTATGGGAACTTGCATAGGGATTTTGTATTGACCACAGCTCTGGCTCACAGTGTCTCAGAGACAAGGGGGTGGGCTCAATTTACTCAGACAGCCAATCACTATCTCAGGATGATTGTCAACCTATGAAGCCACGCCCTAGCAACCATTTAGAGCTCCCTAGCAACTGATCCCATAGACTTCCATTAAAAAAAATGAAAGGGATATCTTTGGATAGAAGTGACATAGAAACATTGGGGTGGGTTTGTTTGACTCGGGGCATCAACAGCCAATCACAAATCACCGTCAACACTTCCTAGCCACGCCCTAGCAACCATTATCAAGCAGCCTAGCAACCTTTTACCAAGACCTATATCTCTGCATCAGAACATCCTATAGACATGGGGGTTGGTTTATATCATTCATACAGATAAGCAGTATCATCATTGGATGCTGCAAAGCCACTCCATAGCAACCAAACAGAGTACCCTAGCAACCGTTTAACAAGACATATATCTCTGCCTCAGAACATCATAGAGACATGGGGGTTGGGTCTTTTGGCTCATGCTAGCAAACTGGACTTTCATTATGCTACACATGCTAGCAGTGAATAGCTACATGCTAATAGTGATTAGCTAAGGATTAGAACAAGCCAGCAACATGCTAATCATGTTAGCATCATGCTAACATCATGCTAATCATGTTAGCATTGTCATGCTAATCATGTTAGCTTCATGCTAACATCATGCTAATCATGTTAGCATCATGCTAACATCATGCTAATCATGTTAGCATCATGCTAACATCATGCTAATCATGTTAGCATCATGCTAACATCATGCTAATCATGTTAGCATCATGCTAACATCATGCTAATCATGTTAGCATTATGCTAACAACATGCTAATCATGTTAGCATTGTCATGCTAATCATGTTAGCATCATGCTAACATCATGCTAATCATGTTAGCATGATGTTAGCATCATGCTAATCATGTTAGCATCATGCTAACATCATGCTAATCATGTTAGCATCATGCTAACATCATGCTAATCATGTTAGCATCATGCTAACATCATGCTAATCATGTTAGCATTATGCTAACAACATGCTAATCATGTTAGCATTGTCATGCTAATCATGTTAGCATCATGCTAACATCATGCTAATCATGTTAGCATCATGCTAACATCATGCTAATCATGTTAGCATAATGCTAACAACATGCTAATCATGTTAGCATTGACATGCTAATCATGTTAGCATCATGCTAACATCATGCTAATCATGTTAGCATCATGCTAACATCATGCTAATCATGTTAGCATCATGCTAACATCATGCTAATCATGTTAGCATCATGCTAACAACATGCTAATCATGTTAGCATTGTCATGCTAATCATGTTAGCATTATGCTAACATCATGCTAATCATGTTAGCATCATGCTAACATCATGCTAATCATGTTTTTGCAACATAAAGAAGTCATATCTCAGCCCCAGATCATCGTACAGTCATGAGGGTGGGCTCTTTTGACTCAGACTGGCCAATAGTCTTTCAATATCACCTCATAAACTGTATAGACAGATCCTAGCAACCATGTACAGTACCCTAGCAACAGTACAAACACATTAATAAGCCATATCTCAGCCCCAGAACATCCTAGAGACATGTTGCTTGGCTTTTTTGCATCCCAGTAGCATCCGGGAGGATTTTTTTGCCACGGCAAGCACCACTCACATTTTCTTCAGGAAATGTACATTCTAGTGTTGTGATTACTATTCACTTTTTCAAAACTTCGGCACGCTACTCCTCCGGCACCGTTTGTCGCAGACCCATCAATGAGGTGTCAAATCATGCGGCTTATTGAGGAGAGGTGTGCTATATCTTTTCTAAGCGATCGGGTGTACGATGTTTGTTTTTGGCGGGAAAAAAATCGTCCCAATCAAGTCCCCATTGACTTAACATTGAGAAGAGGTTTGTGTGATTATATCTCCGCATCAGAACATCACAGAGACTTGGGGATGGTCTCATTTGAATCGGCCTATCAAGCAGCTAATAACTAATGACATTCAAACTTCATAGCCCCGCCCTAGCAACCAGTTACAGCACCCTAGCAACCATATATCAACATTAATGAGCCATATCTCAGTACCAGAACATCGTACAGTCATGAGGGTGGGCTCTTTTGACTCAGACTGGCCAATAGTCTTTCAATATCACCCCATAAACTGTATAGACACATCCTAGCAACCATGTACAGCACCCTAGCAACAGTACAAACACATTAATAAGCCATATCTCAGCCCCAGAACATCCTACAGACATGTTGCTTGGCTTTTTTGCATCCCAGTAGCATCCGGGAGGATTTTTTTGCCACGGCAAGCACCACTCACATTTTCTTCAGGAAATGTACATTCTAGTTAGTGGTGCTTGCCTGTAAAGGCGAAGCACACTATTACTATTCTGTGGGCTTATTATATATTATTATTCTTCCGCGTGAATTTCGGCGCGTAACTTGTCCCGCACCGTTTGTCACAGACCCTTGAATGAGGTGTCAAATCGACCGGCTTATTCGGGAATGGTGTGCTATGACTTTTATAAGGGATCGGGGGTACGGTGTTTGCCCCAGGGGCAAATAAGTAGCCGAAAAAATCCCATGCACTTTGCATTACGACCAACTTTGACCCCTCGTAGCTCCGAGCGAGGATTTCGGAGAAACTCGTGGTTCACCACATTTGAAGACGCTGATAGGCCCTGTCAGATGACACATCGCAATGGGGTATAAGTTTTACCCCTGGGGCATTAGAGCTGCCCAAATTTGCCCCATTGACTTACTATGGGGAGGGAAGGCCCATTAAACTCATGCGTTTCTCTAAATACAGGAAATGCCATGCGTTTATCCTACTATGGGAACTTGCATAGGGATTTTGTTTTGACCAATCGTTCTGGCTCACAATGTCTCAAAGACAAGGGGGTGGGCTCAATTTACTCAGACAGCCAATCACTATCTCAGGATGATTGTCAACCTATGAAGCCACGCCCTAGCAACCATTTAGAGCTCCCTAGCAACTGATCCCATAGACTTCCATTGAAAGAGATCAAAGGGATATCTTTGGATAGAAGTGACATAGAAACATGGGGGTGGGTTTGTTTGACTCGGGGCATCAACAGCCAATCACAAATCACCTTCAACACTTCCTAGCCACGCCCTAGCAACCATTATCAAGCAGCCTAGCAACTCAAATTGCCCCATTGACTTATTATGGGGAGGGATGTCCCGTAAACTCATGTGTTTATCCTACTATGGGAAATTGCATAGGGATTTTGTATTGACCACAGCTCTGGCTCACAGTGTCTCAGAGACAAGGGGGTGGGCTCAATTTACTCAGACAGCCAATCACTATCTCAGGATGATTGTCAACCTATGAAGCCACGCCCTAGCAACCATTTAGAGCTCCCTAGCAACTGATCCCATAGACTTCCATTGAAAGAGATCAAAGGGATATCTTTGGATAGAAGTGACATAGAAACATGGGGGTGGGTTTGTTTGACTCGGGGCATCAACAGCCAATCACAAATCACCTTCAACACTTCCTAGCCACGCCCTAGCAACCATTATCAAGCAGCCTAGCAACTCAAATTGCCCCATTGACTTATTATGGGGAGGGATGTCCCGTAAACTCATGTGTTTATCCTACTATGGGAAATTGCATAGGGATTTTGTATTGACCACAGCTCTGGCTCACAGTGTCTCAGAGACAAGGGGGTGGGCTCAATTTACTCAGACAGCCAATCACTATCTCAGGATGATTGTCAACCTATGTAGCCACGCCCTAGCAACCATTTAGAGCTCCCTAGCAACTGATCCCATAGACTTCCATTAAAAAAAATCAAAGGGATATCTTTGGATAGAAGTGACATAGAAACATGAGGGTGGGTTTATTTGACTCGGGGCATCAACAGCCAATCACAAATCACCGTCAACACTTCCTAGCCACGCCCTAGCAACTATTATCAAGCAGCCTAGCAACCGTTTACCAAGACCTATATCTCTGCATCAGAACATCATAGAGACATGGGGGTTGGTTTATATCATTCATACAGACAAGCACTATCATCATTGGATGCTGCCAAGCCACTCCATAGCAACCAAACAGAGTACCCTAGCAACCGTTTACCAAGACCTATATCTCAGCCCCAGAACATCATAGACGCATGGCGGTTGGGTATTTTTGGCTCATGCTAGCAAACTGGACTTTCAACATGCTACACATGCTAGCAGTGAATAGCTACATGCTAATAGTGATTAGCTAAGGATTAGAACATGCCAGCAACATGCTAATCATGTTAGCATGATGCTAACAACATGCTAATCATGTTAGCATCATGCTAACAACATGCTAATCATGTTAGCATTGTCATGCTAATCATGTTAGCATCATGCTAACATCATGCTAATCATGTTAGCATCATGCTAACATCATGCTAATCATGTTAGCATCATGATAGCATCATGCTAATCATGTTAGCATTATGCTAACATCATGCTAATCATGTTAGCATCATGCTAACAACATGCTAATCATGTTAGCATCATGCTAACAACATGCTAATCATGTTAGCATTGTCATGCTAATCATGTTAGCATCATGCTAACAACATGCTAATCATGTTAGCATCATGCTAACATCATGCTAATCATGTTAGCATCATGCTAGCATCATGCTAATCATGTTAGCATTATGCTAACATCATGCTAATCATGTTAGCATTATGCTAACATCATGCTAATCATGTTAGCATAATGCTAACATCATGCTAATCATGTTAGCATAATGCTAACAACATGCTAATCATGTTAGCATTGACATGCTAATCATGTTAACATAATGCTAACATCATGCTAATCATGTTAGCATCATGCTAACATCATGCTAATCATGTTAACATCATGCTAACATCATGCTAATCATGTTAGCATCATGCTAACAACATGCTAATCATGTTAGCATTGACATGCTAATCATGTTAACCTAATGCTAACATCATGCTAATCATGTTAGCATCATGCTAACATCATGCTAATCATGTTAGCATCATGCTAACATCATGCTAATCATGTTAGCATCATGCTAACAACATGCTAATCATGTTAGCATTGCCATGCTAATCATGTTAACATCATGCTAATCATGTTAGCATCATGCTAACATCATGCTAATCATGTTTTTGCAAAATAAAGAAGCCATATCTCAGCCCCAGATCATCGTACAGTCATGAGGGTGGGCTCTTTTGACTCAGACTGGCCAATAGTCTTTCAATATCACCCCATTAACTGTATAGACATATCCTAGCAACCATGTACAGTACCCTAGCAACAGTACCAACACATTAATAAGCCATATCTCAGCTCCAGAACATCCTACAGACATGTTGCTTGGCTTTTTTGCATTATCCGGGAGGATTTTTTTGCCACGGCAAGCACCACTCACATTTTCTTCAGGAAATGTACATTCTAGTGTTGTGATTACTATTCACTTTTTCAAAACTTCGGCGCGCTACTCCTCCGGCACCGTTTGTCGCAGACCCATGAATGAGGTGTCAAATCATGCGGCTTATTGTGGAGAGGTGTGCTATATCTTTTCTAAGCGATCGGGTGTACGATGTTTGTTTTTGGCGGGAAAAAAATCGTCCCAATTGAGTCCCCATTGACTTAACATGGAGAAGAACTTTGAGTGATCATATCTCCGCCTCAGAACATCACAGAGACTTGGGGCTGGTCTCATTTGAATCGGCCTATCAAGCAGCTAATAATTAGTGACATTCAATCTTCATAGCCACGCCCTAGCAACCAGTTACAGCACCCTAGCAACCATAAATCAACATTAATGAGCCATATCTCAGTACCAGAGCATTGTAGGAATACAGACTTGGGCTCTTTTGACTCAGACTGGCCAATAGTCTTTGAATATCACCCCATACACTCTATAGCCACACCCTAGCAACCAGTTACAGCACCCTAGCAACCATAAAACACATGAATAAGCCATATCTCAGCCCCAGAACATCGTACAGTCATGAGGGTGGGCTCTTTTGACTCAGACTGGCCAATAGTCTTTCAATATCACCTCATAAACTGTATAGACAGATCCTAGCAACCATGTACAGTACCCTAGCAACAGTACAAACACATTAATAAGCCATATCTCAGCCCCAGAACATCCTAGAGACATGTTGCTTGGCTTTTTTGCATCCCAGTAGCATCCGGGAGGATTTTTTTGCCACGGCAAGCACCACTCACATTTTCTTCAGGAAATGTACATTCTAGTTAGTGGTGCTTGCCTGTAAAGGCGAAGCACACTATTACTATCTAGCCAAAAAACGGTTTTAGTGATGCCTTGCGAAGCAAGGCATCACCATCACTCTCAAACAAACTTATTAGTGGTGCTTGCCAAGCAAGGCATCAATATTGTTATTAAACATACTAAATATTATTATTGGTGCTTGCGTAGCATCAATTTTAACGAAAATCCTCGGTTTATTAGTGGTGCTTGCGTAGCAAGGCATCACTATTACTATCTAGCCCCAGAACGGTTTTAGTGATGCCTTGCGAAGCAAGGCATCACCATCACTCTCAAACATACTTATTAGTGATGCTTGCCAAGCAAGGCATCAATATTGTTATTAAACATACTTAATATTATTATTGGTGCTTGCGTAGCAAGCCATAAATATTAATATCTCGGTTTATTATTATTCTTCTTCTTCTTCTGGACACTTTTTCGGCGCGCTACTCCTCCCACAAATTTTGTCACAGACCCACGAATGAGGCGTCAAATCGACCGGCTTATTCGGGAATGGTGTGCTATATCTTTTCTAAGGGGTCGGGGTAACGATATTTGCCCCAGGGGCAAAAAACGACCCGAAAAGTCAATGGGATTTAACATTGCGGAAACTTTGACCCCTCGTAGCTCCGAGTGAGGATTTCGGAGAAACTCGTGTGTCACCACATTTGAAGAGGCTGATAGGCCCTGTATGATGACACATCACAATGGGGTATAAGTTTTACCCCTGGGGTATTAGAGCTGCCCAAATTTGCCCCATTGACTTACTATGGGGAGGGATCTAAAACTCATGCGTTTATCCTACTATGGGAACTTGCATAGGGATTTTGTATTGACCACAGCTCTGGCTCACAGTGTCTCAGAGACAAGGGGGTGGGCTCAATTTACTCAGACAGCCAATCACTATCTCAGGATGATTGTCAACCTATGAAGCCACGCCCTAGCAACCATTTAGAGCTCCCTAGCAACTGAACCCATAGACTTCCATTGAAAGAGATCAAAGGGATATCTTTGGATAGAAGTGTCATAGAAACATGGGGGTGGGTTTGTTTGACTCGGGGCATCAACAGCCTATCACAAATCACCGTCAACACTTCCTAGCCACGCCCTAGCAACCAATATCAAGCAGCCTAGCAACCATTTAGCAAGACCTATATCTCTGCATCAGAACATCATAGAGACATGGGGGTTGGTTTATATCATTCATACAGACAAGCAGTATCATCATTGGATGCTGCCAAGCCACTCCATAGCAACCAAACAGAGTACCCTAGCAACCGTTTACCAAGACCTATATCTCTGCCTCAGAACATCATAGAGACATAGGGGTTGGTTTATATCATTCATACAGACAAGCAGTATCATCATTGGATGCTGCCAAGCCACTCCATAGCAACCAAACAGAGTACCCTAGCAACCGTTTACCAAGACCTATATCTCTGCCTCAGAACATCGTAGACGCATGGCGGTTGGGTCTTTTGGCTCATGCTAGCAAACTGGACTTTCAACATGCTACACATGCTAGCAGTGAATAGCTACATGCTAATAGTGATTAGCTAAGGATTAGAACATGCCAGCAACATGCTAATCATGTTAGCATTATGCTAACAACATGCTAATCATGTTAGCATTGTCATGCTAATCATGTTAACATCATGCTAACATCATGCTAATCATGTTAGCATCAATCATGTTAGCTAATCATGTTAGCATCATGCTAGCATTATGCTAACATCATGCTAATCATGTTAGCATCATGCTAACAACATGCTAATCATGTTAGCATCATGCTAACATCATGCTAATCATGTTAGCATCATGCTAACAACATGCTAATCATGTTAACATCATGCTAACAACATGCTAATCATGTTAGCATCATGCTAACAACATGCTAATCATGTTAGCATTGGCATGCTAATCATGTTAGCATCATGCTAACATCATGCTAATCATGTTAGCATCATGCTAACATCATGCTAATCATGTTAGCATCATGCTAACAACATGCTAATCATGTTAGCATCATGCTAACAACATGCTAATCATGTTAGCATTGGCATGCTAATCATGTTAGCATCATGCTAACATCATGCTAATCATGTTAGCATCATGCTAGCATCATGCTAATCATGCTAGCATTGTCATGATAATCATGTTAGCATCATGCTAACATCATGCTAATCATGTTAGCATCATGCTAGCATCATGCTAATCATGCTAGCATTGTCATGATAATCATGTTAGCATCATGCTAACATCATGCTAATCATGTTAGCATCATGCTAACATCATGCTAATCATGTTTTTGCAACATAAAGAAGCCATATCTCAGCCCCAGAACATCGTACAGTCATGAGGGTGGGCTCTTTTGACTCAGACTGGCCAATAGTCTTTGAACATCACCCATTACACTCTATAGCCAAACCCTAGCAACCAGTTACAGCACCCTAGTTAGTGGGGCTTGCTTTAGCAAGGCACACTATTACTATCTAGCTCCAGAACGGGTTTTAGTGATGCCTTGCGTAGCAAGGCATCACCATCACTCTCAAACATACATATTAGTGTGCCTTGGGAAGCAATGCATCAATATTGCTATTTTCCATACTTATTATTATTATGGTGCTTGCGTAGCATCAATTTTACGAAGGAAAACGAGGAACGGTTTATTATTAGTGGTGCTTGCGTAGCAAGGCATCACTATTGTTATCCACCATACTTATTATTATTATTCCACACAACATTTCGGCGCGCTACTCCTCCCACACCGTTTGTCACAGACCCACGAATGAGGTGTCAAAACGTGCGGCTTAATCGGGAATGGTGTGCTATATCTTTTCTAAGGGGTCGGGGGTAAGATGTTTGCCCCAGGGGCAAAAAAGTGCCGAAAAAAATCCCATAGACTTACTATGGGGAGGGATTTAAAACTCATGCGTTTATCCTACTATGGGAACTTGCATAGGGATTTTGTATTGACCACAGCTCTGGCTCACAGTGTCTCAGAGACAAGGGGGTGGGCTCAATTTACTCAGACAACCAATCACTATCTCAGGATCACTGTGACTCTATCAAGCCACGCCCTAGCAACCATTTAGAGCTCCCTAGCAACTGATCCCATAGACTTCCATTGAAAGAGATCAATGGGATATCTTTGGATAGAAGTGTCATAGAAACACCAGGGTGGGTTTGTTTGACTCGGGGCATCAACAGCCAATCACAAATCACCGTCAAAACTTCCTAGCCACGCCCTAGCAACCATTATCAAGCAGCCTAGCAACTCAAATTGCCCCATTGACTTATTATGGGGAGGGATGTCCAATAAACTCATGTGTTTATCCTACTATGGGAAATTGCATAGAGATTTTGTATTGACCGCAGCTCTGGCTCACTGTGTCTCAGAGACAAGGGGGTGGGCTCAATTTACTCAGACAGCCAATCACTATCTCAGGATGATTGTCAACCTATGAAGCCACGCCCTAGCAACCATTTAGAGCTCCCTAGCAACTGAACCCATAGACTTCCATTGAAAGAGATCAAAGGGATATCTTTGCATAGAAGTGTCATAGAAACATGGGGGTGGGTTTTTTTGACTCGGGGCATAAACAGCCAATCACAAATCACCGTCAACACTTCCTAGCCACGCCCTAGCAACTATTATCAAGCAGCCTAGCAACCGTTTACCAAGACCTATATCTCTGCATCAGAACATCATAGAGACATGGGGGTTGGTTTATATCATTCATACAGACAAGCACTATCATCATTGGATGCTGCCAAGCCACTCCATAGCAACCAAACAGAGTACCCTAGCAACCGTTTACCAAGACCTATATCTCAGCCCCAGAACATCATAGACGCATGGCGGTTGGGTATTTTTGGCTCATGCTAGCAAACTGGACTTTCAACATGCTACACATGCTAGCAGTGAATAGCTACATGCTAATAGTGATTAGCTAAGGATTAGAACATGCCAGCAACATGCTAATCATGTTAGCATGATGCTAACAACATGCTAATCATGTTAGCATCATGCTAACAACATGCTAATCATGTTAGCATTGTCATGCTAATCATGTTAGCATCATGCTAACATCATGCTAATCATGTTAGCATCATGTTAACATCATGCTAATCATGATAGCATCATGATAGCATCATGCTAATCATGTTAGCATTATGCTAACATCATGCTAATCATGTTAGCATCATGCTAACAACATGCTAATCATGTTAGCATCATGCTAACAACATGCTAATCATGTTAGCATTGTCATGCTAATCATGTTAGCATCATGCTAACATCATGCTAACATCATGCTAATCATGTTAGCATCATGCTAACATCATGCTAATCATGTTAGCATCATGCTAACATCATGCTAATCATGTTAGCATCATGCTAACATCATGCTAATCATGTTAGCATCATGCTAACATCATGCTAATCATGTTAGCATCATGCTAACATCATGCTAATCATGTTAGCATCATGCTAACAACATGCTAATCATGTTAGCATTGTCATGCTAATCATGTTAGCATCATGTTAACATCATGCTAATCATGTTTTTGCAACATAAAGAAGCCATATCTCAGTACCAGAGCATCGTACAGTCATGAGGGTGGGCTCTTTTGACTCAGACTGGCCAATAGTCTTTCAATATCACCCCATAAACTGTATAGACACATCCTAGCAACCATGTACAGTACCCTAGCAACAGTACAAACACATTAATAAGCCCCAGAACATCCTACAGACATGTTGCTTGGCTTTTTTGCATTATCCGGGAGGATTTTTTTGCCACGGCAAGCACCACTCACATTTTCTTCAGGAAATGTACATTCTAGTGTTGTGATTACTATTCACTTTTTCAAAACTTCGGCGCGCTACTCCTCCGGCACCGTTTGTCGCAGACCCATGAATGAGGTGTCAAATCATGCGGCTTATTGAGGAGAGGTGTGCTATATCTTTTCTAAGCGATCGGGTGTACGATGTTTGTTTTTGGCGGGAAAAAAATCGTCCCAATTGAGTCCCCATTGACTTAACATTGAGAAGAGGTTTGAGTGATCATATCTCCGCATCATAACATCACAGAGACTTGGGGCTGGTCTCATTTGAATCAGCCTATCAAGCAGCTAATAAATAGTGACATTCAAACTTCATAGCCACGCCCTAGCAACCAGTTACAGCACCCTAGCAACCATATATCAACATTAACAAGCCATATCTCAGCCCCATAACATCGTACAGTCATGAGGGTGGGCTCTTTTGACTCAGACTGGCCAGTAGTCTTTCAATATCACCCCATACACTCTATAGCCACACCCTAGCAACCAGTTACAGCACCCTAGCAACCATAAAACACATGAATAAGCCATATCTCAGCCCCAGAACATCGTACAGTCATGAGGGTGGGCTCTTTTGACTCAGACTGGCCAATAGTCTTTCAATATCACCCCATTAACTGTATAGACACATCCTAGCAATCATGTACTGTACCCTAGCAACAGTACAAACACATGAATAAGCCATATCTCAGCCCCAGAACATCTGTTGCTTGGCTTTTTTGCATTATCCGGGAGGATTTTTTTGCCACGGCAAGCACCACTCACATTTTCTTCAGGAAATGTACATTCTAGTGTTGTGATTACTATTCACATTTTCAAAACTTTGGCGCGCTACTCCTCCGGCACCGTTTGTCGCAGACCCATGAATGAGGTGTCAAATCATGCGGCTTATTGAGGAGAGGTGTGCTATATCTTTTCTAAGCGATCGGGTGTACGATGTTTGTTTTTGGCGGGAAAAAATTCGTCCCAATTGAGTCACCATTGACTTAACATGGAGAAGAACTTTGAGTGATCATATCTCCGCATCAGAACATCACAGAGACTTGGGGCTGGTCTCATTTGAATCGGCCTATCAAGCTGCTAATAAGTAGTGACATTCAAACTTCATAGCCCCGCCCTAGCAACCAGTTACAGCACCCTAGCAACCATAAATCAACATTAATGAGCCATATCTCTGCACAAGAGCATTGTAGGTATACAGAGTTGGGCTCTTTTGACTCAGACTAGCCAATAGTCTTTCAATATCACCCCATAAACTGTATAGACACATCCTAGCAACCATGTACAGTACCCTAGCAACAGTACAAACACATTAATAAGCCATATCTCAGCCCCAGAACATCCTACAGACATGTTTCTTGGCTTTTTTGCATCCCAGTAGCATCCGGGAGGATTTTTTTGCCACGGCAAGCACCACTCACATTTTCTTCAGGAAATGTACATTCTAGTGTTGTGATTACTATTCACCTTTTTCAAAACTTCGGCACGCTACTCCTCCGGCACCGTTTGTCGCAGACCCATGAATGAGGTGTCAAATCATGCGGCTTATTGAGGAGAGGTATGCTATATCTTTTCTAAGCGATCGGGTGTACGATGTTTGTTTTTGGCGGGAAAAAAATTGTCCCAATTGAGTCCCCATTGACTTAACATTGAGAAGAGGTTTGAGTGATTATATCTCCGCCTCAGAACATCACAGAGACTTGGGGCTGGTCTCATTTGAATCGGCCTATCAAGCAGCTAATAACTAGTGACATTCTAATTTCATTGCCACGCCCTAGCAACCAGTTACAGCACCCTAGCAACCATATTTCAACATTAACCAGCCATATCTCAGTACCAGAGCATTGTAGGAATACAGAGTTGGGCTCTTTTCACTCAGACTGGCCAATAGTCTTTTAATGTTACCTCATAAACTGTATAGACACACCATAGCAACCATTTAGAGCACCCTAGCAACCGTATTGCAACATAAAGAAGCCATATCTCAGCCCCAGAACATCCTACAGTCATGAGGGTGGGCTCTTTTGACTCAGACTGGCCAATAGTCTTTCAATATCACCCCATAAACTGTATAGACAACATCCTAGCAACCATGTACAGTACCCTAGCAACCATAAAACACATTAATAAGCCATATCTCAGCCCCAGAACATCCTACAGACATGTTGCTTGGCTTTTTTGCATTATCCGGGTGGCGAGTTTTGCCACGGCAAGCACCACTCACATTTTCTTCAGGAAATGTACATTCTAGTGTTGTGATTACTATTCACTTTTTCAAAACTTCGGCGCGCTACTCCTCCGGCACCGTTTGTCGCAGACCCATGAATGAGGTGTCAAATCATGCGGCTTATTGAGGAGAGGTGTGCTATATCTTTTCTAAGCGATCGGGTGTACGATGTTTGTTTTTGGCGGGAAAAAAATCGTCCCAATTGAGTCCCCATTGACTTAACATTGAGAAGAGGTTTGAGTGATCATATCTCCGCATCATAACATCACAGAGACTTGGGGCTGGTCTCATTTGAATCAGCCTATCAAGCAGCTAATAAATAGTGACATTCAAACTTCATAGCCACGCCCTAGCAACCAGTTACAGCACCCTAGCAACCATATATCAACATTAACAAGCCATATCTCAGCCCCATAACATCGTACAGTCATGAGGGTGGGCTCTTTTGACTCAGACTGGCCAGTAGTCTTTCAATATCACCCCATACACTCTATAGCCACACCCTAGCAACCAGTTACAGCACCCTAGCAACCATAAAACACATGAATAAGCCATATCTCAGCCCCAGAACATCGTACAGTCATGAGGGTGGGCTCTTTTGACTCAGACTGGCCAATAGTCTTTCAATATCACCCCATTAACTGTATAGACACATCCTAGCAATCATGTACTGTACCCTAGCAACAGTACAAACACATGAATAAGCCATATCTCAGCCCCAGAACATCTGTTGCTTGGCTTTTTTGCATTATCCGGGAGGATTTTTTTGCCACGGCAAGCACCACTCACATTTTCTTCAGGAAATGTACATTCTAGTTATTATTATTATTATTATATATATTTTATTCTTCCGCGTGAATTTCGGCGCGTAACTCCTCCCGCACCGTTTGTCACAGACCCATGAATGAGGTGTCAAATCGACCGGCTTATTCGGGAATGGTGTGCTATGACTTTTATAAGGGATCGGGGGTACGGTGTTTGCCCCAGGGGCAAAAAACTAGCCGAAAAAATCCCATGCACTTTGCATTGCGACCAACTTTGACCCCTCGTAGCTCCAAGCGAGGATTTCGGAGAAACTCGTGGTTCACCACATTTGAAGACGCTGATAGGCCCTGTCAGATGACACATCGCAATGGGGTATAAGTTTTACCCCTGGGGCATTAGAGCTGCCCAAATTTGCCCCATTGACTTACTATGGGGAGGGATTTAAAACTCATGCGTTTATCCTACTATGGGAAATTGCATAGGGATTTTGTATTGACCACAGCTCTGGCTCACAGTGTCTCAGAGACAAGGGGGTGGGCTCAATTTACTCAGACAACCAATCACTATCTCAGGATCACTGTGACTCTTTCAAGCCACGCCCTAGCAACCATTTAGAGCTCCCTAGCAACTGATCCCATAGACTTCCATTGAAAGAGATCAAAGGGATATCTTTGGATAGAAGTGTCACAGATACATGAGGGTGGGTTTGTTTGACTCGGGGCATCAACAGCCAATCACAAATCACCTTCAACACTTCCTAGCCACGCCCTAGCAACCATTATCAAGCAGCCTAGCAACTCAAATTGCCCCATTGACTTATTATGGGGAGGGATGTCCCGTAAACTCATGTGTTTATCCTACTATGGGAAATTGCATAGGGATTTTGTATTGACCACAGCTCTGGCTCACAGTGTCTCAGAGACAAGGGGGTGGGCTCAATTTACTCAGACAGCCAATCACTATCTCAGGATGATTGTCAACCTATGTAGCCACGCCCTAGCAACCATTTAGAGCTCCCTAGCAACTGATCCCATAGACTTCCATTAAAAAAAATCAAAGGGATATCTTTGGATAGAAGTGACATAGAAACATGAGGGTGGGTTTATTTGACTCGGGGCATCAACAGCCAATCACAAATCACCGTCAACACTTCCTAGCCACGCCCTAGCAACTATTATCAAGCAGCCTAGCAACCGTTTACCAAGACCTATATCTCTGCATCAGAACATCATAGAGACATGGGGGTTGGTTTATATCATTCATACAGACAAGCACTATCATCATTGGATGCTGCCAAGCCACTCCATAGCAACCAAACAGAGTACCCTAGCAACCGTTTACCAAGACCTATATCTCAGCCCCAGAACATCATAGACGCATGGCGGTTGGGTATTTTTGGCTCATGCTAGCAAACTGGACTTTCAACATGCTACACATGCTAGCAGTGAATAGCTACATGCTAATAGTGATTAGCTAAGGATTAGAACATGCCAGCAACATGCTAATCATGTTAGCATGATGCTAACAACATGCTAATCATGTTAGCATCATGCTAACAACATGCTAATCATGTTAGCATTGTCATGCTAATCATGTTAGCATCATGCTAACATCATGCTAATCATGTTAGCATCATGCTAACATCATGCTAATCATGTTAGCATCATGATAGCATCATGCTAATCATGTTAGCATTATGCTAACATCATGCTAATCATGTTAGCATCATGCTAACAACATGCTAATCATGTTAGCATCATGCTAACAACATGCTAATCATGTTAGCATTGTCATGCTAATCATGTTAGCATCATGCTAACAACATGCTAATCATGTTAGCATCATGCTAACATCATGCTAATCATGTTAGCATCATGCTAGCATCATGCTAATCATGTTAGCATTATGCTAACATCATGCTAATCATGTTAGCATTATGCTAACATCATGCTAATCATGTTAGCATAATGCTAACATCATGCTAATCATGTTAGCATAATGCTAACAACATGCTAATCATGTTAGCATTGACATGCTAATCATGTTAACATAATGCTAACATCATGCTAATCATGTTAGCATCATGCTAACATCATGCTAATCATGTTAACATCATGCTAACATCATGCTAATCATGTTAGCATCATGCTAACAACATGCTAATCATGTTAGCATTGACATGCTAATCATGTTAACCTAATGCTAACATCATGCTAATCATGTTAGCATCATGCTAACATCATGCTAATCATGTTAGCATCATGCTAACATCATGCTAATCATGTTAGCATCATGCTAACAACATGCTAATCATGTTAGCATTGCCATGCTAATCATGTTAACATCATGCTAATCATGTTAGCATCATGCTAACATCATGCTAATCATGTTTTTGCAAAATAAAGAAGCCATATCTCAGCCCCAGATCATCGTACAGTCATGAGGGTGGGCTCTTTTGACTCAGACTGGCCAATAGTCTTTCAATATCACCCCATTAACTGTATAGACATATCCTAGCAACCATGTACAGTACCCTAGCAACAGTACCAACACATTAATAAGCCATATCTCAGCTCCAGAACATCCTACAGACATGTTGCTTGGCTTTTTTGCATTATCCGGGAGGATTTTTTTGCCACGGCAAGCACCACTCACATTTTCTTCAGGAAATGTACATTCTAGTGTTGTGATTACTATTCACTTTTTCAAAACTTCGGCGCGCTACTCCTCCGGCACCGTTTGTCGCAGACCCATGAATGAGGTGTCAAATCATGCGGCTTATTGTGGAGAGGTGTGCTATATCTTTTCTAAGCGATCGGGTGTACGATGTTTGTTTTTGGCGGGAAAAAAATCGTCCCAATTGAGTCCCCATTGACTTAACATGGAGAAGAACTTTGAGTGATCATATCTCCGCCTCAGAACATCACAGAGACTTGGGGCTGGTCTCATTTGAATCGGCCTATCAAGCAGCTAATAATTAGTGACATTCAATCTTCATAGCCACGCCCTAGCAACCAGTTACAGCACCCTAGCAACCATAAATCAACATTAATGAGCCATATCTCAGTACCAGAGCATTGTAGGAATACAGACTTGGGCTCTTTTGACTCAGACTGGCCAATAGTCTTTGAATATCACCCCATACACTCTATAGCCACACCCTAGCAACCAGTTACAGCACCCTAGCAACCATAAAACACATGAATAAGCCATATCTCAGCCCCAGAACATCGTACAGTCATGAGGGTGGGCTCTTTTGACTCAGACTGGCCAATAGTCTTTCAATATCACCTCATAAACTGTATAGACAGATCCTAGCAACCATGTACAGTACCCTAGCAACAGTACAAACACATTAATAAGCCATATCTCAGCCCCAGAACATCCTAGAGACATGTTGCTTGGCTTTTTTGCATCCCAGTAGCATCCGGGAGGATTTTTTTGCCACGGCAAGCACCACTCACATTTTCTTCAGGAAATGTACATTCTAGTTAGTGGTGCTTGCCTGTAAAGGCGAAGCACACTATTACTATCTAGCCAAAAAACGGTTTTAGTGATGCCTTGCGAAGCAAGGCATCACCATCACTCTCAAACAAACTTATTAGTGGTGCTTGCCAAGCAAGGCATCAATATTGTTATTAAACATACTAAATATTATTATTGGTGCTTGCGTAGCATCAATTTTAACGAAAATCCTCGGTTTATTATTATTATTATTATTATATATATTTTATTCTTCCGCGTGAATTTCGGCGCGTAACTCCTCCCGCACCGTTTGTCACAGACCCATGAATGAGGTGTCAAATCGACCGGCTTATTCGGGAATGGTGTGCTATGACTTTTATAAGGGATCGGGGGTACGGTGTTTGCCCCAGGGGCAAAAAACTAGCCGAAAAAATCCCATGCACTTTGCATTGCGACCAACTTTGACCCCTCGTAGCTCCAAGCGAGGATTTCGGAGAAACTCGTGGTTCACCACATTTGAAGACGCTGATAGGCCCTGTCAGATGACACATCGCAATGGGGTATAAGTTTTACCCCTGGGGCATTAGAGCTGCCCAAATTTGCCCCATTGACTTACTATGGGGAGGGATTTAAAACTCATGCGTTTATCCTACTATGGGAAATTGCATAGGGATTTTGTATTGACCACAGCTCTGGCTCACAGTGTCTCAGAGACAAGGGGGTGGGCTCAATTTACTCAGACAACCAATCACTATCTCAGGATCACTGTGACTCTTTCAAGCCACGCCCTAGCAACCATTTAGAGCTCCCTAGCAACTGATCCCATAGACTTCCATTGAAAGAGATCAAAGGGATATCTTTGGATAGAAGTGTCACAGATACATGAGGGTGGGTTTGTTTGACTCAGGGCATCAACAGCCAATCACAAATCACCGTCAACACTTCCTAGCCACGCCCTAGCAACCATTATCAAGCAGCCTAGCAACTCAAATTGCCCCATTGACTTATTATGGGGAGGGATGTCCCATAAACTCATGCGTTTATCCTACTATGGGAAATTGCATAGGGATTTTCTATTGACCACAGCTCTGGCTCACAGTGTCTCAGAGACAAGGGGGTGGGCTCAATTTACTCAGACAGCCAATCACTATCTCAGGATGATTGTCAACCTATGAAGCCACGCCCTAGCAACCATTTAGAACTCCCTAGCAACTGATCCCATAGACTTCCATTGAAAAACATCAAAGGGATATCTTTGGATAGAAGTGTCATAGAAACACGAGGGTGGGTTTATTTGACTCGGGGCATCAACAGCCAATCACATATCACCTTCAACGCTTCCTAGCCACGCCCTAGCAACCATTATCAAGCAGCCTAGCAACCGTTTAGCAAGACCTATATCTCTGCATCAGAACATCATAAAGACATGGCGGTTGGTTTATATCATTCATACAGACAAGCAGTATCATCATTGGATGCTGCCAAGCCACTCCATAGCAACCAAACAGAGTACCCTAGCAACCGTTTACCAAGACCTATATCTCTGCATCAGAACATCCTAGAGACATGGGGGTTGGGTCTATTGGCTCATGCTAGCAAACTGGACTTTCAACATGCTACACATGCTAGCAGTGAATAGCTACATGCTAATAGTGATTAGCTAAGGATTAGAACAGACAGCAACATGCTAATCATGTTAGCATCATGCTAACATCATGCTAATCATGTTAGCATCATGCTAGCATCATGCTAATCATGTTAGCATCATGCTAGCATCATGCTAATCATGTTAGCATTATGCTAACATCATGCTAATCATGTTAGCATCATGCTAACAACATGCTAATCATGTTAGCATTGACATGCTAATCATGTTAGCATCATGCTAACATCATGCTAATCATGTTAGCATTATGCTAACATCATGCTAATCATGTTAGCATTATGCTAGCATCATGCTAATCATGTTAGCATTATGCTAACATCATGCTAATCATGTTAGCATCATGCTAACAACATGCTAATCATGTTAGCATTGACATGCTAATCATGTTAGCATAATGCTAACATCATGCTAATCATGTTAGCATCATGCTAACATCATGCTAATCATGTTAGCATCATGCTAACAACATGCTAATCATGTTAGCATTGTCATGCTAATCATGTTAGCATCATGCTAACATCATGCTAATCATGTTTTTGCAACATAAAGAAGTCATATCTCAGCCCCAGATCATCGTACAGTCATGAGGGTGGGCTCTTTTGACTCAGACTGGCCAATAGTCTTTCAATATTACCCCATTAACTGTATAGACACATCCTAGCAACCCTGTACAGTACCCTAGCAACAGTACAAACACATTAATAAGCCATATCTCAGCCTCAGAACATCCTACAGACATGTTGCTTGGCTTTTTTGCATTATCCGGGAGGATTTTTTTGCCACGGCAAGCACCACTCACATTTTCTTCAGGAAATGTACATTCTAGTGTTGTGATTACTATTCACTTTTTCAAAACTTCGGCGCGCTACTCCTCCGGCACCGTTTGTCGCAGACCCATGAATGAGGTGTCAAATCATGCGGCTTATTGAGGAGAGGTGTGCTATATCTTTTCTAAGCGATCGGGTGTACGATGTTTGTTTTCGGCGGGAAAAAAACCGTCCCAATCAAGTCCCCATTGACTTAACATTGAGAAGAGGTTTGTGTGATCATATCTCCGCATCAGAACATCACAGAGACTTGGGGCTGGTCTCATTTGAATCGGCCTATCAAGCAGCTAATAACTACTGACATTCAAACTTCATAGCCCCGCCCTAGCAACCAGTTACAGCACCCTAGCAACCATGTATCAACATTAATGAGCCATATCTCATTACCAGAGCATTGTAGGAATACAGAGTTGGGCTCTTTTCACTCAGACTGGCCAATAGTCTTTTAATATTACCTCATAAACTGTATAGACACACCATAGCAACCATTTAGAGCACCCTAGCAACCGTATTGCAACATAAAGAAGCCATATCTCAGCCCCAGAACATCCTACAGTCATGAGGGTGGGCTCTTTTGACTCAGACTGGCCAATAGTCTTTCAGTATCACCCCATAAACTGTATAGACACATCCTAGCAACCATATACAGTACCCTAGCAACAGTACAAACACATTAATAAGCCATATCTCAGCCCCAGAACATCCTACAGACATGTTGCTTGGCTTTTTTGCATCCCAGTAGCATCCGGGTGGCGAGTTTTGCCACGGCAAGCACCACTCACATTTTCTTCAGGAAATGTACATTCTAGTTAGTGGGGCTTGCTTTAGCAAGGCACACTATTACTATCTAGCTCGAGAACGGGTTTTAGTGATGCCTTGCGTAGCAAGGCATCACCATCACTCTCAAACATACATATTAGTGTGCCTTGGGAAGCAATGCATCAATATTGCTATTCTCCATACTTATAATTATTATGGTGCTTGCGTAGCATCAATTTTACGAAGGAAAACCAGGAACGGTTTATTATTATTATTCTTATTATTATTATTATTCCGGACAACATTTCGGCGCGCTACTCCTCCCACACCGTTTGTCACAGACCCACGAATGAGGTGTCAAAACGTGCGGCTTAATCGGGAATGGTGTGCTATATCTTTTCTAAGGGGTCGGGGGTAAGATGTTTGCCCCAGGGGCAAAAAAGTGCCGAAAAAAATCCCATAGACTTAACATTGGCAAAAATTTTAACGACTCATAACTCTGAGAGAGGATTTCATAGAAACTCGTGTGTCACCACATTTGAAGAGGCTGATTGCCCATGTCAGATGACACATCACAATGGGGTATAAGTTGTACCCCTGGGGTATTAGAGCTGCCCAAATTTCCTAAAATTGCCCCATTGACTTACTATGGGGAGGGATCGCCCGTAAACTCATGCGTTTATCCTACTATGGGAACTTGCATAGGGATTTTGTATTGACCACAGCTCTGGCTCACAGTGTCTCAGAGACAAGGGGGTGGGCTCAATTTACTCAGACAACCAATCACTATCTCAAGATCACTCTGACTCTTTCAAGCCACGCCCTAGCAACCATTTAGAGCTCCCTAGCAACTGATCCCATAGACTTCCATTGAAAGAGATCAAAGGGATATCTTTGGATAGAAGTGTCACAGATACACAAGGGTGGGTTTGTTTGACTCGGGGCATCAACAGCCAATCACAAATCACCGTCAACACTTCCTAGCCACGCCCTAGCAACCATTATCAAGCAGCCTAGCAACTCAAATTGCCCCATTGACTTATTATGGGGAGGGATGTCCCATAAACTCATGCGTTTATCCTACTATGGGAAATTGCATAGGGATTTTGTATTGACCACAGCTCTGGCTCACAGTGTCTCAGAGACAAGGGGGTGGGCTCAATTTACTCAGACAGCCAATCACTATCTCAGGATGATTGTCAACCTATGAAGCCACGCCCTAGCAACCATTTAGAGCTCCCTAGCAACTGAACCCATAGACTTCCATTGAAAGAGATCAAAGGGATATCTTTGGATAGAAGTGTCATAGAAACACGGGGGTGGGTTTGTTTGACTCGGGGCATCAACAGCCAATCACAAATCACCGTCAACACTTCCTAGCCACGCCCTAGCAACCATTATCAAGCAGCCTAGCAACCTTTTACCAAGACCTATATCTCTGCCTCAGAACATCATAGAGACATGGGGGTTGGTTTATATCATTCATACAGACAAGCAGTATCATCATTGGATGCTGCCAAGCCACTCCATAGCAACCAAACAGAGTACCCTAGCAACCGTTTACCAAGACCTATATCTCTGCCTCAGAACATCATAGAGACATGGGGGTTGGTTTATATCATTCATACAGACAAGCAGTATCATCATTGGATGCTGCCAAGCCACTCCATAGCAACCAAACAGAGTACCCTAGCAACCGTTTACCAAGACCTATATCTCTGCCTCAGAACATCATAGAGACATGGGGGTTGGGTCTTTTGGCTCATGCTAGCAAACTGGACTTTCAACATGCTACACATGCTAGCAGTGAATAGCTACATGCTAATAGTGATTAGCTAAGGATTAGAACAGACAGCAACATGCTAATCATGTTAGCATCATGCTAACATCATGCTAATCATGTTAGCATAATGCAAACAACATGCTAATCATGTTAGCATCATGCTAACAACATGCTAATCATGTTAGCATTGTCATGCTAATCATGTTAGCATCATGCTAACATCATGCTAATCATGTTAGCATCATGCTAACATCATGCTAATCATGTTAGCATCATGCTAACATCATGCTAATCATGTTAGCATTATGCTAACATCATGCTAATCATGTTAGCATCATGTTAACAACATGCTAATCATGTTAGCATTGACATGCTAATCATGTTAGCATCATGCTAACATCATGCTAATCATGTTAGCATTATGCTAACATCATGCTAATCATGTTAGCATCATGCTAGCATCATGCTAATCATGTTAGCATTATGTTAACATCATGCTAATCATGTTAGCATCATGCTAACAACATGCTAATCATGTTAGCATTGACATGCTAATCATGTTAGCATAATGGTAACATCATGCTAACATCATGCTAATCATGTTAGCATCAATGCTAACATCATGCTAATCATGTTAGCATCATGCTAACATCATGCTAATCATGTTAGCATTATGCTAACATCATGCTAATCATGTTAGCATTGACATGCTAATCATGTTAGCATCATGCTAACATCATGCTAATCATGTTAGCATCATGCTAACATCATGCTAATCATGTTAGCATCATGCTAACAACATGCTAATCGTGTTAGCATTGTCATGCTAATCATGTTAGCATCATGCTAACATCATGCTAATCATGTTAGCATCATGCTAACATCATGCTAATCATGTTTTTGCAACATAAAGAAGTCATATCTCAGCCCCAGATCATCGTACAGTCATGAGGGTGGGCTCTTTTGACTCAGACTGGCCAATAGTCTTTAAATATCACCCAATAAACTGTATAGACACATCCTAGCAACCATGTACAGTACCCTAGCAACAGTACACACACATATTAATAAGCCATATCTCAGCCCCAGAACATCCTACAGACATGTTGCTTGGCTTTTTTGCATCCCAGTAGCATCCGGGAGGATTTTTTTGCCACGGCAAGCACCACTCACATTTTCTTCAGGAAATGTACATTCTAGTGTTGTGATTACTATTCACTTTTTCAAAACTTCGGCACGCTACTCCTCCGGCACCGTTTGTCGCAGACCCATGAATGAGGTGTCAAATCATGCGGCTTATTGAGGAGAGGTGTGCTATATCTTTTCTAAGCGATCGGGTGTACGATGTTTGTTTTTGGCGGGAAAAAATTTGTCCCAATTGAGTCACCATAGACTTAACATGGAGAAGAGGTTTGAGTGATCATATCTCCGCATCAGAACATCACAGAGACTTGGGGTTGGGCTCATTTGAATCGGCCTATCAAGCAGCTAATAACTAGTGACATTCAAACTTCATTGCCACGCCCTAGCAACAAGTTACAGCACCCTAGCAACCATATTTTAACATTAATGAGCCATATCTCAGTACCAGAGCATTGTAGGTATACAGAGTTGGGCTCTTTTGACTCAGACTGGCCAATAGTCTTTGAACATCACCCATTACACTCTATAGCCAAACCCTAGCAACCAGTTACAGCACCCTAGCAACCATAAAACACATGAAAAAGCCATATCTCAGCCCCAGAACATCGTACAGACATGTTGCTTGGCTTTTTTGCATTATCCGGGAGGATTTTTTTTGCCACGGCAAGCACCACTCACATTTTCTTCAGGAAATGTACATTCTAGTGTTGTGATTACTATTCACTTTTTCAAAACTTCGGCACGCTACTCCTCCGGCACCGTTTGTCGCAGACCCATGAATGAGGTGTCAAATCATGCGGCATATTGAGGAGAGGTGTGCTATATCTTTTCTAAGCGATCGGGTGTACGATGTTTGTTTTTGGCGGGAAAAAAATTGTCCCAATCAAGTCCCCATTGACTTAACATGGAGAAGAACTTTGAGTGATCATATCTCCGCATCAGAACATTACAGAGACTTGGGGCTGGTCTCATTTGAATCGGCCTATCAAGCAGCTAATAAGTAGTGACATTCAAACTTCATAGCCCCGCCCTAGCAACCAGTTACAGCACCCTAGCAACCATATATCAACATTAATGAGCCATATCTCAGTACCAGAGCATTGTAGGAATACAGAGTTGGGCTCTTTTGACTCAGACTGGCCAATAGTCTTTCAATATCACCCCATAAACTGTATAGACACATCCTAGCAACCATGTACAGTACCCTAGCAACAGTACAAACACATTAAATAAGCCATATCTCAGCCCCAGAACATCCTACAGACATGTTGCTTGGCTTTTTTGCATCCCAGTAGCATCCGGGTGGCGAGTTTTGCCACGGCAAGCACCACTCACATTTTCTTCAGGAAATGTACATTCTAGTTAGTGGGGCTTGCTTTAGCAAGGCACACTATTACTATCTAGCTCGAGAACGGGTTTTAGTGATGCCTTGCGTAGCAAGGCATCACCATCACTCTCAAACATACATATTAGTGTGCCTTGGGAAGCAATGCATCAATATTGCTATTCTCCATACTTATAATTATTATGGTGCTTGCGTAGCATCAATTTAACGATCAAATATTTTTTCACCAAGGATCGGTTTATTATTATTATTATTATTATTCCGGACAACATTTCGGCGCGCTACTCCTCCCACACCGTTTGTCACAGACCCACGAATGAGGTGTCAAAACGTGCGGCTTAATCGGGAATGGTGTGCTATATCTTTTCTAAGGGGTCGGGGGTAAGATGTTTGCCCCAGGGGCAAAAAAGTGCCGAAAAAAATCCCATAGACTTAACATTGGCAAAAATTTTAACGACTCATAACTCTGAGAGAGGATTTCGTAGAAACTCGTGTGTCACCACGTTTGAAGAGGCTGATTGCCCATGTCAGATGACACATCACAATGGGGTATAAGTTGTACCCCTGGGGTATTAGAGCTGCCCAAATTTCCGAAAATTGCCCCATTGACTTACTATGGGGAGGGATCGCCCGTAAACTCATGCGTTAATCCTACTATGGGAACTTGCATAGGGATTTTGTATTGACCACAGCTCTGGCTCACAGTGTCTCAGAGACAAGGGGGTGGGCTCAATTTACTCAGACAACCAATCACTATCTCAGGATCACTCTGACTCTTTCAAGCCACGCCCTAGCAACCATTTAGAGCTCCCTAGCAACTGATCCCATAGACTTACATTGAAAGAGATCAAAGGGATATCTTTGGATAGAAGTGTCACAGATACACGAGGGTGGGTTTGTTTGACTCGGGGCATCAACAGCCAATCACAAATCACCGTCAACACTTCCTAGCCACGCCCTAGCAACCATTATCAAGCAGCCTAGCAACTCAAATTGCCCCATTGACTTATTATGGGGAGGGATGTCCCATAAACTCATGCGTTTATCCTACTATGGGAAATTGCATAGGGATTTTGTATTGACCACAGCTCTGGCTCACAGTGTCTCAGAGACAAGGGGGTGGGCTCAATTTACTCAGACAGCCAATCACTATCTCAGGATGATTGTCAACCTATGATGCCACGCCCTAGCAACCATTTAGAGCTCCCTAGCAACTGATCCCATAGACTTCCATTGAAAGAGATCAAAGGGATATCTTTGCATAGAAGTGTCATAGAAACATGGGGGTGGGTTTGTTTGACTCGGGGCATCAACAGCCAATCACAAATCACCATCAACACTCCCTAGCCACGCCCTAGCAACTATTATCAAGCAGCCTAGCAACCGTTTACCAAGACCTATATCTCTGCCTCAGAACATCATAGAGACATGGGGGTTGGTTTATATCATTCATACAGACAAGCAGTATCATCATTGGATGCTGCCAAGCCCCTCCATAGCAACCAAACAGAGTACCCTAGCAACCGTTTACCAAGACCTATATCTCTGCCTCAGAACACCATAGACGCATGGCGGTTGGGTCTTTTGGCTCATGCTAGCAAACTGGACTTTCAACATGCTACACATGCTAGCAGTGAATAGCTACATGCTAATAGTGATTAGCTAAGGATTAGAACATGCCAGTAACATGCTAATCATGTTAGCATTATGCTAACAACATGCTAATCATGTTAGCATTGTCATGCTAATCATGTTAGCATCATGCTAACATCATGCTAATCATGTTAGCATCATGCTAACATCATGCTAATCATGTTAGCATCATGCTAGCATCATGCTAATCATGTTAGCATCATGCTAATCATGTTAGCATCATGCTAGCATCATGCTAATCATGTTAGCATTATGCTAACATCATGCTAATCATGTTAGCATTGACATGCTAATCATGTTAGCATCATGCTAACATCATGCTAATCATGTTAGCATCATGCTAACATCATGCTAATCATGTTAGCATCATGCTAACATCATGCTAATCATGTTAGCATCATGGTAGCATCATGCTAATCATGTTAGCATTATGCTAACATCATGCTAATCATGTTAGCATTGACATGCTAATCATGTTAGCATCATGCTAACATCATGCTAATCATGTTAGCATCATGCTAACATCATGCTAATCATGTTAGCATCATGCTAATCATGTTAGCATTATGCTAACATCATGCTAATCATGTTAGCATCATGTTAACAACATGCTAATCATGTTAGCATTGACATGCTAATCATGTTAACATCATGCTAACATCATGCTAATCATGTTAGCTTCATGCTAACATCATGTTAATCATGTTTTTGCAACATAAAGAAGCCATATCTCAGCCCCAGAACATCGTACAGTCATGAGGGTGGGCTCTTTTGACTCAGACTGGCCAATAGTCTTTCAATATCACCCCATTAACTGTATAGACACATCCTAGCAACCATGTACAGTACCCTAGCAACAGTACAAACACATTAATAAGCCCCAGAACATCCTACAGACATGTTGCTTGGCTTTTTTGCATTATCCGGGAGGATTTTTTTGCCACGGCAAGCACCACTCACATTTTCTTCAGGAAATGTACATTCTAGTGTTGTGATTACTATTCACTTTTTCAAAACTTCGGCGCGCTACTCCTCCGGCACCGTTTGTCGCAGACCCATGAATGAGGTGTCAAATCATGCGGCTTATTGAGGAGAGGTGTGCTATATCTTTTCTAAGCAATCGGGTGTACGATGTTTGTTTTTGGCGGGAAAAAAATGTCCCAATCAAGTCCCCATTGACTTAACATTGAGAAGAGGTTTGTGTGATCATATCTCCGCATCAGAACATCACAGAGACTTCGGGCTGGTCTCATTTGAATCAGCCTATCAAGCAGCTAATAACTAGTGACATTCAAACTTCATGGCCACGCCCTGGCAACCAGATACAGCACCCTAGCAACCATAAATCAACATTAATGAGCCATATCTCAGTACCAGAGCATTGTAGCAATACAGAGTTGGGCTCTTTTGACTCAGACTGGCCAATAGTCTTTCAATATCACCCCATAAACTCTATAGCCACATCCTAGCAACCATTTAGAGCACCCTAGCAACCGTATTGCAACATAAAGAAGCCATATCTCAGCCCCAGAACATCCTACAGTCATGAGGGTGGGCTCTTTTGACTCAGACTGGCCAATAGTCTTTCAATATCACCCCATAAACTGTATAGACAACATCCTAGCAACCATGTACAGTACCCTAGCAACCATAAAACACATTAATAAGCCATATCTCAGCCTCAGAACATCCTACAGACATGTTGCTTGGCTTTTTTGCATCCCAGTAGCATCCGGGAGGATTTTTTTGCCACGGCAAGCACCACTCACATTTTCTTCAGGAAATGTACATTCTAGTTAGTGGTGCTTGCGTAGCAAGGCATCACTATTGTTATCCACCATACTTATTATTATTATTATTCTTATTCCGCACAACATTTTGACGCGCTACTCCTCCCACACCGTTTGTCACAGACCCACGAATGAGGCGTCAAAACGTGCGGCTTAATCGGGAATGGTGTGCTATATCTTTTCTAAGGGGTCGGGGGTAAGATGTTTGCCCCAGGGGCAAAAAAGTAGCAAAAAAAATCCCATAGACTTAACATTGCCAAAAATTTTAACGACTCATAACTCTGAGAGAGGATTTCGTAGAAACTCGTGTGTCACCACATCTGAAGAGGCTAATTGCCCCTGTCAGATGACACATCACAATGGGGTATAAGTTGTACCCCTGGGGTATTAGAGCTGCCCAAATTTCCTAAAATTTGCCCCATTGACTTACTATGGGGAGAGATTTAAAACTCATGCGTTTATCCTACTATGGGAACTTGCATAGGGATTTTGTATTGACCACAGCTCTGGCTCACAGTGTCTCAGAGACAAGGGGGTGGGCTCAATTTACTCAGCCAACCAATCACTATCTCAGGATCACTAGGAACCTATCAAGCCACGCCCTAGCAACCATTTAGAGCTCCCTAGCAACTGATCCCATAGACTTCCATTGAAAGAGATCAAAGGGATATCTTTGAATAGAAGTGTCATAGAAACATGGGGGTGGGTTTGTTTGACTCGGGGCATCAACAGCCAATGACAAATCACCGTCAACACTTCCTAGCTACGCCCTAGCAACCATTATCAAGCAGCCTAGCAACCGTTTACCAAGACCTATATCTCTGCATCAGAACATCATAGAGGCATGGGGGTTGGTTTATATCATTCATACAGACAAGCAGTATCATCATTGGATGCTGCCAAGCCCCTCCATAGCAACCAAACAGAGTACCCTAGCAACCGTTTACCAAGACCTATATATCTGCCTCAGAACATCATAGAGACATGGGGGTTGGGTCTTTTGGCTCATGCTAGCAAACTGGACTTTCAACATGCTACACATGCTAGCAGTGAATAGCTACATGCTAATAGTGATTAGCTAAGGATTAGAACATGCCAGCAACATGCTAATCATGTTAGCTTCATGCTAGCATCATGCTAATCATGTTAGCATCATGCTAACAACATGCTAATCATGTTAGCATTATGCTAACATCATGCTAATCATGTTAGCATCATGCTAACAACATGCTAATATGTTAGCATTGACATGCTAATCATGTTAACATCATGCTAACATCATGCTAATCATGTTAGCATCATGTTAGCATCATGCTAATCATGTTAGCATTATGCTAATCATGTTAGCATCATGCTAACAACATGCTAATCATGTTAGCATTGCCATGCTAATCATGTTAGCATCATGCTAACATCATGCTAATCATGTTAGCATTATGCTAACATCATGCTAATCATGTTAACATTATGCTAGCATCATGCTAATCATGTTAGCATTATGCTAACATCATGCTAATCATGTTAGCATCATGCTAACAACATGCTAATCATGTTAGCATTGACATGCTAATCATGTTAGCATAATGCTAACATCATGCTAATCATGTTAGCATCATGCTAACATCATGCTAATCATGTTAGCATCATGCTAACAACATGCTAATCATGTTAGCATTGTCATGCTAATCATGTTAGCATCATGCTAACATCATGCTAATCATGTTAGCATCATGCTAACATCATGCTAATCATGTTTTTGCAACATAAAGAAGTCATATCTCAGCCCCAGATCATCGTACAGTCATGAGGGTGGGCTCTTTTGACTCAGACTGGCCAATAGTCTTTCAATATCACCCCATTAACTGTATAGACACATCCTAGCAACCCTGTACAGTACCCTAGCAACAGTACAAACACATTAATAAGCCATATCTCAGCCTCAGAACATCCTACAGACATGTTGCTTGGCTTTTTTGCATTATCCGGGAGGATTTTTTTGCCACGGCAAGCACCACTCACATTTTCTTCAGGAAATGTACATTCTAGTTAGTGGGGCTTGCTTTAGCAAGGCACACTATTAGTATCTAGCTCCAGAACGGGTTTTAGTGATGCCTTGCGTAGCAAGGCATCACCATCACTCTCAAACATACATATTAGTGTGCCTTGGGAAGCAATGCATCAATATTGCTATTAAACATACTTAATATTATTATTGGTGCTTGCGTAAAATCAATTTAACGATCAATTTTTTTTTTTCACCCAGGATCGGTTTATTATTATTATTATTATTCCGGACAACATTTCGGCGCGCTACTCCTCCCACACCGTTTGTCACAGACCCACGAATGAGGTGTCAAAACGTGCGGCTTAATCGGGAATGGTGTGCTATATCTTTTCTAAGGGGTCGGGGGTAAGATGTTTGCCCCAGGGGCAAAAAAGTGCCGAAAAAAATCCCATAGACTTAACATTGGCAAAAATTTTAACGACTCATAACTCTGAGAGAGGATTTCGTAGAAACTCGTGTGTCACCACATTTGAAGAGGCTGATTGCCCATGTCAGATGACACATCACAATGGGGTATAAGTTGTACCCCTGGGGTATTAGAGCTGCCCAAATTTCCTAAATTTGCCCCATTGACTTACTATGGGGAGGGATCGCCCGTAAACTCATGCGTTTATCCTACTATGGTAACTTGCATAGGGATTTTGTATTGACCACAGCTCTGGCTCACAGTGTCTCAGAGACAAGGGGGTGGGCTCAATTTACTCAGACAACCAATCACTATCTCAGGATCACTCTGACTCTATCAAGCCACGCCCTAGCAACCATTTAGAGCTCCCTAGCAACTGATCCCATAGACTTCCATTGAAAGAGATCAAAGGGATATCTTTGGATAGAAGTGTCACAGATACACGAGGGTGGGTTTGTTTGACTCGGGGCATCAACAGCCAATCACAAATCACCGTCAACACTTCCTAGCCACGCCCTAGCAACCATTATCAAGCAGCCTAGCAACTCAAATTGCCCCATTGACTTATTATGGGGAGGGATGTCCCATAAACTCATGCGTTTATCCTACTATGGGAAATTGCATAGGGATTTTGTATTGACCACAGCTCTGGCTCACAGTGTCTCAGAGACAAGGGGGTGGGCTCAATTTACTCAGACAGCCAATCACTATCCCAGGATGATTGTCAACCTATGAAGCCACGCCCTAGCAACCATTTAGAGCTCCCTAGCAACTGATCCCATAGACTTCCATTGAAAGAGATGAAAGGGATATCTTTGGATAGAAGTGTCATAGAAACATGGGGGTGGGTTTGTTTGACTCGGGGCATCAACAGCCAATCACAAATCACCTTCAACACTTCCTAGCCACGCCCTAGCAACTATTATCAAGCAGCCTAGCAACCGTTTACCAAGACCTATATCTCTGCCTCAGAACATCCTAGAGACATGGGGGTTGGTTTATATCATTCATACAGACAAGCAGTATCATCATTGGATGCTGCCAAGCCACTCCATAGCAACCAAACAGAGTACCCTAGCAACCGTTTACCAAGACCTATATCTCTGCCTCAGAACATCATAGAGACATGGCGGTTGGGTCTATTGGCTCATGCTAGCAAACTGGACTTTCAACATGCTACACATGCTAGCAGTGAATAGCTACATGCTAATAGTGATTAGCTAAGGATTAGAAAATGCCAGCAACATGCTAATCATGTTAGCATCATGCTAACATCATGCTAATCATGTTAGCATCATGCTAGCATCATGCTAATCATGTTAGCATTATGCTAACATCATGCTAATCATGTTAGCATCATGCTAACAACATGCTAATCATGTTAGCATTGACATGCTAATCATGTTAGCATCATGCTAACATCATGCTAATCATGTTAGCATCATGCTAACATCATGCTAATCATGTTAGCATCATGCTAGCATCATGCTAATCATGTTAGCATTATGCTAACATCATGCTAATCATGTTAGCATCATGCTAACAACATGCTAATCATGTTAGCATTGACATGCTAATCATGTTAGCGGCATGCTAACATCATGCTAATCATGTTAGCATCATGCTAACATCATGCTAATCATGTTAGCATCATGCTAACATCATGCTAATCATGTTAGCATAATGCTAACATCATGCTAATCATGTTAGCATTGACATGCTAATCATGTTAGCATCATGCTAACATCATGCTAATCATGTTAGCATCATGCTAACATCATGCTAATCATGTTAGCATCATGCTAACAACATGCTAATCATGTTAGCATTGACATGCTAATCATGTTAGCATCATGCTAACATCATGTTAATCATGTTAGCATCATGTTAACATCATGCGCTAACAACATGCTAGCTAATTGTGTTAGCATGAGGTTTGTGTATTCATATCTCCGCATCAGAACATCACAGAGACTTGGGGCTGGTCTCATTTGAATCAGCCTATCAAGCAGCTAATAAATAGTGACATTCAAACTTCATGGCCACACCCTAGCAACCAGTTACAGCACCCTAACAACCATAAAACACATGAATAAGCCATATCTCAGCCCCAGATCATGCTAACATCATGCTAATCATGTTAGCATCATGCTAACATCATGCTAATCATGTTAGCATCATGCTAATCATGTTAGCATCATGCTAATCATGTTAGCATTATGTTAACATCATGCTAATCATGTTAGCATCATGCTAACAACATGCTAATCATGTTAGCATTGACATGCTAATCATGTTAGCATCATGCTAACATCATGCTAATCATGTTAGCTTCATGCTAACATCATGTTAATCATGTTTTTGCAACATAAAGAAGCCATATCTCAGCCCCAGAACATCCTACAGTCATGAGGGTGGGCTCTTTTGACTCAGACTGGCCAATAGTCTTTCAATATCACCCCATTAACTGTATAGACACATCCTAGCAACCATGTACAGTACCCTAGCAACAGTACAAACACATTAATAAGCCATATCTCAGCCCCAGAACATCCTACAGACATGTTGCTTGGCTTTTTTGCATTATCCGGGAGGATTTTTTTGCCACGGCAAGCACCACTCACATTTTCTTCAGGAAATGTACATTCTAGTGTTGTGATTACTATTCACTTTTTCGAAACTTCGGCACGCTACTCCTCCGGCACCGTTTGTCGCAGACCCATGAATGAGGCGTCAAATCATGCGGCTTATTGAGGAGAGGTGTGCTATATCTTTTCTAAGCGATCGGGTGTACGATGTTTGTTTTTGGCGGGAAAAAATCGTTTCAATTGAGTCCCCATAGACTTAACATGGAGAAGGACTTTGAGTGATCATATCTCCGCATCAGAACATCACAGAGACTTGGGGCTGGTCTCATTTGAATCGGCCTATCAAGCAGCTAATAACTAGTGACATTCACACTTCATGGCCACGCCCTGGCAACCAGTTACAGCACCCTAGCAACCATATATCAACATTAATGAGCAATATCTCAGTACCAGAGCATTGTAGGAATACAGAGTTGGGCTCTTTTGACTCAGACTGGCCAATAGTCTTTGAATATCACCCCATACACTTTATTGCCACACCCTAGTAACCATTTAGAGCACCCTAGCAACCGTATTGCAACATAAAGAAGCCATATCTCAGTACCAGAACATTGTACAGTCATGAGGGTGGGCTCTTTTGACTCAGACTGGCCAATAGTCTTTCAATATCAACCCATAAACTGTATAGACACATCCTAGCAACCATGTACAGTACCCTAGCAACAGTACAAACACATTAATGACCCATATCTCAGCCCCAGAACATCGTACAGACATGTTGTTTGGCTTTTTTGCATCACAGTAGCATCCGAGAGGATTTTTTTGCCACGGCAAGCACCACTCACATTTTCTTCAGGAAATGTACATTCTAGTTAGTGGGGCTTGCTTTAGCAAGGCACACTATTACTATCTAGCTCGAGAACGGGTTTTAGTGATGCCTTGCGTAGCAAGGCATCACCATCACTCTCAAACATACATATTAGTGTGCCTTGGGAAGCAATGCATCAATATTGCTATTCTCCATACTTATAATTATTATGGTGCTTGCGTAGCATCAATTTTAACGAAGAAAACCAGGAATGGTTTATTATTATTATTCTTATATTTATTATTCTTCCGGACGCTTTTTCGGCGCGCTTCTCCTCCCACATTTTTTGTCACAGACCCACGAATGAGGCGTCAAATCGACCGGCTTATTCGGGAATGGTGTGCTATATCTTTTCTAAGGGGTCGGGGTAACGATATTTGCCCCAGGGGCAAAAAACGACCCGAAAAGTCAATGGGATTTAACATTGCGGAAACTTTGACCCCTCGTAGCTCCGAGTGAGGATTTCGGAGAAACTCGTGTGTCACCACATTTGAAGAGGCTAATAGGCCCTGTGAGATGACACATCACAATGGGGTATAAGTTTTACCCCTGGGGTATTAGAGCTGCCCAAATTTGCCCCATTGACTTACTATGGGGAGGGATCGCCCGTAAACTCATGCGTTTATCCTACTATGGGAACTTGCATAGGGATTTTGTATTGACCACAGCTCTGGCTCACAGTGTCTCAGAGACAAGGGGGTGGGCTCAATTTACTCAGACAGCCAATCACTATCTCAGGATGATTGTCAACCTATGAAGCCACGCCCTAGCAACCATTTAGAGCTCCCTAGCAACTGATCCCATAGACTTCCATTGAAAGAGATCAAAGGGATATATTTGCATAGAAGTGTCATAGAAACATGGGGGTGGGTTTGTTTGACTCGGGGCATCAACAGCCAATCACAAATCACCATCAACACTTACTAGCCACGCCCTAGCAACTATTATCAAGCAGCCTAGCAACCGTTTACCAAGACCTATATCTCTGCCTCAGAACATCCTAGAGACATGGGGGTTGGTTTATATCATTCATACAGACAAGCACTATCATCATTGGATGCTGCCAAGCCACTCCATAGCAACCAAACAGAGTACCCTAGCAACCGTTTACCAAGACCTATATCTCAGCCCCAGAACATCATAGACGCATGGCGGTTGGGTATTTTTGGCTCATGCTAGCAAACTGGACTTTCAACATGCTACACATGCTAGCAGTGAATAGCTACATGCTAATAGTGATTAGCTAAGGATTAGAACATGCCAGCAACATGCTAATCATGCTAGCATTATGCTAACAACATGCTAATCATGTTAGCATTGTCATGCTAATCATGTTAGCATCATGCTAACATCATGCTAATCATGTTAGCATCATGCTAACATCATGCTAATCATGTTAGCATCATGCTAACATCATGCTAATCATGTTAGCATCATGCTAGCATCATGCTAATCATGTTAGCATTATGCTAACATCATGCTAATCATGTTAGCATCATGCTAACATCATGCTTATCATGTTAGCATCATGCTAGCATCATGCTAATCATGTTAGCATTATGCTAACATCATGTTAATCATGTTAGCATTGACATGCTAATCATGTTAGCATCATGCTAACATCATGCTAATCATGTTAGCATCATGCTAACATCATGCTAATCATGTTAGCATCATGCTAACATCATGCTAATCATGTTAGCATCATGCTAGCATCATGCTAATCATGTTAGCATTATGCTAACATCATGCTAATCATGTTAGCATTGACATGCTAATCATGTTAGCATCATGCTAACATCATGCTAATCATGTTAGCATCATGCTAACATCATGCTAATCATGTTAGCATCATGCTAATCATGTTAGCATTATGCTAACATCATGCTAATCATGTTAGCATCATGCTAACAACATGCTAATCATGTTAGCATTGACATGCTAATCATGTTAGCATCATGCTAACATCATGCTAATCATGTTAGCATCATGCTAGCATCATGCTAATCATGTTAGCATTATGCTAACAACATGCTAATCATGTTAGCATTGACATGCTAATCATGTTAGCATTATGCTAACATCATGCTAATCATGTTAGCATAATGCTAACATCATGCTAATCATGTTTTTGCAACATAAAGAAGTCATATCTCAGCCCCAGAACATAGTACAGTTATGAGGGTGGGCTCTTTTGACTCAGACTGGCCAATAGTCTTTCAATATCACCCCATAAACTGTAGAGACACATCCTAGCAACCATGTACAGTACCCTAGCAACCATAAAACACATTAATAAGCCATATCTCAGCCTCAGAACATCCTACAGACATGTTGCTTGGCTTTTTTGCATTATCCGGGAGGATTTTTTTGCCACGGCAAGCACCACTCACATTTTCTTCAGGAAATGTACATTCTAGTGTTGTGATTACTATTCACTTTTTTGAAACTTTGGCGCGCTACTCCTCCGGCACCGTTTGTGGCAGACCCATGAATGAGGTGTCAAATCATGCGGCTTATTGAGGAGAGGTGTGCTATATCTTTTCTAAGCGATCGGGTGTACGATGTTTGTTTTTGGCGGGAAAAAAATCGTCCCAATCAAGTCCCCATTGACTTAACATTGAGAAGAGGTTTGAGTGATTATATCTCCGCCTCAGAACATCACAGAGACTTGGGGCTGGTCTCATTTGAATCGGCCTATCAAGCAGCTAATAACTAGTGACATTTCAATTTCATTGCCACGCCCTAGCAACCAGTTACAGCACCCTAGCAACCATATTTCAACATTAACCAGCCATATCTCAGTACCAGAGCATTGTAGGAATACAGAGTTGGGCTCTTTTGACTCAGACTGGCCAATAGTCTTTGAATATCACCCCATACACTCTATAGCCACACCCTAGCAACCTGTTACAGCACCCTAGCAACCATAAAACACATGAATAAGCCATATCTCAGCCCCAGAACATCGTACAGTCATGAGGGTGGGCTCTTTTGACTCAGACTGGCCAATAGTCTTTCAATATCACCCCATTAACTGTATAGACACATCCTAGCAACCATGTACAGTACCCTAGCAACAGTACAAACACATTAATAAGCCATATCTCAGCCCCAGAACATCCTACAGACATGTTTCTTGGCTTTTTTGCATCCCAGTAGCATCCGGGAGGATTTTTTTGCCACGGCAAGCACCACTCACATTTTCTTCAGGAAATGTACATTCTAGTGTTGTGATTACTATTCACTTTTTCAAAACTTCGGCGCGCTACTCCTCCGGCACCGTTTGTCGCAGACCCATGAATGAGGTGTCAAATCATGCGGCTTATTGAGGAGAGGTGTGCTATATCTTTTCTAAGCGATCGGGTGTACGATGTTTGTTTTTGGCGGGAAAAAAATCATCCCAATTGAGTCTCCATAGACTTAACATGGAGAACAACTTTGAGTGACCATATCTCCGCATCAGAACATCACAGAGACTTGGGGCTGGTCTCATTTGAATCGGCCTATCAAGCAGCTAATAACTAGTGACATTCAAACTTCATAGCCACACCCTAGCAACCAGTTACAGCACCCTAGCAACCATAAAACTCATGAATAAGCCATATCTCAACCCCAGAACATCGTACAGTCATGAGGGTGGGCTCTTTTGACTCAGACTGGCCAATAGTCTTTCAATATCACCCCATAAACTGTAGAGACACATCCTAGCAACCATGTACAGTACCCTAGCAACAGTACAAACACATTAATAAGCCATATCTCAGCCCCAGAACATCCTACAGACATGTTGCTTGGCTTTTTTTGCATCCCAGTAGCATCCGGGTGGCGAGTTTTGCCACGGCAAGCACCACTCACATTTTCTTCAGGAAATGTACATTCTAGTGTTGTGATTACTATTCACTTTTTCAAAACTTCGGCACGCTACTCCTCCGGCACCGTTTGTCGCAGACCCATGAGTGAGGTGTCAAATCATGCGGCTTATTGAGGAGAGGTGTGCTATATCTTTTCTAAGCGATCGGGTGTACGATGTTTGTTTTTGGCGGGAAAAAAATCGTCCCAATCAAGTCCCCATTGACTTAACATTGAGAAGAGGTTTGTGTGATCATATCTCTGCATCAGAACATCACAGAGACTTGAGGCTGGTCTCATTTGAATCAGCCTATCAAGCAGCTAATAACTAGTGACATTCAAACTTCATAGCCACGCCCTAGCAACCTGTTACAGCACCCTAGCAACCATATATCAACATTAATGAGCCATATCTCAGTACCAGAGCATTGTAGAAAAACAGAGTTGGGCTCTTTTGACTCAGACTGGCCAATAGTCTTTAAATATCACCCCATTAACTGTATAGCCACACCCTAGCAACCAATTAGAGCACCCTAGCAACCGTATTGCAACATAAAGAAGCTGTATCTCAGCCCCAGAACATCCTACAGACATGAGGGTGGGCTCTTTTGACTCAGACTGGCCAATAGTCTTTCAGTATCACCCCATTAACTGTATAGACACATCCTAGCAACCATGTACAGTACCCTAGCAACAGTACAAACACATGAATAAGCCATATCTCAGCCCCAGAACATCCTACAGACATGTTGCTAGGCTTTTTTGCATTATCCGGGTGGCGAGTTTTGCCACGGCAAGCACCACTCACATTTTCTTCAGGAAATGTACATTCTAGTGTTGTGATTACTATTCACTTTTACGAAACTTCGGCACGCTACTCCTCCGGCACCGTTTGTCGCAGACCCATGAATGAGGTGTCAAATCAAGCGGCATATTGAGGAGAGGTGTGCTATATCTTTTCTAAGCGATCGGGTGTACGATGTTTGTTTTTGGCGGGAAAAAAATTGTCCCAATCAAGTCCCCATTGACTTAACATGGAGAAGAACTTTGAGTGATCATATCTCCGCATCAGAACATTACAGAGACTTGGGGCTGGTCTCATTTGAATCGGCCTATCAAGCAGCTAATAAGTAGTGACATTCAAACTTCATAGCCCCGCCCTAGCAACCAGTTACAGCACCCTAGCAACCATATATCAACATTAATGAGCCATATCTCAGTACCAGAGCATTGTAGGAATACAGAGTTGGGCTCTTTTGACTCAGACTGGCCAATAGTCTTTCAATATCACCCCATAAACTGTATAGACACATCCTAGCAACCATGTACAGTACCCTAGCAACAGTACAAACACATTAAATAAGCCATATCTCAGCCCCAGAACATCCTACAGACATGTTGCTTGGCTTTTTTGCATCCCAGTAGCATCCGGGTGGCGAGTTTTGCCACTGCAAGCACCACTCACATTTTCTTCAGGAAATGTACATTCTAGTTAGTGGGGCTTGCTTTAGCAAGGCACACTATTACTATCTAGCCCGAGAACGCTTTTTAGTGATGCCTTGCGTAGCAAGGCATCACCATCACTCTCAAACATACATATTAGTGTGCCTTGGGAAGCAATGCATCAATATTGCTATTCTCCATACTTATTATTATTATGGTGCTTGCGTAGCATCAATTTTACGATCAATTATTTGTTCACCCAGGAATCGGTTTATTATTCTTATTATTATTATTATTCCGGACAACATTTCGGCGCGCTACTCCTCCCACACCGTTTGTCACAGACCCACGAATGAGGTGTCAAAACGTGCGGCTTAATCGGGAATGGTGTGCTATATCTTTTCTAAGGGGTCGGGGGTAAGATGTTTGCCCCAGGGGCAAAAAAGTAGCAAAAAAAATCCCATAGACTTACTATGGGGAGGGATCTAAAACTCATGCGTTTATCCTACTATGGGAAATTGCATAGGGATTTTGTATTGACCACAGCTCTGGCTCACAGTGTCTCAGAGACAAGGGGGTGGGCTCAATTTACTCAGACAACCAATCACTATCTCAGGATCACTCTGACTCTATCAAGCCACGCCCTAGCAACCATTTAGAGCTCCCTAGCAACTGATCCCATAGACTTCCATTGAAAGAGATCAAAGGGATATCTTTGGATAGAAGTGTCACAGATACACGAGGGTGGGTTTGTTTGACTCGGGGCATCAACAGCCAATCACAAATCACCGTCAACACTTCTTAGCCACGCCCTAGCAACCATTATCAAGCAGCCTAGCAACTCAAATTGCCCCATTGACTTATTATGGGGAGGGATGTCCCATAAACTCATGCGTTTATCCTACTATGGGAAATTGCATAGGGATTTTGTATTGACCACAGCTCTGGCTCACAGTGTCTCAGAGACAAGGGGGTGGGCTCAATTTACTCAGACAGCCAATCACTATCCCAGGATGATTGTCAACCTATGAAGCCACGCCCTAGCAACCATTTAGAGCTCCCTAGCAACTGATCCCATAGACTTCCATTGAAAGAGATGAAAGGGATATCTTTGGATAGAAGTGTCATAGAAACACGAGGGTGGGTTTGTTTGACTCGGGGCATCAACAGCCAATCAAAAATCACCTTCAACACTTCCTAGCCACGCCCTAGCAACTATTATCAAGCAGCCTAGCAACCGTTTACCAAGACCTATATCTCTGCCTCAGAACATCCTAGAGACATGGGGGTTGGTTTATATCATTCATACAGACAAGCACTATCATCATTGGATGCTGCCAAGCCACTCCATAGCAACCAAACAGAGTACCCTAGCAACCGTTTACCAAGACCTATATCTCTGCCTCAGAACATCATAGAGACATGGCGGTTGGGTCTTTTGGCTCATGCTAGCAAACTGGACTTTCAACATGCTACACATGCTAGCAGTGAATAGCTACATGCTAATAGTGTTTAGCTAAGGATTAGAACATGCCAGCAACATGCTAATCATGTTAGCATCATGCTAACATCATGCTAATCATGTTAGCATTGTCATGCTAATCATGTTAGCATCATGCTAACATCATGCTAATCATGTTAGCTTCATGCTAACATCATGCTAATCATGTTAGCATCATGCTAACATCATGCTAATCATGTTAGCATCATGCTAACATCATGCTAATCATGTTAGCATTATGCTAACAACATGCTAATCATGTTAGCATTGTCATGCTAATCATGTTAGCATCATGCTAACATCATGCTAATCATGTTAGCATCATGCTAACATCATGCTAATCATGTTAGCATCATGCTAACATCATGCTAATCATGTTAGCATCATGCTAACATCATGTTAATCATGTTAGCATCATGCTAACATCATGCTAATCATGTTAGCATTATGCTAACAACATGCTAATCATGTTAGCATTGTCATGCTAATCATGTTAGCATCATGCTAACATCATGCTAATCATGTTAGCATCATGCTAATATCATGCTAATCATGTTAGCATCATGCTAACATCATGCTAATCATGTTAGCATGATGCTAACATCATGCTAATCATGTTAGCATTATGCTAACAACATGCTAATCGTGTTAGCATTGTCATGCTAATCATGTTAGCATCATGCTAACATCATGCTAATCATGTTAGCATCATGCTAACATCATGCTAATCATGTTTTTGCAACATAAAGAAGGCATATCTCAGCCCCAGAACATCGTACAGTCATGAGGGTGGGCTCTTTTGACTCAGACTGGCCAATAGTCTTTCAATATCACCCCATAAACTGTATAGACACATCCTAGCAACCATGTACAGTACCCTAGCAACAGTACAAACACATGAATAAGCCATATCTCAGCCCCAGAACATCGTACAGACATGTTGCTTGGCTTTTTTGCATTATCCGGGAGGATTTTTTTGCCACGGCAAGCACCACTCACATTTTCTTCAGGAAATGTACATTCTAGTGTTGTGATTACTATTCACTTTTTCAAAACTTTGGCGCGCTACTCCTCCGGCACCGTTTGTCGCAGACCCATGAGTGAGGTGTCAAATCATGCGGCTTATTGAGGAGAGGTGTGCTATATCTTTTCTAAGCGATCGGGTGTACGATGTTTGTTTTTGGCGGGAAAAAAATCGTCCCAATTGAGTCCTCATTGACTTAACATGGAGAAGAACTTTGAGTGATCATATCTCCGCATCAGAACATCACAGAGACTTGGGGCTGGTCTCATTTGAATCGGCCTATCAAGCAGCTAATAACTAGTGACATTCAATCTTCATAGCCACGCCCTAGCAACCAGTTACACTACCCTAGCAACCATAAATCAACATTAATGAGCCATATCTCAGTACCAGAGCATTGTAGGAATACAGAGTTGGGCTCTTTTCACTCAGACTGGCCAATAGTCTTTTAATATTACCTCATAAACTGTATAGACACACCATAGCAACCATTTAGAGCACCCTAGCAACCGTATTGCAACATAAAGAAGCCATATCTCAGCCCCAGAACATCCTACAGTCATGAGGGTGGGCTCTTTTGACTCAGACTGGCCAATAGTCTTTCAATATCACCCCATTAACTGTATAGACACATCCTAGCAACCATGTACAGTACCCTAGCAACCATAAAACACATTAATAAGCCATATCTCAGCCTCAGAACATCCTACAGACATGTTGCTTGGCTTTTTTGCATTATCCGGGAGGATTTTTTTGCCACGGCAAGCACCACTCACATTTTCTTCAGGAAATGTACATTCTAGTGTTGTGATTACTATTCACTTTTTCAAAACTTCGGCACGCTACTCCTCCGGCACCGTTTGTCGCAGACCCATCAATGAGGTGTCAAATCATGCGGCTTATTGAGGAGAGGTGTGCTATATCTTTTCTAAGCGATCGGGTGTACGATGTTTGTTTTTGGCGGGAAAAAAATCGTCCCAATCAAGTCCCCATTGACTTAACATTGAGAAGAGGTTTGTGTGATCATATCTCCGCCTCAGAACTTCACAGAGACTTGGGGCTGGTCTCATTTGAATCGGCCTATCAAGCAGCTAATAACTAATGACATTCAAACTTCATAGCCCCGCCCTAGCAACCAGTTACAGCACCCTAGCAACCATATATCAACATTAATGAGCCATATCTCAGCCCCAGAACATCGTACAGTCATGAGGGTGGGCTCTTTTGACTCAGACTGGCCAATAGTCTTTCAATATCACCCCATAAACTGTATAGACACATCCTAGTAACCATGTACAGTACCCTAGCAACAGTACAAACACATTAATAAGCCATATCTCAGCCCCAGAACATCCTACAGACATGTTGCTTGGCTTTTTTGCATCCCAGTAGCATCCGGGTGGCGAGTTTTGCCACGGCAAGCACCACTCACATTTTCTTCAGGAAATGTACATTCTAGTTAGTGGGGCTTGCTTTAGCAAGGCACACTATTACTATCTAGCTCGAGAACGGGTTTTAGTGATGCCTTGCGTAGCAAGGCATCACCATCACTCTCAAACATACATATTAGTGTGCCTTGGGAAGCAATGCATCAATATTGCTATTCTCCATACTTATAATTATTATGGTGCTTGCGTAGCATCAATTTTAACGAAAGAAAACGAGGAACGGTTTATTAGTGGTGCTTGCGTAGCAAGGCATCACTATTGTTATCCACCATACTTATTATTATTCTTATTCCACACAACATTTTGACGCGCTACTCCTCCCACAGTTTTTGTCACACACCCACGAATGAGGCGTCAAAACGTGCGGCTTAATCGGGAATGGTGTGCTATATCTTTTCTAAGGGGTCGGGGGTGCGGTATTTGCCCCAGGGGCAAAAAAGTGCCGAAAAAAATCCCATAGACTTAACATTGCCACAAATTTTAACGATTCATAATTCTGAGAGAGGATTTCGTAGAAACTCGTGTCTCACCACATCTGAAGAGGCTGATTGGCCCTGTCAGATGACACATCGCAATGGGGTATAAGTTGTACCCCTGGGGTATTAGAGCTGCCCAAACTTGCCCCATTGACTTACTATGGGGAAGATAAAAAAAAAAATCCCCGTAAACTCATGCGTTTATCCTACTATGGGAACTTGCATAGGGATTTTGTATTGACCACAGCTCTGGCTCACAGTGTCTCAGAGACAAGGGGGTGGGCTCAATTTACTCAGACAACCAATCACTATCTCAGGATCACTGTGACTCTATCAAGCCACGCCCTAGCAACCATTTAGAGCTCCCTAGCAACTGATCCCATAGACTTCCATTGAAAGAGATCAAAGGGATATCTTTGGATAGAAGTGTCATAGAAACACGAGGGTGGGTTTGTTTGACTCGGGGCATCAACAGCCAATCACAAATCACCGTCAACACTTCCTAGCCACGCCCTAGCAACCATTATCAAGCAGCCTAGCAACTCAAATTGCCCCATTGACTTATTATGGGGAGGGATCGCCCGTAAACTCATGCGTTTCTCCTACTATGGGAAATTGCATAGGGATTTTGTATTGACCACAGCTCTGGCTCACAGTGTCTCAGAGACAAGGGGGTGGGCTCAATTTACTCAGACAGCCAATCACTATCTCAGAATGATTGTCAACCTATGAAGCCACGCCCTAGCAACCATTTAGAGCTCCCTAGCAACTGATCCCATAGACGTCCATTGAAAGAGATCAAAGGGATATCTTTGGATAGAAGTGTCATAGAAACACGAGGGTGGGTTTGTTTGACTCGGGGCATCAACAGCCAATCACAAATCACCGTCAACACTTCCTAGCCACGCCCTAGCAACCATTATCAAGCAGCCTAGCAACCGTTTACCAAGACCTATATCTCTGCCTCAGAACATCATAGAGACATGGGGGTTGGTTTATATCATTCATACAGACAAGCAGTATCATCATTGGATGCTGCCAAGCCCCTCCATAGCAACCAAACAGAGTACCCTAGCAACCGTTTACCAAGACCTATATCTCTGCATCAGAACATCCTAGAGACATGGGGGTTGGGTCTTTTGGCTCATGCTAGCAAACTGGACTTTCAACATGCTACACATGCTAGCAGTGAATAGCTACATGCTAATAGTGATTAGCTAAGGATTAGAACAGACAGCAACATGCTAATCATGTTAGCATCATGCTAACATCATGCTAATCATGTTAGCATAATGCAAACAACATGCTAATCATGTTAGCATCATGCTAACAACATGCTAATCATGTTAGCATTGTCATGCTAATCATGTTAGCATCATGCTAACATCATGCTAATCATGTTAGCATCATGCTAACATCATGCTAATCATGTTAGCATCATGCTAGCATCATGCTAATCATGTTAGCATTATGCTAACATCATGCTAATCATGTTAGCATCATGCTAACAACATGCTAATCATGTTAGCATTGACATGCTAATCATGTTAGCATCATGCTAACATCATGCTAATCATGTTAGCATTATGCTAACATCATGCTAATCATGTTAGCATCATGCTAGCATCATGCTAATCATGTTAGCATTATGCTAACATCATGCTAATCATGTTAGCATCATGCTAACAACATGCTAATCATGTTAGCATTGACATGCTAATCATGTTAACATAATGCTAACATCATGCTAATCATGTTAGCATCATGCTAACATCATGCTAATCATGTTAGCATCATGATAACATCATGCTAATCATGTTAGCATCAATGCTAACATCATGCTAATCATGTTAGCATTGACATGCTAATCATGTTAGCATCATGCTAACATCATGCTAATCATGTTAGCATCATGCTAACATCATGCTAATCATGTTAGCATCATGCTAACAACATGCTAATCATGTTAGCATTGTCATGCTAATCATGTTAGCATCATGCTAACATCATGCTAATCATGTTAGCATCATGCTAACATCATGCTAATCATGTTTTTGCAACATAAAGAAGTCATATCTCAGCCCCAGATCATCGTACAGTCATGAGGGTGGGCTCTTTTGACTCAGACTGGCCAATAGTCTTTCAATATCACCCCATAAACTGTATAGACACATCCTAGCAACCATGTACAGTACCCTAGCAACAGTACAAACACATTAATAAGCCATATCTCAGCCCCAGAACATCGTACAGACATGTTGCTTGGCTTTTTTGGCATCCCAGTAGCATCCGGGAGGATTTTTTTGCCACGGCAAGCACCACTCACATTTTCTTCAGGAAATGTACATTCTAGTTATTATTATTATTATTCTTATATTTATTATTCTTCCGGACGCTTTTTCGGCGCGCTTCTCCTCCCACACCGTTTGTCACAGACCCACGAATGAGGTGTCAAAACGTGCGGCTTAATCGGGAATGGTGTGCTATATCTTTTCTAAGGGGTCGGGGGTAAGATGTTTGCCCCAGGGGCAAAAAAGTGCCGAAAAAAATCCCATAGACTTAACATTGCCAAAAATTTTAACGACTCATAACTCTGAGCGAGGATTTCGTAAAAACTTGTGTGTCACCACATTTGAAGAGGCTGATTGCCCATGTCAGATGACACATCACAATGGGGTATAAGTTGTACCCCTGGGGTATTAGAGCTGCCCAAATTTCCTAAATTTGCCCCATTGACTTACTATGGGGAGGGATCGCCCGTAAACTCATGCGTTTATCCTACTATGGGAAATTGCATAGGGATTTTGTATTGACCACAGCTCTGGCTCACAGTGTCTCAGAGACAAGGGGGTGGGCTCAATTTACTCAGACAACCAATCACTATCGCAGGATCACTGTGACTCTTTCAAGCCACGCCCTAGCAACCATTTAGAGCTCCCTAGCAACTGATCCCATAGACTTCCATTGAAAGAGATCAAAGGGATATCTTTGGATAGAAGTGTCACAGATACACGAGGGTGGGTTTGTTTGACTCGGGGCATCAACAGCCAATCACAAATCACCGTCAACACTTCCTAGCCACGCCCTAGCAACCATTATCAAGCAGCCTAGCAACTCAAATTGCCCCATTGACTTATTATGGGGAGGGATGTCCCATAAACTCATGCGTTTATCCTACTATGGGAACTTGCATAGGGATTTTGTATTGACCACAGCTCTGGCTCACAGTGTCTCAGAGACAAGGGGGTGGGCTCAATTTACTCAGACAGCCAATCACTATCTCAGGTTGATTGTCAACCTATGAAGCCACGCCCTAGCAACCATTTAGAGCTCCCTAGCAACTGAACCCATAGACTTCCATTGAAAGAGATCAAAGGGATATCTTTGGATAGAAGTGTCATAGAAACATGGGGGTGGGTTTGTTTGACTCGGGACATCAACAGCCAATCACAAATCACCGTCAACACTTCCTAGCCACGCCCTAGCAACCAATATCAAGCAGCCTAGCAACCGTTTAGCAAGACCTATATCTCTGCATCAGAACATCATAGAGACATGGGGGTTGGTTTATATCATTCATACAGACAAGCACTATCATCATTGGATGCTGCCAAGCCACTCCATAGCAACCAAACAGAGTACCCTAGCAACCGTTTACCAAGACCTATATCTCTGCATCAGAACATCATAGAGGCATGGGGGTTGGGTCTTTTGGCTCATGCTAGCAAACTGGACTTTCAACATGCTACACATGCTAGCAGTGAATAGCTACATGCTAATAGTGATTAGCTAAGGATTAGAAAATGCCAGCAACATGCTAATCATGTTAGCATCATGCTAACATCATGCTAATCATGTTAGCATCATGCTAACAACATGCTAATCATGTTAGCATTGTCATGCTAATCATGTTAGCATCATGCTAACATCATGCTAATCATGTTAGCATCATGCTAACATCATGCTAATCATGTTAGCATCATGATAGCATCATGCTAATCATGTTAGCATTATGCTAACATCATGCTAATCATGTTAGCATCATGCTAACAACATGCTAATCATGTTAGCATCATGCTAACAACATGCTAATCATGTTAGCATTGTCATGCTAATCATGTTAGCATCATGCTAACATCATGCTAACATCATGCTAATCATGTTAGCATCATGCTAACATCATGCTAATCATGTTAGCATCATGCTAACATCATGCTAATCATGTTAGCATCATGCTAACATCATGCTAATCATGTTAGCATCATGCTAACATCATGTTAATCATGTTAGCATCATGCTAACATCATGCTAATCATGTTAGCATCATGCTAACAACATGCTAATCATGTTAGCATTGTCATGCTAATCATGTTAGCATCATGTTAACATCATGCTAATCATGTTTTTGCAACATAAAGAAGCCATATCTCAGTACCAGAGCATCGTACAGTCATGAGGGTGGGCTCTTTTGACTCAGACTGGCCAATAGTCTTTCAATATCACCCCATAAACTGTATAGACACATCCTAGCAACCATGTACAGTACCCTAGCAACAGTACAAACACATTAATAAGCCCCAGAACATCCTACAGACATGTTGCTTGGCTTTTTTGCATTATCCGGGAGGATTTTTTTGCCACGGCAAGCACCACTCACATTTTCTTCAGGAAATGTACATTCTAGTTAGTGGTGCTTGCGTAGCAAGGCATCACTATTGTTATCCACCATACTTATTATTATTCTTATTATTCCACACACTTTTTCGGCGCGCTACTCCTCCCACACCGTTTGTCACAGACCCACGAATGAGGCGTCAAAACGTGCGGCTTAATCGGGAATGGTGTGCTATATCTTTTCTAAGGGGTCGGGGGTAAGATATTTGCCCCAGGGGCAAAAAAGTGCCGAAAAAAATCCCATAGACTTAACATTGAAAAAATTTTTAACGAGTCATAACTCTGAGAGAGGATTTCGTAGAAACTCGTGTCTCACCACATTTGAAGAGGCTAATAGGCCCTGTCAGATGACACATCGCAATGGGGTATAAGTTTTACCCCTGGGGTATTAGAGCTGCCCAAATTTGCCCCATTGACTTACTATGGGGAAGATAAAAAAAATCATGCGTTTATCCTACTATGGGAACTTGCATAGGGATTTTGTATTGACCACAGCTCTGGCTCACAGTGTCTCAGAGACAAGGGGGTGGGCTCAATTTACTCAGACAACCAATCACTATCTCAGGATCACTGTGACTCTATGAAGCCACGCCCTAGCAACCATTTAGAGCTCCCTAGCAACTGATCCCATAGACTTCCATTGAAAGAGATCAAAGGGATATCTTTGGATAGAAGTGTCATAGAAACACGAGGGTGGGTTTGTTTGACTCGGGGCATCAACAGCCAATCACAAATCACCGTCAACACTTCCTAGCCACGCCCTAGCAACCATTATCAAGCAGCCTAGCAACTCAAATTGCCCCATTGACTTATTATGGGGAGGGATGTCCCATAAACTCATGTGTTTCTCCTACTATGGGAAATTGCATAGGGATTTTGTATTGACCACAGCTCTGGCTCACAGTGTCTCAGAGACAAGGGGGTGGGCTCAATTTACTCAGACAACCAATCACTATCTCAGGATCACTGTGACTCTATCAAGCCACGCCCTAGCAACCATTTAGAGCTCCCTAGCAACTGATCCCATAGACTTCCATTGAAAGAGATCAAAGGGATATCTTTGGATAGAAGTGTCATAGAAACACGAGGGTGGGTTTGTTTGACTCGGGGCATCAACAGCCAATCACAAATCACCGTCAACACTTCCTAGCCACGCCCTAGCAACCATTATCAAGCAGCCTAGCAACCGTTTAGCAAGATCTATATCTCTGCCTCAGAACATCCTAGAGACATGGGGGTTGGTTTATATCATTCATACAGACAAGCAGTATCATCATTGGATGCTGCCAAGCCACTCCATAGCAACCAAACAGAGTACCCTAGCAACCGTTTACCAAGACCTATATCTCTGCCTCAGAACATCATAGACGCATGGCGGTTGGGTCTTTTGGCTCATGCTAGCAAACTGGACTTTCAACATGCTACACATGCTAGCAGTGAATAGCTACAAGCTAATAGTGATTAGCTAAGGATTAGAACATGCCAGCAACATGCTAATCATGTTAGCATCATGCTAAACACATTCTAATCATGTTAGCATAATGCAAACAACATGCTAATCATGTTAGCATCATGCTAACAACATGCTAATCATGTTAGCATTGTCATGCTAATCATGTTAGCATCATGCTAACATCATGCTAATCATGTTAGCATCATGCTAACATCATGCTAATCATGTTAGCATTATGCTAACATCATGCTAATCATGTTAGCATCATGCTAACAACATGCTAATCATGTTAGCATTGACATGCTAATCATGTTAGCATCATGCTAACATCATGCTAATCATGTTAGCATTATGCTAACATCATGCTAAACATGTTAGCATCATGCTAGCATCATGCTAATCGTGTTAGCATTATGCTAACATCATGCTAATCATGTTAGCATCATGCTAACAACATGCTAATCATGTTAGCATTGACATGCTAATCATGTTAGCATCATGCTAGCATCATGCTAATCATGTTAGCATTATGCTAACATCATGCTAATCATGTTAGCATTGACATGCTAATCATGTTAGCATAATGCTAACATCATGCTAATCATGTTAGCATTGACATGCTAATCATGTTAGCATCATGCTAACATCATGCTAATCATGTTAGCATTGACATGCTAATCATGTTAGCATCATGCTAACATCATGCTAATCATGTTAGCATCATGCTAACATCATGCTAATCATGTTAGCATCATGCTAACATCATGCTAATCATGTTAGCATCATGCTAACAACATGCTAATCATGTTAGCATTGACATGCTAATCATGTTAGCATCATGCTAACATCATGCTAATCATGTTAGCTTCATGCTAACATCATGTAAATCATGTTTTTGCAACATAAAGAAGCCATATCTCAGCCCCAGAACATCGTACAGTCATGAGGGTGGGCTCTTTTGACTCAGACTGGCCAATAGTCTTTCAATATCACCCCATAAACTGTATAGACACATCCTAGCAACCATGTACAGTACCCTAGCAACAGTACAAACACATTAATAAGCCATATCTCAACCCCAGAGCATCCTACAGACATGTTGCTTGGCTTTTTTGCATTATCCGGGTGGCGAGTTTTGCCACGGCAAGCACCACTCACATTTTCTTCAGGAAATGTACATTCTAGTTCTTATTATTATTATTCCGGACAACATTTCGGCGCGCTACTCCTCCCACACCGTTTGTCACAGACCCACGAATGAGGTGTCAAAACGTGCGGCTTAATCGGGAATGGTGTGCTATATCTTTTCTAAGGGGTCGGGGGTAAGATGTTTGCCCCAGGGGCAAAAAAGTGCCGAAAAAAATCCCATAGACTTACTATGGGGAGGGATTTAAAACTCATGCGTTTATCCTACTATGGGAACTTGCATAGGGATTTTGTATTGACCACAGCTCTGGCTCACAGTGTCTCAGAGACAAGGGGGTGGCCTCAATTTACTCAGACAACCAATCACTATCTCAGGAGCACTGTGACTCTATCAAGCCACGCCCTAGCAACCATTTAGAGCTCCCTAGCAACTGATCCCATAGACTTCCATTGAAAGAGATCAATGGGATATCTTTGGATAGAAGTGTCATAGAAACACCAGGGTGGGTTTGTTTGACTCGGGGCATCAACAGCCAATCACAAATCACCGTCAAAACTTCCTAGCCACGCCCTAGCAACCATTATCAAGCAGCCTAGCAACTCAAATTGCCCCATTGACTTATTATGGGGAGGGATGTCCAATAAACTCATGTGTTTATCCTACTATGGGAAATTGCATAGGGATTTTGTATTGACCACAGCTCTGGCTCACAGTGTCTCAGAGACAAGGGGGTGGGCTCAATTTACTCAGACAGCCAATCACTATCTCAGGATGATTGTCAACCTATGAAGCCACGCCCTAGCAACCATTTAGAGCTCCCTAGCAACTGAACCCATAGACTTCCATTGAAAGAGATCAAAGGGATATCTTTGCATAGAAGTGTCATAGAAACATGGGGGTGGGTTTGTTTGACTCGGGGCATAAACAGCCAATCACAAATCACCGTCAACACTTCCTAGCCACGCCCTAGCAACTATTATCAAGCAGCCTAGCAACTCAAATTGCCCCATTGACTTATTATGGGGAGGGATGTCCCATAAACTCATGCGTTTATCCTACTATGGGAACTTGCATAGGGATTTTGTATTGACCACAGCTCTGGCTCACAGTGTCTCAGAGACAAGGGGGTGGGCTCAATTTACTCAGACAGCCAATCACTATCTCAGGATGATTGTCAACCTATGAAGCCACGCCCTAGCAACCATTTAGAGCTCCCTAGCAACTGAACCCATAGACTTCCATTGAAAGAGATCAAAGGGATATCTTTGCATAGAAGTGTCATAGAAACATGGGGGTGGGTTTTTTTGACTCGGGGCATAAACAGCCAATCACAAATCACCGTCAACACTTCCTAGCCACGCCCTAGCAACTATTATCAAGCAGCCTAGCAACCGTTTACCAAGACCTATATCTCTGCATCAGAACATCAGAACATCATAGAGACATGGGGGTTGGTTTATATCATTCATACAGACAAGCACTATCATCATTGGATGCTGCCAAGCCACTCCATAGCAACCAAACAGAGTACCCTAGCAACCGTTTACCAAGACCTATATCTCAGCCCCAGAACATCATAGACGCATGGCGGTTGGGTATTTTTGGCTCATGCTAGCAAACTGGACTTTCAACATGCTACACATGCTAGCAGTGAATAGCTACATGCTAATAGTGATTAGCTAAGGATTAGAACATGCCAGCAACATGCTAATCATGTTAGCATTATGCTAACAACTTGCTAATCATGTTAGCATTGTCATGCTAATCATGTTAGCATCATGCTAACATCATGCTAATCATGTTAGCATAATGCTAGCATCATGCTAATCATGTTAGCATCATGCTAACAACATGCTAATCATGTTAGCATCATGCTAACATCATGCTAATCATGTTAGCATAGTGCTAGCATCATGCTAATCATGTTAGCATCATGCTAACAACATGCTAATCATGTTAGCATTGACATGCTAATCATGTTAGCATCATGCTAACATCATGCTAATCATGTTAGCATCATGCTAACATCATGCTAATCATGTTAGCATCATGCTAGCATCATGCTAATCATGTTAGCATTATGCTAACATCATGCTAATCATGTTAGCATTATGCTAACATCATGCTAATCATGTTAGCATCATGCTAATCATGTTAGCATCATGCTAACATCATGCTAATCATGTTAGCATCATGCTAACAACATACTAATCATGTTTGCATCATGCTAACAACATGCTAATCATTTTAGCATCATGCTAACAACATGCTAATCATGTTAGCATTGTCATGCTAATCATGTTAGCATCATGCTAACATCATGCTAATCATGTTAGCATCATGCTAACATCATGCTAATCATGTTAGCATCATGCTAACATCATGCTAATCATATTAACATCATGCTAACAACATGCTAATCATGTTAGCATCATGCTAACAACATGCTAATCATGTTTTTGCAACATAAAGAAGCCATATCTCAGCCCCAGAACATCGTACAGTCATGAGGGTGGGCTCTTTTGACTCAGACTGGCCAATAGTCTTTCAATATCACCCCATAAACTGTATAGACACATCCTAGCAACCATGTACAGTACCCTAGCAACAGTACAAACACATTAATAAGCCATATCTCAGCCCCAGAACATCCTACAGACATGTTGCTTGGCTTTTTTGCATCCCAGTAGCATCCGGGAGGATTTTTTTGCCACGGCAAGCACCACTCACATTTTCTTCAGGAAATGTACATTCTAGTTAGTGGGGCTTGCTTTAGCAAGGCACACTATTACTATCTAGCTCGAGAACGGGTTTTAGTGATGCCTTGCGTAGCAAGGCATCACCATCACTCTCAAACATACATATTAGTGTGCCTTGGGAAGCAATGCATCAATATTGCTATTCTCCATACTTATTATTATTATGGTGCTTGCGTAGCATCAATTTTAACGAAAGAAAAACCAGGAACGGATTATTAGTGGTGCTTGCGTAGCAAGGCATCACTATTGTTATCCACCATACTTATTATTATTCTTATTCCGCACAACATTTTGACGCGCTACTCCTCCCACAGTTTTTGTCACACACCCACGAATGAGGCGTCAAAACGTGCGGCTTAATCGGGAATGGTGTGCTATATCTTTTCTAAGGGGTCGGGGGTGCGGTATTTGCCCCAGGGGCAAAAAAGTGCCGAAAAAAATCCCATAGACTTAACATTGCCAAAAATTTTAACGACTCATAACTCTGAGCGAGGATTTCGTAGAAACTCGTGTGTCACCACATTTGAAGAGGCTGATTGGCCCTGTCAGATGACACATCGCAATGGGGTATAAGTTGTACCCCTGGGGTATTAGAGCTGCCCAAATTTGCCCCATTGACTTACTATGGGGAAGATAAATAAAAAAATCCCCGTAAACTCATGCGTTTATCCTACTATGGGAACTTGCATAGGGATTTTGTATTGACCACAGCTCTGGCTCACAGTGTCTCAGAGACAAGGGGGTGGGCTCAATTTACTCAGACAACCAATCACTATCTCAGGATCACTGTGACTCTATCAAGCCACGCCCTAGCAACCATTTAGAGCTCCCTAGCAACTGATCCCATAGACTTCCATTGAAAGAGATCAAAGGGATATCTTTGGATAGAAGTGTCACAGATACACGAGGGTGGGTTTGTTTGACTCGGGGCATCAACAGCCAATCACAAATCACCGTCAACACTTCCTAGCCACGCCCTAGCAACCATTATCAAGCAGCCTAGCAACTCAAATTGCCCCATTGACTTATTATGGGGAGGGATGTCCCATAAACTCATGCGTTTATCCTACTATGGGAAATTGCATAGGGATTTTGTATTGACCACAGCTCTGGCTCACAGTGTCTCAGAGACAAGGGGGTGGGCTCAATTTACTCAGACAGCCAATCACTATCTCAGGATGATTGTCAACCTATGAAGCCACGCCCTAGCAACCATTTAGAGCTCCCTAGCAACTGAACCCATAGACTTCCATTGAAAGAGATCAAAGGGATATCTTTGGATAGAAGTGTCATAGAAACATGGGGGTGGGTTTGTTTGACGCGGGACATCAACAGCCAATCACAAATCACCGTCAACACTTCCTAGCCACGCCCTAGCAACCAATATCAAGCAGCCTAGCAACCGTTTAGCAAGACCTATATCTCTGCATCAGAACATCATAGAGACATGGGGGTTGGTTTATATCATTCATACAGACAAGCAGTATCATCATTGGATGCTGCCAAGCCACTCCATAGCAACCAAACAGAGTACCCTAGCAACCGTTTACCAAGACCTATATCTCTGCCTCAGAACATCATAGAGACATGGGGGTTGGTTTATATCATTCATACAGACAAGCACTATCATCATTGGATGCTGCCAAGCCACTCCATAGCAACCAAACAGAGTACCCTAGCAACCGTTTAACAAGACCTATATCTCTGCCTCAGAACATCATAGAGACATGGGGGTTGGGTCTATTGGCTCATGCTAGCAAACTGGACTTTCAACATGCTACACATGCTAGCAGTGAATAGCTACATGCTAATAGTGATTAGCTAAGGATTAGAACATGCCAGCAACATGCTAATCATGTTAGCATTATGCTAACATCATGCTAATCATGTTAGCATTATGTTAGCATCATGCTAATCATGTTAGCATCATGCTAATCATGTTAGCATTATGCTAATAACATGCTAATCATGTTAGCATCATGCTAACAACATGCTAATCATGTTAGCATTGTCATGCTTATCATGTTAGCATCATGCTAACATCATGCTAATCATGTTAGCATCATGCTAACATCATGCTTACCATGTTAGCATCATGCTAACATCATGCTAACCATGTTAGCATCATGCTAGCATCATGCTAATCATGTTAGCATCATGCTAACAACATGCTAATCATGTTAGCATTGACATGCTAATCATGTTAGCATCATGCTAACATCATGCTAATCATGTTAGCATCATGCTAACATCATGCTAATCATGTTAGCATTGTCATGCTAATCATGTTAGCATCATGCTAACATCATGCTAATCATGTTAGCATCATGCTAACATCATGCTAATCATGTTAGCATCTTGCTAGAATCATGCTAATCATGTTAGCATCATGCTAACATCATGCTAACCATGTTAGCATCATGCTAACATCATGCTAACCATGTTAGCATCATGCTAGCATCATGCTAATCATGTTAGCATCATGCTAACAACATGCTAATCATGTTAGCATCATGCTAACAACATGCTAATCATGTTTTTGCAACATAAAGAAGCCATATCTCAGCCCCAGAACATCGTACAGTCATGAGGGTGGGCTCTTTTGACTCAGACTGGCCAATAGTCTTTCAATATCACCCCATAAACTGTAGAGACACATCCTAGCAACCATGTACAGTACCCTAGCAACAGTACAAACACATTAATAAGCCCCAGAACATCGTACAGACATGTTGCTTGGCTTTTTTGCATTATCCGGGAGGATTTTTTTGCCACGGCAAGCACCACTCACATTTTCTTCAGGAAATGTACATTCTAGTGTTGTGATTACTATTCACTTTTTCAAAACTTTGGCGCGCTACTCCTCCGGCACCGTTTGTCGCAGACCCATGAGTGAGGTGTCAAATCATGCGGCTTATTGAGGAGAGGTGTGCTATATCTTTTCTAAGCGATCGGGTGTACGATGTTTGTTTTTGGCGGGAAAAAAATTGTCCCAATTGAGTCCCCATAGACTTAACATGGAGAAGAACTTTGAGTGATCATATCTCCGCATCAGAACATCACAGAGACTTGGGGCTGGTCTCATTTGAATCGGCCTATCAAGCAGCTAATAACTAGTGACATTCAATCTTCATAGCCACGCCCTAGCAACCAGTTACAGCACCCTAGCAACCATAAATCAACATTAATGAGCCATATCTCAGTACCAGAGCATTGTAGGAATACAGAGTTGGGCTCTTTTGACTCAGACTGGCCAATAGTCTTTTAATATTACCTCATAAACTGTATAGACACACCATAGCAACCATTTAGAGCACCCTAGCAACCGTATTGCAACATAAAGAAGCCATATCTCAGCCCCAGAACATCCTACAGTCATGAGGGTGGGCTCTTTTGACTCAGACTGGCCAATAGTCTTTCAATATCACCCCATAAACTGTATAGACAACATCCTAGCAACCATGTACAGTACCCTAGCAACAGTACAAACACATTAATAAGCCATATCTCAGCCCCAGAACATCCTACAGACATGTTGCTTGGCTTTTTTGCATCCCAGTAGCATCCGGGAGGATTTTTTTGCCACGGCAAGCACCACTCACATTTTCTTCAGGAAATGTACATTCTAGTTTATTATTATTATTCTTCCACACACTTTTTCGGCGCGCTTCTCCTCCCACATTTTTTGTCACAGACCCACGAATGAGGCGTCAAAACGTGCGGCTTAATCGGGAATGGTGTGCTATATCTTTTCTAAGGGGTCGGGGGTAAGATGTTTGCCCCAGGGGCAAAAAAGTGCCGAAAAAAATCCCATAGACTTACTATGGGGAGGGATTTAAAACTCATGCGTTTATCCTACTATGGGAACTTGCATAGGGATTTTGTATTGACCACAGCTCTGGCTCACAGTGTCTCAGAGACAAGGGGGTGGGCTCAATTTACTCAGACAACCAATCACTATCTCAGGATCACTGTGACTCTATCAAGCCACGCCCTAGCAACCATTTAGAGCTCCCTAGCAACTGATCCCATAGACTTCCATTGAAAGAGATCAATGGGATATCTTTGGATAGAAGTGTCATAGAAACACCAGGGTGGGTTTGTTTGACTCGGGGCATCAACAGCCAATCACAAATCACCGTCAAAACTTCCTAGCCACGCCCTAGCAACCATTATCAAGCAGCCTAGCAACTCAAATTGCCCCATTGACTTATTATGGGGAGGGATGTCCAATAAACTCATGTGTTTATCCTACTATGGGAAATTGCATAGAGATTTTGTATTGACCACAGCTCTGGCTCACAGTGTCTCAGAGACAAGGGGGTGGGCTCAATTTACTCAGACAGCCAATCACTATCTCAGGATGATTGTCAACCTATGAAGCCACGCCCTAGCAACCATTTAGAGCTCCCTAGCAACTGAACCCATAGACTTCCATTGAAAGAGATCAAAGGGATATCTTTGCATAGAAGTGTCATAGAAACATGGGGGTGGGTTTTTTTGACTCGGGGCATAAACAGCCAATCACAAATCACCGTCAACACTTCCTAGCCACGCCCTAGCAACTATTATCAAGCAGCCTAGCAACCGTTTACCAAGACCTATATCTCTGCATCAGAACATCATAGAGACATGGGGGTTGGTTTATATCATTCATACAGACAAGCACTATCATCATTGGATGCTGCCAAGCCACTCCATAGCAACCAAACAGAGTACCCTAGCAACCGTTTACCAAGACCTATATCTCAGCCCCAGAACATCATAGACGCATGGCGGTTGGGTATTTTTGGCTCATGCTAGCAAACTGGACTTTCAACATGCTACACATGCTAGCAGTGAATAGCTACATGCTAATAGTGATTAGCTAAGGATTAGAACATGCCAGCAACATGCTAATCATGTTAGCATGATGCTAACAACATGCTAATCATGTTAGCATCATGCTAACAACATGCTAATCATGTTAGCATTGTCATGCTAATCATGTTAGCATCATGCTAACATCATGCTAATCATGTTAGCATCATGCTAACATCATGCTAATCATGTTAGCATCATGATAGCATCATGCTAATCATGTTAGCATTATGCTAACATCATGCTAATCATGTTAGCATCATGCTAACATCATGCTAATCATGTTAGCATCATGCTAACATCATGCTAATCATGTTAGCATCATGCTAACATCATGCTAATCATGTTAGCATCATGCTAACATCATGCTAATCATGTTAGCATCATGCTAACAACATGCTAATCATGTTAGCATTGTCATGCTAATCATGTTAGCATCATGTTAACATCATGCTAATCATGTTTTTGCAACATAAAGAAGCCATATCTCAGTACCAGAGCATCGTACAGTCATGAGGGTGGGCTCTTTTGACTCAGACTGGCCAATAGTCTTTCAATATCACCCCATAAACTGTATAGACACATCCTAGCAACCATGTACAGTACCCTAGCAACAGTACAAACACATTAATAAGCCCCAGAACATCGTACAGACATGTTGCTTGGCTTTTTTGCATTATCCGGGAGGATTTTTTTGCCACGGCAAGCACCACTCACATTTTCTTCAGGAAATGTACATTCTAGTTAGTGGGGCTTGCTTTAGCAAGGCACACTATTACTATCTAGCTCGAGAACGGGTTTTAGTGATGCCTTGCGTAGCAAGGCATCACCATCACTCTCAAACATACATATTAGTGTGCCTTGGGAAGCAATGCATCAATATTGCTATTCTCCATACTTATTATTATTATGGTGCTTGCGTAGCATCAATTTTACGAAGGAAAACGAGGAACGGTTTATTATTCTTATTATTATTATTCCGGACAACATTTCGGCGCGCTACTCCTCCCACACCGTTTGTCACAGACCCACGAATGAGGTGTCAAAACGTGCGGCTTAATCGGGAATGGTGTGCTATATCTTTTCTAAGGGGTCGGGGGTAAGATGTTTGCCCCAGGGGCAAAAAAGTGCCGAAAAAAATCCCATAGACTTAACATTGGCAAAAATTTTAACGACTCATAACTCTGAGAGGGGATTTCGTAGAAACTCGTGTGTCACCACATTTGAAGAGGCTGATTGCCCATGTCAGATGACACATCACAATGGGGTATAAGTTGTACCCCTGGGGTATTAGAGCTGCCCAAATTTCCTAAATTTGCCCCATTGACTTACTATGGGGAGGGATCGCCCGTAAACTCATGCGTTTATCCTACTATGGGAACTTGCATAGGGATTTTGTATTGACCACAGCTCTGGCTCACAGTGTCTCAGAGACAAGGGGGTGGGCTCAATTTACTCAGACAGCCAATCACTATCTCAGGATCACTGTAAACCCATCAAGCCACGCCCTAGCAACCATTTAGAGCTCCCTAGCAACTGATCCCATAGACTTCCATTGAAAGAGATCAAAGGGATATCTTTGCATAGAAGTGTCATAGAAACATGGGGGTGGGTTTGTTTGACTCGGGGCATCAACAGCCAATCACAAATCACCGTCAACACTTACTAGCCACGCCCTAGCAACCATTATCAAGCAGCCTAGCAACTCAAATTGCCCCATTGACTTATTATGGGGAGGGATGTCCCATAAACTCATGCGTTTCTCCTACTATGGGAACTTGCATAGGGATTTTGTATTGACCACAGCTCTGGCTCACAGTGTCTCAGAGACAAGGGGGTGGGCTCAATTTACTCAGACAACCAATCACTATCTCAGGATCACTCTGACTCTTTCAAGCCACGCCCTAGCAACCATTTAGAGCTCCCTAGCAACTGATCCCATAGACTTCCATTGAAAGAGATCAAAGGGATATCTTTGGATAGAAGTGTCACAGATACACGAGGGTGGGTTTGTTTGACTCGGGGCATCAACAGCCAATCACAAATCACCGTCAACACTTCCTAGCCACGCCCTAGCAACCATTATCAAGCAGCCTAGCAACTCAAATTGCCCCATTGACTTATTATGGGGAGGGATGTCCCATAAACTCATGCGTTTCTCCTACTATGGGAAATTGCATAGGGATTTTGTATTGACCACAGCTCTGGCTCACAGTGTCTCAGAGACAAGGGGGTGGGCTCAATTTACTCAGACAGCCAATCACTATCTCAGGATGATTGTCAACCTATGAAGCCACGCCCTAGCAACCATTTAGAGCTCCCTAGCAACTGATCCCATAGACTTCCATTAAAAAAAATCAAAGGGATATCTTTGGATAGAAGTGTCATAGAAACATTGGGGTGGGTTTGTTTGACTCGGGCCATCAACAGCCAATCACATATCACCGTCAACACTTCCTAGCCACGCCCTAGCAACCATTATCAAGCATCCTAGCAACCTTTTACCAAGACCTATATCTCTGCCTCAGAACATCCAAGAGACATGGGGGTTGGTTTATATCATTCATACAGACAAGCAGTATCATCATTGGATGCTGCCAAGCCCACCTAGCAACCAAACAGAGTACCCTAGCAACCGTATACCAAGACCTATATCTCTGCTTCAGAACATTGTAGAGACATGGGGGTTGGTTTATATCATTCATACAGACAAGCAGTATCATCATTGGATGCTGCCAAGCCACTCCATAGCAACCAAACAGAGTACCCTAGCAACCGTTTAACAAGACCTATATCTCTGCCTCAGAACATCATAGAGACATGGCGGTTGGGTATTTTGGCTAATGCTAGCAAACTGGACTTTCAACATGCTACACATGCTAGCAGTGAATAGCTACATGCTAATAGTGATTAGCTACATGCTAATAGTGATTAGCTAAGGATTAGAACATGCCAGCAACATGCTAATCATGTTAGCATTATGCTAACAACATGCTAATCATGTTAGCATCATGCTAGCATCATGCTAATCATGTTAGCATCATGCTAACAACATGCTAATCATGTTAGCATTGACATGCTAATCATGTTAGCATCATGCTAACATCATGCTAATCATGTTAGCATCATGCTAACATCATGCTAATCATGTTAGCATTATGCTAACATCATGCTAATCATGTTAGCATCATGCTAACAAAATGCTAATCATGTTAGCATTGACATGCTAATCATGTTAGCATCATGCTAGCATCATGCTAATCATGTTAGCATTGACATGCTAATCATGTTAGCATCATGCTAGCATCATGCTAATCATGTTAGCATTATGCTAACATCATGCTAATCATGTTAGCATCATGCTAACAACATGCTAATCATGTTAGCATTGTCATGCTAATCATGTTAGCATCATGCTAACATCATGCTAATCATGTTTTTGCAACATAAAGAAGTCATATCTCAGCCCCAGAACATAGTACAGTAATGAGGGTGGGCTCTTTTGACTCAGACTGGCCAATAGTCTTTCAATATCACCCCATAAACTGTAGAGACACATCCTAGCAACCATGTACAGTACCCTAGCAACCATAAAACACATTAATAAGCCATATCTCAGCCTCAGAACATCCTACAGACATGTTGCTTGGCTTTTTTGCATTATCCGGGAGGATTTTTTTGCCACGGCAAGCACCACTCACATTTTCTTCAGGAAATGTACATTCTAGTGTTGTGATTACTATTCACTTTTTCAAAACTTTGGCGCGCTACTCCTCCGGCACCGTTTGTCGCAGACCCATGAATGAGGCGTCAAATCATGCGGCTTATTGAGGAGAGGTGTGCTATATCTTTTCTAAGCGATCGGGTGTACGATGTTTGTTTTTGGCGGGAAAAAAATCGTCCCAATTGAGTCCCCATAGACTTAACATGGAGAAGGACTTTGAGTGATCATATCTCCGCATCAGAACATCACAGAGACTTGGGGCTGGTCTCATTTGAATCGGCCTATCAAGCAGCTAATAACTAGTGACATTCACACTTCATGGCCACGCCCTGGCAACCAGTTACAGCACCCTAGCAACCATATATCAACATTAATGAGCAATATCTCAGTACCAGAGCATTGTAGGTATACAGAGTTGGGCTCTTTTGACTCAGACTGGCCAATAGTCTTTCAGTATCACCCCATAAACTGTAGAGACACATCCTAGCAACCATGTAGAGTACCCTAGCAACAGTACAAACACATGAATAAGCCATATCTCAGCCCCAGAACATCTGTTGCTTGGCTTTTTTGCATTATCCGGGAGGATTTTTTTGCCACGGCAAGCACCACTCACATTTTCTTCAGGAAATGTACATTCTAGTGTTGTGATTACTATTCACTTTTTCAAAACTTCGGCACGCTACTCCTCCGGCACCGTTTGTCGCAGACCCATGAATGAGGTGTCAAATCATGCGGCTTATTGAGGAGAGGTGTGCTATATCTTTTCTAAGCGATCGGGTGTACGATGTTTGTTTTTGGCGGGAAAAAAATCGTCCCAATTGAGTCCCCATTGACTTAACATTGAGAAGAGGTTTGTGTGATCATATCTCCGCCTCAGAACATCACAGAGACTTGGGACTGGGCTCATTTGAATCGGCCTATCAAGCAGCTAATAATTTGTGACATTCAAACTTCATTGCCACGCCCTAGCAACCAGTTACAGCACCCTAGCAACCATATTTCAACATTAACCAGCCATATCTCAGTACCAGAGCATTGTAGGAATACAGAGTTGGGCTCTTTTGACTCAGACTGGCCAATAGTCTTTCAATATCACCCCATACACTCTATAGCCACACCCTAGCAACCAGTTAGAGCACCCTAGCAACCATAAAACATACGAATAAGCCATATCTCAGCCCCAGAACATCTGTTGCTTGGCTTTTTTGCATTATCCGGGTGGCGAGTTTTGCCACGGCAAGCACCACTCACATTTTCTTCAGGAAATGTACATTCTAGTGTTGTGATTACTATTCACTTTTTCAAAACTTCGGCACGCTACTCCTCCGGCACCGTTTGTCGCAGACCCATGAATGAGGTGTCAAATCATGCGGCATATTGAGGAGAGGTGTGCTATATCTTTTCTAAGCGATCGGGTGTACGATGTTTGTTTTTGGCGGGAAAAAAATTGTCCCAATCAAGTCCCCATTGACTTAACATGGAGAAGAACTTTGAGTGATCATATCTCCGCATCAGAACATTACAGAGACTTGGGGCTGGTCTCATTTGAATCGGCCTATCAAGCAGCTAATAAGTAGTGACATTCAAACTTCATAGCCCCGCCCTAGCAACCAGTTACAGCACCCTAGCAACCATATATCAACATTAATGAGCCATATCTCAGTACCAGAGCATTGTAGGAATACAGAGTTGGGCTCTTTTGACTCAGACTGGCCAATAGTCTTTCAATATCACCCCATAAACTGTATAGACACATCCTAGCAACCATGTACAGTACCCTAGCAACAGTACAAACACATTAAATAAGCCATATCTCAGCCCCAGAACATCCTACAGACATGTTGCTTGGCTTTTTTGCATCCCAGTAGCATCCGGGTGGCGAGTTTTGCCACGGCAAGCACCACTCACATTTTCTTCAGGAAATGTACATTCTAGTTAGTGGTGCTTGCGTAGCAAGGCATCACTATTGTTATCCACCATACTTATTATTATTCTTATTATTCCACACACTTTTTCGGCGCGCTACTCCTCCCACACCGTTTGTCACAGACCCACGAATGAGGCGTCAAAACGTGCGGCTTAATCGGGAATGGTGTGCTATATCTTTTCTAAGGGGTCGGGGGTAAGATATTTGCCCCAGGGGCAAAAAAGTGCCGAAAAAAATCCCATAGACTTAACATTGAAAAAATTTTTAACGAGTCATAACTCTGAGAGAGGATTTCGTAGAAACTCGTGTCTCACCACATTTGAAGAGGCTAATAGGCCCTGTCAGATGACACATCGCAATGGGGTATAAGTTTTACCCCTGGGGTATTAGAGCTGCCCAAATTTGCCCCATTGACTTACTATGGGGAAGATAAAAAAAATCATGCGTTTATCCTACTATGGGAACTTGCATAGGGATTTTGTATTGACCACAGCTCTGGCTCACAGTGTCTCAGAGACAAGGGGGTGGGCTCAATTTACTCAGACAACCAATCACTATCTCAGGATCACTGTGACTCTATGAAGCCACGCCCTAGCAACCATTTAGAGCTCCCTAGCAACTGATCCCATAGACTTCCATTGAAAGAGATCAAAGGGATATCTTTGGATAGAAGTGTCATAGAAACACGAGGGTGGGTTTGTTTGACTCGGGGCATCAACAGCCAATCACAAATCACCGTCAACACTTCCTAGCCACGCCCTAGCAACCATTATCAAGCAGCCTAGCAACTCAAATTGCCCCATTGACTTATTATGGGGAGGGATGTCCCATAAACTCATGTGTTTCTCCTACTATGGGAAATTGCATAGGGATTTTGTATTGACCACAGCTCTGGCTCACAGTGTCTCAGAGACAAGGGGGTGGGCTCAATTTACTCAGACAGCCAATCACTATCTCAGGATGATTGTCAACCTATGAAGCCACGCCCTAGCAACCATTTAGAGCTCCCTAGCAACTGATCCCATAGACTTCCATTGAAAGAGATCAAAGGGATATCTTTGCATAGAAGTGTCATAGAAACATGGGGGTGGGTTTGTTTGACTCGGGACATCAACAGCCAATCACAAATCACCGTCAACACTTCCTAGCCACGCCCTAGCAACCAATATCAAGCAGCCTAGCAACCGTTTAGCAAGACCTATATCTCTGCATCAGAACATCATAGAGACATGGGGGTTGGTTTATATCATTCATACAGACAAGCAGTATCATCATTGGATGCTGCCAAGCCACTCCATAGCAACCAAACAGAGTACCCTAGCAACCGTTTACCAAGACCTATATCTCTGCCTCAGAACATCATAGAGACATGGCGGTTGGGTCTTTTGGCTCATGCTAGCAAACTGGACTTTCAACATGCTACACATGCTAGCAGTGAATAGCTACATGCTAATAGTGATTAGCTAAGGATTAGAACATGCCAGCAACATGCTAATCATGTTAACATTATGCTAACATCATGCTAATCATGTTAGCATTATGCTAGCATCATGCTAATCATGTTAGCATCATGCTAACATCATGCTAATCATGTTAGCATCATGCTAACATCATGCTAATCATGTTAGCATCATGCTAACAACATGCTAACCATGTTAGCATTGTCATGCTAATCATGTTAGCATCATGCTAACATCATGCTAATCATGTTAGCATCATGCTAACATCATGCTAATCGTGTTAGCATCGTGCTAACATCATGCTAATCATGTTAGCATAATGCTAACATCATGCTAATCATGTTAGCATCATGCTAGCATCATGCTAATCATGTTAGCATTGTCATGCTAATCATGTTAGCATCATGCTAACATCATGCTAATCATGTTAGCATCATGCTAACATCATGCTAATCATGTTAGCATCATGCTAACATCATGCTAATCATGTTAGCATCATGCTAACATCATGCTAATCATGTTAGCATCATGCTAACAACATGCTAATCATGTTAGCATTGTCATGCTAATCATGTTAGCATCATGCTAACATCATGCTAATCATGTTAGCATCATGCTAACATCATGCTAATCATGTTAGCATCATGCTAACATCATGCTAATCATGTTAGCATCATGCTAACATCATGCTAATCATGTTAGCATGATGCTAACATCATGCTAATCATGTTAGCATTATGCTAACAACATGCTAATCGTGTTAGCATTGTCATGCTAATCATGTTAGCATCATGCTAACATCATGCTAATCATGTTAGCATCATGCTAACATCATGCTAATCATGTTTTTGCAACATAAAGAAGGCATATCTCAGCCCCAGAACATCGTACAGTCATGAGGGTGGGCTCTTTTGACTCAGACTGGCCAATAGTCTTTCAATATCACCCCATTAACTGTATAGACACATCCTAGCAACCATGTACAGTACCCTAGCAACAGTACAAACACATTAATAAGCCATATCTCAGCCCCAGAACATCCTACAGACATGTTGCTTGGCTTTTTTGCATTATCCGGGAGGATTTTTTTGCCACGGCAAGCACCACTCACATTTTCTTCAGGAAATGTACATTCTAGTTAGTGGTGCTTGCCTGTAAAGGCGAAGCACACTATTACTATTCTGTGGGCTTATTATATATTATTATTCTTCCGCGTGAATTTCGGCGCGTAACTTGTCCCGCACCGTTTGTCACAGACCCTTGAATGAGGTGTCAAATCGACCGGCTTATTCGGGAATGGTGTGCTATGACTTTTATAAGGGATCGGGGGTACGGTGTTTGCCCCAGGGGCAAATAAGTAGCCGAAAAAATCCCATGCACTTTGCATTACGACCAACTTTGACCCCTCGTAGCTCCGAGCGAGGATTTCGGAGAAACTCGTGGTTCAACACATCTGAAGACGCTGATAGGCCCTGTCAGATGACACATCGCAATGGGGTATAAGTTTTACCCCTGGGGCATTAGAGCTGCCCAAATTTGCCCCATTGACTTACTATGGGGAGGGAAGGCCCATTAAACTCATGCGTTTCTCTAAATACAGGAAATGCCATGCGTTTATCCTACTATGGGAACTTGCATAGGGATTTTGTTTTGACCAATCGTTCTGGCTCACAATGTCTCAAAGACAAGGGGGTGGGCTCAATTTACTCAGACAGCCAATCACTATCTCAGGATGATTGTCAACCTATGAAGCCACGCCCTAGCAACCATTTAGAGCTCCCTAGCAACTGATCCCATAGACTTCCATTGAAAGAGATCAAAGGGATATCTTTGGATAGAAGTGACATAGAAACATGGGGGTGGGTTTGTTTGACTCGGGGCATCAACAGCCAATCACAAATCACCTTCAACACTTCCTAGCCACGCCCTAGCAACCATTATCAAGCAGCCTAGCAACTCAAATTGCCCCATTGACTTATTATGGGGAGGGATGTCCCGTAAACCCATGTGTTTATCCTACTATGGGAAATTGCATAGGGATTTTGTATTGACCACAGCTCTGGCTCACAGTGTCTCAGAGACAAGGGGGTGGGCTCAATTTACTCAGACAGCCAATCACTATCTCAGGATGATTGTCAACCTATGTAGCCACGCCTTAGCAACCATTTAGAGCTCCCTAGCAACTGATCCCATAGACTTCTATTGAAAGAGATCAAAGGGATATCTTTGGATAGAAGTGTCATAGAAACACGAGGGTGGGTTTGTTTGACTCGGGGCATCAACAGCCAATCACAAATCACAGTCAACACTTCCTAGCCATGCCATAGCAACCATTATCAAGCAGCCTAGCAACCGTTTACCAAGACCTATATCTCTGCCTCAGAACATCATAGAGACATGGGGGTTGGTTTATATCATTCATACAGACAAGCAGTATCATCATTGGATGCTGCCAAGGCCCTCCATAGCAACCAAACAGAGTACCCTAGCAACCGTTTACCAAGACCTATATCTCTGCCTCAGAACATCATAGAGACATGGGGGTTGGTTTATATCATTCATACAGACAAGCAGTATCATCATTGGATGCTGCCAAGGCCCTCCATAGCAACCAAACAGAGTACCCTAGCAACCGTTTACCAACACCTATATCTCTGCCTCAGAACATCATAGAGACATGGGGGTTGGGTCTTTTGGCTCATGCTAGCAAACTGGACTTTCAACATGCTACACATGCTAGCAGTGAATAGCTACATGCTAATAGTGATTAGCTACATGCTAATAGTGATTAGCTAAGGATTAGAACATGCCAGCAACATGCTAATCATGTTAGCATTATGCTAACCACATGCTAATCATGTTAGCATTATGCTAACCACATGCTAATCATGTTAGCATTGCCATGCTAATCATGTTAGCATCATGCTAATCATGTTAGCATAATGCTAACATCATGCTAATCATGTTAGCATCATGCTAACATCATGCTAATCATGTTAGCATTATGCTAGCATAATGCTAATCATGTTAGCATCATGCTAAAAACAGGCTAATCATGTTAGCATTGTCATGCTAATCATGTTAGCATCATGCTAACATCATGCTAATCATGTTAGCATCATGCTAGCATCATGCTAATCATGTTAGCATTATGCTTACATCATGCTAATAATGTTAGCATCATGCTAACAACATGCTAATCATGTTAGCATTGACATGCTAATCATGTTAGCATCATGCTAACATCATGCTAATCATGTTAGCATTATGCTAACATCATGCTAATCATGTTAGCATCATGCTAACATCATGCTAATCATGTTAGCATCATGCTAACATCGTGCTAATCATGTTAGCATCATGCTAACAACATGCTAATCATGTTAGCATTGTCATGCTAATCATGTTAGCATCATGTTAACATCATGCTAATCATGTTTTTGCAACATAAAGAAGCCATATCTCAGTACCAGAGCATCGTACAGTCATGAGGGTGGGCTCTTTTGACTCAGACTGGCCAATAGTCTTTCAATATCACCCCATAAACTGTATAGACACATCCTAGCAACCATGTACAGTACCCTAGCAACAGTACAAACACATTAATAAGCCCCAGAACATCCTACAGACATGTTGCTTGGCTTTTTTGCATCCCAGTAGCATCCGGGAGGATTTTTTTGCCACGGCAAGCACCACTCACATTTTCTTCAGGAAATGTACATTCTAGTGTTGTGATTACTATTCACTTTTTCAAAACTTCGGCGCGCTACTCCTCCGGCACCGTTTGTCGCAGACCCATGAATGAGGTGTCAAATCATGCGGCTTATTGAGGAGAGGTGTGCTATATCTTTTCTAAGCAATCGGGTGTACGATGTTTGTTTTTGGCGGGAAAAAAATGTCCCAATCAAGTCCCCATTGACTTAACATTGAGAAGAGGTTTGTGTGATCATATCTCCGCATCAGAACATCACAGAGACTTCGGGCTGGTCTCATTTGAATCAGCCTATCAAGCAGCTAATAACTAGTGACATTCAAACTTCATGGCCACGCCCTGGCAACCAGATACAGCACCCTAGCAACCATAAATCAACATTAATGAGCCATATCTCAGTACCAGAGCATTGTAGCAATACAGAGTTGGGCTCTTTTGACTCAGACTGGCCAATAGTCTTTCAATATCACCCCATAAACTCTATAGCCACATCCTAGCAACCATTTAGAGCACCCTAGCAACCGTATTGCAACATAAAGAAGCCATATCTCAGCCCCAGAACATCCTACAGTCATGAGGGTGGGCTCTTTTGACTCAGACTGGCCAATAGTCTTTCAATATCACCCCATAAACTGTATAGACAACATCCTAGCAACCATGTACAGTACCCTAGCAACCATAAAACACATTAATAAGCCATATCTCAGCCTCAGAACATCCTACAGACATGTTGCTTGGCTTTTTTGCATCCCAGTAGCATCCGGGAGGATTTTTTTGCCACGGCAAGCACCACTCACATTTTCTTCAGGAAATGTACATTCTAGTTAGTGGGGCTTGCTTTAGCAAGGCACACTATTACTATCTAGCTCGAGAACGGGTTTTAGTGATGCCTTGCGTAGCAAGGCATCACCATCACTCTCAAACATACATATTAGTGTGCCTTGGGAAGCAATGCATCAATATTGCTATTCTCCATACTTATTATTATTATGGTGCTTGCGTAGCATCAATTTTAACGAAAGAAAAACCAGGAACGGATTATTTATTATTATTATTCTTCCACACACTTTTTCGGCGCGCTACTCCTCCCACACCGTTTGTCACAGACCCACGAATGAGGTGTCAAAACGTGCGGCTTAATCGGGAATGGTGTGCTATATCTTTTCTAAGGGGTCGGGGGTAAGATGTTTGCCCCAGGGGCAAAAAAGTGCCGAAAAAAATCCCATAGACTTACTATGGGGAGGGATTTAAAACTCATGCGTTTATCCTACTATGGGAACTTGCATAGGGATTTTGTATTGACCACAGCTCTGGCTCACAGTGTCTCAGAGACAAGGGGGTGGGCTCAATTTACACAGACAACCAATCACTATCTCAGGATCACTCTGACTCTTTCAAGCCACGCCCTAGCAACCATTTAGAGCTCCCTAGCAACTGATCCCATAGACTTCCATTGAAAGAGATCAAAGGGATATCTTTGGATAGAAGTGTCACAGATACACGAGGGTGGGTTTGTTTGACTCGGGGCATCAACAGCCAATCACAAATCACCGTCAACACTTCCTAGCCACGCCCTAGCAACCATTATCAAGCAGCCTAGCAACTCATATTGCCCCATTGACTTATTATGGGGAGGGATGTCCCATAAACTCATGCGTTTATCCTACTATGGGAAATTGCATAGGGATTTTGTATTGACCACAGCTCTGGCTCACAGTGTCTCAGAGACAAGGGGGTGGGCTCAATTTACTCAGACAGCCAATCACTATCTCAGGATCACTGTAAACCCATCAAGCCACGCCCTAGCAACCATTTAGAGCTCCCTAGCAACTGATCCCATAGACTTCCATTGAAAGAGATCAAAGGGATATCTTTGGATAGAAGTGTCATAGAAACATGGGGGTGGGTTTGTTTGACTCGGGGCATCAACAGCCAATCACAAATCACCGTCAACACTTCCTAGTCACGCCCTAGCAACCATTATCAAGCAGCCTAGCAACCGTTTACCAAGACCTATATCTCTGCATCAGAACATCATAGAGACATGGGGGTTGGTTTATATCATTCATACAGACAAGCACTATCATCATTGGATGCTGCCAAGCCACTCCATAGCAACCAAACAGAGTACCCTAGCAACCGTTTACCAAGACCTATATCTCAGCCCCAGAACATCATAGACGCATGGCGGTTGGGTATTTTTGGCTCATGCTAGCAAACTGGACTTTCAACATGCTACACATGCTAGCAGTGAATAGCTACATGCTAATAGTGATTAGCTAAGGATTAGAACATGCCAGCAACATGCTAATCATGTTAGCATTATGCTAACAACTTGCTAATCATGTTAGCATTGTCATGCTAATCATGTTAGCATCATGCTAACATCATGCTAATCATGTTAGCATAATGCTAGCATCATGCTAATCATGTTAGCATCATGCTAACAACATGCTTATCATGTTAGCATCATGCTAACATCATGCTAATCATGTTAGCATAGTGCTAGCATCATGCTAATCATGTTAGCATCATGCTAACAACATGCTAATCATGTTAGCATTGACATGCTAATCATGTTAGCATCATTCTAACATCATGCTAATCATGTTAGCATCATGCTAACATCATGCTAATCATGTTAGCATCATGCTAGCATCATGCTAATCATGTTAGCATCATGCTAGCATCATGCTAGTCATGTTAGCATCATGCTAACAACATGCTAATCATGTTAGCATTGTCATGCTAATCATGTTTGCATCATGCAAACAACATGCTAATCATGTTAGCATCATGCTAACAACATGCTAATCATGTTAGCATTGTCATGCTAATCATGTTAGCATCATGCTAACATCATGCTAATCATGTTAGCATCATGCTAACATCATGCTAATCATGTTAGCATTATGCTAACATCATGCTAATCATGTTAGCATAATGCTAACAACATGCTAATCATGTTAGCATTGACATGCTAATCATGTTAGCATCATGCTAACATCATGCTAATCATGTTAGCATCATGCTAACATCATGCTAATCATGTTTTTGCAACATAAAGAAGTCATATCTCAGCCCCAGATCATCGTACAGTCATGAGGGTGGGCTCTTTTGACTCAGACTGGCCAATAGTCTTTCAATATCACCCCATAAACTGTATAGACACATCCTAGCAACCATGTACAGCACCCTAGCAACAGTACAAACACATTAATAAGCCATATCTCAGCCCCAGAACATCCTACAGACATGTTGCTTGGCTTTTTTGCATCCCAGTAGCATCCGGGTGGCGAGTTTTGCCACGGCAAGCACCACTCACATTTTCTTCAGGAAATGTACATTCTAGTGTTGTGATTACTATTCACTTTTTCAAAACTTCGGCACGCTACTCCTCCGGCACCGTTTGTCGCAGACCCATGAATGAGGTGTCAAATCATGCGGCTTATTGAGGAGAGGTGTGCTATATCTTTTCTAAGCGATCGGGTGTACGATGTTTGTTTTTGGCGGGAAAAAAATCGTCCCAATCAAGTCCCCATTGACTTAACATTGAGAAGAGGTTTGTGTGATCATATCTCCGCATCAGAACATCACAGAGACTTGGGGCTGGTCTCATTTGAATCGGCCTATCAAGCAGCTAATAACTAGTGACATTCAAACTTCATAGCCCCGCCCTAGCAACCAGTTACAGTACCCTAACAACCGTACAAATACATTAATGAGCCATATCTCAGCATCAGAGCATTGTAAAAATACAGAGTTGGGCTCATTTGACTCAGACTGGCCAATAGTCTTTATATATCACCCCATTAACTGTATAGAAACATCCTAGCAACCAGTTACAGCACCCTAGCAACCATAAAACACATGAACAAGCCATATCTCAGCCCCAGAACATCGTACAGTCATGAGGGTGGGCTCTTTTGACTCAGACTGGCCAATAGTCTTTCAATATCACCCCATTAACTGTATAGAAACATCCTAGCAACCATGTACAGTACCCTAGCAACAGTACAAACACATTAATAAGCCATATCTCAGCCCCAGAACATCGTACAGACATGTTGCTTGGCTTTTTTGCCTCCCAGCAGCATCCGGGAGGATTTTTTTGCCACGGCAAGCACCACTCACATTTTCTTCAGGAAATGTACATTCTAGTTAGTGGTGCTTGCGTTAGCAAGGCATCACTATTGTTATCCACCATACTTATTATTCTTATTCTTATTATTATTCCGGACAACATTTCGGCGCGCTACTCCTCCCACACCGTTTGTCACAGACCCACGAATGAGGTGTCAAAACGTGCGGCTTAATCGGGAATGGTGTGCTATATCTTTTCTAAGGGGTCGGGGGTACGATGTTTGCCCCAGGGGCAAAAAAGGGGCAAAAAAAATCCCATAGACTTAACATTGCCAAAAATTTTAACGACTCATAACTCTGAGCGAGGATTTCGTAGAAACTCGTGTGTCACCACATCTGAAGAGGCTGATTGGCCCTGTCAGATGACACATCACAATGGGGTATAAGTTTTACCCCTGGGGTATTAGAGCTGCCCAAATTTCCTGAAATTGCCCCATTGACTTACTATGGGGAAGATAAAAAAAAAAATCCCCGTAAACTCATGCGTTTATCCTACTATGGGAACTTGCATAGGGATTTTGTATTGACCACAGCTCTGCCTCACAGTGTCTCAGAGACAAGGGGGTGGGCTCAATTTACTCAGACAGCCAATCACTATCTCAGGATGATTGTCAACCTATGAAGCCACGCCCTAGCAACCATTTAGAGCTCCCTAGCAACTGATCCCATAGACTTCCATTGAAAGAGATCAAAGGGATATCTTTTGATAGAAGTGTCATAGAAACACGAGGGTGGGTTTGTTTGACTCGGGGCATCAACAGCCAATCACAAATCACCGTCAATACTTCCTAGCCACGCCCTAGCAACCATTATCAAGCAGCCTAGCAACTCAAATTGCCCCATTGACTTATTATGGGGAGGGATGTCCCATAAACTCATGTGTTTCTCCTACTATGGGAAATTGCATAGGGATTTTGTATTGACCATAGCTCTGGCTCACAGTGTCTCAGAGACAAGGGGGTGGGCTCAATTTACTCAGACAGCCAATCACTATCTCAGGATGATTGTCAACCTATGAAGCCACGCCCTAGCAACCATTTAGAGCTCCCTAGCAACTGATCCCATAGACTTCCATTAAAAAAAATCAAAGGGATATCTTTGGATAGAAGTGTCATAGAAACATGGGGGTGGGTTTGTTTGACTCGGGGCATCAACAGCCAATCACAAATCACCTTCAACACTTCCTAGCCACGCCCTAGCAACTATTATCAAGCAGCCTAGCAACCGTTTACCAAGACCTATATCTCTGCCTCAGAACATCCTAGAGACATGGGGGTTGGTTTATATCATTCATACAGACAAGCACTATCATCATTGGATGCTGCCAAGCCACTCCATAGCAACCAAACAGAGTACCCTAGCAACCGTTTACCAAGACCTATATCTCTGCCTCAGAACATCATAGACGCATGGCGGTTGGGTCTTTTGGCTCATGCTAGCAAACTGGACTTTCAACATGCTACACATGCTAGCAGTGAATAGCTACATGCTAATAGTGATTAGCTAAGGATTAGAAAATGCCAGCAACATGCTAATCATGTTAGCATCATGCTAACATAATTCTAATCATGTTAGCATCATGCTAACAACATGCTAATCTTGTTAGCATTATGCTAACAACATGCTAATCATGTTAGCATTATGCTAACAACATGCTAATCATGTTAGCATTGTCATGCTAATCATGTTAGCATCATGCTAACATCATGCTAATCATGTTAGCATCATGCTAGCATCATGCTAATCATGTTAGCATTGTCATGCTAATCATGTTAGCATCATGCTAACATCATGCTAATCATGTTATCATCATGCTAACATCATGCTAATCATGTTAGCATCATCCTAGCATCATGCTAATCATGTTAGCATTATGCTAACAGCATGCTAATCATGTTAGCATCATGCTAACAACATGCTAATCATGCTAACATCATGCTAATCATGTTAGCATCATGCTAACATCATGCTAATCATGTTAGCATCATGCTAACATCATGCTAATCATGTTAGCATCATGCTAACATCATGCTAATCATGTTAGCATCATGCTAACATCATGCTAATCATGTTAGCATGGTCATGCTAATCATGTTAGCATCATGCTAACATCATGCTAATCATGTTAGCATCATGCTAACATCATGCTAATCATGTTAGCATCATGCTAACATCATGCTAATCATGTTAGCATCATGCTAACATCATGCTAATCATGTTAGCATCATGCTAACATCATGCTAATCATGTTAGCATCATGCTAACATCATGCTAATCATGTTAGCATCATGCTAACATCATGCTAATCATGTTAGCATCATGCTAACATCATGCTAATCATGTTAGCATCATGCTAACATCATGCTAATCATGTTAGCATGGTCATGCTAATCATGTTAGCATCATGCTAACATCATGCTAATCATGTTAGCATCATGCTAACATCATGCTAATCATGTTAGCATCATGCTAACATCATGCTAATCATGTTAGCATAATGCTAACAACATGCTAATCATGTTAGCATCATGCTAACAACATGCTAATTATGTTAGCATTGTCCTGCTAATCATGTTAATCATGCTAACATCATGCTAATCATGTTTTTGCAACATAAAGAAGCCATATCTCAGCCCCAGAACATCGTACAGTCATGAGGATGGGCTCTTTTGACTCAGACTGGCCAATAGTCTTTCAATATCACCCCATTAACTGTATAGACACATCCTAGCAACCATGTACAGTACCCTAGCAACAGTACAAACACATTAATAAGCCATATCTCAGCCCCAGAACATCGTACAGACATGTTGCTTGGCTTTTTTGCATCCTAGTAGCATCCGGGAGGATTTTTTTGCCACGGCAAGCACCACTCACATTTTCTTCAGGAAATGTACATTCTAGTGTTGTGATTACTATTCACTTTTTCAAAACTTCGGCACGCTACTCCTCCGGCACCGTTTGTCGCAGACCCATGAATGAGGTGTCAAATCATGCGGCTTATTGAGGAGAGGTGTGCTATATCTTTTCAAAGCGATCGGGTGTACGATGTTTGTTTTTGGCGGGAAAAAAATTGTCCCAATTGAGTCCCCATTGACTTAACATTGAGAAGAGGTTTGAGTGATTATATCTCCGCCTCAGAACATCACAGAGACTTTGGGCTGGTCTCATTTGAATCGGCCTATCAAGCAGCTAATAACTAGTGACATTCCAATTTCATTGCCACGCCCTAGCAACCAGTTACAGCACCCTAGCAACCATATTTCAACATTAACCAGCCATATCTCAGTACCAGAGCATTGTAGGAATACAGAGTTGGGCTCTTTTGACTCAGACTGGCCAATAGTCTTTGAATATCACCCCATACACTCTATAGCCACACCCTAGCAACCAGTTACAGCACCCTAGCAACCATAAAACACATGAATAAGCCATATCTCAGCCCCAGAACATCGTACAGTCATGAGGGTGGGCTCTTTTGACTCAGACTGGCCAATAGTCTTTCAGTATCACCCCATAAACTGTATAGACACATCCTAGTAACCATGTACAGTACCCTAGCAACAGTACAAACACATTAATAAGCCATATCTCAGCCCCAGAACATCCTACAGACATGTTGCTTGGCTTTTTTGCATCCCAGTAGCATCCGGGTGGCGAGTTTTGCCACGGCAAGCACCACTCACATTTTCTTCAGGAAATGTACATTCTAGTTAGTGGTGCTTGCGTAGCAAGGCATCACTATTGTTATCCACCATACTTATTATTATTCTTCTTCTTCCACACTTTCGTCCGCGCGCTACTCCTCCCACACCGTTTGTCACAGACCCATGAATGAGGCGTCAAATCGTGCGGATTATTGCGCTGTGGTGTGCTATATCTTTTCTAAGGGGTCGGGGGTACGATATTTGCCCCAGGGGCAAAAAACTAGCCGAAAAATCCCATTGACTTAACATTGCGACCAACTTTGACCCCTTGTAGCTCCGAGCGAGGATTTTGGAGAAACTCGTGGTTCACCTCATTTGAAGAGGCTGACAGGCCCTGTCAGATGACACATCACAATGGGGTATAAGTTTTACCCCTGGGGTATTAGAGCTGCCCAAATTTGCCCCATTGACTTATAATGGGGAGGGATGTCCTATTAAACTCATGTGTTTCTCTTACTATGGGAAATTGCATAGGGATTTTGTATTGACCACAGCTCTGGCTCACAGTGTCTCAGAGACAAGGGGGTGGGCTCAATTTACTCAGACAGCCAATCACTATCTCAGGATGATTGTCAACCTATGAAGCCACGCCCTAGCAACCATTTAGAGCTCCCTAGCAACTGATCCCATAGACTTCCATTGAAAGAGATCAAAGGGATATCTTTGGATAGAAGTGACATAGAAACACAAGGGTGGGTTTGTTTGACTCGGGGCATCAACAGCCAATCACAAATCACTGTCAACACTTCCTAGCCACGCCCTAGCAACCATTATCAAGCAGCCTAGCAACCGTTTATCAAGACCTATATCTCTGCCTCAGAACATCATAGAGACATGGGGGTTGGTTTATATCATTCATACAGACAAGCAGTATCATCATTGAATGCTGCCAAGCCCCCCTAGCAACCAAACAGAGTACCCTAGCAACCGTATACCAAGACCTATATCTCTGCTTCAGAACATTGTAGAGACATGGGGGTTGGTTTATATCATTCATACAGACAAGCAGTATCATCATTGGATGCTGCCAAGCCACTCCATAGCAACCAAACAGAGTACCCTAGCAACCATTTAGCAAGACCTATATCTCTGCCTCAGAACATCATAGAGACATGGCGGTTGGGTCTTTTGGCTCATGCTAGCAAACTGGACTTTCAACATGCTACACATGCTAGCATTTAATAGCTACATGCTAATAGTGATTAGCTAAGGATTAGAACATGCCAGCAACATGCTAATCATGTTAGCATTATGCTAACATCATGCTAATCATGTTAGCATTGTCATGCTAATCATGTTAGCATCATGCTAACATCATGCTAATCATGTTAGCTTCATGCTAACATCATGCTAATCATGTTAGCATCATGCTAGCATCATGCTAATCATGTTAGCATCATGCTAGCATCATGCTAATCATGTTAGCATTATGCTAACATCATGCTAATCATGTTAGCATCATGCTAACAACATGCTAATCATGTTAGCATTGACATGCTAATCATGTTAGCATCATGCTAACATCATGCTAATCATGTTAGCATCATGCTAGCATCATGCTAATCATGTTAGCATTATGCTATCATCATGTTAATCATGTTAGCATCATGCTAATCATGTTAGCATCATGCTAGCATCATGCTAATCATGTTAGCATTATGCTAGCATCATGCTAATCATGTTAGCATTATGTTAACATCATGCTAATCATGTTAGCATCATGCTAACAACATGCTAATCATGTTAGCATTGACATGCTAATCATGTTAGCATCATGCTAACATCATGCTAATCATGTTAGCATCATGCTAACATCATGCTAATCAAGTTAGCATCATGCTAATCATGTTGGCATCATGCTAACATCATGCTAATCATGTTTTTGCAACATAAAGAAAGTCATATCTCAGCCCCAGAACATCGTACAGTCATGAGGGTGGGCTCTTTTGACTCAGACTGGCCAATAGTCTTTCAATATCACCCCATTAACTGTATAGACACATCCTAGCAACCATGTACAATACCCTAGCAACAGTACAAACACATTAATAAGCCATATCTCAGCCCCAGAACATCCTACAGACATGTTGCTTGGCTTTTTTGCATCCCAGTAGCATCCGAGAGGATTTTTTTGCCACGGCAAGCACCACTCACATTTTCTTCAGGAAATGTACATTCTAGTGTTGTGATTACTATTCACTTTTTCAAAACTTCGGCGCGCTACTCCTCCGGCACCGTTTGTCGCAGACCCATGAATGAGGTGTCAAATCATGCGGCTTATTGAGGAGAGGTGTGCTATATCTTTTCTAAGCGATCGGGTGTACGATGTTTGTTTTTGGCGGGAAAAAAATCGTCCCAATCAAGTCCCCATTGACTTAACATTGAGAAGAGGTTTGTGTGATCATATCTCCGCATCAGAACATCACAGAGACTTGGGGCTGGTCTCATTTGAATCGGCCTATCAAGCTGCTAATAACTAGTGACATTCAAACTTCATAGCCACGCCCTAGCAACCATTTAGAGCACCCTAGCAACCATATATCAACATTAATGAGCCATATCTCAGCATCAGAGCATTGTAGGTATACAGAGTTGGGCTCTATTGACTCAGACTGGCCAATAGTCTTTGAATATCCCCCCATACACTCTATAGCCACACCCTAGCAACCAGTTAGAGCACCCTAGCAACCATAAAACATACGAATAAGCCATATCTCAGCCCCAGAACATCGTACAGACATGGGAGTGGGCTCTTTTGTCTCAGACTGACCAATAGTCTTTCAATAACACCCCATAAACTGTATAGACACATCCTAGCAACCATGTACAGCACCCTAGCAACAGTACAAACACATTAATAAGCCATATCTCAGCCCCAGAACATCGTACAGACATGTTGCTTGGCTTTTTTGCATCCCAGTAGCATCCGGGAGGATTTTTTTGCCACGGCAAGCACCACTCACATTTTCTTCAGGAAATGTACATTCTAGTGTTGTGATTACTATTCACTTTTTCAAAACTTCGGCGCGCTACTCCTCCGGCACCGTTTGTCGCAGACCCATGAATGAGGTGTCAAATCATGCGGCTTATTGAGGAGAGGTGTGCTATATCTTTTCTAAGCGATCGGGTGTACGATGTTTGTTTTTGGCGGGAAAAAAATCATCCCAATTGAGTCTCCATAGACTTAACATGGAGAACAACTTTGAGTGACCATATCTCCGCATCAGAACATCACAGAGACTTGGGGCTGGTCTCATTTGAATCGGCCTATCAAGCAGCTAATAACTAGTGACATTCAAACTTCATAGCCACACCCTAGCAACCAGTTACAGCACCCTAGCAACCATAAAACTCATGAATAAGCCATATCTCAACCCCAGAACATCGTACAGTCATGAGGGTGGGCTCTTTTGACTCAGACTGGCCAATAGTCTTTCAATATCACCCCATAAACTGTAGAGACACATCCTAGCAACCATGTACAGTACCCTAGCAACAGTACAAACACATTAATAAGCCATATCTCAGCCCCAGAACATCCTACAGACATGTTGCTTGGCTTTTTTTGCATCCCAGTAGCATCCGGGTGGCGAGTTTTGCCACGGCAAGCACCACTCACATTTTCTTCAGGAAATGTACATTCTAGTGTTGTGATTACTATTCACTTTTTCAAAACTTCGGCACGCTACTCCTCCGGCACCGTTTGTCGCAGACCCATGAGTGAGGTGTCAAATCATGCGGCTTATTGAGGAGAGGTGTGCTATATCTTTTCTAAGCGATCGGGTGTACGATGTTTGTTTTTGGCGGGAAAAAAATCGTCCCAATCAAGTCCCCATTGACTTAACATTGAGAAGAGGTTTGTGTGATCATATCTCTGCATCAGAACATCACAGAGACTTGAGGCTGGTCTCATTTGAATCAGCCTATCAAGCAGCTAATAACTAGTGACATTCAAACTTCATAGCCACGCCCTAGCAACCTGTTACAGCACCCTAGCAACCATATATCAACATTAATGAGCCATATCTCAGTACCAGAGCATTGTAGAAAAACAGAGTTGGGCTCTTTTGACTCAGACTGGCCAATAGTCTTTAAATATCACCCCATTAACTGTATAGCCACACCCTAGCAACCAATTAGAGCACCCTAGCAACCGTATTGCAACATAAAGAAGCTGTATCTCAGCCCCAGAACATCCTACAGACATGAGGGTGGGCTCTTTTGACTCAGACTGGCCAATAGTCTTTCAGTATCACCCCATTAACTGTATAGACACATCCTAGCAACCATGTACAGTACCCTAGCAACAGTACAAACACATGAATAAGCCATATCTCAGCCCCAGAACATCCTACAGACATGTTGCTAGGCTTTTTTGCATTATCCGGGTGGCGAGTTTTGCCACGGCAAGCACCACTCACATTTTCTTCAGGAAATGTACATTCTAGTGTTGTGATTACTATTCACTTTTACGAAACTTCGGCACGCTACTCCTCCGGCACCGTTTGTCGCAGACCCATGAATGAGGTGTCAAATCAAGCGGCATATTGAGGAGAGGTGTGCTATATCTTTTCTAAGCGATCGGGTGTACGATGTTTGTTTTTGGCGGGAAAAAAATTGTCCCAATCAAGTCCCCATTGACTTAACATGGAGAAGAACTTTGAGTGATCATATCTCCGCATCAGAACATTACAGAGACTTGGGGCTGGTCTCATTTGAATCGGCCTATCAAGCAGCTAATAAGTAGTGACATTCAAACTTCATAGCCCCGCCCTAGCAACCAGTTACAGCACCCTAGCAACCATATATCAACATTAATGAGCCATATCTCAGTACCAGAGCATTGTAGGAATACAGAGTTGGGCTCTTTTGACTCAGACTGGCCAATAGTCTTTCAATATCACCCCATAAACTGTATAGACACATCCTAGCAACCATGTACAGTACCCTAGCAACAGTACAAACACATTAAATAAGCCATATCTCAGCCCCAGAACATCCTACAGACATGTTGCTTGGCTTTTTTGCATCCCAGTAGCATCCGGGTGGCGAGTTTTGCCACTGCAAGCACCACTCACATTTTCTTCAGGAAATGTACATTCTAGTTTGTATTTATTATCCTAAATTCTGCAGAACTAAATAAGGTAACATTGTTTGGCTGGATGACATAAAGGTTTTGCAATCGTCTTGGCATCAGTTAGAACGGGTGACAATGATAAATTAATCATTAAGGTTTGAATCTATATACCTGCTATATAGCTGACAAGGAAATACAGTGGTTAAATTTCCAGGTATTATTGCAAATTAAAAACATGAATTATTCGTTGTAAATATTTTTAAGCAAAACATGTTAATAAAAAATATCAATGTATTTTTGACAAAATAAATATTTAAAAATACACTGCAGTTCACAAGTTTGGAATCAGTAAGATTTTTTTTATTACAGAAATAAATACTTTTATTCCCAATTACTTTTATTTGAATATGGTCTGTTTTTATGGCATCTGTTTGTATACAGTTCATTGCCGTTTTGATTTATGTTCCTTATGTGATTAATTCATACTTTTAGTAATCAAAGATGCATTACATTGACAGTAAAGGCATTTATAATGTTACAAAAGATTTCAAATAAATGCTGTTGTTTTAAAGTTTCTATTCAAAGAATCCTGAAAATGTATCCCAGTTGCCATAAAAAACAATTAAGCAGCTTTCAAAATTGATAATCATACAAAATGTTTCTTGAGCAGCAAATCAGCATATTCGACTGATTTCTGAAGGATCATGAGACACTGAAGACGAAGTAATGATGCAGATAGTTCAGCTTTGGCGTCACAGGAATACATTTTATTTTAAATTGCATTAATACTTCATAATATTGCTGTTTTTATATTATGCAGCCTTGGTAAGCATAAGAGACCCCAAACTGTTGAACTCCAGTGTATGTTGTTAATACACATTCAAAATGCTATTAAAAATGGGGGGTTGTTCATATAACATTAACATTCATATAAAATAAAAAATAAAGATTGTTATATGAACAACTTCATTAACTAGTCTCCAAACTCACCTGTCCAAACAAACTTTTAAGGTGTAATTTAGCAGCTGCCAGTTTGGCCCGAGCGTGCTGTCGGTGATAATAAGGAGGTTTTGGAGAGCTGGACATATGGTTAGATTTCAGCGAGGACGACGAAGAGTGCAGGGCATCACACTTTCCCATACTCTCATAGCTGCCTTTGGCATTAGCAGCGAGCTGGCTGTCACTGTAAGCTTTAAAGCTCTCATTAAGGTTTGTAACTCTCAGTAAACCAGAGTCCTTCTCCAAACCGACCAGATTTTCCACACTAACGCTGTGATCTCTGTTAAGCTCCCCCTTTCTAGCACTTCCTGACATTGCATCTGGGGTGCAAGGATAGGATGCTGAGGCCCCATCCGTATCATTCTCCGAGGTGTCCGGGGTCCCATCTCTATCTCCCTGTCCCCAGGGCAAGAAGTCCAGATCCAACAACGCACCCACTGAACTGTACTTACGCAGCATTATGCTGGATTTTAAAAGAAAAAAAGGAAGATAGAGAGAGAATGCCCGAGGCCTACAGAGAGAACAACAGAATGGACAAAAATAATTCAATAAAATGTACAAACAGATCTATCCATCTAATCTATGAAAACGTTACAAACATCTACTCAGCTCACAGATAGATAGATAGACAGATAGAAACCAATTCTCATAAAAAATGTATCCATTAATACTGTAGCACCCACATGAAAAAATACTGTTTTTGAACCATACTATAGTAAATATACTACAGTAAATTAGTAAAGTGTAGTAAATACTATAATATACTACAATTTACTGTAGTATCTTTACTATAGTATGTTTCAAAAACACTATAGTATTTACTAGAGTAATTTTACTATAGTATTTTTTCATGTGGGTACTAAGTAATACTGTACACTAATATAATAATACAGCACTGTGTAGCTACTATGCTTTCTCACTGTAAAATAATAATTACAAGTATCTAATTTTCGTAAAACATTCTCAAAGTAACGTTAGCAGTGTGTGTTGTTAAAAGTCTGTTCACCCAGTTAAGGGTTAAAATGGAACCAAAGTTTTGCTTTACATTTCTAACAGACGAGTCAACTCACGCCATGTAAGACTCGAGACGCCTCATGAATACATGAAAGACGCGACACGATAAATACAAAAAAATCTCCCATTATAATCAACGAATATTTTGACACTGCAAGCGCGCGAGTTTGTCGCGTCGCGTCTTTAGGCTTTCGTGTAAACAAACGAAACGTGACATCCGAGCACTTGACGGTTCACATAACGTACCTTACGATAGATCCGTTTCTCGCCTTTTCATGACAAGTCCATGCACAGGTCTTATATCAGAAAGGTTGAGAGTCGGTCCGTCTATCAACTGGAGTCTGTATGGACAGAAACACACACAATTGGACCCGAAGCGAGTCAGCTGAACGGAGTGATTTTTCGTGTAACGTTAGCCGTCAAAATCACGTCTTTCTTGTCCTCCTTTTCATTTTACTTCTGAATGGCAAAAGCAACGCCTATTTTCTTTTTGTCACACCCATAGTTGAGTCTGGACTTGCCCTCCTTACATACTTGGAAAGTCGAGTAGCGTTTAATGACACGCGTTTATGGGTTCAACGTTGTCATTAAAGTTGACGTCAAAACACCGCAGTTACATTACTACAACAACGCTGTCACGTCTTAGATATTTAACAAAAGTACAGGTGGATTCTGTAAACTTCTAATAATGTTTGAAGATGATAAAAGATTGCTATCTTTTTGTTTTAGAGTAGTAATAATCGTATTAATTAATTATTATTGGGCGTAAACCATGGTATAATTTTACAAAGGCACACATAAACCAGCGGATTGACAGTAAATGGCGGCTCTCCCTGAACAATAACATGTATTATTATACTATCATATAAAACATTAATTTCTGAAGGCTCTGTGTTCGTGATACATTATTTATTATTTAACGTGTTAAAATTATGAACAGGTGTTTAAAAATACCACGACTGTACTCCAAGAGCGCTCTCTACAGGTCATGCATAGGCCTACTTATTTCATGATAGGACAACAATAATGAAAACTGTCCCCATTTTGATGGGTTAAGCTATTGTTATGAGTTTTATCATTTTATTTTAAACAATATGATATAATTAGAATACATACATTAATACAATCATTCGATTTAAGAGAACGTAGAGACTTATTATGTGGGACTTTTATTTTGCCACATTGGATTTTCTGCATGTCTACGAATCTAAGTTTGTCCAGTAGATGGAGTGGTTACACAACGCAATATTTTAGATATCAATACCAAGTATGTATATTAATTTTTAATATCAGTAATTTTGAGATACTTGTGTGAAAAAATACTTCTAATCTAATTCCATTCTAATATTAATAAATATTATGTTCACATTTTGTTGCATACACTCTAAAAATGCTTGGTTCCACCTGTTAGGCCTACTATCTTAAAATAGTTCATTTAGGTTTTTTATGTTAAGATTAAAAAAGAGCTTCTATTTGCAATTAAAGTGACTATATTTAATTTATTTTAAAAAGGCAAGCTGTCTCCATCAGAATGACTGTGATGTGCAAATGAAAATCATACATATCACATTCACATTACATTACAGTCATTGCAATGACTACATTCATCACTGGTTCAGTATGTCTGGTCCTCCATGTGCACAGCCCCTATGCCTTTCCGTCTATACAGGGATGCTGTGTCTTTGCACGTCTCTCCACATGGGGTCCCTCAGTTCCAGGACCAGATAAAACAACAGTCATAGTTCCCAGTGGCTCTGGGGATTCTTTCTGTGCAGCAAGCCTTCTCCCAACAATTCACTGTCTGTGTTTCAGTCTCGAAATAGATCACAAAGTCTCTGAAGAACTTTGCATCATGGTTCAAGAAGAAATATACGTGACTGGGCTGTCATTGAGCTAGACATATGATCTTGAATATTAATGCTAATGTCACCACCAGTAGCCTACTACTCATACTAAAAATGATATGTGTGTTAATCCTAGTTTGTCATAATATCTTGTTACATGGATATTTCATCTCAAAATTTCAACAAGTTCTAATAAGGGTTTGCACTGTGGGACCTTGCAAAACCATCGTTTATTTTAGGCCTACGTTACATTAGGCTATTTGTTATTAATTACTAGTTCTGGAAGATGTATTTATTATGTATTTATAAAGATTGTTTTATTTATTTATTCACTTTTTAGTTTAATAACATGTGTTTTAATGAAATATTATTATTATCATTATTTATACTGTTTTTCCTCTGAACTTTTCTACAGACCTTAGTGCTCCCTTGTGGCAGTTTGAATACCCCTGGTTTATGTTACTTTGTAGTGAGCTATTGATTGACTTATGGGTGGAGAAATAGATGCAAATGAAGTGAAGTGGTTTCAATTAGAATGAAGGATGGTATGTGATGAAAAGAAGTCAAACATCTGTCATTCTGCAAAGCATAGAACGAGTTCTTCTCTATTGTAACGTATCAGAACTAGTAGCAATGACAGCTTGGGCTGCTTCAATAAAGTAATTTGTGTATTGAGAGAGAGAGAGAAGAGAGAGAGAGAGAGAGAGAGAGAGAGAGAGAGAGAGAGAGAGAGAGAGAGAGAGAGAGAGAGAGAGAGAGAGAGAGAATGTGATTACCTGCAATGAAGCCACTGAAAGATCCCCACCACTAACACACTATCATACACCCAGCGCAATGCGACGGCAGGCACAACGCAAGTGTTTTTTTGCTAGTTTCAGTCCAGTGCAGTTATAATTTTCACATGCGCCCATTTATTCCCCCATGGGCATGCTGTGTTGCGGTGGTCAACCTTAATTTAATGAAGCGACGAGAATACTGCAAAAACAAACAAGAATAATGACTTTATTCAACAATTTCGTTCTGATCTGCAGTCTCCTACGCTGTTTACGTAGCAGCTCGCGCATATGCGTCGTGGTGCTCACGTGAACAGCATCGGCTGCCATATATCGAAAGCATCAAAACCACTGGAGTCACATGGACTATTTCAACGATGTTTTAAACACCTTTCTGGACATTGGAAGTGTTAAATAAATAGCTTAAATATCTCAATTAAAATAATCTTAATTCGTGTTCCGAAGATGACGAAGATTTTACGGGTTTGGAATGACATGAGGGCGATATTGAGGGCGATAATTAATGACAGAATTTTCATTTTTGGGTGAACTATCCCTTTAAAACATCTTACCTCAAGGGTCTCGCTTAATCTTTCAATTCACAATAAAAACAATATTTTACTCTACCAATCTAAATGAATTAATGTGTCCATTAACAAATATAAAAACCTTTCACTGATCACAAAGGATAATGATAATAAAAAAAAAAAAGATAATTTAAGCTCAAACTAATTTAGGCCTCCTGGTAGATGTACCACACATTTGTACATGCTGTAGGCCTGTTTGCCTACAAACACACAAATAACTGGACGACATCTTTGTTACAATGATATATGACATATTTAAGGATGACATCTTTAAGACAACAATATAATAAGAGAAGTCATATTTACAAATTGGAAACTCGGAATTCAAATGAGATGTGCAGTTAGAAGGGGCGTGTCTATGGACTAGTGACATTTAAAGGGATAGTTCACCTAAAAATGTATAAAAACATTTAATCACCCTCAAGTTTTTCCAAACCTGTGTGAATTTCTTTCTCCTGCTGAACAAAAAAAGTCGATTGTGGAAGTCAATCCATTACGTGTTTGCTACCTATTTCTTCTTTTGTGTTCAGCAGAAGCAAGACATTAATACAGGTTTGTTTGGAGCAACTTGAGGGTGAGTAAATGATGACAGATTTACATTTTTGGGTGAACTATCCCTTTAAAAAGAAAAAGAAGCAAAGAAAAAAAAAGAAAACATTTTCAAACATAATAATAATCAAACATAAAATGGAAATTAATAAATATATATTTTAAATTGAACAAACTAACAGACACATTTAAAATTGAATACATATTTTAAAAGGTAGTTACATAAAATAATAAATTAATTCAAAAGGTTTAGATGCACATTTTAAAATGTTTTGAAAATTGCCAATTCCGTTTCCTTGTCCATTTGTCAATAGCTTTCTTTGTCGTTTTTTCGAGTTATAAGCACCATTTATTTATATCTTCCAAGTTCCTAGGATATAAACAACTTAAGTTTCCCCGAGGTTTCCTAGCAACCACAGACGCCGAGTTGTCACTCTCTGTAGAAATTTTACCTCAGCTCTTCAGCGATAAAAGTGCTGTTGTAATGGACGTTTTATCCGAAGCGAAGTCAAGACCACTTTCCACTCTGTCTGTATTCAGCTTTATACCTCCCCGAAGGACAGAGCCCAAAGAAATGCGTTATTTTAACTGTAGCCCCAAGGTAAGATGCATTGCTTTTTTTTTTTTTTTAAAGCAACTACTACAGCATTTGAATGTCGTTGCATTAATACAGAATATCAAGCCACGTGGCATTTGCAAACAAATGATGCTGGATTTGATGTACAATAAATATTTTGGTAGCATTTATCTGGCTAAAAATAATATATCTGGTTACTATTGTTTCACTTATAACGTATTTTTTATTTCTTTTTTTTAAATGGCTTTAGGTTTTGCCATCTAATGCAGAGGCTATCAATCTTTTAGATGCAATGAAGCCCCAAATATGATCAATAATCATCCTGGTGTGAGAGCCCCCATCCTAAAATTTAGAAGGCAGTTATATATTTTCATGTAACTTGCATAAACCAAATTTATACTGTGAAACTTAATATATATATTTTCCACGTACCCCAGTACAGACATTCATACATTTTTAAGTGCATCTCAGATGTCCAAATAGCTTTTGGGTTCATCAAAGTACCATGGTATTACCCTCTGATTTTATTGTACCAAGTTGATTCTATTCATTTAGGTACATATTTTCAAAATCTGATCAATTTCCTCATGCTACAGGCTCCAGAAAGGTCTCTGTATGACTGTTTACATCAGAGCACTGAGGGCTATGATAACAAACTCCACCGAGATGACAGAGAGCACGCCAAATCCCGTGGCCTGGACATCTTCAGTGAGGTGCGTTCTCCTTAACTCTCTAATGATCCATCCATGTCATCTCAGCAGTTCATGCATTGTGTGTTGTTCTTTTTTTAAACAATGCACACTAGAGGAACCCATTCTAGAGTTGATCCCATACGTTTCATCTCAACCTCCCATCTTAGGAATCATCTAGACCAACACCCGTTCTGTCCTCATCAGTGTATGGCCAATATTCTCCATTGCAGTACGACTCAGGGAGGAGCTTTGCTCGTGTTGCTCACATTCGTTCTGATTTCTACATCAAGAATGGAATCACCTGGTCTGTGGAGGAAGGCTATGGATCTGTGACACCCGTCTAAATGTGTCTCTTACATATATCGGTCAGAATTAAAAAAAAAAAAGTCAACAAAATGCTTGTCATGCTTAAAATCAAAATAATACAAAAACTAATATAATTAAATTACAATATAACCATGTTTATGGTAACTGTTTTTTCATATTAAAACAATGAATGAAGCCTTGTATTATTAATATAACACTTTTTACACATCACATTACAGTAATGTTTACAGTAATTATAATTAAAAAAGTCAGTGCAAAATATAGTAATTGTCCTAAAATGCTTAATTTTCTTTATGCAAAATACATTGCATAAATCATTTTTTCTCTTATTACTTTCTGTTAATTTATTTTTATGTGGTTTTAACACGTTTCCCATGAAACCTATCACAAATTCATAGACAGACACTTTGACGTTGTATATAAATTTTAATGGATAACAAAATGATAGCATCAAAACATGGCCACCTTTGTTAATAGTCTTTATTTTACAAAATTTCCGCTGCTTTAAATTATGGATTGAGCAACACACAATTACAAGTCTCGGTTACACAGAGCCTCTGAGCCATCCATTACTTATAAAGCAATGCAAATAATCTAGTATATGTGGTGCAAACAGAATACTGTAGAGCTCCACTATAACAGGCCAATGTTATATTACAATGTACATGTTTTTAATCAGGTTCAAGGCATTACATTCCCTTGTGATAAAGATCGTGTCATCTCAGTGTGAACAAAGAAGGTTTTGAGATCCCCCTTGCCCTTGACGTTGATGATCCCACGGCAGGAACACATATAACCCAACGTCTGTAAGATCCGACTTGTCTCCTCAGTAACCTGAGGAAAGAAGCACGCTAGATGTGATCCACTGAAAAACCATTATTAATAATTCAACAGACATGCAAATGACAGAACAAGAATCTACCTGTATTTTTCCAAGCACCCCTGTGCTTTCCATCCTACTAGCTACATTTACAGTGTTCCCCCAGATATCGTACTGTGGTTTCTGTGCTCCGATTACTCCTGCAATTACTGGACCGTGGTTTATTCCTTGAGAGAGAGAGGTCGGAAACATTTGAAACGCCCTGAATGTGTGATAAAGTCTGTACCACATTATGAGACTCTCTGAAAACGTTGTTGTTGTGTGAAAGTGCTGATAGGCCCTGCTTACCCACTCGCAGTTTGAAATCATTAAAGGAATGTTTGTTGATGACATCAAGCTTCCCCACCAAAGCAAATGCAAACTCCACCATTGTTCCAATGTGCATGTACTGCCGGTCATGTTCCTTCAGAATAAAAACAGGAAAGCATCATTGCGCTTGTTTAAAATCCAGTATTGACCACCCAAAGACTCTCAAGCGACAGACCTCAAGCACAAATCAAGCTTTTTAGCAGCACAATCAATCCAGTGTAATCTTTACAAAAAGATTAGTCTAGAACCAAATGCAAGAGCTCAACATTTTACCTGTGTGTACTCTGGTCCAGGCGTCACATTCAGCCCCGTAGCAGCCATGTATGTGCTGCCAATAGTTTTGATCTTCTCCACTCCACTAAATTTGGGTTTTGACAGCAACTGTTGGGGAAAAAATCATTAGGTTTAGAGTCAAAGTTTTGTGGAAAATTAATTAGAGAAGAGAAATATACATTTCATTCATGACATCTCTTGGAATAGTTTTAGCAAATTAATGGATTTGACAATGTTAAAACATTTGGGACTGGCGAACTACACCCTTAAACGTTATTGGCATCGATGGTTCACTTGAAAACTATTAACATCCAGAACCTTTCTATTGCATAAAATGTTCTTTGTAGTGGAAAAAGGTTTAGATTATTAAAATGTTCTTCACACAGAATAAAAAAATATTATTTTAAAAACTGTTCACAGAAAGATTATTTGGGGAACCTAAAATGGTTTTCACCTTTGAGGTGAACTTGACACTGTCACGGCATTGACGCTATGGAAACACTTCCACATGAGGTGAAGCATGTGTCTAAACGTGTCAGTCTGATTGGCTGAAGGGGGCTGATTTACAGTACGTAAGATCCAAACCAAAAAGGGATCGGAAGGGAAGAGAGTCAGGGGAGTTATACTATTACATTTTGTGCAAGACTTTCTTTGGGGGCTCTCAGGAGACATCTGCACTTATCCCGCCACCCATGGTGATTCTGGAGGTGGAGGCGCTCAATGGGCAATTCGCCCCATCTCCACCCTCCCTTCGGTTAGTTTGAGCTCTCCCTGCCGGTTCACAAACAGAACGAAACTATCGGAAAAAATAATTCCTCTGTCAGACTTTACATCTGTGTGGCATCTTCTGCCCAATGTCTCTCTCAGGGGGTCTTGAATACTTTAACAGAATTTAGTTTGCTTTCCGTCCATCCTTGTTTTCAAGGATGAGAATTTTCTTTGCTTCTTGCCGATGCACCCATCCCAAAGAGAGAGGCAGGCTTCTACAGTCAGTGCTTTATTGTACTCAAAAAGGACAGGGTGCTGCATCCGATTTTAGATCTGAGAGGCATGAACCTTCTAGGAATGGTTTGATGATAGATCTAAAGGACGCCTACTTTTTACATCAAGATTCTAACAGAATACAGGATGTTTCTCAGGTTTGCCTTCAGGTATGAAGTTTACCAATATGGAGTGTGTCCTTTCGGCTTAGTCTTGTCCATATGCACATTCACCAAGTGCATGAATGCTGCTCTCACTCCTCTGTGATTCCAATGCATCCGTGTACTGAACTACAGACGACTGGTACATTCTAGCTCAGGTCGATGAGTTAGCGGCACAGCATCAAGATGTTGGCTTGCTCAAATCAAGTGTCTGGGACTAAAACCCCAAGAAAGGCAATCTTTCTCCTAATCAAAGAACCACCTTTCTAGGGGTAGTGTGGGATTAAACCATGATGCAGGCACATGGCACATCTCCTGCATGTGTGATTTCAATCCTGAACACTTTGAAAGACATTAGGCTAGGTCAGGAGCTTTCTGTTTTAGAAATTCAGAGGCCTTTAGGTCTCTTGACCCCCTTGGATCTCCTCAACATGAGACAGTTTCAGTTCTGGTTTTCATCCTCTGAATCATCCCTCCAGGGTCGTAAGGGTCATGCACAGGGGGCTATGGTTGGATCCCAAATGGCACACTTCTATGCACTTTCGGTCTTGTAGACTTGCAATGGCTGCCACGTGCGCATGTCTGTTAAGTCCACGAGACCGTAGGGTGTCCATTAATCATTTTAGGTTTCAGAAGGGTGCCCCCTTTGCCGCCGTTATGTGCCCTCGATGCACACTTCAACTGAGCCCAAATATTTGCGAGCTACGCAGAGGACTTTACCCGGCAGTCAAAGCGGCATTATGTCTGGAAAGTGTGGACTCAGAGGAAGACCGCTACAGCCTTAGTAGTCTACAACTTTGGAAGAAACCAGGGTTCCTCAACAGAGGCCTGGGTTTAGGGGCATGATCATCTAACTCCAGTGAAGGGGATGATATTCCATCTCCAGCCAGAAATCTGGAAGCTTTGGCCCCTGAGCGGTACCAGCTCATTGATTATGGTTCTTTCGGCCGAAGTCACGGAGACAAGCCACAATATTACTAGGTAGTTGTGCCCTGAAATGGCAACTCTTTGTAACATGGTGTAGCGAGCATGAGGTGAACCCAGTCAACTGCCCAGTTGGTCCAGTGTTGGAGTTCCTTTAAGAACGTCTCTCAGTGGTGCTGGCTCAATCTACTTTAAAGGTATATGCATCCACTATTTCGGGGCCCCTTGGTATCTCGGTTCTTGAGCTGTGCTAGACTGCTCAGGCCTATCTACCAGTTGCAAGTTCCACTTTTAAATTCAATATTTTCTCTGAGGCTGACTCCAAAGACTTGAATGGGGCTTCTGTCAAGGCTCCTAGGACAGGTCCCAGGAGCCTTAACAGAAGCCCCATTCAAGTCTTTGGAGTCAGCCTCAGAGAAAATATTGAATTTAAAAGTGGCTCTGTTATAGGCAATAACACCAATAAAGAGAGTAGGTGACCTCCAGGCTCTTCAGTAGCATCCTTCCGCTTAGACTTTGCACCAGGTGACCTGGTTTTGCCACTCAGAGTTTAGCGTCTTCCTGAACTATTGCGAGGGGTGGACCTTTACAGGATGTTTGTGCTGCAGCAGACCTCTCCGCACACATTCATCAGGTTCAATAATTTGAATTTCAACCCCAGGATCCCGTGTCCTTCAGGGTTGATCAAAGTCCAGTCTGCACTCAACAAGCATCTGTGCCTATACACAGTAGGTGCATACGTTTGTCCAACGTTTGTCCAACTGCGCCTGACAGAAGAATTTATATTTATGAGGTGATTCTTACACTTTACAACAAATAATAAATGGCTTTTATAAAACTGTACAAGTCCTGGTGGCTGTTGAGAGTTGCCATGGCAACGGGGAACATTCAAGCTGCTGGAGAGGACATGTGTCGACATTACTCTCTGTTTCTCGTAAGTTTTATATTAAATCAAGTTCAACAACTGCTTCAAATTGGTAACATTACCCACAATCTACTTTAATTACTTTTGTTAATATTTATACCTCTGTGATTATGGTATCTTTCCTTAATCATCTGAAATATCTATGCGTTTAGTATGTATCTACTAGTAATGATGCTGAGCACGTCTTGAATGCTTTCATTCATGTTTCACCGTATATCCTGTTTTTATTAATAATTTGGGTGCATTTTATTGTTTATTTTGTGTTTTCAAAATAAATAAATTTAATTCATTTTGAGTCCGCATTCATCATTCACAGCTGTTGAAATAGCCATTGTATAGGACATAAATTAGGTTAAACTACTGCATGTTCGCCCACAAAAAAAAAAAAAAAAAAAAAAAAAAAAAAAGTATATATATATATATATATATATATATATATATATATATATATATATATATATATATATATATATATATAAACAATTATATAATAGGTATTTGAACACCCTGCTATTTTGCATTGGAAATCATGGAGGGGTCTAAAATTGTCATCATAGGTGCATGTCCACTGTGAGAGACATAATCTAAAAAAAAAATAATCCAGAAATCACAATATATGTTTTTTTAACTATTTATTTGTATGATACAGCTGCAAATAAGTATTTGAACACCTGTCTATCATCTAGAATTCTGACCCTTAAAGACCTGTTAGTCTGCCTTTAAAATGTCCACCTCCACTCCATTTATTATCCTAAATTAGATGCACCTGTTTGAGGTCGTTAGCTGCATAAAGACACCTGTCCACCCCATACAATCAGTAAGAATCCAACTACTAACATGGCCAAGACCAAAAAGCTTTGTACACCTCCACAAGGCTGGAAAGGGCTACGGGGAAATTGTCAAGCAGCTTGGTGAAAAAAGGTCCACTGTTGGAGCAATCATTAGAAAATGGAAGAGGCTAAACATGACTGTCAATCTCCCTCGGACTGGGGCTCCATGCAAGATCTCAATGATCCTAAGAAAGGTGAGAAATCAGCCCAGAACTACACGGGAGGAGCTGGTGAATGACCTGAAAAGAGCTGGGACCACCGTTTCCAAGGTTACTGTTGGTAATACACTAAGACGTCATGGTTTGAAATCGTGCATGGCACGGAAGGTTCCCCTGCTTAAACCAGCACATGTCAAGGCCCGTCTTAAGTTTGCCAATGACCATTTGGATGATCCAGAGGAGTCATGGGAGAAAGTCATGTGGTCAGATGAGACCAAAATATAACTTTTTGGTCATAATTCCACTAAACCTTGTTTGGAGGAAGAAGAATGATGAGTACCATCCCAAGAACACCATTCCTACTGTGAAGCATGGGGGTGGTAGCATCATGCTTTGGGGGTGTTTTTCTGCACATGGGACAGGGCGACTGCGCTGTATTAAGGAGAGGATGACCGGGGCCATGTATTGCAAGATTTTGGGGAACAACCTCCTTCCCTCAGTTAGAGCATTGAAGATGGGTCGAGGCTGGGTCTTCCAACATGACAATGACCCGAAGCACACAGCCAGGAAAACCAAGAAGTGGCTCTGTAAGAAGCATATCAAGGTTATGGCATGGCCTAGCCAGTCTCCAGACCTAAACCCAATAGAGAATCTTTGGAGGGAGCACAAACTCTGTGTTTCTCAGCGACAGGCCAGAAACCTGACTGATCTAGAGAAGATCTGTGTGGAGGAGTGGGCCAAAATCCCTCCTGCAGTGTGTGCAAACCTGGTGAAAAACTACAGGAAACATTTGACCTCTGTAATTGCAAACAAAGGCTACTGTACCAAATATTAACATTGATTTTCTCAGGTGTTCAAATACTTATTTGCAGCTGTATCATACAAATAAATAGTTAAAAAATCATACATTGTGATTTCTGGATTTTTTTTTTTTAGATTATGTCTCTCACAGTGGACATGCACCTACGATGACAATTTCAGACCCCTCCATGATTTCCAAGTGGGAGAGCTTGCAAAATAGCAGGGTGTTCAAATACTTATTTTCCTCACTGTATTTATATATAAAAATTACCAACACTATTGATCAACGAACATGTGCACATGTGTCACAAAATGATTCAGACTGAAAGCATCAGCACATGTAAACACCAAATCGGTTTAGATAACGTATCATGTCAACAGTCCACTGCATCTTTCAATCGGAATGATTTTAATCGGAATGACAAAAAAGTGCGCATGTAAATGTGGCTACTGTTGAGTTCCACTCAAAATGGAATGTCTCAGAATAACGTATGTAACCCATTTCCCTGTTAGGAGAACAAGATGTTGTGTCGTGTTGCCACGCCCCGGCTACACCTGTGCATCTTCTTTAGACAAATTGAATCTGCTGATGAGCATTTCTGCAGTCTATTTATGGACTCTGTTGTGATGTGATGCCACGTTTAGAGATGTGCTTCAGACATCGGCTCTCACGGAAGCGTTCCCATAGTGTCAATGCTATAATGTAGCCCCTTTTTCCGCTTTCAAGGAACTCGGTTACATACATAACCTCAGACTTTTTTTCAATAACATTGCTTTGAAAACACCATTTTTGGAACCTTTATTTTAAGGAATATAGATATGCTACTGCTGCTGCTGAGCAAGTATGGACTTGATATTGCCAACAAATACAGTACACAGACACACAGCTGTAAACATTTAAGATATGCTGCGGCTGTATGAATAGGCACACAAAAATCCTGTACCAGAAATTAGGCAGGTGGAACCTGGGGGAGGTGGAAAGTTTCACAGGAACTCTGATAACGCGCTGCAGCACCAGCTTAAAGCAAACTCTGCAGAATCAGCAGAGGCAATCAGCATGCTTCATGTAATACATGATGTAATAACTAGCAGATTGCACTGAAAAGACCTTTCAGCCTGCGCCCTCTAGAGTTTCATGACTGAACTAGACATGTATCTGCAGCCTTCAAAATAATTCAACAGAACCAGAAATCTATCCAAATATTAGTAGGTAGGTGTACATTACTTTAGATCAATTGTTTGTCTGGCAGTATGTTTTTAAGGCAGGGCTTAGGGAAGGATCAGTTATCACAGGTGGCATTTACATTCACAAATACTTAAAGGGATAGTTCACCCAAAAATGAAAATTAGCCCATGATTTACTCACTCTCAATTAAGTCATCCGAGGTGTATATGACATTCTTCTTTCAGACAAATACAATCTGAGTTATATTAAAAATGTGTTAATAAAGGCCTTCTGAAGCAAATTGATGCGTTTGTGTAAGAAAAATATGCATATTTAAAAATGTATTTCATTTTTTTCTATGGCTCTGCATCAGCCGTCCCCGTGCCATCACTTCCGGCGAATAAGGTCAAAATACATGCAAAATACCAGCGCGATCATAGATATATACATAGATTCCTCATTAGTGCCTGCATGGATCGGTCGAATGACGCATCTACGTATATATATCTTTGATCGCGCCAGTATTTTGACCTTATTCGCTGGAAGTTATGGCGCTGAGAATACTAGATGACATTCGTCTGATAAGAGGTAAAAAAATAACATAAATACTGTTCGGTTTCTCGCAGAAAACGATCGTTTCGTGTCTTAAGACATCAATGTGTCGCCACGAGCCGCCTGGTTTAATATGGATTCGTATGTCTATGTGTTATTACTCTCATAGCTCTCATTCTCTAAAATATCCCCATTGACATGCATTATGCGACTATCACACTGCAACGGTTGGAGTTAAAAATCTTAATTTGTGTTGTACTGAAGAAACAAAGACACCTACATCTTGGATGCCCTGGGGGTAAGCAGGTAAACATAAAAATTTTGTTTTTGGGTGAACTATTCCTTTAAGATTAACTTTAACTAAAATCAAAACATGGATGTGCCTGTGAGTTTACCTCATCAAAATCTGCTATAATCTCATTGAGGAGCCTGAGACACTCCAACCCCTCTTTATTAACGTCAGATTCTGTGTAAAACTCCTTGAAGTCTGGGATGGACGCGAACATCACACACACCAGATCGTACGACTGATGGTAGAGGTCCTATCAAAAAAACAGCATACAAAAAGATATCTGGTGATTGAAGATGTCGATTGAACTAGACAGGGCCAAAGGATTTTTGATTTATTATACTATATGATATAAAATAAGAAATATAAGAAGAAACATACACATATATACAGTATATATATATATATATATATATATATATATATATATATATATATATATATATATATATATATATATATATATATGTTATATAAATATATTATATGAAATAAAAATCATTTAAACCTGGAAATAAAGTATTAGGACTATATTATTACTATATAACAAAATATTTTGATTTAGTTCTATGTCACTAATCCAAAAAAGCAAAGTTGTGACATTAAGCATATGAACTTTGTAAAAAAAAAGAAAAAGAAAGAAAGTTATTTCTCAAATATGTTGGACATTTTTAATTACACTTTACAATGAATTGTAATGCTGAAAATATAATAATAATAATAGTGTTTCTAAGACATTTGAACGCCACTCACCTCATTCTTCCAGTTACGACCCAGGAAATGTTCAGCCACATGGGCAGGTAGAACGTTCTCCAAAAGTACCCGGTTCAGGTTCTCCATGGTCTCAATCTCCTCACACTCCTTCTTAAACTTGTTCCTCCAGAGGAAGTCTAACCTACAGTAATATTCATTCTGTTACAAGAGGACACAGAGGTAAAGAGATGGTACACATCTGATCACCGTATAAGGCTTTCAAGATGACAAAGAAAGCATAATCATATGCACACAAGGACATTTAATCTTATATGGATTTTGAATGTACAAAGGGTAACTTTTATCAAAGTTGCAGCTTTGTGTTTCAGCAGACATTCATCACAACATTTTTAGTCTTGAATAAGTGCAATTTGAAAAGCATTTAGATAGACATTCTCACTCAGTCTATATTTGCTTTTGCTTATTTTTCATTGCTTTTAGAGAAAAATCAGTCCACGACTAACCTATCACCTGATCAACCTGAACTCCTCATTACTTGAATTGAATGAATTCGTCTAACTGCACAATTCAAATACAGAGTTCATCAGACCCATTATCTAGGGATAAACAGTTCCTTGAAACAGAATTAAAAGCACACACTGAAAAAATGAAGTGTGACCGACAGCTAACCTGCAGACAGAGATTGTGAAAAGGCTTCAATACAGACTGAAAAACATACAATACTTTCATTGTACTATGAAAAAAAAACTTTCTTATTAAAAGCTTTTTGAAGGGAAGCTTTATGCTATTGTAAAGCCAGAGGCTGATAGTAACTGAAGCCATGGAAATTGGGAACATATGTACTGCCACAATACTTTGAGCTTAATCATAAAATTACTTTAGAAAAACTAGGCTCATGAGAGTGACTGTTTCAAGATTAGACTTCTATTGTTATTGGATAACTGTCATTGGATTAACATTCAGGCATCTTTTACAATTGAAAGACCTTGATTAATTAACTCTTTCCCCGCTAGTGTTCCCCAAATTGCGTTTTTGTCAAAGACTATGTCTGGATCAGATTCAGTATGATGATCAAAACATAGATGGATAGAGTAGATCGAGTCCATCAACACACCAAAGCTTGCACAGTCCTAACTATAGGCCCTGTCCCAAATGGCACCCTAAACCCTTCACAGTCTTCCTCGGTGTCCGCACTTTCATGACGTAATGTCGTTTTGACTGCCGGGAAGAAGTCCGCTGCGTAACCCGCACCAGTGTCGGCTCGGCAGAAGTGCGCATCAAGGGCCCATATCAACCTCAAAGGGGACGCTCGCGAGCACCCTTCTGAGACCTAAAATGACAAATGGGACACCCTGCGGTCTCGTGGACTTAAGGGCCACGCTGCGGCTATTGTAAGACCGAAAGTGCACATGAAGTGTGCCATTTGGGACAGGGCGATGACAGGTGAAGTGAATATCACTGATTATCTCTTCATTACGACACCCGTTTGTGGGTGGGCTATATTAGGCAGCAAGTGAACATTTTGTCCTCAAAGTTGATGTGTTAGAAGCAGGAAAAATGGGCAAGGGTACAGATTTGAGCGAATTTGACAAGTCTTAAATTATTTTGTTATATTTGGATCTGTGAATCTCATTACAAATAACTCAACTCTTCTTTAGATGAACTCCTAAAAAAAAAGAGCAAGTATGATAACGTTAAAGCACATATTTTTGTGGATTTCAAATTGAGACTCACCTGCCTTGCCAGCACAAGCAAAGTGACGAAGAAAATGAACAATGACACAGAGCCCATGGTCTTCAAATCTTTAAGAACACCCGGCTTGAGGGGGATCAAACTGAAATATAAAATTTAGAGGTCAAAGAGTACACAAAAGAGGCAAAACTATTGTGTGTAGAGTAGGACACAGACTTCTCAGCAACACTGTTTGGTCTATTCAGATTCATAATGCCAATGTTGTATGGGCAGTTGTAGTGGCTTATATGACTAATTAATTTTACACCATTCATAAATGCCTAATGAAGGCATGAAAAGGAAAAATCAATAAAAGAAACAAAGAAAGAATAAACACAAGAGAAATACAATTTTTTTTTTTTTTTATGTCATCCAAAAAAGACTAATCCACAAAATGCCTGCCATCTCAGCAGCAGCACCTGTCACTCATAATCCCTGGGGATATTGAGAGACCTTCTGGAAAACATTGCCACCACAATTCTCAAATGTATCTACGTGGCACAATTCCTCATTCCTTCATTCTGTGTGTATGTGCAGTGCCTCATAAAAGTAAATGAGCATTTAAAGGGACAGCTGACGGTAGCCATCGACTTCCATAGTATTTTCTTCCTAAGTCAATGGCTACCGTCTGTCTGGTAATACCAACATTCCTCAAAATATCTTCTTTTGAATTAATTTTTGGGTGAACTACCCTAGTGAAAAATAAATGTACCAAAAGTCTGCTAAATTGCACTTGAGTGCAATGATATCACGCAGTGCCTGAAAACAGTCCAGAGCTAGGAAACTTCCAATATGACCGGCACTAAGTTTGCGTAGTTGGACGTATTCCGGTTCAAATAGATATTGTTCAGGATCTGCACTAAAGTAAATATCTTCTGAATCGTCTCTCACAAATGTCTACATGGTTACAAGGCACACTCCGTGCAAGCAGGTCGTCACGTTGGTTATGTCGAAAGTTAGCCTATTTTCAGGCGCTGCGTGATATCATTGCGCCTGCTGTACCCATGGTACGGCAGCAAAGTTACTTGATTATTACATAGGGATGTGAGTATAGTTCCTAGCCATATCGGCCTAGAAAATCGCAACTTTTCATTTTCCATCGGTCTTAGTACACAATGTAACTACAGAAGAGTCAAGTTTTAAATAGGAAGAATATCGAAACTCTTCGGTCAAATGGTCTAAGCTATGCTAAAAGTGCTACCACCAGATCGGCTAAGTGGATTCGAAAACTGTAAAACTCAACTGTTTAACTCTAGGGGAGTTGGAAAATGAGCTATTTTCAAAAATAGTGTAGTGTTCCTTTAATATTAAGAAATGGGCATTGTGCCATAAAGAAGTACTCCAAATAAAGTTTAATTATAATATTTATATCTACATGTCAGTAAATATGGATTTTTTTTAATGGATTTTTAGTATGAAATAAATGTAATTTTAAATATATTTTGGTATAGGCTTTTTTCACTAGGGTATTTTTTTAACAGACACTTCAAAAATGCCTGAATGTCACTGCATTTGATAACAAAATATTAAACCAAGTGGCATCTACAAATAAATGATGCTAGAGATTTTTTGAGACAACTTTTTGGGGCCACTGTATATAGGAGTATATGGGAATCCAGTACCGGTCCAGTTGCTTGGTTTTGTAGAGGTCGGTGCTGTATGCATCCAGTATGGGGGCGTGTGTCTGGAGAATGATGATATTATAACCCACCACAGCAGCAAGCATAATTATCATCTTCAGCTCATAGTTTATCCTCAGGAACACGGAGCATGAGATCAATCCCAGAATGCAGCTGTAGATAAAATACTGCCGGGGCAGAGACAGTAAGTTAAATTCACATCAGGGCCATTCAGTCATTCAGTCTCACTAAAAAGAGAACTATGAACTTCCAATATTTAAATGCTAAGAATTGCATAGTAGAACACTATTTGATTTATAAAAATAATTATATTTATAAAGAGCATGTCTCCTGAAATATTGCAAAATCGATGATCCTAGGTAAAGCTAAAACACCAAGATTCTTATTTCCTAACCAATTGTAACATTCTAGGAAATGCTCAAGGATGCTTTTGTCCAGCATCTTGATATCTGTGGAGATCTAATTTCATATAAGCACTACATATAGCTCTCAGTGCATAACTATATTTTCCAGTATAATTTTCAGCTGTGAAATATCATTACAGAGTGGCCAGAATCACGCACAGAATAAAGTGACTTATTATATAGTGATGGAAGAGTGAGACAAATTGGCGTCTCATGACACTCAGGATTCATCACAAGCATGTTCTGTCAAGGACACTGAGAACTGAGATGTGAAGATTTACAATATGTTTTCATGTGGGACTGTAAATTAAAGGTTATTCAGTTGGTTAACACAGTTGTTTCTGAGAAGCAAATTTCCTAGATTTGTGGGTAAAAGGCATGAGATAAGATGTGTTGCAACTTACTGGCAAGTAGAACGTTTTAGAGGTCTGGCAATATGGACCATCCACACTGCTGTTGGAAATGTTGAGTGGAGTTACCATATTATCTTCGACTAAGAAGAACTTAAAACCCAACAGATGGAGAAAAACAAAATTTAGAGCATTACAGCAGAAAGACACCACTCTCTTAGCTAAACACATCTGTTGCATTTTGTAACAAATATGTTTCATAGAAGTGTATAACACTTTTTTTGACACAAGTGCAAAATTCAAACAAAACAAATGAGCTGCAAGCAGATGGAAAAGGAGAGAAGATGACCAGTTGCCAACTTTGGTGGAGTAAAAGCTTCTATGGATACAATTTTTGTCCAGTTGGTGCAGGATTTAATTGAAAAGATGCTGAAATGTTTACAGTATGTTGATCTGTGGTGTATGTGACTAACAAATACTTAAATTCAGTTATTATATATATAAAAAAAATACAGTGGTTTTGGACACTTAAGCCACAATACATGAATGTCACTGTTAGGCAACAAAATATCAGTGTTTTAACAAGCCATTTGATCTTAAATGTGTGAAACCAATTGATATTAACTTGAAAAACCCAAGTATGCAGTCACATTGCTCCTGGGGTACTTTTCCTACTGAAAACTAGTCACTTGAGCTCACAGATAACATCTGTTAATAACATTAGATCCATACTGGACCCGAGCCCTAGTACAGTGATGCTAACTACAATGATTAATCCATACAGACAGATGGCACTAATTCTACTCTGCCTATGCTGATTCCATAGCTAAAGCCATCCAACTGGGTCAAAAACTGCTGACTGATTTATCAACCCACTGTCTAAACTAATGCGTCATATTTTTTGTAAATACTGAATATATATATAAGCAAGATTACCCAAGGAATGAAAATAACATACCATTTAACCAAGAATGTAACTGGTCTTTATATTGCTTGTCCTTATGTTGCAGTTTTCGAAACAGTAAATCTCCTGATCTACCCTTTCAAAGCTTGACATGACAAGAGCAGAACCACACACACAAAGATTTTTACAGATTATTTTGAAGGTAGTCACATCAATTACATGTGGGGTTCCTCAGGGTTCGATGCTTGGTCGCTTCCTGTTTTCTATATACCCAAAACTGTGACGTATAGCAGAGCTTCAATTGTGTAGTGATAAATATTTGTTTTCAATTTAGAGAAAATATAGGTCTTATAGGTCATAAGTGGTTTGAAATGCTCGGCAAGAGGAAGATTATTAATATTACTATTATTTCTAAAGAGTTTCCTAAACCAAGCCATAAAGCTAGTAGGCTGATATTGACAAGCAAGCAGAGAATATTTCTCTTACATGGTCATAATGAATTATGTGAGAATATAATAAATGTCAGTCATTTTAAAAAGCAGTCCAATCAAGAATAGGTATTGGGAAGTAGTGATGCTCACCATGTTGAATACAGCCATGACTAGGATAAGTGCAGTGGTTGCCATAGTGAGTGCAAGTCGTATCCAGGGCTTGTTGGTGATGACTTTAGAGGAGCCGGGGAGCCAGGGCATTGTGCAAGAAGCTGCTTTGCCCCATTGCTACGGCAACAAGAGAGAAAGAAAACACAACAACAAAAAACAAGCTTTAACTCCCACAAACGTCATTAGCATATCTGCTTCTTTTCCAAATGCTCGAGGTTATGATTGTGCCCCACAAGTCAGAGACACATTAATAAACATAACTTCAGCGTGAGTGAATGTAAAAATAAAAAGAGGCATCTATAACAACTTTGAGTGAAAGACTAAATGAAACGCCATTCACAATCCATTTTACTTCCATAATTTTGCTAAAAAAAAAAAGAGGACTACTTCCCTCCTGAAATATGGTGCAGATCCTTTCCCCCGTCAGAGTACAAACCCCCTTGGACACAAAAGCAATTCTATTGGCTAAGACAACTTTTCCCTTTGTTTGTGTTTTTTATTAGTCTTCGGTTTGTAAGTTTACCGCTTTGCATTCTATTTTGCTAGTATGCTGCTAACTGGTTAAACATTTTGATTAGCTATTATAACAAGAAGATATGATTTACTCACTTTCTGGGCTTTTGAAAGAGACGTGAAGGCAAAATGTGACCAATATGCTTGTTTAGAACAGAGAAAACAGTATACAGGTTTTGGAATGTCATGAGAGTAAATAAAGACAGAATGTTTTAGAAAACTATCCCTTCAAGCTAAACTAAAATTTAATGAAGAAAGAGCAAATCCCTGCCTCTGCACATTTTTATCTGAAATAAGACTTCACGGCCTTGAAGAAACGGAGATACGTTTGTAAACTGACCTAGTACATCTCTTTACAAAACACTTATCCCAGACTGTGTGCAAGAATAGGTAGAGGAGCCCCTCTCCAGTCAATTATTTGTTAGTAACATCACCTATACAAAAAATGGCTTTCAATATTTAAACACATCACTTCTATTGGATAACCTTAACCCCCTTTCATATTTGTGAATCTGTGGGCTGAATGTAGGACTGTGTGAACTCTCACACGAGATAAATGGGAAACAAACTGAGAATTTAGACACTCGTGAAATTGACAGCCCTTTGCGAACCCAAAAGAGAGCCCTACTATAAAAGAAACACACAATGAGTGCCACAGAGCTAACATACTCACAATCCCCAAACCTGTGGGGACTTGACTTTACTGCTATCCAGCAAGAAAAATAGATGACAAACAATCCAGTCAAATTATCATCACTCAAGCTGCTTTTCTTTTGACACAAAAAAAAGGGGTGGGGGTTGGTGTAGCGGCTACTGTAGCCCAAGATTTCTATTCAATGTGGCCTATTTTTATCATCATAAATTCTTGGTTAATTAATGAACTGGGGACAAATAAAGTCGAGCTGGTGGGTGAATGGCATGAAAACCCTTCAAGTGCTTTGGAAGGTCATGCCTTCTAAAAATATAAGTTGGATGCCTCAATACACACAAAAAACAGGTTACTTTAATTATAGATGGAATTCCATGGAATGTATGAGGTTGAATCTCACACATGTCAAGGTCACCCCCCCCCCCCCCCCCCCAAAAAAAAGAAAGTATTGAAGCCTATTTTAAGACAAATTATATTTTTGGCATTAATTCTACTGAGCTTTTTTCTCAGTATTCTCAAAGCTGATTCTCATTAATGCAACACAGTAAGAAACACTGTAATCCAATTATTTAAATGGGAAATAATAATAAGAATTTAATCACAAATAAAAACTGTACAACTAAAACTACTATGATGTACACTACTGTTGAAAAGTTTAGGGTTGGTAAGATCCCCCCCCAAACAAATTCAGTAAAACAGTAAGATTGTGAATTATGACTACATTGTTAAATAACTCTTTTCTATGTGAATATATATTTTAAAGAGCAATTTATTTCTCTGATGGCAAAGCTGAATTTTCAGCATCATTACGACCTTTCCGACATGATTGCGCAATCCTTGGCATGCCACAGAGCAGAGCAAGATGTGCAATTTAGGTTGAAACGTATATTCATTTTTATTCTATTTTTTAAATGGCCGATCGTTTCGCTAGATAAGACCCTATTCCTCATCTGGGATCGTGCAGAGCCTCTGAAGCCCTTCGAAGCCCTTCGAAGCCCTTTGAAACTGCGTTGATATGCACTTTCAACATTTTTGTTGCCATGGAAGTCTATGATGTGGAGAAAAATCCTGGAATGTTTTCCTCAAAAAACTTAATTTCTTTTCAACTGAAGAAAGACAGACATGAACATCTCGGATGAGATGGGGGCGAGTGGAATATCAGGAAAGTTTTTGACTTAGTGCTGGGAAGATGAATGTGTTTTTAAACTGGGTCATTTATGTAGTAGAAATGTGAAATTATTTTTGAATTTGGTGTCTTCTAGACTGAGAAAAGACAGAAAATGTATTTTTGTCTCATGTGGATGAAAGACAACAACTCCCAGAATGCACTTGCTTCGCTGCCCTACGAGGCCACTCCCAAAGCCACGGCCACTGGTTATCACTTGCCCACCGCGGCACCGCCCCCAATGTCGTTTTGATATTCATAGTAATAAAATCTTTTCGTTCAGTTAGAGAATAGACACTACAATTCAAAATTGAATGTGTCTTTTCAATAACGTGTGAGTGAGCCGAACGAAAGTCACAACACAAACTCAGTAGGAGTCATATTTCATTCATCACGAGAGAAGAGCTGAGCAGAGCTGAGGTAAGCGCGGCAATTAATTACTTGAATTTACTTGAAATATCTTAAAATAATGTTACAATATAAAAAAAAACCCCAATGGTCATAAAAACAGGCTTAATTTTCTTTAAGAAAGCATAATTTATTATTAATTTCTTTTGATTTTGGGGTTGAACATGACCACAACATAAATGTTGAATAAGCCATTTCACTCTAAGCTTTTATAATATAAATTATATTAAGGAAGAAAGAGCAGGAGAAAGAAAATAGAGAGACATACAGGTGACATTTACTTAAGCCATTTATGTTCTGCAGGTCGAAAGTAGCTCGTAATTTGATTATAGACAACGCACTCTAAGAGCAGAAAGTGTTGTTGCTCAGGCTAAAACAAGGACATTTTTAAAAATAAAATCTTATTTTCATATGGTGTTTTTTCCTCCGGGTATGGCATTTTCTCTAATAAGATGAGGGTCTCAAATGTGAGGGAAGCTCGACTTATTAAATTACATTTCAATCAGTATACAGTTATTTCCTCCATGGAAAATAGACGTGTAACATGTCTGCATCTGAATAGACAAGCCAATCTGCTTCATTCATTCTCACAGAAAGCTTCTTTATATCTACTTCTATATTTAGGACTTACCAGTATGTGACCAGCAAAACAAATGCAGAGGATCAAGGCGAGCAAAAGGAAGGCCATTCCGAATGATACTACAAGGACGGTGGTTCTGTAAAAGACAAAATCATCAGCGATACTCTAAAGCATATATACAAATCACCTGTGCGTGCTTACTATAGTGCAAGTCACCCAAACATCCAATCTTTATGCATTCTCTGACACGTAAAGAGAAGAAATAGATGTAATGCCACATATAGAGATAAGAACCGTTGCTTGGCATACTTAAATAAAGCTAGGTTTTATACGAAACAGGATTTTTGGAAGTGCTTGCCTGTGCAAAACTGGATGCTGCAATGCTACGCTGTTTCGATCGGTTCGTACGAGGTTAATAAGGTGTTCTAAGTTGTTTTTAGTGCATTGCTACGCCATTGCTAGGGTGTTTTAAGTCATTGTTTGGTGATTACTACCTGCTCCAGGTCAAAATAGCCCACCTTAAAATACAGCATCAAGACTTTTGAAATGATGCCTTAGCAATTAACTGAAATAAGTTTAAGTACTAAAATGACTACAACCACATATGAAATAAAATAAAGATATATAGAAATATATTTAAAATGAAAACTAATAAAAATTAAAAGCACTTAACAGAATTGCTACAACTTGAATACTATAAGAGTACATAAATAATACCAAAATAACACTGATCTGGGCCAGATTTCAAGAGATTGAAAACAATTTTTCCCTTTCGAGATCTGGCCCAGATCAGTGTTATTTTAGAATGATTTAGTAGACATTTTAGTACTTAAACTTATTTCAGTTAATTGCTAAGGAATTATTTCAAATGTTCATTTAAAGACCCCCTGTGGTGAAAAACAAGTTTTTTTTAAATTAATATGCTTTAAGACAAATCCTGTGCAAGTTCATGTTAACACCATTGCTGAGTATTTTCTCCTTAAAACTGCAGTGAGCCAAAAAAAAATGTGCTGGTGTTTCTTACTCCACAAACTACCTTGTAACCAATCACGTCAATGTGCGAGCGGGCATCAACTGAAGCAGGGGAGTCTCAAGAGAAGCCAGGTTATCCCAGTAAAGGCCTATTTATTTTTTTTAATATGGAAAATCTGTCATTCCATCAAAAACTACATTACCTATAATCCTTTGCCCGGACTCATAACTAATTGTTTACACCTGTGTCTCATTTTCCTCATTACCTCTGCCTATATCTAGCCTGTTCACCTTGTCATTCACTACAAAGTCTTGTTAAGTGCAATACTGCATTTCTGAGCATTCGCTCTTGTTTCTTGGTCTTGGATTACTTGCCTGTTCCGTGGGTTACCCTTTTGCCTGTCTCTCTTGCCTGTTTGGACTGCTTGCCTGTGTATGACCTTTTGCCTGTTTTTGACTACGATTGTGGATTACCCTCTGAATAAATACTGCGCTTGGATCCTCAACCTTTGAGTCTCAGAGCAGTTAATTACAATTACAATATTATGATCAACTATATGCATTTCTCAACTGACGTTCTATGATGTTCAAAGTGTTTCTAAGGATACTGATTTTTAAAAGGCATCGTCTGACTCTGAGGTGGCGAACAGGAACATGGTGTGTAATAATATTAATTACCATTAATTACTCTACCATCTGACGTAGAGAGCGAGCGATACATAAAAGACATTACCATTCTGATACATCGACTTGTAGACAAGCCTGTATGAGCGAGTGGACGCGGGGTTAATTTACATATTCATAATAATAAAGCAAGGGTGTAGAGTTACATTCTCTTACAAGCTATTTTAAGGCATGAATACATTTTGGTGATCAAAGATGTGTTTTAAGGGATACAATTATTGGCTACAGGGGGACTTTAAAATTAAGTTTTTCCATCTAGTATTTACATTTTATTTCATGTAAGTTTTATTTCAATTATCAACAACCATTTTCAGTAGTTTTAGTTTACAATAACAACACTAACTCGGATGCTGGCTCTTTCAACATAGATCTTTAGGATTTTTCACCTGTTTCATTGTCTGCTAGGTGAAAATCATAAGTCTGATTGCTTAGAAAAAAAACAAAAAACATTTCTTCTCATTAAGCCGCATGATTTAAGGTAGCATTCACATCCAAAGAACAAAACGTATGGGGCAAATTTGATGCTGAAGATTTGAATAAGCCTAAGCAGGCATCACTAATTCAATGGCTTTTTTGTATATAGGAACATAAACGTTTAGCTCCTGTCTTTGTGGTGCCATATCTCACCATAAATGTGATATAAAATCAATGTCAGGAATTGAGGACAGCTTGAGAAAAGCATTGTGCTTTCGGCTCTTGTGAATGTGTTTTCCGTCAACGTGAGCAGTAAATTAGGGTTACGTCCTGAATAGATTTTCTGACTTCATACAAAAGGAGACATCATTTCCAAACCAGATTGGCCTCTGATTAAAAAAAAAATCTATAACTGTCTGCTCAGGGCAGTTTTTTGTAGACAGGCACTGATGTCCCCATCATCTCATTATTTATCGTTGCACTCATTTTCTTTCAGTTGTGTAGATGTTGTAATATTATTATGTGTCACTAGGTCTAAGTGCTGTGGGAGACTGTGATTGTTTGCGTAATTGCGTCGTGAAAGACAATGACATACTTGAAAGATGTTGCGGAGATGGTACTTACTTGGGCACGACTAAAACCTGCACTATAAAGATGCAGAAGAAAATGAGACAAGCACAGGTGACGTAGTACTTGAAGGCTGGCAGAGTCGTGGCTCTGTACTGTTAGAAAAAAGAAAAGGAAAAAATATCTCAACTCTTGCGTTTTTTTCTACACGTCTTTGTTTTGATCGTCTCAGTTCTGATACTGATGTGTTTTTCTCTTCACAATGAAGCACCTACAGTATTAGTCATTCAATGGCACATACCACACCTCAAGAAGGGATGTACCTCTTTTTCGAGTGTCTTATTGTGAAAGAACAGCGATATCCTTTGAATGTCCTCTGACTTCAGCCACTGTCTGGTGGAAAGAAAGCATAAATAAAGTAATTTATATCAATTAAATTCTATTATAATCACTATTATAATAGCTTCTTTGGTGGCACTGATGCAGGAAATGCTCTGAAAGTGAAATGAATTGACAAATAAGTGTTACACTGTATATCAGGGTCCAAATCTGAGACTACTTATGAAAATCCTTGTATTCTGGATTTTTTCAAATTAAATATAAATAATAATAATTAAATAATTAATTATTTAACATGCTTTTAATTATTTTGATTTCATTATCTAATAAATATGCAAATACATATTTGTTTTACATGTTACATGTCTTGTACTTTCAATTTTTTTCCAGGTATAAATTAGATTTTGAATCCCAGATTTTTCACTTTGGGGTCAGACTTGATCCTTGTTATCATTTGGCTATTTCTTGTGCTGTTTTGCAGAAAATTCACGAGTTCCTCCGTATGGATAAGATGCAGAGCATTATGGATGCTCACTTCTGTGAGTTGATGCCATCAATAGTGCGAATGATTCTTTCATTCAACTCCTCTTCAAATCTCTTCTTCTGCGATTTTGTTCTGAAAGGGATTGGAGAGGAAAAAGGAGGGAGAGATATTTCAAACAGCCATAGAGATGCAAATGAGGTCAGTGTGAATGTTCTGAAAGGTTATTCACTTGAATTTAGATTCTTGCTTTTTTTGTTATATAAAGCAATAAACAGTAAAAAAAAAACAGACCTTTCGGACCTTTGCTGAAAGTTGTACTGCCCCAACGGCACATCCTGTTAGAAAAAAAGAAAGCAAATGGAATTAAAAGAGCACTATTAAGTGCTTTAAGTACAAGCTTATCCTGATGACTGGGATCACCATTTAAATCTTGAATCAGAATCACTGTTTTCTTTCCATGTGCTCAGATGGACTCACGTGTGTGTTGATCTTGCCGTTCTCATTGGTCATGCTGTCTCGATGGTGGAGGTTAGCAAATGGTTTGGCTGCTCCCCAGGACTCAAGGTACTGTGTCATGCGGACAGACGCCCTCATCTTGCCTCCATCCAGAGCGGGGCGAAGACGAGGGGGTAGCAGGGGACTTCGTTTTTCTGCCTAAGTAACACCATAACATGAAGTACAAGTTTAAATGGATATGTTCCAGACTAGAGGCATTAGAGCACAGAAACCCAAAAAATCGGACTGAAGTGGTGGGTCACAGGTGTGTTTTGTAATACATTTTTTAATCAAATGTATTACATGATTTGATACTTTTATTTCTTTTGGATGCTAAATGATTTTGGTACTTGGTGTTCAATGTAAAATCTGGGTCCTGAAGCAAAACCTGTTGAGAGCCACTGAATTTTGGAATGAATTTTTCTTTATCCTGATTTGGATCCAAACCCAAAGGATCCTAAAAGAATCAAATATGAACATTCCAAGAATCTGCTAAGATACAAATACAATCCTACAACTGGGACCTTTGGATTGTAAGCAGATTCGTAAAAAATTATGATTTGGTTCCTTTAAGGCAAGACAGGGTAAAAATATATATAAATAAATAAATATATATATGAATGAAGACTTCAGATGCAAAAGCGTCTAATCTCATCATACTTCCCCAGTTGATTGATTACATTAAGAATTGCAAACATTTTTTGTATTACAAGTTTTCTGTAATGTTATGTTTATACATGCAATTTGTTTGACATATTAGAGTCAAAGGTTTTTACAAAGGGCATTTTTGATATCTCTTATCACTCCATAAACCAGAAAATACAGGCAACAGCCAGAATTTTCTTTTTTAGGAATACAATTTGTATACAATCAGGCAAATTATATAGACCCCTCTGTAAAAACCTTTAGAATATAGATAGGAATAAAAATATGTAATAAAATTGACGGTACTTGACACCAGAAGCTAGAAAACCCTTCCCCTCAAATACGTATGGTCTACTTTACACCAATTTAACTCAATGGCCATCGTTCATTAGAATAAAACAGAAAAAGAAAATTGGCATCGACTAAACAACAGGGTGAAAAAATAAACTAAACAAACAAGCAAAAGCCCTCCAAACTCAGATTCAGTCATCATAATGGGAATGTGGGGGGAGTGGGTGTGCAGTGGGTTGTTATGATAAGAGGGCCGAGAGGCTCAAACCGAACAGAAATAAATGTATGAGTCTCTTATGAGAAAGATTTGCTGCTTTTGTTACCTCGGGCAAAGCAAATGCATTGTTGAAAAGTAAATAAAGCACTGGATAAATAAAAGAATAGCCATAGTAATTTGAATATATGATGCCAGGCATTATGATATCTGTGGGCTGAAAAGCCCACACACATCTCAATGGACGGATGTTCTGGGTCTAGATGCCCGTTCCCTTGAACTTGAATTTTATTAAACAGTCTTCCTAGGGTTGTCACAAGTGACCACAAAGTCACATTTGTGTAACTGCAAAGTCTAAATAGTGTAATAATGCTAATTAGTGCTCAAGGTTAATCATACAGCAGGTTTGTTTGGATATGATTAATGTTTTTGTTTAACTCATTTTCTGGGTAATACATTGATTTTTTTTTTTATTCATAATTTTATTTATGAAAATTAGTTTTTTTTTTTTTTTTTACCTTCGGGTTGATGACTAGGTATGTGATGATGCCGTGCTCTTTCAGGTAACAATCTCTGCTTTGTCCATTGCCTGACTCGACTTTATACGCCCCGTTCAAATGTTCCAGTGTTACAGAAGAGATGTGAACCCGTCTGGAGAGGAGCACACAACTATTACATGCTGGCAAATGAAAGGACACTTTACAAAAACAGGTGCATTATATGAGTATTTCCACAAATGTTCCAAAGCCTGCAGAGACAATAGAGTTAAGATATGAAAAATGAATGTAGCCCTTTGCAGTTCTGTTGTTGTTTTTTTTGAGTTATTCAACAGAACATTCATTAGTAGCACAAAAGCACATTCATTGTACTCTCAAAAGAGCATTTCTATTAACGTCAAGAACCCTCCATGAGCATAATAGCACTTGTGGCAAATATGTGAAAATCCTGAAATGGATGGAAAACAAAAGTCATATGCTGATCTTACCCAGGTACACCCCCTGCCTCCATGTGATTGGCCAGGGTGACGTCATGTGACCAGACATCATACTGCCATTTCTGAAGGCCAATCACACCGCAGAGAACATTCCCAGAGTGCACTCCAACGCGCATGTTAATGTCAACCCCCGTGGCATCTCTCACCTTCCTAAGATAACAGATACAGTTTAAAAAGTTTTAGACACACCTGCTCATTCTTTACTATTACTATTTTAATATCATTAAAATATTTATAGAATTATAATTATACATCTGCAATACATATCTTTATTTAGGAGCTTTTCTGACATAACTTAACACCAGAAATATTTAGAGCAAAGTAAATATCAGAAGGTGCCAGGATTGTGCCGGTACCTGTTGGTTTCTGAGTGAGTGTGGTGGCTGTGTATATATTCATGCACACAGAACATCTTTTGTTTCAGATAAAGCAGCTTGAATGTTATGATTTAACAGCTGCAAAGACCAGTTTAGGCCAGCATGAATTTTTATGCAGGCTGGATTATGCCAGTTTGGTTCTGGTCTAGTTTGTGGACAAGTATAACCATGCTTCACCTGCAACAAATCCATTACCTTTTTGTTCCAAAAACACGTCCAGGGGGGTATGCCAGAAAGTAGGTTATGTGACATCCCTGGGTATGTTTAAGATTAAGTAAGCGGATAACCTCAACTTTCGGTTACAAAAAACGGAGGTACATTTCTGGGTATGTAAGTAGCCATAGCAGCTCACTCTCTGAACATAACCTGCTCCAGAGTTCCAGGGTTAGTTTGCTTAAGAGGTATTCAGATGTGAGTTATATAATTAACATAGTTATATAGTTACAATTATATCATATACAATAGTATATATTAATTCTAAAGAACTATTATAACAAGGTAATGTTTAAATGTTAATTCAATTCAAATATATTAATTATTTATTTTATTGCCATCTCACGTATGGATCTGCATTGGATTAATTAGCATCAAACAAAAAATATAATCCTTATTATCGGTGAATAAAGACTTATTAAACGAAGAGATTGAAAAAATTATTGCGCAACCAGCAAATAGGTTGTTTGAACTTAAGGTAATTTAGATATAAAAATATATCTAAATTATGGCACATGCTCTCAATGCAAAATGCTGAACAGTTAGTTAGTGCGTTCATGACCTCAAGACTAGATTATTGTTATACTCTACTGGGTCCAGCTCGCCTAATAAACAAACTCCAGCTTGTCCAAAACACAGCAGCTCGAGTTCTTACTAGAACCAGGAAGTATGGCCATATTAGCCCGGTTTTGTCAACACTGCACTGGTGTATATAAATAAAGTTGACTTGACTTAAATGTTTTTGGAACCAGCATACCTCGAGTAAGCAAGGTTTGGGTTACTCGAACCGAGAGTTCAGGGTAAATTAACCTTGCTTTCTGGAATACCCCCCTGGAGTAAGTTCAGACAACTCAGAGTATGTTCCCGGTTAACACACAAGACATTCTCAACAGAGCAACGAATCGATGATTCACCATGGAATCAGACGCTAAGAAAAAGTGCGCCATTCTACTTCCTTTTGTTTAATGCGACTTACATAACATACTTGTGCACATCGCCACCTTATTTGGTGGTTGTGCAATCACCTTTTTATTTAATAAGTAATCTTTATTCACTGAGAATAAGGATTATATTGTTTGTTTGATGCTAATTAATTCAAATGCAGATTATATTAATTATATAACACACATCTGAATAACTCTTAATCAAACTAACCCTGGAACTCTGGAGCAGGTTATGTTCAGAGAGTGAGCTGCTATGGTTACTTACATACCCAGAAAGTTAACTCCGTTTTTGGAACCGAAAGTTGAGGTTATCCGTTTACTTACTCTTAAACATACCCAGGGATGTCACATGACCTGCTTTCTGGAATGGTGTGTGTGTGTGGAGGTGCCCCTGGAGGTGTGTGTGTGTTGCTAACAAAACAAAACTGGTGCTCCCTCAAATAAAATAAATAAATAAAATAAAAAGATGCATGGTATCTCTGTTGCTGACATCATTTCAGTGTACCTGCCACACACCATATTTATTTCTGCGAGCCCCTCAGCCTGAGCTATGTCATTTTGGAAAATACACTGGAGGGTCCTCAATTACCTTCTCAAATGGGTTTGTGTGTGTGTGAAAGAAAAAAATTTTTTACAGAGAGCAAATGTGTAGCAGAAGAGCGGAAAAAATTAAGAATGGGTGAGGAATCGTGAAAGGGACTGGAAAAAGGGGCTGCACTTTGAGATGGAAAAAGAGAGGAAAAGAAGAATGTGTGGGTTTCAACAATATCAAACATCTGAGCCTCTTGAGTATGCAGCCTCAGAGCTTCCTTTAGCTTATTTTAGCCTCAGAAAGTAGTGCTTGAAAAGACATACAGCATGGGAAAAAAGGCACAGATATGGTCCCTGGTAGATGATGAAAGGGCATAGTGTGACAAACAGCTCATGTGTAGTGTTTTTTAGGACTTTATAGCAGATACAATTCAATGGGTCTTTTTGTTCTAATGAAGAAATGGGAAGATATGTAAGGATAACATGCATTATCTCAAAATAAACCCTGATAGGCACTGGCTTATGGGACCCCCAAAATGTGTCCCACAGGCTAGCAACCTCAGGCAACCGTAAGGCATTGCAAGCCTTACCAAATGTTGATTAAATTTGCCTATCAAGACTGAATTTTACACCGTATTTGCACAGACATTTAAATAACACAGCTGAATCTTTCTTGAGATAAAGGTCAATTAGACCATTTAGTGGTTATTGAACAAATATATTTTCGTGCAGATTGCAGTGATAGGCCAATTAGATTGTAGTATTTCAGAGAGCTGTGTAATAATTATGTGTGTTTGAGAAAGACAATGTGTTCTTTTACTTGATGGCCTCACACATGTCCAGCCCCATCTTCACACAGTTATTGGCGTGGTCGGTCAAAGGGTCCGGCAGCCCTGACACACAGTAATAGCAGTCACCCAGAATCTTGATCCGCATGCAATCGTTATCCTGCATCAAACCAAATTAGACAGTGTAGCAGATATTACATTCTGCACAGAGGAAAAACTGTCATTGACTACAACATAATCAGTTATTAATACTTTGTTGGTTCTCTTGTTTTGCATGTGTTCATAATTTCTATGTAAGACAGCCTGGCCAAAAATTATGTCCTCACAATTTGGCATGCTTCATTGCGTTATCACGAATAAAACAATTGACTCCAAGCACAACTATGCAATAAGCTTACAACATTTAAAAATTATTTTGAATAAAGGGTGAAGATTTTCCTAGGCCGATATCACTTTTGGCCACTACTGTACTATAAAGAATGACAACAAGTTCTGGTGTCTCCTATGCTTGTTAGGACTTATGATACCTTGGCTATCTGGTCAAATTTGCCGAAGAGCTCATTGAGCATGTAGACTAGTTCTCCAGGTGAACAGTCACTGGCCAGACGTGTGAATCCAACAATGTCTGCATACAGAATGCTGTGGAAAAAGTTCAAGAAAACGCAAAAGGAGACTAATGCAAACTGGTAAAGAACATGAATTGATTATTTTATACTGCAAATAATACACACCTTGCAAATAATGATTTCCTTAAGCATTGGTCTCATAAATCTAAATATCATTAAACACGCTGCTGTGCTTATATTCAAAGGGGACCTATTATGAAAAATTCACATTTTAAACATTAATGTGTCAGCAGTGTGTGTGTATACAACCACCCTATAATGGTAAAAATCCACCCACTCCTTTTTTTAATCCCCATAAATCATAAACAGAATAAGCCGTTTGTGTTAAACGGGACATGCAATTAATTGATATCACATTTGCTTAGACCCCGCCCACGACTGCAGACGGCCCTATTAGCATAGACCTGCCATGAATGAGCTATACACAGTCCATCATGTTTATCTCCTTGCCAGAGGATTTAACAGCAGCATTCGAGTAAAACATTCGTATTAAAGCTACTAAACTTATTCAATCAAGAGCAGTGAGTGATTTTCTGTTTTTCTTTTGTTGTTTGATTCATATTAACAGCATATTTAGCAGTAAGTACTGTATATTACACTGATTTCACTTTAATGCGCAGATCAAATATATTTCGTTACTTGCCGTTTACGTTCACGCTCCTCCAAAGGCAGCGCTTGCAGGTTCACCACCTGGTCTCGGAACGGAGTGGTGGGAACCTTGGGCACATATCCGGGCCGGGGTCTCAGGATCACGTGGGAGTTAGCCGGTCCGAACTCCAGGCACGCTTCGTCAACCGAAAATGCCTGCAGGTCCCCTACCCTCTTCAGAGAGGCCAATGCGGTCAGCAGAGCCGTCTTCATAGACAGAAACTTGATATCAACCGACCACAAGATGCCCGTGGATGAGGCATCTGTTCATACAACAACATGCCTGGAAACTCGTTCTAAGGACACTCCGGTCCATAGAAAACTGAGGTTCGACCACGGGGTGAGAGTCTGTAAGCAGGCCCGAGTCACTTGTACCCGGAGCGTGCCAGACCGCCATGCCCATCTCGGGACTCGATCGCGTAGACAATGCTGAAGCGGTCTCATATGTAGCAATCCGAGCTGCGTCACCGCGGCTGCATATGCCATATGCCCCAGGAGCCTCTGAAATAGTTTCAGTGGGACCGCACTCTCGCTCTCGATTTGACGAAGGCAAGTCAGCAGAGACTGCGCGCGCTCACTCGAAAGCTGCGCGCACATAGCGACCAAGTCGATATCCATACCGAGAAAAGAGATCCTCTGCACGGGGCAAAGTTTGCTCTTCTCCCAGTTGACCCGAAGGCCCAGACGGGCTAAGTGCTGGAGCACTAGGTCTCTGTGTTCGCAAACCTGCGCTCAAGAGTGACTCATTATGAGCCAGTCGTCGAGGTAGTACAGGATGCGAACCCCGTGCTGCCGAAGGGGCTCAAGGGCTGCCTCTGCAATCTTTCGTAAAGACGCGAGGAGACAGAGATAGCCCGAATGGGAGGACTGCGTACTGATATGCCAGCCCCTCGAAAGCAAACCGTAGGAACGGTCTGTGTCGAAGTAGGATGGAGACATGGAAGTAAGCGTCCTTCAGGTCGATCGCTGCAAACCAATCGTCCGGACGAACGCATTCGAAAAGGTGTTTCGCTGTCAACATCTTGAACGGAAGCCTGTGAAGGTATCGGTTCAAGATGCGCAGGTCCAGGATTGGCCGTAACCCACCGGTTTTCTTGGGTACAATGAAGTACGGGCTGTAGAACCCGTAGTTCATCTCGGCTGGAGGGACAGGTTCGATCGCACCCTTCGCCAGTAGGGTGGCAATCTCCGTACGCATGACGGGGGCATTGGCCCCGATCATAGTGTAGCGGACTCCCCGGAAGCAGGGAGGAACCTGCGCGAACTGAATCGCGTAGCCGCGCCTGACTGTCTTCGCGACCCAGCGGGACAGACCTGGAAGCTGAAGCCAGACTCCCAGGAACTGCACCAGTGGGGTCATTCGGACCACAGACGTACCCAGGGTGGGGCAGCGAGGCAGCGTTACCGGCCCGGCAATTGGAGGCTGTTGGGCGTCCCGGTGCAGGGGCACGGTTAACTGCTGCGTCCTGACAGAGGAGACCAGGGAAGGACGCACGTTCCACTGGGGTCTGCTCTGCCAGGAGGCTGGCGACAGAGAGGGATGCGAGTGGCGGGACCCGGGGGTGGCGCGCACTGTCATCACCGATCTCTGGTGGCTCAGGGATGGGAGTGTTAATTCTTTCTTTAACCAACATAGGGTGCTGCTGACCCGGGGGCCAGCAGCTGAACAAAGGATTCTCCCCCGGCCCTCCACCGGGGGAAGGAGTGGTCCTGCTACCATCTCCCTGAAAGAATTTCCCATCCCTGAGCCGTCCGTCTCAGGAGCGCCGCTTGGCCTGGCGTTTAGCGGGGCGGGCTGAGCGGACTGGGACGCCTTCCTACGGCGACCTCCATGACCCGGCCCGGGTGAAGGCTGCTGCTGGGAAGGCTGCTGCTGGGCTGCTGCTGGAGCAGGCCCCGCGATCTGCGTCTGAACACTCGCGGGTTGCAGTGTGCTAGAGGGGGCTGTGGCCCGAGGCATCAGCGTCGGGGCTTTGTTCCACACTGTCACCCTCAGGTCACCCAGACTACCAGCCGAAGTACTGGCTCTCGAAGTGGGAACATGACGCATCCACAAACGCTGCCTGGTCATGCTGAAAGCCCAAACATACCAAGCAGTGATTGTGCCCATCAAAGAAGGAAAGCGACCGGCCACACCCAGAAGTACACGGACAAGACATCCGGAAAAGGACGCGTCACGTGCAAGCTCTTTTGTGAGAGGAAGCTTCACAGAGAACGCCGAAGCGCCCAGGGACCACACACCAGCTGTCTAGCAGACCACTGCGCAGATCAGCAGGCAGGCAGTATGCGATCACTGGAACGCGCCGTAACACCAATGCCTCTGGAAAGCTGCTCGTCTCGAAGGCTGACAAAGACTCAGTTTTCAGGCTTGAAGGAGTGAAGAGATCCTCTTGGCTCCAAAGCAGAAACATAATGCGATGTTGCCAGCGTACTTCCTTATATACCCACGAGGTGGGGCGGAGTTACGCATGCAAATTCTGCATGCCCATGGCATTGGCACTGCCATTGGGCGCTGTTAAATTCTCTAAGGTAATAGGCTTCTAAGCGAAACCCCCATTCGTTAGTCACTAACGTACGTCGTAGTGACTGAACGAAAGGGAACATACATTTCAGATACAATTTTAGCAGTTGTTTTCTTTTTTTCTCAGCCCCCCCAAAAACACAGTTCCACTGTTACATCTCAAAGCAATATACAGTAGTGCTATTACTGAATTAATAAATGAATGATCTAAAGACAGACATTTAATTAGCCCCTGAATTAATCTGTATTTTTGAATGAATTGGATACAGAAATAGAATACCGTATTTCCACAAATAAAAGCCTGTAGTCAATTACCCCTTTTCCACCAAGGCAGTGCTAGAGCTAATTCAGAGCCAGAGCTAGTCCCAGTTCATAGTTGGTTCAATTTATTTTTAGTTCAACTGAGGAGCCTTCTAAGAACAGTTTGCTTTTCCACATGCTGAGAGCCACAACAGAGCCAGGTCTTACGTCACTGTATCCATCTCATCTTTCTCAGCAACGCAAGCGAGGCAGCGGCAGTGTTGCCAAGTCAGCGGTTTTGTGTAATTGGGCTACTTCAACACTGGTGCCACGGGCTGTTTTTCATGTCCGCGTGTTGAAGCGACCCCAATTATGTGATATTTAGCCCCGGGAATGCGAATTTTAGTAGGCAACCATGCCAAAAAAACACATATTTTACCCCAAATGTGATTTTTTACCAGGGAAGCCCCCCTGAAACGCGATTGGGCTTGTTTTGAGTCGCAATTGGGCGGGTTTTATTGTGAAAACCTGGCAACCCTGGGCAGCGGGAAACACAAACACACCAGGCTTGTTCGAGATGCATCGGCGCTGCGCAGACCGATCCACGTAGGATATAAAAAAAAAACGCATGAGTGAATCAAAAGCATAAGGAGTCGTGTGCTCTCGCTGGACTCGTTATCATACGGCGATCGGTCTCTGCACCGCTGCCAACAAGCCTTCCATCAACAATGCAAACGTTGCGTTACTATTGATTCACATGGCTTTATGATCCTACATCAGCATCAAAACACAACGAAAACACAGCGAATCCAACGCATTCATGCAGTTCGCCGTAATTTGTATAGACAGAGATTACAAACGAGCAGCAGCTGTTAGCTCCATTAGCTGCCATTTCAACAATGGCGGATCTCAAGTTTGAGTTGGTCTTGTTAACCCCGCCCCCAGCGCCTGACGTAATCGGTTCTTACTTCTAGCCCTGTTCTAGCCCAGCAATGTTTTGGTGCTACTTAAGAACCATTTTTCCTGGCTCGGAGCTGGGGCTTTGGGTGTGGAAACACAAAGAACCGATTTGAAACTAGGCTCTGGCTCTGATCCAGCTCTAGCACTGCTTTGGTGGAAAAGGGGTTTTAAACGCCGGGCCTCTGATAGTGGCCGGGGGCGTGGCCAGCACAAACAAATAAAGGCCGGTCTCAAATTAAAGCTACACTGTGTAACTTTTTTAGTTTATTCCTAGCTAAAAACACTTAGTTCTTTCAAAAATATATGTGCTCATTAATGTATATTTACTTCTTTCAAGTAATAAAGTATTCTCGTAAGTTTATAATATGCCATTGAAAATACATACGGGTAAGGGGTTCGAATGGGGGTCGCCATGTTGCCCCTCCATCTTGAAAGTACATTAGCCAAAGAGGGACATACCCGTAAATTCAAGCTTCGCCTTTCGCGTTTTAACACTCGATGGCACCGTGTCGAATGTGAAGAGGGGGATTGCTTGAGACTGCTATATGAAAACCTGAAAGCCTTTTTGAAAGTCTGTTGCTGATGGAGGATCACTCTTATTCTCGAGGATATGTAACAGAGTCGCCAAGGAAGCGAAAAAGAGAATTAAGACGGCAACACAACAGGCAAATAGCTGATAGCAGCAATGAAACGGTAAATAAATTACGAAAACGTTAAACTATTATTCATTTTACATTCATTTTACATAGATGTCATAACCTACATGTTAACTGACAAATTAAATAACTGCAAATTATAATAGTTTTCTAAAGTAACCTCATCACTTGAAGGAACACTAATGGACGAGGTCGAACTGGAAGCCATGTTAATCTTGGACTGAATCGGCCACCGTAGGAGTTAAAACGGAATTGGGAGGAACAGAAACTAATATTTACTGGATGGTCATATACCTTTTCACCGCTAGATGGGGGAAAATATCACACAGTGTAGCTTTAAGGCCGGAGGAAAATTATTTCCTTTCATTTCATGTGCATTCAAGTTCAGCGTAATGTACTGTAGGATTATGCCGAAGGAGCGAAACCATCGTGACCATCGCCCCCCGCTGGGAGTCTTGCGAGTGCGACGCACAATCCTGGTCTCTTCTATACTTAACCTAAACACTTTGCAGGGATTGCTCTGTAAATTAAATAGAGAATATAACTGATGCATATCTGCTATTTTAAATACTGTAGTCTATGAGAGATGTGACGTGTGTTAGTCTGTGAAAGCTACACAAATGATCTGGACAATCTCTTAGCCTCTTGTCTTTTTTACACATCTTACTCTGCATTTAACTTAAACTATTTTATTTTGTACAAGAAAACAGCATAGGCTTCAAAATAAATTATGTTATTGAAATATTGTAAAGTGGTCATTTGAACTACTCGAACGAACATTTAAAAAACAATATGCAAAATCAAAATTGAATAGCTTCGTAACGGATTGAGAAAAGTGCACACATTAGTTGGGTTAGAAAAATAACGAAATTATAGTTCCCTTTCAGTCGGTCACTACGACGTACGTCGGTAATAACCGACGAATTGGGGATCACTTCAGAGAGCCCCTATCAGCTTCGAGAACTTAAGAACAGGCCAATGAACAATTGGCGTGCGAGATTTGCATCTCGCGCCCCGCCCCGCGCCGCGGGTATAAACAGGAAGCGAGAGCACCGCACTGACGTCATTCACTTCGGAGCCTAACCGGCGTTTGAAGTCTACAGACTGCTTCCTGATTATTCAGCGAAGAACTCTACAAGAATACAGAGAAGAGGAATCGTGTGTGTTGGTGTGACAGCGCTTTCCAGCGGGACCGCGAACTCAAAGCTGCAAGTGAAACAACTGCTGTTATCACAGCAAACCTGTTGGTTTCGGTGGGCGTTTCCCAAATTGAGTGCAAACACAGGCTGCACTATCCCTGTGTGTTGCCGCGGTTTCCCTGGGTGCTTCAGCACTCTCTTAAAAGAGCGTTTCCTCACAAAAAGAGCAACACGGGTGTGACACTGCGTCTTTTTCAAGATGTCATTCCACCCGTGCGTTTCTGGATGCGGTCGTTCCCTCTCGCCCGCTGACGGCCACACTCACTGCATCACGTGCCTGGGCTTACAGCACGCTGAGGCAGCGTTTGTGAATAGCTCGTGTTCCCACTGCGGGAACATGACTATTGCGGTGCTTAGGTCGAGACTCACCTACCTTCGGGAAGGCGGAGTCCCCCTCCCCATACCTCGATCTAGAGCTATCCATAACCAGGATAGACCTACTTCGACGGATGGCCGGGGTGATCTGAGGATAACGTTCAGGACAAACCCGCCTAGTGCTCCTACGCAGGTCCCTGAACCCTCTCAAGCACCGCTGCCGGTGGCGCCACCGGAAGAGATCGCTGGTCCCGCCCACGGGCGCCCAGTCATCTCTTTCGGAGCGCCCGCGGACGAGCAGATGTCGATCGCAGCATCGGAGGGGGAGTTCCAGTCCTCAGAGGATGAGGATTCAGCTGCACTGCCTCCCTCTGGGAGAGTGGCTGCGGCTGAGTCGGACCCTGAGTTGACGGCTATGCTTTCCCGGGCCGCCGAAAAGGTCGGGCTTGTGTGGAACCCTCCACCACGTCCCGAACCTTCTAGGTTGGATGATTGGTTCCTGGGGGGGGGTTGCGCTGGTTCTCAGCGTCCCGCCCCAGTGCCATTCTTCCCGGAGGTGCATGAGGAGCTTTCCAGGTCGTGGACGACACCCTTTAGTGCCAGAAACAGACCTGGAGGCTCCTCCCTCCTCACTACCCTTGACGGTGGACAGGCCAAGGGTTACGAGAGGATCCCGCCAGTCGAACGCGCCGTCGCGATGCAGCTGCGTCCGGCGACCGCCTCCGAGTGGCGTGGTGATCCTCGTCTCTCGTCCAAAGCCTGTAGGTTTTCGTCCAGTCTAACTGCGAAGGCCTACAGGTCCTGCGGACAGGCCGCGTCTGCCTTGCATGCCATGGCGTTGCTTCAGGTGCACCAAGCCCAAGCACTCCTGGACATGCACGAGGGTAGGTCTGACCCAGAGCTCCTCCGGGAGCTCCGGGAGCTCCGGGCGGCGACGGACCTCGCCCTCCGGGCGACGAAAGTTACCGCCCGTTCCGTGGGTCAGGCGATGTCCACCTTAGTGGTCCAGGAACGGCATCTCTGGCTCAACCTGGCCGACATGAGGGAGACTGACAAGAACCGGTTCCTGGACTCCCCCATTTCGTCGGCCGGGTTGTTCGGCGACGCGGTCGAGAATTTCGCCCAGCAATTCTCGGCCGCCCAGAAGCAGACGGAGGCCATCAAACACATCCTGCACCGGCGGCCCGCTGCTGCCTCCACCCAGCCGCCGGCTGCAGCACCTCCGTCTGCCCGTCGCCGAGGACGTCCTCCTGCGGCCGCCTCCGCTCCCGCCCCAGCCCAGCAGCAGCCTTCCACCGGCCGTGGGCGTGGAGCCGGTCGCGGGAAGAACGTCCAGCCCGCTCAGGCCGCTGCCAAGCCAGGTGGCAAGCGCCGTCGGAAGAGACCCTGAGACGGGCCGCCCAGAGATGGAGGGAACTGCTCTTCAGGAGATGGCTGCAGCACCACTCCTTCCCCCGGTGGAGGGCCGGGGGAACCCCATTTTTCGTTCTGTTCCGCCACTGGCCCCAGTGCCAGTGGCACCCAAATTTTCAATAAAAGAGCAGTTTCCAACATCTCTGGGTGCCAAGAGAGCGCGTCTGGCGGTATGCGACGCTACCATGCCTCGTACCCCTCAGACACCTCTCTCCTCGCCAACAGGGGGCGTCGGTTGTGCTGACGCACACAAAGTGCCTCCCCACACTCGCCCGTCCCCTCAGCGGATGCAGGTCGTGTGTCAGACCCAGACCCCTGCACGGACCACTCCTATGTCGTCCTGGGGCCCCTGCGTTCCGCTGCGCTGCCCCGCTCCGGGTACGTCCGTGGTGCGGATGATCCCGCTTGCTCGGTCTCTGGGGGCCTGGCTAGCGCTCCCCAGCCCGTCTCGCTGGATCATCCGCACCATCAGACTCGGCTATGCGATTCAGTTCGCCCGGCGTCCCCCGAAGTTCAGGGGTGTCCACTTCACTTCTATACCGAAGGAGGGCGCCCCCGTGCTTCAGGCGGAGATCGCGGTCCTGTTGGCGAAGGACGCGATAGAGCCGGTCCCTCCAGCCGATATGAAGTCCGGGTTTTACAGCCCATACTTCATTGTACCCAAGAAAGGTGGCGGGTTACGACCGATCCTGGATCTGCGTTACTTGAACCGCTCCCTTCACAGGATGCCGTTCCGAATGTTAACCCAGAAACACATCTTCAGGTGCATCCGTCCCCAGGATTGGTTTGCAGCGATCGACCTGAAGGACGCGTACTTTCATGTCTCGATTCTCCCTCGACACAGACCGTTTCTACGCTTTGCTTTCGACGGACGGGCATACCAGTACAAAGTCCTACCCTTCGGGTTGTCCCTGTCGCCCCGTGTCTTCACGAAAGTCGCGGAGGCGGCCATTGCTCCCATGAGAGAGCGTGGTGTTCGTATCCTCAACTATCTCGACGACTGGCTGATTCTTGCCCAGTCGCGGGAGCAGTTGTGCGAACACAGGGACATGGTGCTCCGGCACCTCAGCCAGTTGGGTCTTCGGGTCAACTGGGAGAAGAGCAAACTCTGTCCCGTACAGAGGATCTCTTTTCTCGGGATGGAGATCGACTCGGTCGCCATGACTGCGCGCCTCACAGAGGAGCGCGTCCAGTCGGTGCTGAGCTGCTTGAGTACGCTCAAACGCAGTACAGCGGTTCCACTGAAACATTTTCAGAGGCTCCTGGGGCATATGGCAGCAGCAGCCGCAGTAACCCCGCTAGGGCTGCTCCATATGAGACCGCTTCAGCACTGGCTACACGACCGGGTCCCGAGATGGGCGTGGCACAGCGGGTCCCTCCGTGTTCAAGTGACGCCGAGATGCCGCCAAAACCTCACCCCGTGGTCGGACCCTTCTTTTCTACGGGCAGGAGTGCCTCTAGAACAAGTGTCCAGGCATCATGTTGTCTCCACGGATGCCTCACCCACGGGCTGGGGTGCCACGTACAACGGGCTTGCAGTGTCGGGTCTGTGGACGGGGCCCCAACTGCAATGGCATATCAATTGCCTAGAGTTGCTGGCAGTTCGTCTTGCTCTCAGCCGCCTCAAGGGGTCGCTCAAAGACAAGCACGTTCTGGTCCGGACGGACAGCACGACGGCCGTTGCGTACATCAACAAACAAGGTGGTCTACGCTCCCGCCGTTTGTCCCAACTCGCCCGCCATCTCCTCCTGTGGAGTCAGAAGCATCTGAGGTCCCTTCGTGCTATTCACATTCCGGGCCTGCTCAACCGTGCGGCCGACGAGCTGTCGCGGTTGCCAGTGCTTCCCGGAGAGTGGCGACTCCACCCCCAGGTGGTCCAGCTGATTTGGAGTCGCTTTGGGGCCGCACAGATCGATCTGTTTGCCGCCCACGACACGACCCACTGCCAGTTGTTTTATTCCCTGTCCGAGGGGACCCTCGGCACGGATGCACTGGCACACAGCTGGCCCCGGGCTCTGCGCAAATATGCGTTTCCCCCAGTGAGCCTTCTTGCACAGACACTGTGCAAGGTCAGGGAGGACGAGGAGCAACTCCTCTTGGTAGCTCCGTACTGGCCCAACAGGACGTGGTTCCCGGAACTAGTGCTCCTCGCGACAGCACCTCCTTGGCCCATTCCTCTGAGGCAGGACCTTCTGTCTCAGAGACGGGGCACCCTATGGCACCCGCGTCCAGACCTCTGGAAACTCCATGTCTGGTCCCTGGACGGGACGCGGAGGTTCTAGGTGACCTACCGCAAGCGGTAGTCGACACCATCGCTTCCGCCAGAGCCCCCTCTACGAGACGGCTATATGCGTTGAAGTGGAACCTGTTCGTCGACTGGTGCTCTTCTCGCCGAGAAGACCCCCGGAAATGTTCGATCGGATCTGTGCTATCTTTTCTTCAAGACGGGTTGGAGAGAAGGCTGTCTCCCTCCACCCTCAAGGTATATGTGGCCGCCATCGCCACAAGCCATGACCTCATTAATGGTGAGTCCTTAGGCAAGCATGATCTGATCGTCAGGTTCCTAAGGGGAGCGAGGAGACTAAATCCTCCTCGCCTCCCCTTCTTCTATACCCTCTTGGGACTTGACTCTGGTGCTGACCGCACTTCAGAGGGCGCCCTTCGAGCCTTTACAGTCAGTAGAGCTTAAGATCTTGTCTCTAAAGACAATACTCCTGATTGCATTGGCCTCAGTTAAGAGGGTAGGGGACCTGCAGGCATTTTCGGTCGACGAATCGTGCCTGGAATTCGGGCCAGGTGATTCTCAGGTGATCCTGAGACCCCGGCCTGGATATGTGCCCAAGGTTCCCACTACTCCCTTCCGGGACCAAGTGGTGAGCCTGCAAGCGCTGCCTTCGGAGGAGGCAGACCCAGCCCTAGCTTTGCTCTGTCCCGTCCGTGCTCTCCGGACTTATGTTGACAGAACGCAAAGCTTCAGGACCTCAGAGCAGCTCTTCGTCTGTTACGGAGGACAGCAGAAGGGAAAGGCTGTCTCCAAGCAGAGGATGGCCCACTGGATAGTGGATGCCATCGTCTTGGCGTATGATTCCCAAGACGTGCCCTGCCCGCTCGGGGTTAGAGCGCACTCCACCAGGGGTGTAGCTTCTTCCTGGGCGCTGGCTCGTGGCGCCTCGCTGACAGACATTTGTAGAGCTGCGGGCTGGGCGACACCCAACACGTTCGCTAGATTTTATAGCCTGCGTGTAGAGCCGGTGGCTTCTCGTGTGCTCGCTTCCCATAGTCAGCTTCACTGAAGTACCCGTTCTAGTGTCGGCTTGCTGAGCCATTCCCTTCCCCTGGAACGGATACGTGCGCTTATTTCTCCAGTCGAGTTCCCCAGGTTTGGCGAACCCTGTTGAGTCCTCCGCACCCCTCGGCAGTCGGATGTTGCGGTGCGTCCGACGCCAGGTCTGGCACTCGTATGCATTGGTGGAACTTGTGTCAGGCTGGGTTCCGTATGTCGTGACCCCTACGGCGGTCCCATACGTGTATCTCCACGGTACAGCTCCCTACGGCGAGCTCGTGTCTTTCCCTTGGCAGAGTTCTCTGCCGTCTCAGTACGGTGTCGTCCCCCGCCTAGTTGCCGGGGCCTCCCCTGGGACTCCGTATGTTGTGCTGCCCACGGCCAGCCCATACGTGTTCTCCACATGGTAACTCCCCCTGGGCATGATGTGGCTCCCGCAGCGTCCTTCGGGCACGCTTTCCCAGCGTTATCCAATCAAGTCTGCTGAATGGGTCTTGCGGAACAGCAGTATGACTCTTCTAGCGTGAATCTTCCCGCCCGCTTCAGTACGGGGTCTGAGGGGCTCTCGCTGGGCGCTGGAAGTGGTAGTAACTGTGGCGTTTTCCATAGGGATCCCAATTCGTCGGTTATTACCGACGTACGTCGTAGTGACCGACTGAAAGGGAACGTCTCGGTTACGTATGGTAACCCTCGTTCCCTGAAGGAGGGAACGGAGACGTACGTCCCGTCACCACAGTTCCTTCCATCACTGCTTGGCCGGTCTCTGGTTCGGCTCCTCAGTGAAAAACGTCAGTGCGGTGCTCTCGCTTCCTGTTTATACCCGCGGCGCGGGGCGGGGCGCGAGATGCAAATCTCGCACGCCAATTGTTCATTGGCCTGTTCTTAAGTTCTCGAAGCTGATAGGGGCTCTCTGAAGTGATCCCCAATTCGTCGGTTATTACCGACGTACGTCTCCGTTCCCTCCTTCAGGGAACGAGGGTTACCATACGTAACCGAGACGTTTTTTTTAAAGTAGAAAATATTTATGTAAAGAGATATATATTAAAATAAAAAGTTCTTAAAGGGACACAACTCTTCTTAAGTGGAAGGAAGCTTTTTTCCCTCACGTGGAATATAGAAAGCACATTAGTTGGGTTAGTCAAATAACGAAATTATAGAGTTTATATTGAGTTTATAAAACACAAAAGAATAACAAATATATCACAAAAGTACATTTCCTTTTGTATAAATTGTATCTTAATTTTAATCTATGTTTTATCAACCAAATTGCCTGGATTTAATAAATAACAAGCAAATAGCCTATAACAGACAATGACCTGAGGTGGAAGCGGCAGCGCCGGCTTAAATTAACTACTAGACTACTTTAAAGGAAAAAAACTTTAGTCAGGGACAGCCCTTACTATTTATTTCAGATAGGCCTATATTTGATCCAGTATGTCACAAAGGGAGTTCTGGGTTGAGCGCACGGTGCTGAGCGGAAAGAGCTTCAGAAATGAGCAGAATCTCCAGAAAGGTGCTTGATCTCCACTGGAGGAAATATTACCGCTCTTTCAACACACACACTGCAACAGTCGCAATATGACCTCATGTATGTTTTAAAAACACAATTCAACTTATAAATAATACTTTTTAATGGGATACTTAAAATGTTAATCACAAATAAATTATAAAATTCTAAAAATGAATAAAATGAAAAAAAAATTGCATTGCATTTGCAATCCTTTGAAACCACCCCACTTCCCGCGCCCCTGATGATATCTGTCCTCTGGAGCGCTATCGCTTTTCATTTAAAACGGTTTATTTAAAACAATTTTTTTTTTTCAAATAGATGGAATTCAAAATACAGGCCTGCCCCTAATAAAAGCCTGCTTCAAATAAAAGCTGGTGACCTTCTGCAGTTCAGGTAAATAAAGGCCCCGGCTTTTATTTGAGGAAATACGGTACTTGTCCTTCAATGCAATTAACACATTTACATTTGCGTTTTGATGAAGAACCTCTTCAACGTTTTGCCCTATATAGAAGAAGATTGTGTTTGCTTTTACTTTTTAATAGAAGTATACAAAAGTGTCTAGGCTCTTTTAGATGAGAGCTACTTGTATCTAGGTTGATAAATAGCTTGTTTTTTGTGTGTAGACTGAAGGAGGGCAGGATGTTTTGACATGATCTATTGAGGGTATGACAGCCACACACACACACACACACACACACACACACACACACACACACACACACACACACACACACACACACACACACACACACACACACACACACACACACACACACACACACATATACAGTGGGGAGAACAAGTATTTGATACACTGCCGATTTTGCAGGTTTTCCTACAAAGCATGTAGAGGTCTGTAATTTTTATCATAGGTACACTCAGGGCCTGAAATTAACTTTTTGACCATGAGTCATTGAGTCGATTCATTCAAACGGCTGATTAATTTAAGAATGAGGCAGTCGTTTATGGATAGGTCATTGAATCTTTGATACAAACGATTCATTCAAAACGCTGAATAATTCAGTAACACACTGTTGCTGTGAGATGCATTATGGTTCTGCTATGATCTTTGTTTGGAACGATTTTTTCTGCTGAAATCGAACAAAAACACTCAATAGTGTATCTAAAATGTAAGTGACTTAATGTTAATAAATTGATTTCTCCTTGAGGCTGCGTGAGCGTCAACAGCGCAACATTGTTACCGTCAGTCTATTATACATTAAATTAGCTATATATTATTATCCACTATCGATCGCCACTTACACTAAATTAATGCAGAATCATTCTTGCATTTTGGTGATTCCCTAGTTGTTTTTTGTTATTGACGTTTTAATCTGTCTAGTAAAATTCTCTTTCACTTGCCCCTTCAAAAAATCCACTAGTCCCACAAACATTGTTCTTTAACTTGTAAGAATACACATTTAAGTGCTGTAAAGTTATTAATGAAATTAATATAAGAAATAATAACTCATAATATACATTTTTTTAAATCTTTTTATTAATTGATTTCCCGTGTCACAGACAATCGGCTGTGTTGATGGATAATTTAGTCATGTAGACAGCTGGCAGCTGTTAGTTGCAGCAATCGGGAACCGTTAAAAAAAACGAAATTAATATTATTATTACTGATAAAGTTACCAGGTATGGGACATTTTCTCACCGGTTCCCAACTCCCAACATGCACATGCACACGCACACACGTCTGTGCAACTGTCATTGTACTGTAGCCTATGTCAGCGTTGCATTATCTTGTCCCATATCACCAACAGTTTAATACTCGCACATCCAAACGTAGTCAGAGAAGGGCCTCATCTTCTTTCCAATCGCATGAACTCTCCGAAACAGCAGTCGCATCCTCTCAAACTGCCCAATGAATCACTCAATTCTCATTGGCTACCTGCCAATGTGGCAGGTAGATTGACAGTGTTACGCGCCAATTGCAAAATTCACCCGCATTTGGCGCGTGGTCGGGTGTTAATTTCAGGCCCTGGGTACACTTCAACTGTGAGTGACGGAATCTACAACAAAAATCCAGAAAATCACATTGTATGATTTTTAAATAATTAATTTGCATTTTATTTCATGACATAAGTATTTGATCACCTACCAAACAGTAAGAATTCCGGCTCTCACAGACCTGTTAGTTTTTCTTTAAGAAGCCCTCCTGTTCTCCAGTCATTACCTGTATTAACTGCACCTGTTTGAACTCGTTACCTGTATAAAAGACACCTGTCCGCACACTCAATCAAACAGACTCCAACGTCTCCACAATGGCCAAGACCAGAGAGCTGTGTAAGGACATCAGGGATAAAATTGTAGACCTGCACAAGGCTGGGATGGGCTACAGGACAATAGGCAAGCAGCTTGGTGAGAAGGCAACAACTGTTGGCGCATTTATTAGAAAATGGAAGAAGTTCAAGATGACGGTCAGTCTCCCTCGGTCTGGGGCACCATGCAAGATCTCACCTCGTGGGGCATCAATGATCATTAGGAAGGTGAGGAATCAGCCCAGAACTACACGGCAGGACCTGGTCAATGACCTGAAGACAGCTGGGACCACAGTCTCAAAGAAAACCAATAGTTACACAGTACGCCGTCATGGATTAAAATCCTGCAGTCCCCCTGCTCAAGCCAGCACATGTCCAGGCCCGTCTGAAGTTTGCCAATGACCATCTGGATGATCCAGACGAGGAATGGGAGAAGGTCAAGTGGTCTGATGAGGAAGAAGGATGAGTACAACCCCAAGAACACCATCCCAACCGTGAAGCATGGAGGTGAAAACATCATTCTTTGGGGATGCTTTTCTGCAAAGGGGACAGGACGACTGCATCGTATTGATTGGAGGATGGATGGGGCCATGTATCACGAGATCTTGGCCAACAACCTCCTTCCCTCATTAAGAGCATTGAAGATGGGTCATGGCTGGGTCTTCCAGCATGAGAACGACCCAAAACACACAGCCAGGGCAACTAAGAAGTGGCTCCGTAAGAAGCATCTCAAGGTGCTGGAGTGGCCTAGCCAGTCTCCAGACTCAATAGAAAATCTTTGGAGGGAGCTGAAAGTCCGTATTGCCCAGCGACAGCCCCGAAACCTGAAGGATCTGGAGAAGTTCTGTATGGAGGAGTGGGCCAAAATCCCTGCTGCAGGGTGTGCAAACCTGGTCAAGAACTACAGGAAACATATGGTCTCTGTAATTGCAAACAAAGGTTTCTGTACCAAATATTAAGTTCTGCTTTTCTGATGTATCAAATACTTATGTCATGCAATAAAATGCAAATGAATTACTTAAAAATCATACAATGTGATTTTCTGGATTTTTTTTGATTCCGTCACTCACAGTTGAAGAGTACCTATGATAAAAATGACAGACCTCTACATGCTTTGTAAGTGGGCAAACCTGCAAAATCGGCAGTGTATCAAATACTTGTTCTCCCCACTGTGTATACATATATATATATATATATATTTACATTTATGCATTTAGCAGACGCTTTTATCCAAAGCGACTTACAACTTGGGGGTACATGAAGCGATAGGTCATGTATATATATATATATATATATATATATATATATATATATATATATATATATATATATATATATATATATATATATATATATATATATTATATATAATTGTTTTTAATTAATTAATTTATTTTTAATTTATTTATTCTAAAATGAATCAGCTGAGTGCACAGATACACTATTATGTGTGTCATAAATCCTACCTTACATTGGTGTGTCTCTGTACATAGAGGTTGTGGAAGTTGTTGGTGTTTTCCGCCTGGCCGAAGTTAGGACCCTTCAGCCTCTGAATGATCTCTGCCTTCATCACTCTCGCGATGTGGGCGGGCAGCAGGGACAGCAAAAGGCGCTCCTATTAATTGTAGAGAGGAGGATAGTTATAATGTGTATTCTGGCTCAGAACGATATGGTTCTGGATTTTGGTTTGATATCAAGTAAAAATCCTCTGACAATTCCTCAAAGTCAGGTTGGTTGGTTTTGTTGACGGAAGTAACAACTGGGCTTCTCAGGTGCTGCGATCAAATCACTCAGAAGTAGAGCAGTGCTGCGCCTTCTGAGAATATAGTCCCCAGTATGTATATGTTTATAAGATGGCTGTCTCATATAACCTTGTTATTTGTACAAGCTGTGACTATACACATCACAACATGTAAACAGGAAAATGTTGGCGCTATTTTGTCACGTATTGAGCAGTAGGCTAGCTGGAGCCGTTTAATTCCAGTCTTTGTGCTAAGTTAGGTTAACGGCGGGTTCGTCAGACAGAATTATGGCACGCACAGAGAGGAACATGCTATGTATGGACTTGGCGTGTTCCGTTAATGAAGGTCAAATAAAAGAAAACAAAATAATGGGGTGTGTGCCATGTGCTGATTGAGACAGCAGGAAAAAAGGTGAAATTATTTTAATTATTTAGAGGAAGATGTAAATCCTTTTAAATAACAGTCCATGAATGTACTGTTATCAAAAAAGAGGCGATTTTCCACACTAATGGGTTCAAGTATACAGCATGTCCTGTGGTCTGGGTGAGTATGTGACTGCTAAAGGAAATTATGTCATTAATCCATTATGGTTCTTTGTCTACTGTATAAATTAGTATGATTTGTGCTCTGTTAAAGTGCAGAAATATTAATTAGCAAAATTTGTTGGACATCCTATCATATGCTTATTACATATGCAGTGCATATGCATCACTTAGAGATTTTTAGTTTGAAGAAAATGTGGATCTGAATATTGTGGTGTTGTTGATAGTTAATTAGTGTTTCCGTTGGGTTTGCTTAGGGGATCTGTGTGAATTTTAGGGTGTTGCTATGTGGTTGCTTTCTGGCCCAAGTCAAAAGTGACCACCATCAGGTCTATGATTATGAATTCTGTTTCAGTGGTTTTCAAACCACAGGACAATTGAGAGGCAAATGTTCTAAAATGTATCCTAGGGATGTCAAAGATTACATGTTAACAAAATATTAATGAAATATGTTGATAATGACTTTTCTTTTTTTTCTTTTTTACAATATATGAAATAAAACAAATTCTTGTCAACAAACCGCATGATTTAAGATTTTATTCATGAGTAAAAATTTGAGTATCAGTCTAGTTTAGGGGTTTTCAAATATTGTGCTGTGTTTTTTCAAACCTGAACTCTTCTAATGACAAAAATATATTCACCCTTGAAATGTAAAATGAGGCATATCCATAATTAGGCTGATGGTCTGTGCTGAACTAATGTTCTGATTGGAATGACCAAACAGCGAGCAGCCCCGCAGGAGGTAAATGCAGGAAATACTCTAGCATGTTTTACAATAGGCAGAAAGAACCGACATTTGATGAACTGACTAAAAAGCTCATTCTCACAGTACACAGAACACACATACAAGATTCAATCATGTTGTGCAGTGAGTGAGTGAAACATTGTCTGTGCCTTACGCTCTGTAATTGTTCTGCCAGGAAAGCCAAAAACACAACTCCGATAGCATTCAAAGAATAATGGAGCCGGGGGCATGTGCTCAACAGGCTGATATTTCACAGAGTGAGAGTGATAATTCCTAATGGAGCAGAAGTGCCGCTAGCGATCTGCCTTTATCTCACTGCTCATATTTCACTCACTCACAGCCATCGCCACAGAGAAACACTTTATCATTATTTCACCGCAATAAGCAAAACTAACCCAGGAAAGGGGGAGGCCTTGTACAGACTTCCGCCCCACCCGTATCCAACAGGAAACAGATTGCTGGGGGGAAAACGAAGCTATTTTAGGACAATGTAATTCTCGGCCCCCTCTGCCTTACAATATTAGCCGCCCATTGTAATGATATAATGATCTCTTCAATACAGCTGCAGGAATGACTCACGCTCAAACCTATCCGATACCTCCCCAAACGAGGCCTACATTAACTTCCTGTTCCCTGAAGGACCGGGCACCACACAGTTCACCACTGTTTATCCATTCTTTGAAAGCAATGTGGAACAGGCAATCTGTGCATCCCTCTCGTCATACCTGCTGATGCTTCTCGGATTCCAGTTTGATGGGAGACTTGATGCAGTTGCAGGTGTCGTGGTACGTCTGTTTAAGAGCCAAATCCATCAGGTGTTTGTGATATGCTCCCGCCACATTTCCACAGATGAAGATGATGATATTAGCCAGAATCTACACAGACACATAAACAGATTTAGTATATAGACATATTAGAGACTGCTTGCTCTGTTCACTGTATGTTCCCTAAAAAAAGAAAGGTTACACTATATTTTAAAGTGTCATCTATCTATCTATCTATCTATCTATCTATCTATCTATCTATCTATCTATCTATCTATCTATCTATCTATCTATCTATCTATCTATCTATCTATCTATCTATCTATCTATCTATCTATCTATCTATCTATCTATCTATCTATCTATCTATCTATCTATCTATCTATCTATCTATCTATCTATCTATCTATCTATCATCCATCTATCAACAATATATTTTATATATATATATATATATATATATATATATATATATATATATATATATATATATATATATTTATTTATTTATTTTTTTTTATTTTTTTTGCAGAATTATGTGAACTCTAATCATAATTTGACAAATATGTTGAAATAAATATCTTAAATAATATATAATATATATATAAAATTACAGTAATCGTCATGAAAATAATGTCACAATGTAATAAATCTTCATGGTCCCAAAATCTTTATGGCTTCATTTTCTTTAAGCAAAATATAATTTGTAAATTTGTCAAAAAGCTAAATATATTTCTTTTGATTTTGGGGTGAAATATAGTGAGATTAAACCACAATTCCAAGCAAGTGTATATAAATTATCAATCCGGTAATGGATATGTTAAATATTTAGCATTGAATTAATGTGGAGACTCAGTGTGTAATCAATACAGCATTGACATACAGTATAAAACAAGTAACGAATGCAGTAAATTGCCTCATAGGAACAGGAACGCATTACTGCCAGACCACAGACACTTTAGGAAAATATGCACAGCAACCAAATGGCTTTTGAGTTTCAAATGGCAGAGGTAAGCGCATTAGCGAAATATATAATCAGTATAAGGATCTAGAGAGGGATGTGTGATTTGAAAGATATTGATCTTCAGGAAAAGTGAATTCAGTTCAGTCCACGAAAAGCTTTCAGCAGCCTCTTGCTTTATGTCAGAGTGAACAAATAACAGTGCAATACTGAATGTGATGCTGTTATCTTTAACAATTGGAGAGCCGGGCGTGTTAGATAATTAGGTTTAATTGCAATAACTGAAACTATACACAATAAGGCGAGAGAAATTACGAATCCTACAATAATAAAGATTTGGCATTTGAATTAGAATTTTGGTGTGATGCAAATATACACCGATCAGGCATAACATTAGGTGAAGTGAATAACACTGATTATCTCTTCATCACGGCACCTGTTAATGGGAGGAATATATTAGGCAGCAAGTAAACATTTTGTCCTCAAAGTTGATGAGTTAGAAGCAGGAAAAATGGGTGAGCGTAAGGATTTGATCGAGTTTGACAAGGACTAAATTGTGATGGCTAGACGACTGGGTCAGAGCATCTCCAAAACTGCCGCTCTTGTGGGGTGTTCCCGTCTGCAGTGGTCAGTATCTATCAAAAGTGGTCCAAGGAAAGAACAGTGGTGAACCGGCGACAGGGTCATGGCGCATTGATGCACTTGGGGAGCGGTTTCTCTTACATCAAATGGATGGACGGGTGATTGTGCGTTGCTTACCTGGGGAACACATGGCTCCATGATGCACTATGGGAATAAGGCAAGCCAGCGGAGGCAATGTGATGCTTTGGGCAATGTTCTACTGGGAAACCTTGGGTCCTGCCATCCATGTGGATGTTACTTTGACATGTACCACCTACTTAAGCATTGTTGCAGACCATGTACACCCTTTCATGGAAATGGTATTCCCTGGTGGCTGTGGCCTCTTTCAGCAGGATAATGCGCCCTGCCACAAAGCAAAAATGGTTCAGGAATGGTTTGAGGAGTTTGAGGTGTTGACTTGGCCTCCAAATTCCCCAGATCTCAATCCAATCGAGCATCTGTGGGATGTGCTGAACAAACAAGTCTGATCCATGGAGGCCCCACCACCTTAAAGGATCTGCTGCTAACATCTTGGTGGCAGATACCACAGCACACCTTCAGGGGTCTAGTGGAGTCCATGAATCGACGGGTCAGGGCTGTTTTGGCAGCAAAAGGGGGATCAACACAATATTATGTCATAATGTTATTACTGATCAGTGTATAATTGAAATGTATTTTTTATATAAAATAAATAAATATAAAACAGGCCTTTATTTAATTAAATTAAATGTATTTTAGAATGTTATTTTTTAATGAATTTACAAATTAAAGATTTACCCATTGTAAATTAGTTTAACAATACTATTATGAATGAATAGGTCATAATATTTCATTAGGTTGGTGCGAAAGCTTGATACCATTCACCAGGTCTTGTGAGTCTTGTAGAAATAATTAGTGTTTAATTTTTTTTGACCGGCCCCATGTACTTCTATAGTAAGCGCATTACTTTAATTGCAATTCTTTTTACAAAGAGGATTGAGGGATGAGTCAAAATAATTTTCTGTGGTAATTGAAAGAATAGCAGAAATGCAGTCACAATAAAGCTTAATTTGCTTTGAGCCTAGCACATTTCTTTAACCTTTTCCCCGCCAGCATTTTATAAATAAGTTGCCAGCCTCCACCAGCATTTATGATCATTTTCACAAAAGTTTCATGTCCCCAGAATATTTTGTTGTATGAATATCTGAACATGCCATATGTCAAAAGAAAGAACAGATCATCTGCTTTTAAACAAACAAACAAAAAGCTTTTTATTCTAGCTTCATGCATTCCTTTTTTATCAACACTTGGGTCAACAATATGGGTAAGTTTTATTAAAAAAACTTGAGAAAATCAAGTTTTTGTCAAAGACTATGTCTGCCAGACATCACCTGGACTGGATTCAGAACGATGATCAAAACACAGATGGAGTAGACCGAGTCCATCAACACCCCCAAAGCGCCACAGCCCTATAGCTTGTCCTGGGTCGACATTTCATTCAGTAACATTAGGCAGTTTTGATTTATATGCTGTTTAATACTGATGACTGCATTATTTTACATTTGCATCTGTTTACATATGCTATTGCATGCTTCTGCTTCTTCTTCACATGTGTTTTGATCGGGAGATTCTGTACTCTTTCAGAAGTACGCAAGTGTGTGATAGCACCCCCCAATTATAAAACAGTGGAAACACGGATAGCTGGACATATCCGTCAATGGCGGGGGATTTATTTGCCCCATTTTTGAGGTCAATCTAGTGAGCCTTTTTTAGATTCATCAAATTTGCAACTTCTCCATGGCAACCTGGTAGAGTAAGCACAGCGAGTAAGAACAGTAGAGGTTGTTAAGGTTCACCCCAGACTGCGAAAGGCGTCTGTCATTTTAATTAGTCTACAACCTCCTGCTAATATCACTCACTGACATTTTTAGCAGATTAAAAATCATCCACTGCAGGCAATTACACAACACTCTTCATCAATTAGGAACACAGTTAACAAAGAGTTTTTTAACAACCTCCCACCACCTGAAGGTACATTGTTTGGCTTCCAGAAATTGATCATGACTAATTGAACATTAACTTGACATACTACAGGACAACTGCTGTTTGCCTTGAATCTCTTTCTGTCTGTGTCTATACTGAAGGAAGCTGTTGTAACACATAGTGACTTCAACAGAAACAGGAAACTGCTTTCAAACAGTGTTCCAAGACACTATCATGTAGGGACCACGATCAAATTTAGTGACGGTTAGTAATATCGTTTAAAATGTAATTATCATTAAAACCGCGTGTGATTATCACGATTTTGAAAACTCGCGGTAAATCTTGTTCAGTCAGCGTCAGTTTGGTGCAGGTGCAGCGTGCAAAGCCGTTTTTGAATGAAATGGAAGAGCGCAGTGACAGCGAGATTTTTCAGACTTCTAAAAGGACCAAATCTGAGGTGTGGTCATATTTTGGCTTTTACAAAAGTCCTGAGGGAAACTTAATCGAAGATGGTCACCCTGTCTGCAGAACATGCCAGAAGAAAGTCGCTGCAATGGGGGAAACATTTCAAAACTACGAACGCAAGGCAAGTGGACTTTGACCTCGTCTGGAAAATAATAACGTGAAGCGAACGAACAAATTCAGACAAGACTAGGGTGACATTTAAGGGATAATAATCAGGGCGTGACATTAACAACCGCCATTTGCGGGTGTGACGTTAGCCACTTTGGCGGTTGAACTTATTATAGTCTTCTCAAAAGCCATCTGTTATAATCGCGTTGAGCATTAAAACCAATCACACGTGTTTCTATTGAGTTTATGAACGCAATGTCTCATAATCAGAGGCGTTCAGATTAATTAAGAGTTTTGTTCAGAGCGCGCTCTCACTCGCTGAACTCTGCACTCAAAGTGTGCGTTTACGCAGGAGATTCACTCATCATACCGTGGTGGTTGACTGTTTTTGTTCTATTTCAGCAGCGAAAATAGTTTCAAACAAACACAGCAGAACCACAGCGCATCTGGTATGACTGGCATAAAGTTGGCGAATTTAGGGACCGTCTCTAAAGTTACATACAACATTGGTAACGTTATATACGTTTCAAACTTCAATAAGCATTTGAAGAGAATGACAGTCATAAAACTGACTGTAAAGTGTTCATATAGGTGTCAGGTATGATGCACACCTTTTGATATTTTATAAAATAAACTGTCAAATCATATGGAAATATGAATGTGCATTATTTCACTAGGATACTGTTTGGGCTATTACACAAAATATTCTAGATTTAAATGCATCATAGCTGAACACGGATGAGAATATTGCTTGAATATATTTACAGAGATAATATTAGAGATTTACACCAAATTATTATTTATGAGTTATGTGTTGCTATTGATGACGGCCATTATAAGGAAGGAAATCCCACAGAATCTAGATTAAAAAAGTGCATAGAGCTGCTTGCTTTATTTGTTTGTTGATTTTCAAATATAAAACTTCTTGAAATGTTTTAAGTGTGTGCATCTGTTCTTTTTGAACACTTTCATCTCATTTGCACAAAACCGTGATAACACTGATAACCGTGATAATTTGGGTCACTATAATCGTGATAAGAAATTTCCATATGTTTCATCCCTACTATCATGTAATGTTAAATAATCAAATATTACCTAAAATAATCAAATATTTGATGATTGCATATTGCATGTTTGTATATTTCTCACTAAGTTCTGCTGACACTTATTATAACAGCATAAATTTGTTTTTGCCGCTCATATAATGTGTTCCAGACTGATGTGTGTTGCTCATGGGAAATATGGGTGGTTGAAATAGCACTTTTGGACTTAAAACTCTCTTAATTCATTCTTACACAAGCAATGTCCAACACTGTATATACATACTGTATATCCTTGTTTTCTCACAAAGTAAATTCTCACCACAGTGTAATTTCCACAACACCTCAAATGATATATTGTATGAATGAATGAGTGATTGAAACTACTGTACACCCAAAGTATTTACATTTACATTTATGCATTTAGCAGACGCTTTTATCCAAAGTGACTTACAACTTGGGGGTACATGAAGCGATTGGTCATGAAGAGTCGAGAAGTGCAATAAGAGCCTGAAATCCTGAGACCGTGTACATTGCTCAGTGTAGCATAGGCTAGAGTAGGGAGGGAAGAAGGAAGAGAAAGAGGAAAGGAAAGTGTTTTTTATTTTTTTTAATTTTATTATGAGGTTAAGTGCTCACAGAAGAGCTGAGTTTTAAGTTGACTTTTGAATGATTTACAACTATGTCGGGGTCTCTCCTCAACCACCACCAGTGTGCAGCATCCACTTGGATGATGCAACGGCAACCACAGTACAACGGCACCAGTGCACTCACCACACACCAGCTATTGGTGGAAAGGAGAGAGGGTGATAGAGCCAATTCAATGGATGGGGATTATTAGGAGGCCATGATTGGTAAGGGCCAATGGAGGGAATTTGGCCAGGACACAGAGGTTACACCCCTACTCTTTTACGAGAAGTGCCATGGGATTTTTAATGACCACAGAGAGTCAGGACCTCGGTTTAACGTCTCATCCGAAGGATGGTGCTTGTTACAGTCATGGGCGTCGGAAGCAAAAAAAATGTGGGTGGGTCCTCAGAAATTTTTTAATGGAGTAGATGCCAATTACATTAAGGACAAATATACCGCTTTGCTTGCTAAACGTATAGTTCGGAAAGACAAAATTACGGAAATCGCCATATCATTGAGAGCGTCAGTAGTGTAGGGGTAAGACGCACGGCATCTAGTTTTGACACAAATCGACCTGCGGTTCGAGTCCGCCTTTCGCCGAACTCAATCTTCTCCCTTTTCCCATCACATATCGGATCGGAAAGGCATTTATTTTCAATAAAAATTAAGAAAATATTAGAAAAGTGGAAATAAAGCATCTAACTTGTGTTTAATAATAAGTGTTCGATTAGGGGTAGGTAAACACACATGTGCTGAATGTTAGAGACAAAAGTGAGTGGGTCCAATAATATTGATCGTAAAAAGGGGGTGGGTCTTGTCCCACATACAATGGTTCCGACGCCCATGGTTACAGTATAGTGTCCGCATCACTATACAGGGGTGTTAGGACCTACACAGACCACAGGGTGAGCACCCCCTGCTGGACTCACTAACACCTTCCAGCAGCTACCTAGTTTTCCCAGGAGGTCTCCCATCCAGGTACTGACCAGGCTCAGCCCTGCTTAGCTTCAGTGGGAAACCAGTCTTGGGCTACAGGGTGATATGGCTGCTAAAAATGACATTTTTAACATTTTAAGAATAATTGACTGACTTTGTCTGTGTAGGGCTAAATTACAATTAATCCCAAAATAAACAAACCAATAAACAAAAAATAAAATTCGATTTTGCATAACGGATTTATAATTCCCCCAAATTCTCACATAATCTTCAATATAATCAGTATTATAAACTATTAGTATTTATTCATTTTTAAAGCTTTTTTATTATGTTATTTTAGTACTTAGTCCTTTAGTTTTCCATCTAATATTTATATTTTATTTCAGCTTGATATTGTATTTAGTTGACAATAGCAACATTGGTCATAATGATCCAGATATTTTAATAATTTAAATAAAATAATACTTTAAAGGTGCAGTGTGTAATATTTAGGATCTACTGACAGAAATGCAATATAATATACATAACTACAGTGAGGAAAATAAGTATTTGAACACCCTGCTATTTTGCAAGTTCTCCCACTTGGAAATCATGGAGGGGTCTGAAATTGTCATCGTAGGTGCATGTCCACTGTGAGAGACATAATCTAAAAAAAAAAAAATCCAGAAATCACAATATATGATTTTTTAACTATTTATTTGTATGATACAGCTGCAAATAAGTATTTGAACACCTGTCTATCAGCTAGAATTCTGACCCTCAAAGACCTGTTAGTCTGCCTTTAAAATGTCCACCTCCACTCCATTTATTATCCTAAATTAGATGCACCTGTTTGAGGTCGTTAGCTGCAAAAAGACACCTGTCCACCCCATACAATCAGTAAGAATCCAACTACTAACATGGCCAAGACCAAAGAGCTGTCCAAAGACACTAGAGACAAAATTGTACACCTCGACAAGGCTGGAAAGGGCTACGGGGAAATTGCCAAGCAGCTTGGTGAAAAAAGGTCCACTGTTGGAGCAATCATTAGAAAATGGAAGAAGCTAAACATGACTGTCAATCTCCCTCGGACTGGGGCTCCATGCACGATCTCACCTCGTGGGGTCTCAATGATCCTAAGAAAGGTGAGAAATCAGCCCAGAACTACTCGGGAAGAGATGGTCAATGACCTGAAAAGAGCTGGGACCACCGTTTCCAAGGTTACTGTTGGTAATACACTAAGACGTCATGGTTTGAAATCATGCATGGCACGGAAGGTTCCCCTGCTTAAACCAGCACATGTCAAGGCCCGTCTTAAGTTTGCCAATGACCATTTGGATGATCCAGAGGAGTCATGGGAGAAAGTCATGTGGTCAGATGAAACCAAAATAGAACTTTTTGGTCATAATTCCACTAAACGTGTTTGGAGGAAGAAGAATGATGAGTACCATCCCAAGAACACCATCCCTACTGTGAAGCATGGGGGTGGTAGCATCATGCTTTGGGGGTGTTTTTCTGCACATGGGACAGGGCGACTGCACTGTATTAAGGAGAGGATGACCGGGGCCATGTATTGCGAGATTTTGGGGAACAACCTCAAACCTCGTGAAAAACTACAGGAAACGTTTGACCTCTGTAATTGCAAACAAAGGCTACTGTACCAAATATTAACATTGATTTTCTCAGGTGTTCAAATACTTATTTGCAGCTGTATCATACAAATAAATAGTTAAAAAATCATACATTGTGATTTATGGATTTTTTTTTTTAGATTACGTCTCTCACAGTGGACATGCACCTACGATGACAATTTCATACCCCTCCATGATTTCTAAGTGGGAGAACTTTTCCTCACTATATGTTTTCAGTGGTGTATAAAGACCTTACATAATGATCTGTTATGTTTTTATTACCTTAGAATGAGCCATTTCTATCTACATTAGAGGATGGATACCTGACCCGAGACCGATGGGTTCGGACAAATATTTAGAAATGATGTTCGGGTTCGGGTCGGGCTCGGTCACGTCAGCGCGAAAAGGCATTGGACATTTTACATTTAAAACAGCTTATTATGTAGGTAGCCAATGGGCCTGTTTAACTTGAAGCAAAGGTTTGTTTTTGTGATTAAAATACATTTAAAATATTAACCTAACATCCGTCTTCCTGTGTGCGGAAATTTGTTTATGTAGCTGTGACAACGCGCAACACGTGCGTGCATATTACATATTAGGCTACATGTGACTGGTAGCGCAACTTCAGCGCTGCTGGCAGGACCATTGAGCAGAGGAGGACAACCTTGAAGCCATCCACAGTTGATGCAATCCTTTTTCTGCACAAAAACCTGGATTAGCCTAAACTTTGATGGATGGATTATGTAAATAGATCCCATGTTGCAGTTTAGTAGCCATACAGTTTTCGAGAAAAATGGTAATAGTGATTTTCATTTCAATAAACTAAATTTTGTTACGTTAATGTTTTGTTCTGTTAGCTTGGGCCATTTTTGGTAGAACTTTGTTCATTTCATTTCAATTGGCTATTTGATTGGGCCCTGTGTTAACGTGTGCTTTGTTGCCTGGTGTGCGCGCTGATGCGCTCATCTGTAAACATTTCAGAATGGCTTCCTACAGTTGCTTAATAAAAGAGGGCTTTCCACACAAACAAACGTACATGTGTCATTAGTATGAGAAAATAAAAATATTTTAACTGTGTCAGGCTCGGACATAAATATCTTAATGCCTGTTGGACTCGGGTCAGGTTCGGTTACTGCTCTGTCGGACGCGGGCCGGGCTCGGACAGAAAAATGCGTGCCGATCCGCACTCTAATCTACATACACCGCGGGTCCCCTTACAGGGAAGTCATGTTTCTACAGTAGCCCTAAACAGACAAACTGCTCTACAGAGCGCTAGTCACTCTCTGCTCTCTCCGACATCTTTGTCCTGTGTCGGCCACCGTAGCTTCTCTACTTGCTTTGAAAGGGAGGGGTAAGTGGTTGCAAATTAAAACCTCACCACTAGATGCCGCTAAAATTTACACAGTGCACCTTTAAATAAATAAAATAGTAATTTTTTTTATGTGACAAACTTTGCATTGTGATAAATAGCATGCTGTGATGAAAATACAATTTTAACAGCATTTGAGGTATTCTTAATACACACAATTAAATAATATTTTTTATAATGTCTCAAGTGACCATATTAACCAAAGGCAACATGGCGAGCTCTCTCTCTCTCTCTCTCTCCCTCGTGCTATTTAAGGCCTGGTCCACCTGCCATGAGACACACCTGTATCTTACTGGAAGAGTTTTATAGGACAGGTCCTCCGAGAGCAGACTTCTTCTGGCTGTAATCACTGAACAGGAGGAAGAGGGCAGGCAAGTAAATGAGCACAGTGCCGGGTCTGTGGGGAATGATAGCTTAATTACAAAACACTGGCATTTGACATCATCTCTACATCTGTGACCCAGACAGATGTGACACTGTTTGTTATTTTTTCAGTCTCTTATTAACACGAGACCTTCTTTTGCTGGGTACGTCAGCAGTAAATGTCCTTAAAGTGACGTACAAAGCCTTTAAAGGCTCTAACAAACAAAGTATGACCTGCAGGTCTTGAGTGCACCTAACATAAATAGGGTGTAACGCTTCTAATGAGAGCTCGGAAAGCATGATTAACTGTGAGTGCTGAATGTGAAGGGTCGTTAAGGTTGGTTTTAATGAAGCTCTCCTACTGTTGAAGAGCAGTGTGGAGGACTGACTGCGGTGAAAGTGTTTACCAATCTAAAGGAGGATTATTTTTAAGGTTTTTAAATTGGACTGGACAACAAGTTTAAAATAACGTCCTGCGTTCTTCCGCTATAGTCGATTCTTGAATGTAATGCTCCTCTCTCTTGAACACAACATGACAGCCAGTATTTTTGTGGACCATGTGATTAGAGTGTTGCCTTGGTTACATGGGCTGTGTTTAGGTCTGGTCTGAAAAACATATCTGCTTGAGATCTGCTTAGGAACATAATAATGATTTAAAAAAAAAAAGGTTCTGAAAAATCGATTGAAAGGTGAGCATGAATTATTATTTAAAAGTTACATAAGACTCCTAAGTACACTAGCAGAAGAAAAAAAAAAAAAAAGAAACAGTGAAAGGAAGAGCAATCAGTGTGCATATAAACTATATGTATTTATGAGGCTAAAAAGAGATATAGTGAGAGTGTCACAGGGTGTTTTGGTGTTGGTTCATGTTCCTTGTTCATGTTTTTAGTTGATTATGTTCAAGTTATGTTTCTAAGTTTGTCTTGTTCTTTCACTTCCTGGTTTTGTCATGTTGCATTGTCATGTGATTCCCATGCCCTCATGTGATCTTGTGTCTTGTCCTGTCATTGGTTCATTGTTTAATCACGGTTCACAGGTGTCACTTGTCTTGTCATTTAGTCAGTGTATTTAAGCCCTCATGTTTGCCGTGTGTCCTTGTCTGTAATTGATGTTGTTATCTGCTGCGTAGGTGAGGTTTGTTTAGCCATGTCAAGTCTTCGTTTCAAGTATTGCCAAGTTTTTGTTTTATGTTTTTGATTAAACTGCACTTGGGTTCTCAACTTGCCTCATCAGTGGAGAATCATTACAGAATAACAGACCGCCATTATGAACCCAGCAGTTACCATTGCCCACCCTTGTCAAGGCCAGCGTCCCATAGGGGACTATGTCAGAGATTTTATTCGGTTCATGGATTTGTTGCCCTGGAATGAGACCTTACTTAAGAGGTGCTTTTGTTCCGGTTTGGACTCTGACATTGCAGCCCTCATGCCATCAGAGGAACACCCCTGCAGCTTCTGGCAATACATTGACTTTGTTTTGTTTTTAAGTGGTCATGCTCCAGCCCACGTCCATGCTCCAGCCCACGTCCAGGCTCCGGCCCACGTCCAGGCTCCGGCCCAAGTCCAGGCTCCGGCCCCGTCTAGGCTCCAGCCCACGGCCCCGTCCAGGCTCCAGCCCACGGCCCCGTCCAGGCTCCAGCCCACGGCCCCACTGTCCCGCCCAAGAAAATTTGGGGGGGGGGGCAGGGGGTACATGGAGGCCATGAAGGCCACGCCTCTGTGGGCCCCTGAACCGCCATTACCGCCATGGTCTGATGAACTGCCGTTACCGCCATGGCCTGGTGAACTGCCGTTACCGCCATGGCCTGGTGAACTGCCGTTGCCGCCATGGCCTGGTGAACTGCCGTTGCCGCCATGGCCTCCCACGCCTGAGGGTCCAGGTCCTCCCACGCCTGAGGGTCCAGGTCCTGGACCCTCAGGCGTGGGAGGACCTGGACCCTCAGGCGTGGGAGGACCTGGACCTCCGCCCACGCCACAGGGTCCAGGTCCGCCCACGTCACAGGGTCCAGGTCCGCCCACGTTCCCAGGCCCGTCCAGGTCATGTCTGGGTCCGGTGCCCCTGCACGGGCCTGGCCCACCATCCCTCCCCCAAGACTTTTTTGTTAAGACTCTTTGTTAGGCTATTGATGTGTTGGTGTTGTTTGGGCGTCAGGGGCCGCCCATAGAGGGGGGGATCTGTCACAGGGTGTTTTGGTGTTGGTTCATGTTCCTTGTTCATGTTTTTAGTTGATTATGTTCAAGTTATGTTTCTAAGTTTGTCTTGTTCTTTCACTTCCTGGTTTTGTCATGTTGCATTGTCATGTGATTCCCATGCCCTCATGTGATCTTGTGTCTTGTCCTGTCATTGGTTCATTGTTTAATCACGGTTCACAGGTGTCACTTGTCTTGTCATTTAGTCAGTGTATTTAAGCCCTCATGTTTGCCGTGTGTCCTTGTCTGTTATTGATGTTATCTGCTGCGTAGGTGAGGTTTGTTTAGCCATGTCAAGTCTTCGTTTCAAGTATTGCCAAGTTTTTGTTTTATGTTTTTGATTAAACTGCACTTGGGTTCTCAACTTGCCTCATCAGTGGAGAATCATTACAGAGAGTCAGGGCTTAACGTTTTTGCTCACTGGCCACTGTGGCTAATGGTTTTCCAAAGTTACTAGCCACTCATCATTTTTACTGGCCACAATTTTGACATCGATACCATGGGGAAAAACTACCATATAGATATTTTTAATATTATTTCATAATTTGGCAGCAGGTATATTAGGCTGCTGTCACTTTAAGACCTGACGCACGGATCCGTTTTATACAGATACACATGCGTTTTCTTTCTTTCTGAACTGTTTAAAATATAACTGACCACGTTTACATGAATACGCACCATTTAAGCGCAATAAGCTACGAAAAAGAACTTTAGTACTGAGAGGCTGCTTTGTGTGCGAGCACAAAATCTGCGGGAATGACTAGAATTCAAGCCCTGTAACACCGACAATAGTATTCATCTGGAGCAAATTAAATGTGTGAGTAAGTGAAGGGAGGCGGGTTTGTGTGTCAACTTGTTGTCGGAGAGATGAGAGAGCGAGAAAGTGCAGCTGGTATCGTCTATCTATTCTGCGGAAAATGTGTATTGGAAGTATTTCCCATATATCGATTTCCAAAACTATATTTTTGACAACACTATATTGATTGCACTTAGTTTAATATTTCAGCAGACCCTGTACAGGGTCCGGAATGACATCAACAAGTATATACTTTAAATTTTAAATGTCTGTGGAGGAGCTCTGACCTCATATGTGGTACCATTTGAAAGCTTAGAATGTCTACTTTCTGGAGACATGCATCACTTTGGCATTTGTTTTACACAAAGTAACTGATTTACACTAAATTACTCTGGGACCACTTTTTTTTAATGTCATTTCCGCCTAAACAGCCAATACCCATATATATAGTGGTATAAATGCAATATCCGTGTCTGTGTCATTTAACAGAAAACCCTGAAATTACTTAAAGGTGCCCTAGAATGATTTGAAACAACATTTTAAATTGTTCTCTGGTATCTACATAGAGGGTATATGGCTTATTTAAGGTCAATAATTGTTTCGGTCAAAAATCGGTTTTACAGGTCCATTTACAACTCTAGAAATCTTCCCCAGGATGAAATGGTCTGTTTTTGCCTTATTTGGAAGGGTCATGAATATTAATGCAGAGTTCTACTCCGATTGGCTGTTTCACTGCTCGGCTCAATGACAGCAGGCACATCTATACTGACCGTCATAACGATGGAGAGATTAGGCATTCAACCTTATATGTTTGAGCCTGTTTCTGACGAAGATGCAGATTTTGAGGAACAACAACATGTTTTGAGATTGGAAATGGATGCTTCTGAATGGTAAGTTAAGTCTTTATTTTAATTAGGAACCTGCAAAATCATTACGTCCGTACCAGAACTTCAGCCTAAACAATAACGTTAACTAGCATATAGCATTAAATATACACATCAGCAGTCACAACTTTTTTAGCATTGTAAAAACATTTTAATTATTGTAATGTGTGCCTGTATGATTTTACAATGATAGCTTCTTCACTTTGAATCACAAACTGAACTGGGTAGCGCTTAAATATGTTGTTGGTACAGTAACGTTTGAGTTTGACAGTAGAGTACTGATTTAAAAGTCGATTTATTTAGCCATTTAGTTATGTAAACTACTCGGATTATCCTATTGTTATTGTACTAGCATCTTGCGTCAGATCTAAGCAACGGGGATATTATCGCTAATGTTGTCTCTCTAAGAAACTTTCAATTTAATCAGAAATTGTTTAGACAGTCAAGAAGTGGATACAATCACTTACTGCTTGCAGGTATATAGTTGGAATTGGCCCTTTCTTCAGTGTCGGACACTGAGCAAAGCCTGCTTGATATTGTCCCAGGTTTGAAAAACTGTCCGTGGTCAAATGGGCTGAGCAAACGAACAACTTTGAAATAAATTGTTGCGGTATCCGATTATAAATAAACATCAACCATGCCTGTTAACATGTTTTATCTGTGGGAAGAGTATGAAACGTCTTCACATCCCCTGCACAGCCTGGAACATAACTTTTGTTTCCATGATCTGCCATGTTCGCTATCCTCGCGTGACGCTTGTTTACCTGCAGAGATGATTCGGCTGCGCAGTTTCGCCTGACAGTGAACACGTGCTTGCATATGCAAATGTTGTGGGGCGTACATATTAATGATCCCGACGATTGCATCATTCTCGGTGTTACGTTGAGATTTGCCTATTTTTCCGTGTTGTTTTTCACAAACGAGATTTACATATGAAGGAGGAGGCAATGTTGTTTGAGACTCACTGTATGTGATTTACATGTACTGAACTCATGTGATTTAACTATGGCAAGGTTAATTACATTTTTCATTCTAGGGCACCTTTAAAACACTTCTGAAAGTGATACATATTATAGTATATGTTGTGTGTGATATAATAAATATATAAAATATAAAAAAACAGACAGCGCTTTTAAATTTGTTGATTATAAATCGATTTTTGTAAGTGTACTGTATATCTCAGGCCCTGTGTGTTCTAGCACCCTGCAGACAGTTTTGGTTGTTTCTGCATATGTCTGCAAACTGGAAAAAATTATTTAATGACACTGGGATATTGCATTTATAACACTGTATATGGGTATGGGGGGATCCTCCCTTCAGATCCATTTGAATAAATCTTGAATACAACATTATACAGACAAAATTATTTTTTCCATTATTTTCTGGAATATAGTGGAAACAGCCAAAACTGTCTGCAGGGTGCTAGAGCCAAGACAGCATATATTTTATATATAATATTCCACTCGCCAAAGTGGCTAGTAGGAGTGACTGTGTTAAATGCCACTGCTGAAATCCACCCACATTTGGTGGGTTGGCGGGTGTAAATGTCAACCCCTTGTGAGAGTATACATTGGGAAGATTGGGGCAAGTTGTTACACCGCATGCCAGTTAATTTTTCTCAGGAATGTTTGATGTTTAAAGGTCAGTTTCTACAAAAAGACATACCTTAGACATTTTCACGTTATTGCCCAGGAAATAAGGTACATTTAATCAACACACACTGGCCTTCTGTAACAACAAGCAAAATAGCTTTCTCCTATGGCAGGACATGCTACATGTGTCATGCTACATGAGGCAAGTTGTCACAGTGGGAACCTGCTGTTTATTGAATTGATTTTTTTTTTTTTTGGAAATACATAATAAAGTTTGTTATTCAGTGAAATTTAAGAAAAATGTAAACAGTATAATTATGAAACAATTATCAAAATAGTATATAAAACAGAACAATTGTTTTTGCTAAAGTATTATATACATAGATCAGGCATAACAGTATGACCTAATACTGTGTTGGTCCCCTTTTTGTTGCAGATGCTCGATTGGATTGAGTTGTGGGGAATTTAGAGGCTAAGTCAACACCTCAAACCATTCCTGAACCATTTTTGCTTTGTGGCAGGGAGTATTATCCTGCTGAAAGAGGCCACAGCTACCAGGGAATACCGTTTCCATGAAAGGGTGTAAATGGTCTGCAACAATGTGGTACATGGTAAGTGATACTTGCCCCAACCATACATTATGGAAAAGTGCCCTCATTAAAATCTAATTTTATTCAATAAAAAAAAACATTGAAATAAATATATGTAATATTTGAATTTTAGTTTCAAAACACATAATTTTTCATTTAGTTTCCACACATGTGTAGGGCTGAAAATGAACAAAATCATTTGAAAACATTCTTATCAAAAGGGCCATTTGGAAGTCCTAAAGGCACAAAAGTGTTAATGGTGATCAAGGCCTGTAGGCAAGGATGTGTCTACGCCAGGGGTGGCGAACTCCGGTTCCAGAGAGCCTCAGTCCTGCAGAGTTCAACTCCATTCCTGATAAAACTCTCCTGCCTGTAGCTTGCTAGTAACCCTTCAGACCTTAGCTTGTTCAGGTGTGTTTAATTAGGGTTGAAGCAAAACTATGCAGGACTATCCACCCCTGGTCTACGCTAATTGTCACACGTGGGGGAAAATTTTTTTTTTCTCTCTTGGTTGGAATACCTATTGCAATACAATATCGTCACACTATAGCAACACTCTCCCACATATTTTGCTATTATAACTGTGCTTATTTCCGTCGTTGGTATAAGTAGCAGTAGGTGGTAATATATGAGAAATGTACAGTCTTACACCATCATACTGAGAATGTTTCTTTAGTCGCTTGGCAATCCTGCAGCCTGAACCACTGTAGTGAAACCACACTTACATTTGCAATCTTTGCACTTGACCGCTTTTCTACTTTTATGCCGTATTTCAGATGGGACACACTTACAACATAGCGTTGTAAAACTGCAAGTAATGTTTTTACATTACATAATTTACACATTTAAATGTTCAACTTTACACTTTAAAATAAACGGTTGCACTTTATTTAAAGGTGTCCGTATTACAATGTAATTATACATTTAAGTACCGAGTAATAATAATTAACTACATATACTTACTATAGGGTTAAGATTAGGGTTTGGTTAAGGGTTAGTTGCATGTAAAGATGCATCATTTTTACATGTAAAGATGCATAATTTCTAATCATTATTATAACAATAACTACATGCAACTTGTAACAAGGTGTACGTCTTGATCCTGATTAATGAATGATGGGATGCGCTTTTCCTCAAAAAACGTTATTAGAGATATTGTGGATTTAGTGTGCATTAATGGCACTGAGTTTTGGCATTTATCAGACCTGGGACAGTCTTTCACACTTACTTCCTGTCATGTGTATGCGCTCTCAAGTGACCAGGACCGCAAGTGTGGGTAGGCCCAGCAAATTTTTGGCTAAATCCAAAATCGCCCCTAAACCCTCAATTACTATTACCCTACGTTAGTCCACTAATACAGTTCACTTGAAGGAGTGAATGAAAACGAGTGAGCGAATTCGGACAGCCGTTGAGTGAACATTGGCTCGTAATTGCGGTGTGATGTGGGAAAGAATGAGTGCGCTCGATAACGTCCACTATGGTTTCGGACACCACTACAAATGACTGTCCCATATAAATAATTCCCTATTTGAGGGTATAGGAGGAGATTTCAGATTCAGTCTTTGTTTGTGTTTTGCTGACTCTTTTTTGATCACTGATCTCAGACTTTATACTGACACCTAGTGGCATGGAGGCATTAAGTTTGTTTGCTAATTGTTGCCGCTTCATACAAAAATTTAAGTTTATCTTTTTATTCCTTTTCATGTTTTATTCATTTAATTTGTCTCTGTGATAGAAATGCTTTCTTCTTTTTTGACAAACTGTCAAAATGAATCATGTAACATCTCAATCTTCAGTCTGTGATATGGGTGTTCCTCAAGGCAGTATTCTTGGACCTTTACTTTTTCTTTTATACATTAATGATCTCCCTCAAGTGTGTAAATACTCAGAAAGCTTACTGATGATACTGTGATTTTATTCTCCGACTCAAATCCTGACATCATTAATTCTAAATTATCATTTGATCTTCAGTGCTTACATGACTGGTTGAAAAAGAACCGCTTGACCATCAATGTAAAAAACTGAATGTATGTATTTTCATTCACCTAAAAAAAGTATTTCTTATACTGATTCAAATCAAGATCTTGTCGCTACAAAGACTTATAAATAACTTGGTGTGTTACTTGATACACACCTTACATACCGGGATCACATTTCTAATTTTACAAAAAAACTGAATCAGAAACTTTATGTGTATAACAAGATTAGATCATATCTTTCCTTTTCTGTTTCTGAAACGTATCTACATGCAATTGTGTTTTATACAATGTCTTACTGTCTTCCAATCTGGTTTCTTACCACTAAGGAAATTACTGAACCAATAGCACGATTATACAATCAAGCTCTCAAGATCCACAGTTGTCTTCCAAAATGGTCCCATCATTGCACTTTTAAGAACTATACAAATAGTCACGCTATTACATTTTATTTCCAAATTCAAAATGGCACTTCACCAACACTTGCTGCATCCGATATACATACAATATGAGTCCAGTTTGTGTTGTAAATTGTGTTTTATGTTTTGTTCTACAGAACAGGAACCTGCTGGAAACCCTGTTTAAATTACCTTAATGTTACTTTTTAACCTTTCCTGTATAATAAATTAAATTAAATGAATGTTTTTCCATCTCACTCGACTGCTTGTTCTAACATTTTATTTCTACACTTATACTCATTCTACATAAAATTCACTACATTTAGATTTGCCAAAAATCTATGTTCTCTGCCTATGCAAAACTCTCCAGGCCAATGCTAAAATGCTTAACCCTATAAAGCCTGCATCATATTTGATAAGCAAATTTCTAAGGGCTCTAGATTGTCAACATGAATATCCTGTTGTACACAAACTGCAATATGCTTTCTGTTGCCTTTTTTTCTGTGAAATTTTACTAATTTTATCAAGTAAATGTAAGAATCACTTCTATATTGTTAGCAACACATCAAGACGAACACCTACCAGACTGAAGCAAATTAAATGTACTTGATTATACACACACATCTATTTTCTTTTAGAAAAATAAGTATCAAATATGATACATCAGGCTTTTGAAGTATGTTTATTTGTACATTGCATACTTATTTTTTGGTCTAAAGGCTCAATAAACTTCCGACTTTTTAGTTTTAGGCTTTACAGAGTTAAAGAGAAGAAAATCAGGACCAAATGACACACATATGAAAAAGCTAACATTGTGGAATTGTACCGGATGGACAAACTTTGCCAGTTATTTCTGCAAGGAAATTTGTCATTTAAGTGGGAAGGCCATATGATTAACAAAACAGCCAGGTTGGAGGATCCTGGGAGGTGTACTCTCCCATTACATCAAAGCCATATACTGTAGTAGGTCATGGTGAAACACCATCACCCCTGACAACCCCTACAGGAAACAGAGTAGAAACATCCTTCCACATTCACTCGTTCTCTCTCTGACTCACATTCTCGAACATATTCTCATCTTTCAGACTTTTTATAGGACAAAATCTTTGGTTCTTTTTGTGTCACTCTGGTGCTCAAAGACTGTCGCCATTTATTCTTAGATACTAGCTGTTCCTTTCTCAGCCCACACACACACACACACACACACACACACACACACACACACACACACACACACACACACACACACTTACCTGCCAGACAAGGGCTTCCATGTGGTCTGTAGTGTTCGAGAGGCAGATGCTGAGCACTAGTGTGTGGGAGGATGAAGTGAGGACACTAGCAATGACGGCATCCCTCATGGAGAATGGCAGCATGGTGTACACCACAAACACAATAAACAGGAAAAATGACACCTGCAAACAGAGTTAACAGAGCATTAGACTGCCATTTAACATCTACAGTTCAGAAACACAGGACAGAGGTCATTTCAGGATAAACACTACTACATTTATTATCAACAACTAATGTCCCAGCTAAAAAAATGTTCTAAGAATGTTTTGCTAGCATTTACTAAGTTATACACATTTTAATTCTGAATAAAATTTTATTTTGGAACGTTTAAAACATCTTTGTTATGCGAACGTTAAGGGAACACACCATTTTATCATTTTGAAAACATTATGGGAATTAGAAGTAAAATATTCCAGGAAAAAACGTGTCATGTACAATGTATAAATAATATTTTTGTGCTAAAGTTTTGATAACATTATTAAAGTTTGGTTCGGTTACACCATGTCCTAACCAGAAGTGATGTGACAAGTTTCCAGCGACAAGCAATTGTCCACACACCAGATGCAATGAGATAATATAATAAAATAAATCAAAAATCACAGCCAATCAGAGGAGTGTGTGGACGGAGTCTCTCTGCAAGCGCACTGCGAAATGCAAAGAAGTACGTAATCATATTCATAAATATCACCATTTTAACTTCATTAAGAATACATATTGAGTGATACAACCTTTGTCATAAAATACACTTGTTTGTTCACACTGAGTTCACCTTGTTTGTTTATTTTCAAGATCTAAGGTGAATTTTCCATTGTTGCTTTCAGTATGGCTATAAAAGTAGTAACCCAAAATGATATTCAAACTCACATAAAATTATTTTAACATTAAATAAAGCAGCCAGATACACTTTATTTTAAGGTGTCTGTGTTACAGTGTAATGATACCTTTAAGTACTAAGTAATATTAATTAAGTACATGTTTAGGGTTAGGGTTAGGATTAGGATTTGGTTAGTGTAATTATGCACAATTTATAGTAACTACTATGTAACGCGTAAAAATGACACTGTAAAATAAAGTGTTACCAATAAACCACATAATCTGTACCTGAGATTATCACTATCATACTTATGTAGGCCTACTTATGTTGTAATGTCGTGGAAATAGAAACTAGTCGCTTATAGACATCGCGGCTGGTCAGGACAAAAACTCTGATGGAAAGATACCTTTTATCGCAGTTACATCTGGTTAGGACCCGGTTGTTCATAACTTTGAGAGAACCTTCCCAGAACGCTATTCAAAGTTCTGAGAATGCTCCTTGGTAACTGGGGTCAACCAGTCATATTATTAGAAGGAAAAAAGTGTAGATGATTTGGCAGGGTCATGAGACATTTGACATCCATTATTTTTAATTTCAGCAGGAAAATTTTAGATTTTATAGATTTTATAGGCTATTTTGCCCCTATAATGTTTTTTCGAATATTCCCTTTCATGCAGTGCAAAGTCGAAAGTCCACGATAAATAAACTTATTGTCTCCTAAAAGAAAGAATCGACACTGAACCGCCTTAATGAGTAATTTTTTTTTGTTTGAATCTTACTTACATACTCGTGTTAATGCTGATGGTGAGGAAATACAGCTGCGACATCTCGTAATCTACCTCATGAGTAGCGTATCAGAAACGTCCTGCTCAGGTCGTCCTTGCGATAGAGGTTCGGGTTGAATAATTAGTTCCAATGTTTCATCATCGGACTCGCGCTCGGATTGATATGGTAAAATCGACACCATCGTTACTGTCTTTACAGTGTGTACAATCCCTGAGCTTTAGGAAGCCTCAGCACGGACCTGAAATGTATGGTAATGGCCGTGACAATGTGACAATGTTTTCTAAGACAAGAGCTTTAAAAAGTGAGCTGTTACCATGTGGAAACACGGGTTGTAAGCGTTCATTTGCATGGCTTCCCATACAATGCTGAGAGAGCGACAGGCTCTCAATCAATGATGACAATTTGACATGTTTGTGTGCAAATGCCTTTTTACAGGAAAGTTTCAAGATTCATGTTGAGGAACTGGAGCTGAATTTGACATTGATATCTTGCAAATGTCATCTTTAACCAAACAACCACTTATATTTATGTTTCTGAACTAAAATCAATAACAGACTCAAAAGTTGTTAAACATGAAAAATTATCTGTGTGTACTGGTGTAATGTATTTTGCTCCAACAAGTTATTAGTGTATAATTTATTTGTGCACAGGCTCGGCTGTCTAATACAGTATACATTTTTTTAAATATTTTTATATAACAACATTTTCAACCTGTCGTAACAGCCTGTTTACAAAACCAATCTTGCTGCACAAAATGTACTGCTCAAACTGTTCATTCTGAAATGATCAGGGACACTGTTAAAAATAAACTTCAGCCTCTTTTTCCTAACACTGGGATCCTTCAGAATGAGCACAAGAACTTGTCCATGTTTTACTCTTATCATTAGTTTATGTGATAGTATAAATAGTATATATCCTGCTTTCATCTTATTACTTCACCACCCAATAGGCCTCATTGACGTACATCAGTGGGAAAAACATGGGAGCTTATGAGTTGATCCATTCATCATCAGAAAGTTGCCTAAATTCAGTTTAGTAAATGCATTTTTTGCACTGGAAAGAAAGATTTAAGTTCTAAAAGTTTCAGTGTGTTTTCAGTGTACATCATGCGGTTTGGTCTCAAAAGATTAAAGTTTAAAAAAAAAAAATTATAATTGATTTGCAGAGTTTACAAGAGGTATAGCATACTTTACCCTATTGAAAGAAGGTGAAAAGAAAAGTTCCCTTTCAGTCGGTCACGTTCGACGTACGTCGGAACTGACCGACGAATTGACATCCCAATTCGTCGGTCAATTCCGACGTACGTCGAACGTGACCGACTGAAAGGGAACGTCTCGGTTACGTAGGTAACCCTCGTTCCCTGAAGGAGGGAACGGAGACGTTCCCTTTCAGTCGGTCACGTTTGACGTACGTCGGAACTGACCGACGAATTGGGATCTCAATTCGTCGGTCAGTTACGATGTACTTCTCCATTCCCTCCTTCAGGGAACGAGGGTTACATACGTAACCGAGACGATTTCTTGCACCAAAAACAGTCAATTTAGTTTTCCCATGACAATTTTCCATCATCTTATTCTGACTACTGTTGTTGCTACTGTATCTTTAAGACTTCTGTATGTAAATGACATCATGATGACATCTGAATGACATGTTTTTTCAGTTTAATTTCCTTAAATGGAGTCCAGGTAGACTGGAAAGTGAGCTTTGCACTACCAACATTCATATATTTCAAAAGAATAAGGATAATCTGGAAACACTATGATAAGGTTCAATGAGTTAATGAATTAATTAATATAATTAACAGTGATCAATATGAATTATTACTCTTTGTTAACGTTAGTTAATACAAATACATGTATTCATTAAATAAGAATAGTCCATTAAATAATATTAACAGATACAACTTTTAATTTTAATAATGTATTAGTAAGTATTTTTCATTGTTAGTTCATGTTAACTAATGCAGTTAACTAATGTAAACAAATGTAACCTTGGTGAAGTGTTACAGAAAACAATATATGGAGAGAAAATGGGCAACATACTTATATTTTATTTATTTTTATTGCTATTTCTATTTTCTACTGTATATATAATGTTAAGTCTACATTTCTTGCACCAAAAAAGGTCAAAAAGCAATAAACTATACTAGAGGGCCAGAAAACGTATAAAAGTAAATGTGGACAGTATGCACATGTTTGTGATATTGTGATGACATCTGAATGACATGTTTTCGCAAATTAGTTTTCATAAATGTCAGAGGTAGAGTGGAAAGTGAGCTTTGCACTGCCAATTTGCTTGTACTATTCTGAACGATTTCAGAAACTTTGTATTGCTGGCATTGCCTCATTTGAAGGTCTCTTTGGATAAAAGCCTTTACTAAATAGATAAATGTAAATAAATGTAAATATTCATGTTTCAAAAGAACAAGAAAAATCCTGCTTTGCATGATTTGATCTGTGGTCTTTTGGTTAGAGCCAAACTCCATGTTTCATCACATTTTTTTTAAAGCTTGAACGATGTTATACACTCATAAATATTCTAAAGCTTATGTTTCACATTTTCTTACACTAAGTGCAGTTTTTTTTGTGAGCAAGGGCTCAATTTAGCACAGGAGGAGTGGCAGATAGGGCACTGGACGGCAGCAAAGCCTAATGGATTTCTGGCTTGGTCACTCTCACAGACCGCACACACGCATACACAGCCAAAAAACAAACAGATTGCAGGGCAGTGATTTCTTTCAGACAAAATATGTCTTGTGTCTTATCGATCGCCATTTCCACTCTGTCTGCCATGGAGGAGGATCAGAGAAACTGTCAGAAATGGTTACATTTGGCTTGTGAAGGATAGAGAATCCCCTAGCAGACAAAACGCTCCGCTGGGCTCTCGGGCGGGGGGCGTCTCGCACTTTAACCTCGGACCGCTTGGATGGTTCGTGCTTTTGCTGAAGTTTTGAAGTGTCTGAGTTCAGCCTCAAGACTTAGCAAGGTTAAATGGTTCATCTCTACAATGAACTGATTGCTTGCCAGTTCGTATCTGTTCACAGGATTAAGACTGGCAGTTCAATTCAGTTGTTTTATACTACATCAGTCTGGTTTTAAAGAGCTGAATCCCAATTTTTCACTGCTTGTCCCAGTACATGTCTGGGAACTAAAGGAAAATGGCAACAAGCATAATGAAAAGCAGTGCTTCAACGACAAAAAACATGATACAGTGATGCAATATCAAAATGATAGATAAATGATAGACCAAGTTTTCAAAATCTTAAAACCTGTTTCCACATTTAAATTAGATTTTCATCATGGATTCAGACGTTTGGATGCCACTGTATCTCTCCATAAGGCAAAGGTCTTTTTTTTCATGACTTGTTTGGCTGAGAACAAATACAGTCACAGCTGGGTTGAGCTCTGTGAAACTCTCAGATCTCATTTGGAGTGGTTTGCTGGTATTAATGAGTTTTGAATGATCACAAACATGCAGTACCTGCCAATGCGATTTGCATAGGTTTTGACTGCACATCACAGATTTCCCAGTTGCACTAGATGGTAAAAATGTTCAGCTGCCCGACTCAAAGCCAAGAATTCAAATATCATCAATCCAATCTGATGATATTTAAAAAATATTAACAAGTCTAATTATAATTTAGCTCATTATTAATGTTTCCCTGTAGAGAATCTGATTAGTTGAGTTAATAAAAGATTTTATAATCATCCAGTGTGTCAGATTATTTAAATACATTTTCGGTGGAACTATTCCTGGATCAGGGTTATTAATTAACTGAAACTAAAACCATACAAATTGTTACTTGAAATATAATAAACTTTACCTGAAATAAAACATAAAAAAAAACGTTCATTTAGTTTAACTTTATGTACTGATATAACTAACACTAAAGCTGAAAAAAAAAGAAGACAAAAATAAACAACAAAATGACTAAAACTTTAATTTACACAGAAAATATACAAATAAAAGCTCATTCAAAATATTAAAGCTATGAGCAGGGTGCACAGAGGTATTCAAATACATAGGTTGAAAGGCAGGTAGGGCATCCTATCATTGCATTTGGAAAGCATCGACTGGACGAAAATTTTTTGGTCCTGAGACTAGAGAAGATATATATAAATTTCACAAGGAGTCCAGCTCTAACACATAATATATTTATAATCACATTACCTTATATTGTCTTTTCAGCGTAGACTTTGTATAGAGATCAGACTTGCATCATGATGTTATTGCTATATTGATCTGGTATATTGTCTTTGAATATTATTGCTATAAGATCATCACATAAATTGTAATAACATATGCAAAGCATATTGTTCAAGGGTTGCTAAGGAAACAGATGGTAGTAAATTCACAAGGTACACGTAGGTTTGCTTTTTCATAGTGAATAAGATTATGTGGTCTACTGGGATCTTAATGTCTGGTTAACCAGTCTGCACTGCTTTTGTATTAGGAAAGCAAATGGAAATAATCTGATAATCTGAAAGCCTTCCATTAAAATAATTATTATAGGACATTATAAGAAGTAGCGTTGTCATCACATGGAGAATGCATTACATTTCCAGGACTCAGGAAGAACTGAAATAAGTGTGGTGAAATGAGGATAATAACCACACACCATTTGGTTACACTTTATTTTGATGGTCCACTTATTCTGTTGACTATAATAACATTGCACCTAAATTCCAATTAACTCTCATTAGAGTATTAGTTGATTATTAATAGGCTGTTATTGGGGTAGGGTTCGGGTTAGTATAGTAAGTTGACATGTTGTTGCAAATTTACTACAATGTCTGCTGGGGGATCATCAAAATAAAGTGTTAGCAGATATTGGTCTTAGATATTAATACTCTAGTAATACTCTAATGAGAGTTAGTTGACAAGTTGCAATTCTATTTATGGTCAACAGAATTTCTAAAAGGGGCCATCAAAATAAAGTGTTACCCAACATTTAAATTATTAAACAATTGGTGTGACAAATGCAGCAAATTTATATAACAGCATAAAACTGCAAATTTGAGATATCAGTGACAGTAGTGGCAGAGCTAACTGGGTCATTCTCAGGAAACAGTGTGTGTATCCCCATGGCTTACTACTGTTATTATTAACAACGTTCTGAACATGTTCACATTAATGTGATAGATTTAACTTATGTTTATGTGAAATGCAAAGAACATTTTCAAGTTTTATGTTTCCTAAATTTACATTTTAATAAAAATGTAAATTTTATCTGAAATGTTTTGATTACATTTCCTCTCATTAAAAATAATAATTCGATTTTTGTTGACATTACATAGTTTAAAGAGGTATGTTTCTCTCACATTTATCTTTATCTGTATTTCACAATGTTTTCACTTATATTTGTCTTGTTAATCGCAATAGTTTTGCTATGTTATGATCAATCCACAGAAATCATAGCCAATCTCGTGGTAGGAACTCAATGCACGGCATGTAGACATATGGTCAAGATGATCTACTGAAGTTTAAACTGAACACCAGAATGGGGAAGAAAGATTATTTAAGTGGCTTTGAATGTGGCATGGTTGTTGGTGCCAGACTGGCTGGTCTGAGTATTTAAGAAACTGCTGATCTACGCACAACCGTGTCTAGGGTTTACAGAGAATGGGCAGAAAAAGAGAAAATATCCAGTGAGCGGCAGTTCTGTTGATGAAAATGCCTTGTTGATGCGGTCAGAGGAGAATGGCCGAGTTGGACCTTGAAGCAGATGGGCTACAGCAGCAGAAGAACACACCGGATGCCACTCCTGACAGCTACAATTCACACTGGTTCACCAAAATTTGGACAATAGAAGATTGATAAGACGTTGCCTGGTCTGATGAGAGTCGATTTCTGTTGCAAATTTCAGATGGTAGGATCAGAATTTGGTGTAAACAACATGAAAGCATGGATCCATCCTGCCTTGTATCAATGGTTCAGGCTGGTGGTGGTGGTGTAATGGTGTGGGGGATATTTTCATGGCATACCTAGTACCAATTGAGGATTGTTTAAACACCATAGCCTACCTGAGTATTGTTGCACAGTGTATCCATTTTCTGATGGCTACTTCCATCAGGTTAACGCGTCATGTCATAAAGCTCAAATCATCTCAAATTGGTTTCTTGGACATGACAATGAGTTCACTATACTCAAATGGCCTGCACAGTCACCAGATCTCAATCTAAAAGAGATATAATTGTCTAATTTAGAGCGCTACCACCAAAATGACCAGAATTCAACACATTACTCAATGCAGTAACTTTATCGCATCCATTTTTGACAGACAGCAGTGGCAGCTGGTGCTTTTCAAATATAGGGATGCACAGATGTCACCCGTTAATAGCAAAAATGTGTATTCACATTTTGTATCATAGTGACAGTCTGCAATGCTGATAAAAGCTGCTTCCCACGTCTCACAACGTGCTTCCTGCACCATCTAAGAGCAATCGCCACTGATTTACAGGCTAGCTTATCTGAAGGAGGCACTTTCCTTTTGCCCTTTTCCTTAAAAAGTATTAAAAAAAGTGACTCAACGTCTGCCTCCTTCACCCTCTCATCACTTCATTAGTTCTCCGTCATCCCTTTACCTCCTTCCTATAAGGCTTTCAACCGGCACCTCTGTCAACACCAATCTGTGGAAAACGGGGGTCCATGGGGCTGTGTTTTTTCAGGGGTTTTTTCCTTCAGGAGTTTGTGCTCAGGCTGATTGGCGTAAGGTGAGTATAGCTGCCTTTTGTTCCTCTGCTGGCTCTGAGCTCAATTATGTTCTCTCTTCTGTACAACATACAAAGGCTTGGCTTTTCATGGGCGGATCTAATGGAGAACTGCTGCTGTGGGTTAATGATGCCTGCATTACAGACCTCTGTGAGGAACGGTGAGGGCTTTTCATCTGCAATAGTACCTCGACCCATGCAGTTGATAATGTCCGGGACTCCATAGTGTTTCCTAAAAGGTGTTGCAAAACGACTGCATATACACTCACCTAAAGGATTATTAGGAACACCATACTAATACTGTGTTTGACCCCCTTTCGCCTTCAGACCTGTCTTAATTCTACATGGCATTGATTCAACAAGGTGCTGAAAGCATTCTTTAGAAATGTTGGCCCATATTGATAGGATAGTTATAGTTGTAGATAATATAGTTGGCCCATATTGATAGGATAGTAGTTGGCCCATAGTTGATGGAGATTTGTGGAATGCACATCCAGGGCACGAAGCTCCCGTTCCACCACATCCCAAAGATGCTCTAATGTTGAGATCTGGTGACTGTGGGGGCCATTTTAGTACAGTGAACTCATTGTCATGTTCAAGAAACCCATTTGAAATGATTCGAGCTTTGTGACATGGTGCATAAACAATGCTCAGGTAGGCCGTGGCATTTAAACGATGCCCAATTGGCACTAAGGGGCCTAAAGTGTGCCAAGAAAACATCCCCCACACCATTACACCACCACCAGCCTGCACAGTGGTAACGAGGCATGATGGATCCATGTTCTCATTCTGTTTACGCCAAATTCTGACTCTACCATCTGAATGTCTCAACAGAAATCGAGACTCATCAGACCAGGCAACATTTTTCCGGTCTTCAACTGTCCAATTTTGGTGAGCTCGTACAAATTGTAGCCTCTTTTTCCTATTTGTAGTGGAGATGAGTGGTACCCGGTGGGGTCTTCTGCTGTTGTATGCTGTTGTAGCCCATCTGCCTCAAGTTTGTGCGTGTTGTGGCTTCACAAATGCTTTGCTGCATACCTCGGTTGTAACGAGTGGTTATTTCAGTCAAAGTTGCTCTTCTATCAGCTTGAATCAGTCGGCCCATTCTCCTCTGACCTCTAGCATCAACAAGGCATTTTCGCCCACAGGACTGCCGCATACTGGATGTTTTTCCCTTTTCACACCATTCTTTGTAAACCCTAGAAATGGTTGTGCGTGAAAATCCCAGTAACTGAGCAGATTGTGAAATACTCAGACCGGCCCGTCTGGCACCAACAACCATGCCACGCTCTAAATTGCTTAAATCACCTTTCTTTCCCATTCTGACATTCAGTTTGGAGTTCAGGAGATTGCCTTGACCAGGACCACACCCCTAAATGCATTGAAGCAAATGCCATGTGTTGGATGATTAGATAATTGCATTAATGATAAATTGAACAGGTGTTCCTAATAATCCTTTAGGTGAGTGTATATAGCTTATTAGCACTCAAGCAATGTGGCTGTCTAGCTACAGTAGTGATGCTTCACCTCAAAGAACATAACCAGAGAGTGGCACAGTGTAGATTAAAAGGCTAGAGTCAAAAACAGGAAATTAAACAGGACATAGGCTAATCGAGCTCTTTAAGTCTTCAACTATTGTAGACGTATCTACTGTGCCGTTCATTTAGACTTAGACACTTTGCTGGAGTACTTTGAGTCCTAATTAGGTGGTAGCTTATTCAGTTCGCCTAAACCTGACTAGTTCTTCCTGTCACGTATGTGAATCCTTATTAGCAGGCTTTTTTTTTGAATTTCCTCTAATAGAAGTCGGGTTGCCAAACCCCAGTCACACAATGTTGGCTTAGACTGCACCAACCTTAAGGGGTAATTTATATGGCAGTGCCCTGATAAAAAGACCTGTGTATCTCATATCACAATATGTTGGGTTTTGGATGCTGCTAGCTTCTTAACTTAAAGGGGTACTTCAGCGCTGGGAAGATGAATGTGTATTTAAACTGGGTCATTTAGGTAGTAGAAATGTGAAATTATTTTTGAATTTGGTGCCTTCTAGACTGAGAAAAGACAGAAAATGTATTTTTGTCTCATGTGGATGAAAGACAACAACTCTCTCGCTGCCCTACGAGGCCACTCCCAAAGCCACAGCCACTGGTTATCACTTGCCCACCATGACACCGCCCCCACCGCCATTTTGATTTTCATAGTAATAAAATAATTTCGTTCAGTTAGAGAATAGACACTACAATTAAAAACTAAATTTGTCTTTTCAATAAAGTGTGAGTGAGCCGAACGAATGTCACGGCGCAAATGCAGCAGGGGTCAGATTTCATTCATCACGAGAGCGAACAGCTGAGCAGAGCTGAGGTAGGCGTGGCAGTCATTCACGACGCATGTCCAGTCTGACACGTTTTCAGATCATGCCTATGGAAGCTTAACTTTCATAGGAATTCATTGAAAAGTTGAAACACTCGCTTTGCTCCGCACTGCTCCGTTATGAATGCTTGAGCCGAGCGGCCGTGCACATTTACATTCTCTGAGTGAGATCCCACACCTATGGGCAGGTTGAAAACATGCGGAACTAGCTCCTTCTACTGGCTGCAGTCTCTAGCCTCTGGCCAAAAAAATTTATTTCTGGAAAAAATCCTCAGATGATGCAAAGTAACAAGGTTTAGCTGGTTGCATGGCCCATTTTGCCCTTGGAGGTAGATGTTGTAAAAAGCATCTTTCTCCGCTGATGGTCATTCAAAATTAGCCTTAAATTATCCTTCTACATTCTTATATTATATTATTTTATACAATTTAATGGTAATTCACTATTAACATTTCTATTAAGATTTGCTAGAAAAGATAATAAAATAAGTCTAAAATGAGTCTCAATTTCAAAAGAAAATTTAATAGACTAAATAAAATTACAACAATATGTCAGTGGATGTATTATGTGGATGTATTATGTATTATACCTAAACTGTACCATGATTTTCTGTCATTTGGTCATTTAATGACCCATGAACAGAGTCAAAGGGAATTTACTTTTAACCTTGTGACTCTAAAACATTAAGGGCTATCCAGAAAAGATTTGGTCCAGTTCGTCAGTACAGGTCTAGCAATGCTCCTGGTCATGGCATTTACGACTCGAGGGAACAATAGACACAAAACGAAACAAAATAAGACAAAAAAACAAAAAATACAATAAAACAAAATGGTTATTTAGAGTGCAATCAAATAACACAACTACAGCTTTGGATCACTTCTGATGACATCTCTCCAGGGTAGTGGGCATAATTTATGGTTGACAGTTTAAGATGTCCTGTAGGTGCCACCTAGCTCTTACTGAAGTAGTTCCTGGTGAAATGTTGCTGCCCTTTGATCCAGAGCCGTACGTGCATATCTCATAATTTCCAGATCACTGAGCCCATCCAAGTTATTAAGTCCTGTCAAGCAAACACCCCGGGTGACTCATGGCGAGGAACATTTACTCCTGCGCCAAACAGCCGATCTCTCTCCTACATCCACCGTAATACTATAACTCAAGATCTGTTTATAAAAGACGACCAAACTGAGGATGTTTTTGCCATCTTGTTGAGTGGTGGCTTGGCAGATTGCACCTCTTTCTCGCTAACAGAGCAGACCGGAAATAAAAAAAACAAAGTGTTCAAACAAGGCAAGCAATATTTAATACCTGATTAAATTTATGGATGCAGAGGCGGACAGAAATAGCGCTTATTGTCATAATTACTCTAAGACATGCATTTATGTTAAGATTGTGTCACAGTCATTAGCCAGTCTCATGTGTTAAAATGAGTTTAATGAACTAATGAATGATTCAGTGCACAGAACAGCTCGCATACTAAAATTCATGAATTACTGTGCAAATGACTGAAAGAAAATGACACCACGTTACTGAATATCTGCATGATTGTAGAGTGCTTTCATTGCGTCCGCTAGTGCTTTCCATCCAAGCAATTTACTTGCACATCTACATATATATCATACTGACGCAAGTTGTGTTTTATGCATGGCGAATACTTAATTCCGAGCGCTTTAGTATGATAAAAGGTAAATTAGGAAGTGATAGCCATAGAGGTCAAAGGCGGACACTGAAGAAAAATTGCACTGAAATTGAGACCTAGGAAAGTGCTGTCACTCGAGTCTCACCTGGTCCCATGGACAGATGATCCCACCATAGAACATGAAGAGGTAACCCATGGCAACCAGACAGCCCCAGATGAGCAGCGAGAAGAGGCGAAGAAGCTTTTTGAAGATGGACTCGATGCAGACAAGGATGAAGATGGCGAGAAAAATGGCCAGAGTTGTGGGCACAGTCATGATGAAGGCCATGTGGTCCTCCATGTCCTGTGGAAACATAATGACGGTTCATGGCTCATTCACTCATGCATTCACTAGCTGATAAAGAAGAGAACATTCTATGAAAAAGAACATATTAAAAAAGACTTGCACATTTAGAGCATGATTAAATACAAAGAACTGAAAGATTTTTCTGTGATTCAATGCCAAAAAAGTGAGACAGACAAACTGTGGCCCTAACCTTTGACTCTTGACCAGAGTTCAGTCTATTATAAGTATTCCCAAACTTTTCCATTAACCTAATGGTTCTGTCAGATAGTAGTGTTTTTACTGTTGAATTTTTAATTAATATGGACAATTAACATTTGAAAAAATGTTTTGCATTCAAACTGCTGGGTTATTTGAAAATAGGTTTGTGCTCATAAAATGTATTCAAATCAATGAATGCGCATTAAAGACAACATGAAACAACATTTGCAACCCATTTCACTTCCATAATGTGGCATATTTTTGAGTAAAACAGGACTTTGATTTTATCAACTTATAAAACTTGTATAAAGTGGGCATTTCATGAAAGTATCCATATGATACAAGCACTTAGACTCCTTAACTCTTGATCCATCAGGATCATAACACATACTGGACAGAATATCACTCAGCACAACCCACTGTAGATACACACACATTATATACACATTTATTTATCATATAGCATATCTATTGTACATTGGATGTCTATTTGTGAATATTGTATACTGTACATTGTATATTATTATTATTATAGCTTAATGTATATTGTTTTAATGTATGTTTAGTGTATATTGTTTAAAGTATATTGTGCTGTGAGAACTGCACTCACATTGTCTAAATTATTTATTGTAGTGTATACTGTGCTGTGAGTAATTGTGTGCGCATCAGATGATGTAATCTGATGTTGCTTTAAATGTTGTACGTCTCATGTCATGTCATGACTGCTATGTTGCTTGGAACTGCACCTAATAATTTCACCTACTGTTGCACTTGTGTATATGGTTGTGTGACAATAAAGTGATTTGATTTGATTTGATAACTCTATATTCCAAGTCTTATGAAATCATATGTGAGAAACAGTGGAATTTACATAATACACCGATAGTCAAGCTCCCTCAAGTGAGCTGTTAATCACTGAAACCAGATTGAGTTTAACTTGAGAATCAGATCTGTCCAATGTTTGAATTAATCATTCGGACTGGTTTTGTGAACTGGATCAACTGATTTTTGAAAAGAAAACTCATACAGTATGTACCAGTGGCGGCTGGTCAATAGAGGGCGCTGGGGCGCCGCCCCCATCAAAATTCTAGAAATATACATGTATACAAAAATGAAATAAAAATAAAATAGTTTACTCATACGACGTGCCGGCTGTTAGTAAGAGCCTCAGCATTTAATAAAAACTGGCTTTGATCGGTTAACTATTTTATATGTTCTTCAATGTTTCATGCGGTTTCATGGGCGAGGGACGCCGGACAAATGGATGTCTATCTGAGTCCAAAAATATACGGGCAGCATGTGACCTGAAGCTGGTCTCTAATTGGTTTCTTAAAGATCCTCCTCCGGACGCAGGTCGCTGCGTCCCTGGCGAATCAGAATTGGATGCGTGTTATTTTATCCAATCTGATTGGTTCTCGTCACCTGTCACTCAACTTTACGCTCTGTGCGCGGGCGACACCGTCACTCCGACTCCGCCAAAACCTTGTTAGGATGATCACTTTCGTAGAGATGGCAGCAGTTAAACCAAATTCTTTCACAAGGCGTTCGCTGGAAAGAAGAAAAAAGGATAAAGGATCCCGAACTGGACCAACGCGACTTACAAATCCAGCAGCAGGCCAGTGACAGAGGATGAAGCTACACTCGGAGCTTCACGCGCTTGTTATGAGAAACGTAGGTGGCTGGCTGGATGTGTTGTTAGCAATGCCCTTTATTGCTTTCCCTGTCTTTTATTTCTAAGTGTCGGTACTGAAGTTTTGTGGACAACAACGGGGATAAGAGACCTCAAATATCTATCTGAAATATGCAAACGTCATGACACTACTGAGATGACTGACTCTAAGCCAATAGTTTTAAACTTCAACAGAGTACCCGCCTTCAAGGAAATTAAAGGGATAGTTGACTACCATAGTAGGGAAAAATACTATGGTAGTCAATGGTTGCTCTATCTGCTGTGTAACAAACATTCTTCTAAATATCATCTTTTGTGTTCAGCAGAACAAAGAAACTCATACAGGTTTGGAACAACTTGAGGGTGAGTAAATGATGACAGAATTTTCATTTTTGGGTGAACTATCCCTTTAACGCTTGTCAATGGAGAGTGGCCAGACTCTCTGTACAAATTAAATGTACGAGAGTCTGGTAGGACCAGGCTACCACTTTTATGGTGTCTTTAAAAAATCAATAAATTTTTATTTAACTTTTAGTAATTTTAGTATTTTAACTTAAACATATTTATTTTAGTTAGTTGCCAAAGCAACATTCCCCTGCGTCTTCGTATGGACGCTACAGGGAACGGCATCAGCATGACCGGTGTCTGAGGCACATGTAAACAAACGGCAATATTCATTGGCAGACGTCAATAAAAGGGTGCCTGAGCCTTCATTGTTCAGTGTAGACAGCGTCGTTGATTATGGTTTTGGCGAGTGTCCAGAAGTCAGGCACTGTTAAAGGCGCTGTTAAACTGTGTCCAGTTTATTATAAGCCGTTTAGTCACTTGCTTGATTTACTGACGCATAAAGAGCAATAAATTATTTTGAGACAAAGAACGTTTGACTGTAGACTGCATGAATCATTACATATCAGAAATCACCGATCACAGATTAGGCATTAGAATTAACACGGTTACTTACATGTTGTGGCATTACTGTTGTGTCCTAGCCTAGAAATATAGACGCACCCTAGCAGCAACAAATGTAATTTGCAGGGTAGTCTAGCAACTCTCCGTTGGCTTGTGAGCTGGAAAAACCAAACTCTGGTCAGGCCAATCACATCGTGTATAGAGTCGGTGGGCGGGCTTAAAGGGTTAGTTCACCCAAAAATGAAAATTCTGTCAGTAATTACTCACCCTCATGTTGTTCCAACCATGTAAGACCTTCGTTCATCTTCGGAACATAATTTAGTATATTTTTGATGAAATCTGAGAGCTGTCTCACTCCTCCATAGGCTTTCAGAGGGAATGAAACTTGATGGCCCAGAATAGTAAGTAAAAACGTAATTTAAGGAGTCCAAATGACTACAGTGGCTCTGTATTAAGTCTATCATGCGACGAAAATACTTTTTGAGCGGAAAAACAACAAAAATAACGACTTTATCACACTATTATTGTTGTTCAATTTGAGTCTCTGACGAGAGTTCGCGGGAGTGCCACGACGCATGCGCGAGAACTGAGATTAACCCTACTCCGAAAGAGTGAGCAGCCAGTCAAGTAGTAGTAGAAGAAGAATCTCAGTTCTCGCACATGCGTCGTGGCACTCAAATTGAACAACAATACTAGTGGGATAAAGTCGTTATTTTTGTTGTTTTTCCGCTCAAAAAGTATTTTCGTCGCATGATAGACTTAATACACTATATATACTAAATTATGTTCCGAAGATGAACGAAGGTCTTACATGGTTGGAACAACATGAGGGTGAGTAATTACTGACAGAATTTTCATTTTTGGGTGAACTAATCCTTTAACATAATGACGACAGAGTTGCGGCGGTTCTGCGTGCTACTTGTAAACAAAGAAGCTGGCAAACAGCGGTCTTTCAGTCTGGAAGCTTTTCTTTGAGAAAAGAACAAAGAACGGCACTGAAGTCATTCTTAAGAACGAAAGATGTGTTCGGAGTTTTGCCGATCGGATACAGCGTTTAATCTATCAACTGGCTCCGTTTCACCATCTTCGTTGCTCTGGTTGGTTGTAGCGCTATCCTATGGCGTGCAGAGGGAATTTGAAAGACAACCGTTTATCCCATTTATGGTGTGTTCCCAGATCTAGTCGGGTCCATTTCTTACAGCAAAAGTCTGTTTGCAAAATCTGTGCCAAAATAGCAACTGATTTACCAAGGAATCCACAGTGAAATGTACCGAACAAACAAATAATGCTCTACTGAGACATTCACATATAGGTGAAAATAAATAACCACTTTCCTAGCATTAGGATTGAAAGGTTTTGTTATTTTTAGTCCGGTGATCCTGTAGTTTTCTTCTCTCCTCATTTCACTGATGCGACAGTGGGTGGGGCCAAAGATGCAATGATGGAGAAGTTAGACGTTTATCTAATTCTGCAGAATCTAATCTCTTTCGTCATAATGTGACAAAATTCGGAGCTTGGTTTCAATATAAGCTGTTTTTGGACTAACAAGGAAGTTTTGAGTTCTGAAACTTACAGGATGTTTAAATAGTACAATGACCTCTTACATGCTAAAAGATAAAAGAATATTTAATTTCTCAATTAGTGACCACTTTAAGTAGGGTCTAAGCTCCCCTGTGGCTTACTTGGGTTTTAGAGCCTGGGTCATGAGAGCTATTGGGCAAACTGCATTATGTCCTGCTCTCGTTTGCCTCCCTTTCCTGAGTAAGGGTAAGGAATCGGATGTATGCTCACCCTTGGATGAGTGGCAATACCAAAGGTTGTAGCCTGCACAGGACAATAATGGCTAGTTTCCACCGAGCGGAGAGATACGGTTCAGTACAGTACGATTCGGGACTGTAGATCCTGATCCGGCTTGCATTTCCACCGTCAACAGTACACTTATGATAGGCATGGGTTAACGATCAACGTCATTCTCGTGCGAAGAAGAAAGCGACACAGTAAACAACAGAATACACGCTTTGTTTGAGCCAAGGCTGCAAGGAAAAACACAGCCGAAAAAAACACACGCAAGTGACTATTTTCTGTCAACCAATCAACGTTCTGCAGTGAGTCTAGCTCCACCCTTTAGTACCAGACTACTGTGCTAGGTACCCTAACGGAAGTGGTATGGTAATGTTCAGAATTAGGGTTCCATTCACAACTTCTAACAAATGGAAACAACAAAAATTGCATAATGTTCTGAACCGTACCACTCGGTGGAAACGAGCCATAAGTGGTTACCCAGTGGTTTTCCCTTCAGTAGGGAAGAGTTCCCTCCCTAAGAGCCTTGTCAAAATACTGGTAGGATATACCTGACATAGCTGAGGCTATGTTGGGTATTTTCCCTTTAGAGCTCTTGGGGTTGTATAGGGCTGAGGTTCGCAAGGGAGGGAGGAATGTTTAACAGCCGGGAGTTCCATGGCTGGAGAGTATAGAAGCTTGTTGATCTTTCCTAGTATCAGGGAGCAGTGGGGAATAGCGCCACCATATAAGCACATGGGATGCGCCCATGGGGTTGACATGCTTCTTACTTAAGCTGAGTAATCCGTAGAGTTAATTTATGCTATGCCCACTATGTTGTGTATATTCACAGTCTAGTGAGGCAGACATTCCATCAGTATTGCGTCGTGGTTATTGGTTCCACATAGCGTCAATACCAAGACATAGTAACAAAGTTCTATTTCTAAAGGATGCTGTCTTGTTGTCATACCTCGAGGTTTGTCTGTCCGTCTTCTTCAGACAAAAGAGTTGATAACGTGTAACTCAGGTGCCATTTATATTCACGAGTGCTCCGTGTGTGATGTCATGGACTGCCGTCTGCAAATGATTGTTTTCATTCAAGTTTTTCATATAGTATTTATATTTTATTTCAGCTTTATATTAAATACCTGAAAAAGATTCTTCATAGCTTCAGTTTTAGTTAACAATGAGAGAGGGTGAATAAATGATGACAGCATGTTTATTTTTTAAGTATTATGGTCACTTTAAGTTCATGCTGACTTTAAAGTGGCAAACAAAGCCTGTATGAAATATTTGCATGTCACCATGACCTTTCATAAAGTATTTTTCTATCTGTAGCTGTCGTCACCATTCAGTAGTTTTCTGTGCAGCTCAAAGTAACACACTTACAGAATGTTCATCAACTGCAGACAGAGACAGAAATAGATCTGCGGCAGGAGAGTAATCTACAGTCAAAGGGGAGAATTTTAATAACTGCATTATAGCTAAATAATCTATGCAGATTTATAGGAGATGACTCATGACATATGCCATTTTAGGTTTTATTGCGATTTGAATTGACTTCATCCTCTGGCCATCATTAAAACTATTCTACTTAAAATGTATTCAATTCAGTTAGTAATAATTTATTTTTTTGGTGTGTGTGTGTCTCATACTGGTACTATAGTTGTGGGTAATATGGTGTCGCACCATTGGTTCGGATGACTGTGTGTGTGTTTTGTGAATGATGAGAGAGCATTGAGCTGGCAAACTCGCAGTAATATAATTCCTGTACCACAGTATGACTCACCAGCCATTAGAGGAGACACCCCAGGGAGTACTACAAATTCAAGGGAACTCTGGCACGCAGATTGAATCTCAATGAACTCTTGGGGAACACTCTCTGTCTGTTTCCATTAACCACAAACAGACAAAACAGACAGACAGACAGAGAGGTGCCCACACTTGCTTTAATGTTTTATGCACTGAAATAACGTAACATTATAACTTGATTTAGAAAATGAAAAAAAGAAGCTTGAACGTGAAAAAATTGCAGTCACAAAGCTAGGGTGTTCTGGGTGGTTGTTACTGGCCCAGGACAATAGAGTGCTGCTGGGATGACATTTTTTCTAGGCCAAAAACTAGAAACAATTTTTTAGCAAGTCTGTTTCCATGGTTCTGAATTCAATGCGTTTTCGTTTAAATGCCAAAAATAACTTCTGCTCAAGATATTTCACATTTTATTATATGACATAAAATACATCAGTTATAGCCCCTTGTTATTTTTTTTAAAGCTTTTACTTTTCTTGAAAAAGGCAACTGCTAACAAGTGGTCAAAAAGGCCTATAGAGGTTGTTGGGGACATTAAAGGGTACATAACAAGATGGCGCCGAGGATGGCTGCTACGTTGCGAGCTCCGCTGAAACATTGTAGTTTTTTGTCTGTTCTGGTTATAGTTTTTGTGTTTTTTGTCTTGGATGTTGTCTGCCTTACTACGTACGACAGACAGACACTTTTGGACATTGGTTCGGCAATCGCACACTGAAAACCGGACTTTAAATTCTTCAACGACGACCCGCTGCTTACAAACACGGCAGCGGAGCCCTTTGTGTGGGCGGCCCGACCGCGCAAACGCCGCCGGAGAAGGGGATGTAGAGCCGGCGTGCTCATCAGAGTAAGACGCCGCGCAAACCAACCCCCGCTTCCCAGTATTTTACTGGCTAATGTTCAGTCTCTGGACAATAAACTCTGCGAGCTGAGAGCGCGGATCTCTTTCCAACGAGAGACGAGGGACTGCTGCATTATCTGCCTTACAGAAACTTGGATGTCTGCTGAGATTCCAGATTCGGCCATCGAAACCACGGGGTTCTCCGTGCATCGAATGGACAGAGAAAAAGATCTCTCCGGGAAAAGCAAAGGCGGGGGTGTATATTTTATGATCAACAGATCCTGGTGTGATCAAAGGAACGTACATTCTATCAAGTCTTTCTGTTCTCCAGATCTGGAACTTCTCATGGTTCTGTGCCGACCATTCTGGCTACCGAGGGAATTCACAGCGGTCATCATCACAGCTGTGTATATTCCCCCAGAAGCCGACACAGACCGGGCACTAAAGGAACTGTATAGGACAGTGAGTGAGCAGGAAACCGCGCATCCTGAGGCTGCGTTTATTGTGACTGGGGACTTTAACAAAGCCAACTTCTAACGCATTGCACCTAAATACCACCAACATGTTAACTTCAACACGCGAGGGAACTGTGTTTTAGACCACTGTTACTCTCCCTTCCGGGATGGTTACAAATCCCTCCCGCGCCCACCATTTGGCAAATCGGATCACTCTTCCATTCTCCTTCTGCCCGCATACAGGCAGAGACTGAAACAGGAAGCACCCGCCCTCAGAACCATCCAGTGCTGGTCAGACCAATCGGACTCTATGCTACAGGACTGTTTTGATCACGCGGACTGGGAGATGTTCCGGTCGGCCTCTGATGACGACATCGAGGTCTACGCTGATAGCGTAACGTGTTTCATCAGGAAGTGCGTAGAAGACGTTGTTCCGACCAGAACAATACGGCTGTACCCAATCCAGAAGCCGTGGCTAAATGGGAATGTTCCCATTCACTTTTCCTTCACTTTTAACTCCGGTAATGCGGAGGAGCAAAAACAAGCAAGTTATGCCCTCCGGAAAACCATCAGAGCAGCAAAACGGCAGTACAGGGACAAGATTGAAGGACAGTTCAACACCACCGACTCCAGAAGCATGTGGCGGGGAATTAACACCATCACGGACTATAAAGGGAACACAAACTCCACCGTGAACACCGCTGCCTCTCTCCCGGACGAGCTCAACACCTTCTATGCTCGCTTTGAGGGAACTAACACCGCCCTCGCGGAGAGAGAGCTCGTGGCTGAAGATGCAGAGGTTAGTTCACTCTCCGTATCTGTAGCGGATGTAACCCGATCCTTCCGGCGGGTGAACATCCGTAAAGCCGCGGGTCCAGACGGCATTCCGGGCCGCGTCATCAGAGTGTGCGCGCACCAACTGGCTGGAGTTTCACGGACATCTTTAACCTGTCCCTCTCCTTGCCTGTGGTCCCCACATGCTTCAAAACGTCCACCATTGTGCCTGTACCTAAGCAATCAAAAACCACCTGCTTAAACGACTGGCGTCCTGTTGCTCTGACCCCCATCATCAGCAAATGCTTTGAGAGACTAATCAGAAACCACATCTGCTTTGTTCTCCCCCCCTCACTAGACCCACTGCAGTTTGCATACCGCACAAACCGCTCCACTGATGATGCCATTTCATCAACAATACACACTGCTCTCTCCCACCTGGAAAAGAGGAACACGTATGTGAGAATGCTGTTTGTAGACTACAGCTCAGCATTCAACACCATTGTGCCCTCCATACTTGACATGAAACACCAGGCTCTAGGCTTAAACAGCTTGCTATGCAGCTGGATCCTGGACTTCCTGTCAAACAGACGCCAGGTGGTCAGAATGGGCAGTAACATCTCCTCATCACTGACTCTCAACACTGGAGCCCCTCAGGGCTGTGTTCTCAGCCCACTCCTGTACTCCTTGTACACACATGACTGTGTGGCAACCCTCAGCTCCAACACCATCATCAAGTTTGCTGACGATACGACGGTGGTAGGTCTCATCACTGACAATGATGAAACGGCCTACAGAGAGGAGGTGCACACTCTGACACGGTGGTGTCAGGAGCACAACCTCTCCCTCAACGTCAGCAAGACCAAGGAGCTGGTGGTCGACTTCAGGAGGAATGAGAGAGAACACCGCCCCATCACCATCGATGGAGCACCGGTGGAGAGAGTCAGCAGCTTCAAGTTCCTTGGTGTCCACATCACAGAGGAACTCTCATGGTCCGTCCACACCGAGGCCGTTGCGAAGAAGGCTCATCAGCGCCTTTTCTTCCTGCGACGGCTGAGGAGGTTTGGAATGAACCGCCACATCCTCACACGCTTCTACAGCAGCACCATAGAGAGCCTGCTGACTGGCTGCATCACCACCTGGTACGGCAACAGTACCGCCCGCAGCCGCAAAGCCCTGCAAAGGGTTGTGGAGGCATCATCGGAGGTGAGCTTCCCTCCCTCCAGGACATTTACGCCAGGCGGTGTGTGAAGAGAGCTCAGAGGATCATCAGAGACTCTAGCCACCCGAACCATGGGCTGCTCTCACTGCTGCCATCAGGCAGACGGTACCGCAGCATCAGAACACGCACCAGCCGACTCCAGAACAGCTTCTTCCCTCAAGCAATTAGACTCCTCAACTCTTGATCCATCAGGATCATAACACACTGACAGAATATCACTCAGCACAACCCACTGTAGATATACACACACTATATACACATTTATTTATCATTTATTATTTATCATTTATCGTATAGAACCTATTGTACATTGGATCTCTAATGTGAATAATATTGTATACTGTACATTGTATATTATTATCATTATTATAGCTTAATGTATACTGTTTAATGTATGTTTAGTGTATATTGTTTAAAGTATATGTATATTGTAAGTATGTGTATATTGTTTAAAGCTGTGAGAACTACACTCACATTATGTAAATTATTTATTGTTTATTGTAGAGTTTTACTGTGCTGTGAGTAATTGTGTGCGCATCAGATGTGTAATCTGATGCTGCTTTAAATGTTGTACATGTCATGTCGTGACTACTATGTTGCTCGGAACTGCACCTAAGAATTTCACCTGCTGTTGCACTTGTGTATATGGCTGTGTGACAATAAAGTGATTTGATTTGATTTGAACACACACAGTTTCTGCCAATCTCCTGTTAATCTTGAGTACCTATAGAGTAGTTCATATCTTCGAAGAAGATATCTCTTTAGTTTTATCAGATTTATAAAAGACATGCGCTGTACCGATTCTTTCCGAAAACAGCCGAACTCGTGGAGGCGCGCAGTGGGCGGAGCTTAAGAGTCACGAGCACACACCCACATGCACACGCAATTCATTATATGTTTGTTCGTGTTGTTTACATTATATGCACTTACGCGCCGACATTAAATAAAATATTTGGGCACCAGAATATCACAAATGTTTTATGTTTATTGAACACAATATACAGTCATTGACTGAACATATTTGTGTTCGGTGTACACTGAAAACGTTGAGGTACCATCATAGTAGTTTCGTGCACGCGTGAATGTTATGGCAACATACAACACAAAGTACCTCACACGGGAAATACTTAACATAACACGTAAATGCGTGTGAATAACGTAAATCAAGCAAGCTAGTACCAGAGGGAATAATATGGAATTTTTTCCAGAAAACTTCTTGCACAAAATAAATTCTATCACTTTAAAGGAGCTGTATCTATGTAAAAACTTTCCAGGGCCTATTTCCGATTCACCAACTTTCAAGGATTTAAAGGACCCGTGGGAACCATGATAACATTTATTTTGAATTGTTTTCCTTTCCTTGTTTTTATTGCAGAAGGCAATAACATTAGCATAGAAAAGAAAACGATAGGACAAATATAATACAAGAAAGAGGCAAATGAAATAAACTGCTTTACATTTTCCAGGCACAGTAGGTATACCTAAAAACAGCATTCAAGTAAGAAATGGAATAATCAAATAAAAAAATAAATAAAATGGCATCTTCTTCACTGTATGAATAAAATGTATACTGATTCTTATATTAGGCAGCTGTCACTTTAAGAACTACAGTAATGCACGGCCACGGATCCATTATAATGATACACATACATGATTTCTTCCAGATGTTTACATTCCCTTAGGACAAAACAAACTGTTTATGATCTGTATCAAATATATTTTATGCATTTTTTATGCATTTTGGCAGACGCTTTTTTCCAAAGCGACTTACAGGGACCTTATTACAGGGACAATCCCCCTGGAGCAACATGGAGTAAAGTGCCTTGCTCAAGGACTCACTGGTGGTGACCGCTGGGATAGCAATATTGCATCATTGCATCATATGTAACTTGCATCATTTATGTGTGATATATCAAAACTGACAAGGCGTGCAGCCTCGTCTCAGTTTAGAAGTGGTTGAAATTACAGTAGACAAGTGTACGTTGTGAACAAATAATTTGTAGAGATCTAAGAGAAGCAGTAGCCATGATGAACAGCAGACTTGTACGGACTGTGGAGGCATCTGATGACCAAACTACATTGGAATTCACAAATCAAGTGAATTGAAATTGAAAAATAAAGTGGGCTCGGGCTGATTTATGTTCACAATGGACATTTTTATCAAACGTTAGCTGAAAGCGAACCGTACCCAGACTACCTCCTGAGACGGTCTTGGTTCAGGTCACGTTTAAGGGGTCTGAGATCGTTTAGAGTGTTCACATATGGGCCAAAAATGACCAAGTGTGAAAACACCCTGATCGCTAGCATCATTCCTGTCGCACATAAATGATGCAAGTTACATGTGATGCAATGATGCAATATTGCTAGCCTTATCAAACACCACCAACAGTGCACCCATCTCTGACATTTCCCTTCCACTTTCCATGACAATTATAATTAAATGTCTACATCAAAGTGCCGATTCACTGCCTACATGATTAAAATCCTCATTTTAGGCCCATTCCCACCAGCCTCTCCTTCCTGTTCTACTCTCATCACTCTTTCATCCCTCGCAGCATGAATCAGACTTGGCTCCTATCAGTCTCCTTTTTTCACGTTATCAAGGGCCAGAGCTCATATAGCCAGCTGATTGTGTATTTGAGCCCATTTAAGTCCATTTGCAGGGGCCACAAAGGCAAAGAGATGCACACATGGGGGTTCTTTGTTACAGCACTATCCCTTCCACAGCCACTTCCTGTCCATTTGTCTGAGCGTCTCAGTTTAATGTGAGTTTGGGGTGATTTGTTTTCTGTGGTTTCGCCGCTCTGCAGACTTGCTGATGGGACAAAAATGTAAAACATGCGACTGACAGTCAGCAGAATGCAAACTTACACCGTACCCACATACTCATGTATTTTAACTCTCAAAACAGAGCTACACTTTCATTATCTCATGATTGCAATACAAAAAAAATAAAATAAATAAATGCAGAAGAAAAAAAGTTTAGATTCTTGTAATACATTTTGCGATGTGCAGATATATTTCCTCTGCTGTGCACTTGTTATTTTTGGAAGAGAATGGAGTCATGCATTTTTTATAATCTTATTATTCTTCCAAAGCATTGACATTCACCTAACACAAGCATCTATTACAGCCTCCTCGTCAGTTCTTTATCTATATTTACGCTCAGCCTTAAAATAAAATAAAGATAAAGTCCAAAATATTTGAATACCTTTGCCACACTTAAAAATGCATCAATTATTTTTGTTTAAAGAAATCAATCGAATGACACTCATTTTGTGTGTGCATCTATTATTTTTTCAAAAATACTTCTGACGTCCCCTTACAAAAAAATAAGTAATTTTATTACTAGAAACTTATTACTATATACATATGAAAGTTCAAGTATATTTTAAGTATGCTTTATGTTAAGTATACTAACATCAATGTACTAGTAGTATACTTGTAAGTGTACTATTTCAATACTACTTGGGACTAAATTAGTCCACTTTTGTGTATAAAAGTATTTTAAATTAAGTTTACAAACTAGTTTACAACTGTTTTGCTGTCATTTGTACAAGTGAACTGATAGTTATATACTGATAGTTTACTAGTCAAATACTAGTTAATGAAAAAAAAAAAAGATTCCAGCTTCATGCATTCTTTTTTCTATCAACACTAGAATGTGGTAAAGTTTCATAAAAGAAGCTACATTTGCTGAGAAAATGTGTTTTTGTCAAAACATAGATCGAGTTCATCAACCCCAAAGCTTGTAGTCTTTACCTCTTCCTGGGTCAACATTTCTTTTGGTAATGTTTGGCAGTTTGGAAACATATGCTGTTTAATGTTTGATGATCATGTTAGATTACATGTGCGCAAGCAATGCTTCTATTGCTTGTTTTTGCTTTTTCTTCGGTAGCGTTTTAAACAGGATATTCTGTACTCTTTCAGAAGATGCATAATAGCACCTACCGTATAACATTGAAAGCATTTATTGCTGGACATTTCCGTCAATGGCAGAGAAAGAGTAAGTAGATTTGAAATAAATTCAAATGTACACGACCAGTGGACACAAAAAATTCACATAGAATTAGGAACATATCCGTTTTCATTTATAAATCAATATTTTCAAACAAATCTATTGTATTGGATGCCAAAACATGCAAGTTTATAAGACAGTATGCAAAACTATGTGAAATTAAGTATTTAATAGGCTACTCAATCAAAAGAGTAAACACAACTACAAGCCAAGTACCTACTTAGAATACTATATACTTTTAAGTAGCCTATATCTCGATCAAAAGATAACATAACTTATAACTTAATCTCCATCCAGGACAGACAGGAACCTTGGAGTTGTGAATGATGATCAGTTAAACTTCACAGACCACATTGCTAGAAGTGTTTGCCTTATACAATATAAGGAAGATCAGGCCCTTCCTATCAGAGAATGCTACACAACTCCTTGTCCAAGCTCTTGTTCTATCCAGACTGGCCTATTGTAAAGCTCTCTTGGCAGGCCTTCCAGCATGCACTGTCAAACCTCTGCAACTGATCCAGAATGGTCTTTAACAAGCCAAAGAAAGCGCACGTCACCCCTCCCTTCATAAACTTGCATTGGTTACCAATTGCCACTTGCTTCAAATTCATGGCACTGATGTTTGCCTACAGAACAACCACTGGCTCTGCACCTCTATACCTAAACTTACTACATCTGACTTTTGTGCCCTCCAGAAGCTTGCTTTCTACAAATGAATGCCATCCCAAATAGCACAAAATCACTGTGGTAGACTGGGACTAGTCATAGCACTTATATATTGTTGCCCTATTGTTGGTTTCATTGCTTCTATTGTTCTCCTCATTTGTAAGTCGCTTTGGATAAAAGTGTCTGCTAAATGAAATGTAAATGCAAGATTGAGTAAAGGAATAGGCCAAATATACTTCGACTTTTCTGTCAGTATAAATCAAGTACAGTTAAAGGGATAACATTTTTCACCCAAAAATGAAAATTCTGTCATCATTTACTCACCCTCATATTGTTCCAAACCTGAATATTTTGCTTCTGCTGAAGACAAAAGAAGATATTTTGAAGAATGTCGGTAACCAAATGGTTGATGGGCCCCATTGACTTCCATAGTATTTTTTCCCCCTCCATACTATGGAAGTCAATGGGGCTCATAAACTGTTTGGTTACCCGTATTCTTCAAAATATCTTCAGCAGTGTTCAGCAGAAGATTTGCAAATGATAACAAATGGTTTAAATGATTTACAAGTGGTAACACTTTATTTTGATGGTCCCTTTTGAACATTGTGTTGACTATAAGTAACAACTACATGTCAACTAACTTTCATTAGAATATTCGTAGACTGTCTGCTTAATATCTGCCAGTGCTTACGGGACAGTCGTGACCTAATGGTTAGAGAGTCGGACCGGAATTGGAATTGTCGGTGGGGGGAGTGAATAACCAGCGCCCTCCTCCACCCTCAATAACACGACTGAGGTGAGACCCTTGAGCAAGGATGGCTGCCCACTGCTCCGGGTGTGTGTTCACGGTGTGTATGTGTTCACTACTGTGTGTGTTCACTTGGATGGGTTAAATGCAGAGCACAAATTCCAAGTATGGGTCAGCATACTTGGCCACACGTCACATCACTTTACTTCACTTCACTTCACTTCATCGTGATGCTCACCCAACAGACATGCTACTGACTTTGAGTAACTTTGGAAGTACATTATTCTAACCCTACCAGTCTACTAATACTCTACTAACACTTTAATGAGAGTCACGATACATGTAGGTGCAACGTTACTTATAGTCAACAGAATGTGTTAAAGGGGCCATCAAAATAAAGTGAAACCGGCCCCACTTTATATTAGGTGGCCTTAACTACTATGTACTTACATCAAAAATAAGTACAATGTACTTACTGTGTTCAAATTGTATTGCAAAACACCTTTGCTGATATTGAGGTGGGATACGGGTAGAGTTAGGTGGTGGTATGGGTAAGTTTAAGGGTAGGGTTAGGTGCAAGGGAAGTGTCAACTGAGTAATTACAAATGTAACTACAGAAATTAATAACAGACGTAATTACATGCAGGTATTTTTTCAAATGTAAGTACAATGTAAAAACATGAATGTACACAATAAGTGCATTGTATCAAATGATTAATTAAAATGTTAGTACATAGTAGTTAAGGCCACCTAATATAAAGTGGGTCCGTGAAACCAATTTTTTTTATTGTTCAAATGTCTGTTTTGTTGGCAATCAACACATAAGTTCATATAATGTAAACAACACGAAAGTATAGTGAATCGAAAGTTATCCAGGGACAATGCCATGATGTATTGTGTGCGTGTCTGTGTGCGCGCTCGTGACTCTTTAGCTCTGCCCACTGCACGCCGAGTTTGGCTCTTTTTCCGGAAAGAATCAGTACAGTGTATCTGTCTTTTATAAATATGATAAATATAATGATTTATAGCTTGATGCATTCAAGAACATGAACTCAGCACATTCAGGTCGTCTTAATTGAAGCAGAACATTGTTTAAAATGACCATAGGACGCATAAGCAATGGCAACAATGTCTATGAAAAGCTTGTGGCATTAATTAAGATTCCTGTTCACTGTCCTATTAAGTCACATAATAACCTCATAATTAGAGGTCGACCAATAGTGTATTTTACAGATACCGATACCTAGGTTGGGCCGCACTTGCCGATAACCGATTAATCGACCGATAGTTTTTAAAATGGATACTGGTAAAACAGTGCTGAACTTTATAACAATAAATACAAATAAAAAACAGTACTGATCCAAGAAAATGTGCTAAATTAAAAACATATAAATATGAATATTAAAATGAGAAGTTCTAACAGAACAAATTCTTCAGAAAATAATTTAAACATTACAATATTACAGGTCAAATTTGTGTCTTTACCTATAACCTAGAAACATGCATGTACATTTCATAGGTAACACTAAGCAAGTCCCTATGCAACAAGGATGTATTAGCTCACATGAACTATATGCATTATGCAATATACATTGAATATTGTATGTATTAATATGAGCAATACAAATGTACCTTGACCATTCATGTTAGTTCATAGTGCATTAATCAAGGTTAACAGATAAAAAATAAAAACTCAAACTCAATTTATTTTGAAATTAACATACTAACGATGAACAATACTTCCACAGCATTTAGTTAATGTTACAAATGTTACAATTTCATATCCAAACAGTCAGCTTTTTTAGACGGAGATTATCCAATAATAAAAAAACGAATGCGTTTCTGATTTGTTTATGTTTCTGTCGGCAGCATGACGATAGTTTGCTTTCTCACATCACTAATTCTATATGCAACATTTAGGTCGGACTTGCGTGTTTTTATGACATTGTTTTAACTGCTTAAGGTACTGCTAATGTTAGCATCCTCTCTTTTTTTACTTTATAAAGATTACTTTATAATGATTTATAATTACTTTATAATGATTTGGCAACTGTAGTGCTCTGTATTCATAACGTTTTGCTGTCGTGTTTTAAACGCGCATATGATGTGCCAGCGCTCTCCGTGCAGCGAGCATTCCCGCTGCGCAATAGAAAGCATCCTGACCAACTGCGTGGCAGTATGGTATGGGAGCTGCTCTGTTGCGGAGCGCAAGGCACTGCAGCGGGTGGTGAAAACTGCCCAGCGCATCACAGGGACTCCACTACCTGCCATCGAGCACATCCAGAGGAAACGCTGTCTGCATCGAGCTCGCAGCATCCTCAAGGACTCCTGTTTTCTCTCCTGCCCTCCGGCAGGCGTTTCAGGATCCTCCGGACCAGGACCAGCAGACTTAAGAACAGTTTTTTCCCCAGAGCTGTCTCTTTACTGAACTCAAACCCCCGTTGATCCACTCCCTCATAAACTGCTAACTCTCCTACCTCACATCTGCCTTCACTTTATTTGCACTACCGACTGTTTATTACAGTAACAACTGTTTACTTATGCATTCTGCACTACCATATCTTAACTGGATTATGCTCATTTGCACTGCCGACTGTATTTATAGTACCAATGTTTACATTTGCATTTTGCACCGTACTTCTAACTGTAATATGCAACCACTCTCCACTGCACTTTTACACTTTTTTTCGGATAGCTCTGTCCATAATTTATTGCACTACCCTAATCCACTGCTATATTCCTCATATTAGCCTAACATATTATTGTATACCTCTATCTGTAAATTCTGTTTAAAGTAATAGCCATCTCTATATTATATTACTTAATTATTTACAAAGCCATCTTGGGGTTGTTGCCTTCTTATCTCTGTTGTTTTATGCAGCAGAAAATTATCAAGAATTATTCTCTTCGTTCGCAAAACTTTTATACTCTTTCTGTTCCTTTTACTCGAACTGAGTTAGGTAAGAAGTCTTTTATATATGCAGCGCCGTTTGATTGGAATCTCCTCCAATCTAAATTAAAATTAGAAAATCTGCCGACTCTGGACCGTTTCAAATCAGTTATCCGGCAAATGGAAGTTGATCTAACATTATGCAACTGATTTTAAGTGTTTTTTAAATCTGTTTGTATGATGTTTATTTGTGATGGAACTGTATGTATTGCTGCACATTTTGGCCAGGACACTCCTGTGAAAGAGATTTTTAATCTCAGAGAGCTTTTTCTGGTTAAATAAAGGTTAAATAAAAATAAATAAAATAAATATTCATAGTACATATTCACCTGTAAATTCTGTTTATAGTAATAGCCATCTGTATATTATATTCATAGTACATATTCACCTGTAAATTCTGTTTATAGTAATAGCCATCTGTATATTTATTCACTGTACATATTCACCTGTAAATTCAGTTCTGTTTATAGTAATAACCGTCTCTCTATTTATACATATTTATATATATTCAGTACATTTCCATGTCCTGCACTTATGCAACCACTGTATATCCTGCACTTGCTGCTATTGCACTTCTGGTTAGACCTAAACTGCATTTCGTTGCCTTGTACTTGTGTAATGAAAATAAAGTTGAATCTAATCTAATCTAATGAAGCCTTGTTTATACTCGACATGTCCGTAAGAGCGCGAGGGTGCGCGTGGCAAAAATGACGTCAACGCGGAGTGGGCGGTCGTGCGCATTGAGTGCGCAAATTTCGCCTGGCGGTGTGCAGTGCATTTTTTGTAACAGCGCGCACGACTCCGCATACGAAGATGAACGAGTTCTAGGCGAATCTAGCCGAGCATGACGTCTCAGCACACCGGCACCCAGTTTGCACATACAAATGAGGTGCTTATATTTACAAAATGAGTCTACAAAAGCAGAAATAAGCCCTTTTAAATAACAATCCATGTTTAATTAAATAAAGAAATCACGAAAATAAATGAAAATGTTTATTGAAATTAGTTAATTTCAATAAGATCGTTAATTTAGTTGTATATATGTGTGCATATATTTTGTTCTCATGTCACAAGTAATATCAAGGTTTACTGAGTTTTACACAATCCTTTTGTAGTGTGGTTTTTGGTGAAGCGTACTAAAATAAATATCATCACCTGAGTACATTAGCCCACTTCTTCTCGACGCTTTTTCCTGATGGTTTATAAAACAATTACTCCGAGTCGCCCTCTGTCGTTTCAAAGAATAGCACAACGGCGAGCGCGTCAAGTATAAACGCCTCTTCCGTTTGGGAAGGAGCGCGCACAGTCAGCGGAGGCTCACGCTGTGGAGCCAGGCGAAAGTATAAACAAGGTTTGAAGCCTCACGTGTGAATGTAAACACAAGGCGTCAGTAGCCGCGTTTCCAATACCCTTCAAATTGCGCAAATTGAAATTGAGAATTGAAAATATGCCCAATGGAAATGCGTCAATTTCACAAAAATTCCCATATATCGGAAAAAGTTTTTACGCTCGCATGAGGTGGTTTTTCAGGCAATACGAAAAAGGAAATTTTCGCAAAACTGCAATGGAAACAGTTTTTTCGCATTTACAGGTCACCTGGTACAGTCATGAATTGCTCACACATAGGGCCTACATATTATTTTTTTTCCCACTCAAGTATGTCTAATAACGAGATCTTATGTCGTTAAAACAACATATATTTTCTCCTAATAAGGAAAGTGGCGTAACTTTATAATGATGGACCCCTGGTGCAACCACAAATATCATAACTATCTAGGCCTACTGTAATTAAGACATATATTAAAGAAATGTATTAAAACAGAAAGACGCTATAGTTTCAGCCTCGCTCAATGACTGAAGAAACAGGCCAGCACGTCAATCCATTCCCGACGATCTTGGTTTGCTTCTTATTTATTAAATATACAGCCAAATAGTTGATTAAACATTGATCAAAATTAAAATACAATTTATACAAAACGAAATAAATTTTAAAGAAAGACTTTCTAGAAAACACAATTCAATGAAATGCTCAAAATCCATGTCCCCAGACATATGCGCATCTGATTATGTGCCTTACTCATGCTGCTCACTTTTCATAATCAACATATGAAATTAAAAGATTATAATATTTAGACATAGCCTAACTATATGAAACTAAATAGGCTACGTTTTCTTTAACCCTCTGTCCGACGAAATTGTCGGCACCTTTTGATGGATTTTTTCCTTATTCCAGCGGAAACTCACAATTTTTAGCCATACGGATAGGCTAAGTGCAAGACATAATTATAAACAGTAAACTGTCTACTTTTATTTGTGTACACTCAATAACAGCAAAGGCCGTGCACTCAGGGAACGGATTATTTTGCACTCCACTCCAAACGCTGTCTTCATTTCAAAAATATATTTTGTTTATTAAACGCAAAGTTTTTCATTTCAAAAGCATTTCTAAATTCAGTTTATATTTACAACAAACGAAATTCCAAGAATAAAAAAACCCCTTTGAGTTACCACCATGCAAATTCAAACTTTTCGCTCGTCTCTATATGTGCCAATCGTCACAATAATCTGGCGTATGTAAAAGTCGATCATTCTTTATAGATGATGGTATGTTTGGACAGAAGACGAGTTCTTTATTAAACTCATAGAAAACAATGGAATAAAAAATGCCACAATTTATCTTAACACCTCATGTGTGCCGCTCAAGTATAAGGTGCTTTCCTTGCCATCAATGCTTGGATAACACACACGTCTCTTTCCATTAAAAATAATGGCGTGCGGTGGCTGGGATATACATAAATCTAACAACATACGTAGCATGATTTTTGGAATGATTTATCACGAGAGGAAAAAAATGGTTTTAGTCGCATAACATCAGTTAATGGAAACGCCGTCATTTCGCAATATTTTTTTATCGACTTTTAGAAAATATCGCAAAAGTTTTGCGCAAATCTGTAATGGAAACGCGGCTACTGATCGTTTTTTTCGCCTCTAGAGGCCGCTCTCGTGCTATATAAATGCCTAACAGACCCTTCTCAGAGCTCTTGCACTGTGTAATGACAGCACATCCGTCTCAGTAGCTCCAGCAACGGACGCAACCCGAAAAACTATTGGTGTGGAATGTGGATTTTTGCCGATAACCGATTGCTCCACCAATCAACTATTGGTGCCGATTAATCTGCAAAACCAATGAATCTGTCGACCTCTACTCATAATACCCTCATAATCAGGCCCTTCAGATTTCCTACACAGAGAGACTGATATATTGCATCTCTTTAAAATCTATTTGGATTGTAAAGAAGGGTGCTTTAAACCATAGTGCAAGTACAAAGGATGTGCTTATCTTACACTACATTTCTAATTAACTAAGCCAAGCAGAGGCCAACACATTTTACAGATGCTGTGGAGTGTGTCAGTAACTGAATTCAATAAAGGCACTACAAGCGAATATTAATGATCGCATGAGCTGGTAAGATTGGCTCACTCAGTGTGACACTGTCATCTCCATAACTCATCTAATTGATCAACCTGCATGTTCTCTTCATCCCACTCAACATTATCATATTTCTGCTGTGTTGGCGTCAGATTTATAACATGTGTTCAGTTGGGTCAATGTTGCCCCATCCTGATCTCACCCAAAGCCTCCTTCCAAATTCCCCTTGCATAAATCATCTTTAACTGTAACCGAGTATAAGGTTTTTTTTTTTTTTTTACGAATCTACTAAATTGAAAATGGACTGTTGATCAGGAATGTGTGCATGTGCTTGTTGTTGTGTTTGCTGTTGTCATTGAGGCATCTAGACGATGTGGGTTTGTGGCTCGCGTCCAAATAGTCTGTTTCAACATTTGGCTCTAATTGGCTCTAAATGTAATTTGAAGAGGTTTGAATGGGAAGGAGTGCAGCCATTAGAAATTAAATCTCGATAGTAACAGTCTTATCAGGATGCGAGGGAAAAGGTGTCCATTTTGCCTCACCATCATTTATAAAGATGGTATCAAGTGTGTTGCATACAGCATAGCCTAATGGAAAGGACTATTATTCATTTTAGTAACCGATTTGCTAATCAGAAAATGCTTTTCAAACAGATCAAACTAATGTTCAGTTCCAAGGTCAAAAGCACAATTCTTGTAGTGCGGGATTATGTTGTGATTGACTTGTGTTAACAGTACAGATTTGCAACAAACGTGAATGATACCTCAAACCATGTGGCTTGTTGCAAATAAATGGGTAAAAACAAGCCTAAAATCTTTTTAAAACTGCCATCACCATACACCCACCCGTGACCATGAGAACATCAAATATTTAGTTACAATCTGTGACAGTGGCAAAGTATTTTTATTTCATTACTGTACTTCAGTACATGTTATCAGAGCATTTTTATTTTGGGAAACTTTTACTTCACTACATTCCAAAGCATAATATTGTACTTTTTACTCCACAACCTTTCATAAAAACATATCTTTTCTTGTTATTTCAAACTGAAGACACCCTCTCTGAGGCACGATAGTGATGTAGAATTCGTTAACAAGCTGATTCTATTTAATGAACCAGTAATCATTTCGTAAATAACACTGATTAATTCATGAATTGGACTTGCAGCTGTTCTCGAGTCAACTACTCGTTGAGTCAGTTGATTCAATGATCCGATCAGAGCGAATCTCTTAACACTTCACTGAATTGTCTGACTCAAAAATTGACCAGAACTGGGAAATCCTCGAAGCCTGAGCTGGTGCAAAAAGTATAGTTATTAATGGCAAATATTAGCATTGATTATTGTAAAGGAAAATTATATTTAGGTCATGACTGTCAATTATTAGTGAACTAAATTTGCCATAAAAGGTTGAACTATCTATACCCATTGAACTGTATGAAATGATTGAATGTGGAAATTATCCACATTTGCATGTTAACATTCTTAAGTCTGAATCAGGCTCGAATTGGTTTAAAATTGACGCCATCCTTAATATTTACACCTAAGCAGATGAAACTTGCGGTTATGGTAAGGGGCGTGACATTTCCCGAACACGTGCTACGTGGTGCCAATCACAACACACTGGGCCAGCCAACCAATCACAGCACATTTCGTATTTCGTAAGAAGGGGCTTCCTCGTAACTACATTGCGCGTTCGAGCCAGACTGCGGAGAGAGGTGCTGTAATAATGTAAAATATATGAAAAAAAATGTGTTTTTTGAACAATCAAGCATGAAGGCATATTCTAGTAGTACACCCCAAAAACAAAGACTTCATAAAAGGGCATAATAGGACCTCTTTAAAGGGGCACTTCAGCGCTGGGAAGATGAATGTGTATTTAAACAGTGTAATTTATGTAGTAGAAATGTGAAATTATTTTTGAATTTGGTGCCTTCTAGACTGAGAAAAGACAGAAAATGTATTTGTCTCATGTGGATGAAAGACAACAACTCCCAGAATGCACTTGCTTCACTGCCCTACGAGGCCACTCCCTACACCGCCCCCAGCGTCGTTTTGATCTTCATAATAATACAATAATTTCGTTCAGTTAGAGAATAAACACTACAATTAAAAACTGAACGTGTATTTTCAATAAAGTGTGAGTGAGCCGAACGAAAGTCACAGGACAGGAGTCAGATTTAATTCAGCACGAGAGGGAAGTAAGATCTGAGTAGAGCTGAGATAAGCGCGGCTGTCATTCTCAGCGCATGTCCAGTCTGGAGCATTTTCTGATCGCATATGGAAAGCTAAACTTTCATAGGAATTCATTGAAAAGTTGAAACACTCACTTTGCTTTGCACCGCTCCGGTTATGAATGCCCGAGTCCGAGCCGAGCGCATTTACATTCTGAGAGGGAGATCTCTCCCCTGTGGGCGGGTTGAAAACATGTGGAACAGCTCCATCTACTGGCTGTAGTTTTTAGGCTCTGGGCAAAAAATCCTCAGATGACGCAAAATGACGATATTTGCGTCATCGGATGACTTTTTCCAGAAATAAAATGCATAATTCTCACGTCTCAGGGGGATATGAGGGGGGAAAGTACCATAATTCAAATATACGATGGGGTTTTTCTACTGATACAAAGCTTAATGCTAAATCACTGAAGTGACCCTTTAAAGAAAACTTACAAGTATACTTGCAGTATAAAACTATTAAACTAGTAGTTTACTGAGAGTATACTTCAAAGCGTACTTCCATAAACTGAACTGAACATGTGCTACAAGTATTTGACTAGCAAACTATCAGTATACCTAAAGTTAACTTGTAGTACAGATGCAGTAAAAACAAAAGTAGAGTCTCGGTTACGTATGGTAACCCTCGTTCCCTGAAGGAGGGAACAGAGACCCAACGAATTGTGATCACTTCAGAGAGCCCCTATCAGCTTTGAGATTTAGAGAACGGGCCAATGGGCCATCACGAGTCAACTCGTGATTCGGCCATGCAGTGATGGTAAGGAACTGTGGCGACGGGACGTACGTCTCCGTTCCCTCCTTCAGGGAACGAGGGTTACCATACGTAACCGAGACGTTCCCTTTCAGTCGGTCACGTTCGACGTACGTCAGTTGTACCGACGAATTGGGATTCCTTTGGAAAACGCCACAGTTACTACCACTTCCAGCGCCCAGCGAGAGCCCCTCAGACCCCATTCTGAAGCGGGCGGGGAGATTCACGCAGGGAGAGTCACACTGCTGTTCCGCAAGACCCACTCAGCAGACTATTGGATAACGCTGGGAAAGTGTGCTCGGAGGGATCAGCGGAAGCCACATCATGCCCAGAGGGAGATATACAGGGAGTGCAGAATTATTAGGCAAATGAGTATTTTGACCACATCATCCTCGTTATGCATGTTGTCTTAATCCAAGCTGTATAGGCTGGAAAGCCTACTACCAATTAAGCATATTAGGTGATGTGCATCTCTGTGATGAGAAGGGGTGTGGTCTAATGACATCAACACCCTATATCAGGTGTGCATAATTATTAGGCAACTTCCTTTCCTTTGGCAAAATGGGTCAAAAGAAGGACTTGACAGGCTCAGAAAAGTCAAAAATAGTGAGATATATTGCAGAGGGATGCAGCAGTCTTAAAATAGCCAAGCTTCTGAAGCGTGATCATCGAACAATCAAGCGTTTCATTCAAAATAGTCAACAGGGTCGCAAGAAGCGTGTGGAAAAACCAAGGCGCAAAATAACTGCCCGTGAACTGAGAAAAGTCAAGCGTGCAGCTGCCAAGATGCCACTTGCCACCAGTTTGGCCATATTTCAGAGCTGCAACATCACTGAAGTGCCCAAAAGCACAAGGTGTGCAATACTCAGAGACATGGCCAAGGTAAGAAAGGCAGAAAGTCGACCACCACTGAACAAGACACACAAGCTGAAACGTCAAGACTGGGCCAAGAAATATCTCAAGACTGATTTTTTTTAAGGTTTTATGGACTGATGAAATGAGAGTGAGTCTTGATGGGCCAGATGGATGGGCCCGTGGCTGGATTGGTAAAGGGCAGAGAGCTCCAGTCCGACTCAGACGCCAGCAAGGTGGAGGTGGAGTACTGGTTTGGGCTGGTATCATCAAAGATGAGCTTGTGGGGCCTTTTCGGGTTGAGGATGGAGTCAAGCTCAACTCCCAGTCCTACTGCCAGTTTCTGGAAGACACCTTCTTCAAGCAGTGGTACAGGAAGAAGTCTGCATCCTTCAAGAAAAACATGATTTTCATGCAGGACAATGCTCCATCACACGCGTCCAAGTACTCCACAGCGTGGCTGGCAAGAAAGGGTATAAAAGAAGAAAATCTAATGATATGGCCTCCTTGTTCACCTGATCTGAACCCCATTGAGAACCTGTGGTCCTTCATCAAATGTGCGATTTACAAGGAGGGAAAACAGTACACCTCTCTGAACAGTGTCTGGGAGGCTGTGGTTGCTGCTGCACGCAATGTTGATGGTGAACAGATCAAAACACTGACAGAATCCATGGATGGCAGGCTTTTGAGTGTCCTTGCAAAGAAAGGTGGCTATATTGGTCACTGATTTGTTTTTGTTTGGTTTTTGAATGTCAGAAATGTATATTTGTGAATGTTGAGATGTTATATTGGTTTCACTGGTAAAAATAAATAATTGAAATGGGTATAAATTTGTTTTTTGTTAAGTTGCCTAATAATTATGCACAGTAATAGTCACCTGCACACACAGATATCCCCCTAAAATAGCTAAAACTAAAAACCACTTCCAAAAATATTCAGCTTTGATATTAATGAGTTTTTTGTGTTCATTGACAACATGGTTGTTGTTTAATTATTAATGTTGTAAAATTAATCCTCAAAAATACAACTTGCCTAATAATTCTGCACTCCCTGTACATATGGACTGGCCTTGGGCAGTGCAACATACGGAAGTCCCAGGGGTGGCCCCGGCCTGTTGCAGGCAGGGGAACAACACCGTACTGAGACGGCAGAGGACTTCTGCCGAGGGAAAGACACGAGCTTGCCGTAGGGAGCTGTACCATGGAGAATACACGTATGGGACCACCGTAGGGGTCGCAACATACGGAACCCAGCCTGACACAAGTTCCACCAATGCATACAAGTGCCAGACCTGGCGTCGGACGCTCCACCACACGGGTTGCGGAGGACTCAACAGGGTTCGCCATTTCCTGGGGAACTCGACTGGAGAAAAACTTTTTGAAGTGTCAAAATGGTAGTTGCCTAACTGTCAACAGAAGGACAGAAATCTTTCTGATTTGATTTCATCAAAATGATCTTCATTTGTGTCCCGAAGATGAAGTCTTATGGATTTGGTATGACATGAGGGTAAGTAATTAATGATAGAATAAAAATGTTTAGGTGAACTAACCCATTAACCAGCGCTCTGTTGCTTGCATCTGATTAAAGTGTCTTTCTAATCGAGTGAACTTTTGTTCTTGTTTTCAGCCGTGTTATCGCACAACTCCACCACCACTCCATCAATCTTTAATCTCTCAGGACAGTGCAGCAGCAACACAATCTTTGCTGTGAAAAAACAAGATAAGCATTCAAAGAGGAGAAGGCAGAACTTCCTGCCCAAAACTGAAACAAAAAGGCACGATGGACGGAGAAACAACGATAAAGCAAAGTTTGTGTTTCATGACATTTTCCGGCCCCTTTTGTCAGTCTGTGTAAAACAGACTGCTGTTTCCAAGATAAGAGCCTCAGTGCTTCAAAACAACATACCCACAGTTAAACCACAAAAGAGTAATGAGAGCTGTGTCACCACACACAGACACATGCAGACTCTGCGCAAATGAAGGATTTGGTCCCTGAGCATTAGGCAGTACATTTACATTTAGTCATTTAGCAGACGCTTTTATCCAAGGCGACTTACAAATGAGAGCAATAGAAGCAACTAGAACAGTCAAAGGCTACAGTATGCAAGTGCTGCAACAAGTCTCAGTTAATCTAACACAGAACAGGACAATTATTATTATTTTTTTATAAATTAGACAGACAGAAAATGAATAGAATGTTAAGTGCTATTCTTGATTGGTCAGGTGTTGCTGGAAAAGATGTGTCTTTAGCCGTTTTTTGAAAATGGCTACAGACTCGGCTGCTCGAATTGAGATAGGCAGGTCATTCCACCAGGTGGGGGCAGTCCAGGAAAAGGTTCATGAGAGTGATTTCATGCCTCTTTGGTATGGCACTACAAGGTGTCGTTCACTGGCAGAACGTAAGCTCCTGGAGGGTGTGTAAGTCTGAACAAGCGAGTTTAGGTATATTGGTGCAGAGCCAGTGGTTGCTTTGAAGGCGAGTAAATGTTACCGTCTGAAAGAATGGGGTCTAGGGATGGACAGTTGACCTGTCATCCAGTGGCTGACTAATTGACGATAAGTGAGGTCGATCAAATGAGATTTGTTCTGTTTTTGTCTCAATGCTTTAAAGGGGTCATGAATTAAGAAATCTAATTTTCCTTGAGCTTGACATAAAAGAGGTCATCATACTATAAGAATATCCTGTAAGTTTCAGAACCGAAAACTTCCTTGTTAGTCCAAAAACAGCTTTTGTTGATAACGACTCATTGTGGAATATGCCTATAGATCTGCAGAAGAAGATCAACGCCTACTTCCTCATTGCAACTTTGGCCCCGCCCACTGGCTTGTCAGTGAGATGACGAGGAGAGAAGAGCAATACAGGATTGACTACAAATAACATTATCTTCCAAAAAAAAGGAATGTGGATATCTATTTTTTTTAACAATGTAAATGTCTCAGTTAAGCATTATTTATTTGTATTCGGTACATTTCACTGTGGATTCTTTGGTAAATCATTTGCAATTTCAGAGCAGGTTTTGCAAACAGACTTTTACAATATGGGCTCGACAGTAATGCGACAACATGTAAGTAACTGTGTTAATCCTAATGCATGATCTGACCAGTGATTTCTGATATGTAATGATTCATGTAGAATAGGGGTGTGTGACTGAGTTCTAGGGTCCGTTCTTCATACCTCGCTTAATACATCTGAGATGATTTGACAGATCCCAGATCTTTTAATCGTGATAACTAATTTCTGACTAATTTGGTACTTCAAACGAATTTGCAGATGATTATGTGATTATGAAACAGTATGGTTCATTCTCTTCGATTTGTGCTTAATTTCTCTAATCTGAAATCACATAACAAAATACAACCAAATATAAAACCATTACTGATGTTCAACACTACCAACACTAGATGTACAGCATATAACAAAATTTCTAAGACATGTATGAAGTTAAACATTTTAAAATGCATTTTGACCTCTAAATCCAATTGCACAATTGTTGGGGTTGGTAGGATTTTTTAAAAAGTATTTTATGCTCATCAAGACTGCAGTTATTTGATCAAAAATACATTAGAAACAGTACTATTGTGAAATATTACAATTTACAGTACCTTTTATTTTAATATATTTTAAAATGTAATTTATTCCTTTTATGTTAAAGCTGAATTGTCAGCATCATTACTTTCAGAAATCATTCCAATATTTTCTGCTCAAGAAACATTTAATATTATCAACGTTGAAAACAGCTGTGCTGCTTAATATTATGGTGCAAAAGGTAATTATGTTTTTTCTGGATTCTTTGAAAGAACATAATTTATTTGAAACAGAAAGTTTTGTAACATTATACATTTCTTTATTTTCACTTCTGATCAATTTAATACATCCTTGCTGAATATTTTATTATCTCTAATGAGGAGTGATGAACAAATAGTTTAGAATCAATAGAAGTTTTAATCCAAAACTTCAAAAGTTAAGTCGTTTTGCAACTAGTTAAATGAAATGGTCAAGTTCACCATATTTAATTATGCAATATTACTTTATTACTTTGAGGCAACGTTATAGGGTTCACAGTGCACTCTAAATTGCACCGACTGCAATAATCTACAAACCCATTACACATAAACACAGACAACTGAGCATCTGGTGAGAGAGAAAGAGAGTCAGAGAGAGAGAGAACGAGTGAAACAGCAGGTGAAAATGAGGGTTGCAGAAGTGCAGCTCTCAGAAACAGCTCTCTTACCAAAGAGATTCACACAATCTGCCACAGAGAGAAAAAGAGACACACACAGACACAGAGAGAGTGCTGCACTCCCCACACACAAGTAAAACACTCTCATAGACCAAAACCCCATTTCTGCAGCGTTACCACAACCACAACTGTGGGACGAGAGAGGAAGATGAATAGCCTTCCAAAATAGGATCAAAACAAAAAAATCTTAAAGGGACAGTTCACCTAAAAATGAACTTTCAGTCAACGTTTACTCACCCTCATTTCATTACAACCTGTAGAACGCCTAAGGAAAAAATCTGAAAAATGTGCTGGTTTCTGAAGCTGAAGCTTTCAAGCTTCAAAAGTGACATAAAAGTATCATCCAAGTGGTTTTTATGACTAATATTCCAAGTCAACTGAAGTCATATGACAGCTTTATGTGAGGAACACATAAAAAATGTTCCCCACTGATCGGTTTACAGTCTGTAAATTCAATTTTGAACCGTTTGATTCCGATTCATGAATGAATAATTCAGACAGTTTTGTGACCTGGATCAAACGATACACTAAAAAGAACAATTTGTTCAGGAATTGAACATCTCGAATTCTCAATTACCGACTTGTATGGTCTGTTACTCACAGAATGCTATGCTATGACTACAAAAGTCAAGGACACTTTTTATGATGTTTTTGTCTTTTTTTAAAGGATTAGTTCACTTTTAAATAAACTTTTGCAGATAATTTACTCACCCCTATGTCATCCAAGATGTCCATGTCTTTCTTTCTAAGGTCGAAAAGAAATTAAGTTTTTTGATGAAAACATTCCCAGATTGTTCTCCATATAATGGACTTCAATGGACTCCAAACGGTTCAAGGTCCAAATGACAGTATGAGTGCAGCTTCAAAGGGCTCTAAGCGATACCAAACGATAAATAAGGGTCTTATCTGGCGAAACGATCCGTTTCTGCGAGAAACCGAGCAGTATTTATGCTATTATTTTACCTCTTATCAGACGAACGTGATCATCTCTAAGCTCAGCCATAACTTCCGCTAAGTGAGGTCAAAATACGAGCCTGGTCATAGATGTATACGTATTTACGCCTCATTAGCGCTTGCACGGATCAGTAGAATGAGGCATCTATGATCGATATATCTATGACCAGGCTCGTATTTTGACCTCACTTAGCAGAAGTTATGGCTGAGCTCAGAGATGATCACGTCTCATAAGAGGTAAAATAATAGCATAAATACTGCTCGGTTTCTCGCAGAAACTGATCATTTCGCTAGATAAGACCCTTATTCATAGTCTGGTATCGTTTAAAGCCATTTGAAGCTGTACTGAAACTGTACTGAAGCCTCTTAATTTATTGTAATTAAAAGTAAAAAGAGTGACGAGAACATTCTTCAAAATGTCTCCTCTGTTTCATGGAAGAATGAAGACTGGTTCAGATCAACATGAGGGCGATTAAATGATGACAGAATGTCAATTTCTGAATGAACTACGAAGAGTGGCTCTCAACCCATACGTCTAGACAGGCAGCAAATAAAATGCAATGCTAAATGCAAACAACCTCATTATTGTGCATAGTTAACGAAGCAAAATAAACTGGCTTATCAACTTTTTTTGTTAAAAATAAAGGAAAAGTGTCCTATCAACCCCTATGTTATTTTGGCACAAATCCATCTGTAAGCTAACCAAATTAGACGCCAACATTGACGGGTTGCACAGCATTTCCTCATCCTGTAAACCACAGAACTATGTGTGAGGTTAAAGAAAAGCCTTTTGGCACTACAAAAATCATGGGTCAACTTGATGTCCAAAGAAAAGTCCTGAAGCAAAACCAACAATTGACTCAAGATACAAGGAGCATTTCAGTCCAATTCAAGACAGAAAAGTACAAAAAAGTAGTAAGTGGATAAAGAACAGACGTACCAGTCCAGAGGCAAAAAACACTGCGAGCAGAGCCAGACATGCTCCCATGACGATGATCAACAGGAACACGATGAGCGGATGCTGCTGGCTCATACGGTAGTAAGACTCGTACACCCAGTCCGGAGACTTCAGCCCCCCGGATGACACCATGTCCTCTGGACCCTCCAGCAGGTAAACTGTCTGTTGGAACATGGGGTCCGGCTGGACATCGGCGCTCACCCCCGAGCCTTCGTCTTCGTCCTCTTCCTCCTGCTGCTGCCGTTCTGGCTCGTCTTCTTCTGAAAGAGTACTCAGCTGCGGCGGGTGGGACAGATGTGTCCCACGCCAGGGCAGGAGAGAAAGCGCTGCCGCACGCAGCATTCTCCAGCCAACATGATGAACTGAGCAGCGGAGAGCGACTGAGACACACACGAGAGAGCGTGTGAGAGGAGGAGGAGAGAGACAGAACGATAAGGAGAGAGAGAGAGCACGGGAGAACACCAGTGTTTGTTTGACAGCGAGGCAGAGCGCAAGCTCTCAGAAGTGACTTCGTGGAGTGTTGGAGAGAGGAAGAGAAAGTCTTCAAAAGAATGTGGAGGGAAGCGAAGAGGAAAAGGGAGGAGAGAGGAAAGGGAGTGGTGTGCTTGACGGAGACCTAGCAGGCACAGTAATGTCTGCTATGCAGCGTGTGGCAGGTTCAGTGATACGAGTTTACCAGTGTTGACTGATTAGACACCCAGAGGAAAATGAGTTGCTCAGATGCTGTTCTGATTTTATGTAATTTTATGTGAAGCGGCTATAGGTCAGCTCTTTTTACTTCATATACTGATATCTCTGACTTCTCATCTGATTTCAGACCTTTTAGAATCTTGGCAAATCCGAGTACTGTCAGTGAAAGATCAGTGCGGTCTTTTTCACAGAAGTAAAATCTTGAAAAGCAGCAGCCTTAAGCAATAGTCTCCATTTGCACTGTAATATCATTGCAGTCTATGAGAAACAATGGAGCTATTAAAGAGATCTCATTTTCATTTCCTATGGGGAGAGACTTACAATTAGAACAATAAAAACATTAATGAATGAAAAAACAAAGACAACAGACTGCTTGAGAAGAAAGGACAGGAAATAGGAAACACAATAAAACGTTTCCTTATAGCTACTGTCACCAAGAAGGACTGGATCCAAGATCCTTGTTGGTCCTGGAATTACATTCCTATCAAGGTTTAGCTTTACAGTTAAGCTGTCTTTGTTCAACCTGCCACACAACCTATTATTTCCATCTGATTTCAGGAGTAGCTAATGGCCAGGGATAAGGGATAGGGTTAGGACTTGACGGGACTTTTATTCTGGGACCAACAGAAGATCCAGGAACACATCGTAATGGTTCAAATCACTGTCACCAGCGGTTTCTCTATTACCTGCGAGTCTATCAGAAGACTCTCTTTAAGGACTAAGTAATCATGCTGTATTCCAGAAGGTCTTTTGAAGCTGCGGGAGGTGACTGTGATTACACTCTTGAGAGGTAATTAGACAATGAATTGTCTGCTTCAGTTGAGTCAGCAGCCGTGCCGGTCAAGAGCTCTGTGAAGAGAGAACCTCCCAGTCCTTCGTGCCATATTTAAGTCAATGCTGCACTTGCTAAACAAAGAGCGTTCCAATAACATGATTGAAATGTCACCTCATTACTAAATAAAATATTCATTATAGCTGCCCACCAACACTGTTAAAAGAGACACTTGAGGTGAGAGTGCACTTGTGGGCAAAATCAATGGTTAAGCAATCAACTGGAGACAGCTGAAGTGAATAATTCAGAATTGAATTAATACAGGACTACCTATATTCCATGCACTCATTAAGGGTAACAGATCAGAGAGAACTCCGATTTGTTCTTGTGGGCCTAAAGCACTGAACTGTAGAAATGTCAATGTGCCGTCACCCGTCAACAATCCAGGAGAAGTTAGATGTCAGAAGCCACCAAACCAAGCGGAAACCTCCCGCGGTTTCTCTTGAAGCCAATACGGAAGTGACTTAAACTGCAATTCATTGACTGGCCACTAAGGACAGGCTCCAGATGGGAGCAGAATCTCATTGAGCCCCATGTTAAAATGCCCAACTTTACAGCAGAAAAAAAAATGTTTACAGCCTGGTACAAATTGTGGTTTTGGTCTATACGGCTAATTTTGCCCTTCATGACAACTGTGAGGGGGTGAATTATAATTCATTCGTTTATGGGTGACATCACGGACACTACGTCCATATTTTTTTTACAGTCTATGCACCGAACCTACAGGAATAAAACAAGTGCAAATAGGATTTTGCGCATAACAGGTAATTATGGGCCTGTCTCAAATGGCACACTTCATGTGCACTTTCGGTCTTGTGGACTTACAATGGCCGCTGCGTGCGCGTGTCCGTTAAGACTTATGCCGAGCCCGCACTAGTGCGGGTTACGGAGCGGACTTCTTCCCGGCAGTCAAAGCGACATTACGTCGTGAAAGTGCGGACTCAGAGGAAGACCATGAAGGGTTTAGGGTGCAATATCTCAAAATGACTTTTTTTAAATTCATGTCATCCATATTGCAACACTCTACTGTTTTTTGTGTTTTTGAAAAAAGTTAATATTGTGGAATAATATTGTGAAATATTGTGAATATTTTTACAATTTAAAATAACTCATATTTGTATATATTTTAAAATTTCATTTATTTCTCTGATGGCAAAGCTACATTTTTAGTAGCCATTAGTCTTCAGTGTCACGTGATTCAATAGTTGCGACTCAGTGTTGTTATTATCAATGTTGAAAAAAGTTGTACTGCTTGTATTTGTGGAGACATTTTTTTAAAGATTCTTCAATGAATAGAAAGTTCCAAAGCATTTATAAGATTTACTCTTTTTACCTTTTATTTACTTTTGTAAAATTATAAATGTCTTTACTGTCACTTTTGATATATCCTTGCTAAATAAAATAATTAATTTCTTCAATAAAAATAAAACTAATAAATAAGATCCTTACCTACCCCGAACTTTTAAACAGTGTCTTTTACACACTCATCCTTACTTCATTAACACAATGAACAGTCTTATTTGCTTGCATTGTTCTCCAAAACATCTGCTTGTTGTTGTCAGCCAAATCGCCATGAACCAAGGACCGGAAGCACTTAAAAATCCTGTGGTTAAGTTATGTTTTAAAAAAAAAAAAAGCCTGCTTCAGCACCTTGGAACCCATATATAGTCTGAGGCTTTTTGTTCTTATGAAATGCATGCCAAGCACTGCACACACAGTTCAAAATGAGCACAAAAGACAGCCCCCATTAAAGCGGTTCTGGCCTAATGGCTGTGCAGACTGTGGTACTCTGGTGAATTTTGACACTGAGTATGTCCATTGAAATGGTCTGATGATCTCATTAGATGTGCACATCTGAAGAGCTCCACAGCCACATAAATGCAAGTATACATATGCTCTCTGAAATTAATGAACAAAGCCAACCAGTGCAACCTGAAGCATGACTTACTTTTGGTGGTGCGGGCCTCATCTCGTTCAAGTGCTTGAGCCATCATCAATAATCCCTAGGCTCCGGTAATGGAGGCGACATCTCTCCATTGCTTGAAGCTCGTTGTGGCCATGTTGTGTCACATTATCATCAATAGACTTTCGATTGGAGAGCTTACAAGTCAAGTTGATGTCCTACTGAGCATTGACAGGTCTGTATCCCGACTATCTTTGGGTAGAGCACCTGCAACTCAAAGATCCCATGCAATCAAAATGTAAATTTTGTGCCTTTTAATTGTTTTTAATAGATTTAAATGTTTTTTTCCCCCTGATTTATTTCTGAATATTTTTGTGGAAGCTATGGATTTTTATTGAGGATTCTTTGATTAATAGAACATTATTAATGTCTTTACTTTTGATTAGTTTAATGCTTGCTTTGATGAATAAAAGTATTAATGTCTTTCTTTCTTAAAACAAAAAACAAAACATGAAATAAATAAAAATATCTTACTGACCCCAAACTTTTGAATGGTAGTGTTGTGCATGTAAGCTTTAATATATGCTAGCGTACCTCTAAACGTTGAGAAAATAGACTTTTAGCTATGTACACATTTAAAATGTGACATCATACCACACTACAGCATATGCTTTCAACTTCGGAGCCGAACAGTTGTGAGAAAACTGTTTTCTACGGAGGGTTTTACGAGAAGCTGCTCTTACCTGGTGCTGGCGAGACGGCCAAGTTCAGCGAGTGGTCGCTTCAACACTGTTCCTGTGTCGGTTTGCTGGGAGTTTCCTCTTGAGTGCTTACACGCGGGCTTGCATTATCGGACCGCTGTGAGTTGCGGCTATCTCCCTGAGTGCTTCAGCACTGTAAAAGAGCAAATCTCTTTTAAAAGAGCAACACGGTTTGACCCTGCGTCTTTTTCAAGATGTCATTCAAACCGTGTGTTTCTGGATGCCGTCGTTTTCTGTCCCCAGTTGACGGTCATGATCGCTGTCTCACGTGTTTGGCCGTTCAGCACGCTGAGGCAGCGTTCGTGAATGACTCATGTTCCCACTGCTTAGATCTAGGCTCGAATACCTCAGATGGGGTGGAGTCCCATTGCGCATCCCCCGATCTAGTGGTCCTCCCGCTGCAAAGCAGAGGGCTGCTACTTTGGCTGATGCCTTTGGTGGAGATCTTTGCTGGAGATCAGGGCCGCTGCGGACTGGCGGGCTAACCCACGTCTCCCCTCCCAGGCGTGTAAGGTCTCGTCCGGTCTAACGGGCAAGGCTACCTCAGCTTGTGGAGAAGCCACGTCATCTTTGCATGCCATTGCGCTCCTGCAGGTCTACCAGGCCAAAGCGCTCAAGGATCTGCACGAGGGTAGTTCCGACCCAGGGGTTATGCAGGAACTGCGCACGGCGACGGACCTCGCCCTCCGGGCAACGAAAGGCACCGCGCGCTCCCTGGGTCGGGCGATGTCCACTCTGGGGGTCCAGGAACGGCACCTGTGGCTCAACCTGGCAGATATGTGCGAATCCGACAAAGCAATGCCATCGAGAACTTCGCCCAGCAGTCCTCGGTGGCACAGAAGCAGATGGAGGCGATCAAGAACATCCTGCCCCGGTGACCCGCTGCTGCCTCCACCCCGTCGCCGGCTGCAGCGCCTCCACCTGCTCGTCGCCGAGGGCATCCTCCTGCAGGGGGGCCGCCCAGCCCCCTCAGGGTCCCGCGAAGTCGGCCGGTAAACGGAAGGGTAAGTGGCCCTGAGACGGGCTGCTCAGGGACAGAAGGATCTGCTCGGAGGGAGATGGTGTCTTCGGAGCTCAGCGGTACCCACATTGTCAAAAAAAGAGAAGTTTCCTTTGTCCCTGGGCCCAGAGAGACTCAAGCCGGCTGTGTGCGACGCCCCCTGGCCTTGCCACTCCTTGCATCCCCTCTCTTCTTTGCCAAGGGGCGGTGTGAGGCTAGTGGACGCCCCCGGGCCTTCTCTCCCACACACTGCCCCACCCTGGAACGCTCAGACAACACTCCAGGTCGCCCCAGGGTCGTCCGGGTCGGGTCTGAGCATTCCACCTCGCTGCCCCACCCTGGGTACGTCTGTGGTGCCGTTGGTCCCGCTTGTACGGTCTCTGGGAGCCTGGCTATCGCTCCCCAGACCGTCTCGCTGGCTCATCCGTACTATTAGACTCGGCTACGCGATTCAGTTCGCGTACCGGCCTCCCAAGTATAAGGGCATCCTCTTCACCTCCGTGCGGAGCAGCGATGCCCATGTCTTGCGGTCAGAGATCGATGTCCTACTGGCGAAGGACGCGGTCGAGCCGGTTCCTCCAGCCGATATGAAGTCAGGGTTCTACAGCCCCTACTTCATTGTACCCAAGAAAGGCTGTGGGTTATGGCCAATCTTGGACCTGCGTGTTCTGAATCGGGCCCTGCACAAGCTTCCGTTCAGAATGTTAATGCAGAAGTGCATTTTTGAATGATTGGTTTACAGCGATCGACCTGAAGGACGCGTACTTTCATGTCTTTATTCTCCCTCGACACAGACCGTTCCTACACTTTGCGTTCGAGGGGAAGGCATATCAGTACAAAGGAGGCAGCCATTGTTCCACTCCGAGAACGCGCCTTTCGCATCCTCAACTATCTCGACGACTGGCTTATACTAGCCCAGTCTCGAGAGCAGTTGTGCGAACACAGGGACCTGGTGCTCCGTCACCTCAGCCTGTTGGGCCTTCGGGTCAACCGAGAGAAGAGCAATCTCTGTCCCACGCAGAGGATCTTTTATCTCAGCATGGAGCTGGAAGTCCAGTCAGTGTTGAACTGCTTTAATACGTTCAAGGGCAGGACGGCGGTCCCACTGAAATTTTTTCAGAGGCTCCTGGGGCATATGGCATCTGCTGCCACGGTAACGCTGCTCGGATTGCTTCATATGTAACCACTTCAACGCTGGCTACACGACCGAGTCCCCGGGTCTCAGTTACCCCGTACTGTCGCCAAACTTTCAGCCCGTGGTCAGACCCTTTGTTTCTATGGGCGGGAGCGCCCTTAGAACAAGTGTCCAGGCATGCTGTGGTCTTCTCGGATGCCTCGTCCACGAGCTGGGGGGCCACGTACAACGGGCATGCAGTTTCGGGTCTGTGGACGGGGCCCCAGCTGCATTGGCATATCAATTGCCTAGAGCTTCAGGCGGTATGTCTTGCCCTGGCCCGGCTCAAGAAGCCGCTTCAGGGCCAACACGTACTGGTCCATACGGACAGCACTGCGGCCGTTGCGTACATCAACCGACAAGGTGGTCTACGCTCCCGTTGCATGCTCCGGCTCGCCCGCCATCTGCTCCTGTGGAGTCAGAAGCATCTGAGGTCGCTTCGGGCCATTCACATCCCTGGTGTGCTGAACCAGACAGCCGACGAGCTCTCTCGTCAGACCACACTTCCCGGAGAGTGGCGACTCCACCCCCGGAGCGTCCAGCTGATATGGGACCTTTTTGGAGCCGAGCAGGTAGACCTGTTTGCCTTTCCGGACGCGACCCATTGCCAGTTGTACTATTCCCTGACCGGCAGCACCCTCAGCAAATCCCCAGAAATGGTGAACCCTGTTGAGCTCCTCTGTCACCCCGTCGGTGTCAGCCCCGTCTGACGCCAGGCCTGCACCCGTATGCTTGTGGAACGTGTGTGTAGGCTGGGTTCCATATGTGTTGGTTCCCTCACGGCGACCCCATATGTGTATTCTCCACGGTACCTGCTACCCTACTCGGCTAGCCCCGTGTCTTTCCCTTGACAGAGCTCGCTCTGTCGTCTCTGTTCTTTCCCCCCTGGGACCAGGTTGGATCCACCCCAGAGACTGCCATATGTTGCACTACACTGCTAGGTTAGTCCTTATGAGTATTTATACCTCTCCTCCCTTGGAGGACGTGGCTCCGCAACGTTCCATCTCCCTGAGACGGGCACGCTTTCCCAGCGTTATCCAATAGTAACACTGAGTGGGTCTTGCAGAAAACAGCAGTGTCGGACCTTCCCAGCTTCAGCCCTGACTCCCGCTCCAGCTGGAGCACTCCAGTAAGCTCAAGCAGGGCGCTGGAAGGGCCAGCATCTCTGGCGTGTTGGTAGGGATCCCAATTCGTCGGTCAGTTCCGACGTACGTAGAACATGACCGACTGAAAGGGAACGTCTCGGTTACGTATGTAACCCTTGTTCCGTGAAGGAGGAAACGGAGACGTACGTACCCGTCGCCAGGTGCTGTGCTTCCGCTGAAGGGCCGAGTCACTTTTTCGGCTCCTCAGTTGGAAAAGCAATATGCGGTATTCCACTTCCGTATACCCATGGTGCGGGGCGGCGCGTGGACCGCATGCCAACATAGATTGGCTCGTTTCTAATACACTCGAAGTAGATTGGTCTCTGAAGACAGATCCCAATTCGTCGGTCAGTTCCGGCGTACGAGGGTTACATACGTAACCGAGACACTACTAGGGGTGTAACGATACCCTCATGTCACGATTCGATACATATCATGATACTGAACTCACGATACAATATTATTGTGATACTCCAAGACAAAAGGTTATGAAAAAATATACCGTAGATTTAAAATGCTAAATTTGGGATTACATTGGGGCTGGAAATGAATAGGCTTGGACTTTGTGCTGGTAACCCAGTGCACAGGACAATGGTGATATCAGAATAAAAATATTCATGATTCTGAAGCTGATACAGAATTATTTTAGACAAATATGCTTGCACTGACTAGATATATTACAGGAAATACATCAGCAACACAGGAAAGAAAACTGCACTTGTCAAATGACTTCAGGAAGTTAAAAAAAAAAAGAAGAATTTCTGTCATCATTATCTCATGTTGTTCCAAATCGGGCTGACTTTCTTTCTTCTATGGAACAAAAATCTAAAATTTTGTCCACACAAAGATAGAAAAATAAAAAATAATCCATACCACTTAATGTACAAATACATTAAAAGTCTTCTGATGTCTTTCAATATGGTCCCCTCCACTGAATCTGAAATTAACTTGAGAGCTACTGTAAATTTGAGCCAGTGAGAAATCAATTGTTTAGTATGATGTGTAAACCAAAATAAGTGATTCATTTAAAAGAATGGCTAAAAAGAACAATTCATTCACTGATCTGTTTCAGAAGTTTGATTCACTGACTTTTGAGTAAACAGGTTCCTGCCATGGAAGATTATCAGTGAATAATGACTTTTTTTTTTTTTACCTAACTCAATTCTATTTTTCAGAAGACTTGGAATTTAGCGCATAAGTAATATGGACTACTTTTATGGTACTCTTTTTTTTTAATAATACATAGTTGTAAAAATTCTTCAAAAAAATGTTCCTTGTGTTCAACATTCAAAATATCAACATACAGGTTTGGAAGGACATGAAGGTGAGTAAATAATGACAGAATGTTCAATTTTGAGTGAACTACTTCTTGAAAGTGGCAGCAGAGGCCTCAAATCACTTAGGGAGTCATAGCACCATCTCTGGTGGGTTTGAAAGTCTAACTTCTCATGTTCTTTAATACTTAATTCCCTGCTCGAGTCTTCCATCTCAGTAATAATCTGTCTGAAGAGCCTCTTATCTGCAAGGACAGACTGCAGGCAGCTCAAGATGCTCAAACCAGAATCTGCCTGTAATCTCACATACCACCAAATCATTACTGGTCATTACTAGTCACCGCACGAAGCATCCTCTCGATATGGACAGAAAGCCCCCATGAAAGCCAAAAGGTCAATGAAGTCAGACAATCTTTCAAGGTTCCATACAAATGCCAATTACAGGTCAAGAGGCCCATTCCATAGCCATCAAAAAAGCTCAAACCAATGTTAAACCGACCAGTGTAGAAGCTGAAAAAGGCTGGAAACAATCTGAACATTTGATTGGTAGGTTAAGGACATTTACAAAAGTAAAAGAGGTAGGTGTATCCAAACTTCTCAACACAGAGCCAAAAATAGATCTTAAACAGGCCAACAAGACAACATGCGGAGGGAGAATGCAGAATGGAGTTAATGAGGTGGGTAGCTGCAATTTTAACTGCGGAACATTTTGTCGGGATAATTTGTGTTTGTTTGTTATACACACCTTGGGTTATCTGAACATCTCCCAGTGCGTTTATTTCTTTTCTTCCTGTAACTGTGAAGAGATGCATAACATTTGCTGGGTGGGGATGACAGAATGGGAGCAGGAAACAAAGAAACGACTCCCAGTATGTGTGATAATATATTAGCCTTCTAGTAAATGTGCATATTCTGTTGTATGCACATATTAGATGTTCAATATCAGACTGGCATAGTAATGCTCTAGTAGTAACAAGTCCGTAACATCACAGGTTGTTTCTCATGGGTTTGTACACTATAATGCTAACGCCCATTACAGCTCTACATGCAGTGATGCACTAACTAATTTAAAATCTGACCAACCTTAAACTTTTGTACCTTCCTTTAAAATAGGCCTATATGCACGGACAAGCACATCTGCTTCAGAATTCAGCTAATAGAAGCAAATTGCATTCCCCGGGTCACTCACTAACCCCTAATGCCATTAAGTTTGCTCCAATTGATGTTTCCTCCTGATTTCACATCATGTTTTGATGTAACATGTTTCTTGCAATTGGGTAATTTGATGCAATTTTACATGGGTCATGCATTTGTGTTTATGTTTTGAAATGAACTACACGCTAAAATAAGACAAAGTTCCAGGCTGTGTGGCTAAAATGGTCACACATTTGACAACATTCCTTTCAAATCTAGCTGCCATTGGTAAGAGTCTGCAAAATGTGTGATTTTATCAAACATCGGCTCACAAAGGGGAGAGAAGTGCCAGTATTTCCTGCATGAGACATTGCCGATTTACCAAAAAAATTACTCTTATGAGCAGGTTTTAATGAATCATTTACAAAGATCCAGGAACCTGCTGCTGAATTAGAAACTTGAATCAGACTTTCTCAGTCAGTGAATCATTACGGAGTTCTCAACTGACTTCCCCAGTGAATTGAGAGTCAATTTAGGTTATGTTTGATTTGAAATAGACCCTTTTCACAGACTGTGATGACGCGTTTTAACGGTCATCAATAATCGTAAATCCTGCAGCTTTTTGTGTATTTTCCTTAAAAAAAATATATGTACATTTATAACACTAATACTTTGTATTTTATTACTTTTGCATCAAATTACAATAAAAAAGTTACCACTGCTGTGAGGGTGTTTAGTAATAGCATCTATCGGAGTGATGGTAAAAATGAACATATTTCTCTCTTTTCATTGCCGTTATCAATCTCACTCTATTTTTTCCCTCTTTTTGAAAGTTGTGAGATCACAACTGTGGCGTTTTTCTTTTGCTATGTGAGCAAATGGGCACAGAAAAATATTTAATGTATTCTCTCATTCACAGCTATAATATTTAACCCAACTATGACGACTTCCGCTCTGAGAAACCTGGAAATGTGAAAAGGGTCTATTATCTGTGAACCGTTGCCATGATGTTTAGGCTTGTAAGACTTCAAGCTGTTTACTAACTGGTTGTTTATATGACAGCATGTAGTTATTTACAGCAGAGTTTTGTTGTAAGAAATTATTATTATTATTATTTATTTTTTACAAAAATATTAAACAAATATTTAAAATATTAATGGCATGTTTAGAAAAGGAAATCGTTGCTTTGTCAACAACACAAAACAGGGTGATCGTGGTACTGCATTACTGTAAATAATAATATAATATAATAAAAAATACAAAGATCACAAGGCCAACCATATCTTTAATAATAAAATATTATAGCAGTATGCATACTAAGATAAAGTTCAAATATTTTCCCCCAACAGTAATAACGGTGTTATTTTAATATCACTGAGATACTATTATAATTTTTATTTCAGTTTTAGTTATTTCAGTACATTAAGTTTTTTATATTTTATTTTATTTCAGTTAACATTTATAAAAAAAATAAAAAAAAATTTAGTTAAAGGGTAAATTACACACACATTTTCTGCCAATCTCATGTTAATACTGAGTATTAACTATAGAGTACACTCTAAAAAATGCTGGGTTAAAAATAACCCAAGTTGGGTTGAAAATGGACTAACCCAGCAATTGGGTTATTTTAACCCAACAATTGGGTTGTTTTAAGCAAACATTTAACCCAACTGCTGGGTTAAAACAACCCAATTGCTGGATTAGTCCATTTTCAACCTAACTTGGGTTATTTTTAACCCATCGTTTTTTTTTGGTGTAGTATTGCATCCTTCATATTTCCGAAAAGTCTTTAGTTTTATCATATTTATAAAAGACAGATACACTGTACCGATTCTTTCCGAAAAAAGCCGAACTCGTGGAGGTGTGCAGTGGGCGGAGCTAAATAATCACGAGCGCACACTCACAATACATCATCGCATTGTCCCTGGATAAATTTTGATTCACTATACATTTGTGTTGTTTACAATATATGCACTTGTGCGCCGATTGCCAACAAAACAAACATTTGATGCAGTTTTACTTACAGCCTGCGGTTCCGGCTCATGACTGCTAGGACTGCTCCATCTTTCAGTTTCAAACTATCAGCAATTCAGCGAACTGGGCCTTATTAACAAAAAAATTGTCACTGAAATGCCAGGAACAAAGAAACATACTTGCACAAGCACAACTCCGTTGCTACTCCAGAAAAACAAACTGCGTACTTTGGGAAATTGAACGTTCTCTTTCCAAAAACACACTTCTCTAGTGACATTGTTGATTTTGTGGTCAAAAAACAAAATTACAGCAATGCCGACGGCTTCCATAACCCGAACAAAGCCTGTTGATGTGTGCACGCGCTCATCCGGGATAAGTGCCCATACAAGGAATTCCACCCTTTATGACGTCATACAGGGCCATACTTGAAAAAAAACGTTCAGAAACTTAAACGAATCCTGAAGGAGTTTATTTGGAATAGAAATACGTCATACATCCAACTCATTTTTTGAAACTTTGCCCATGTTTAGCATGAGAATCCAACTCTTTAACAGTGTAAATAAATCAGAATGCATGGAATTGCATTAGACATCCCCTTCAACTATAATAACCCAATAACACTTTAGCAAGTAATTCTTATCAGGGAGCAAAAGAAGCAATTTCCCAGCATTTCATTCGAAAAACTCTTTTGTCTTTAGCTTGTCACGTTCAAACCGGTGGCGTAATGAGGAAGAATTAATTGGATTCTCGAGGCAATTTTCCTGACTCTTTTCACCCCTTATGTCAGTGATTTTGAGTAACAACAGTGATGGCATATCTGGTTGGACGGAGGTTTTGTTGAACATGTAATTGAGGTGTCACCACATAATTAGGAGCTGCTTTGTGTTTTATTCCCGCAGCCAAAAATATGTTGCAATTATATGTCACAGCAGTCGCGTCTAGACTTGAAAAGACTTATCTTTGTGCACCTGCACTGAGAGATAAGAGCTTTCCAATAAATCTTTGAAGATATGGCCTAGTTGCCATATAAGTCTCCTCCTCATCATCGTCTGGTACATTAAGCAAGGTCCACTGTCAGAGGAGAAAGAATTACAAGTGACAGGAGCATATTGAGCCCGACCAGAACTCATTTCGCTCTAAAAAAAGGGAACTGCTCTCTTTTCAGATGGAACAAGTGCAGTCATAAACTATAATCAATGAGGTTACACTTTGTGTGACACCATTAAAAAAATAGACATGATGGCAAAAGGATGATAAAGGACATTTTAATGAAGTTGTACAAATTGTTTCCCAGCCACAGGCTTCAGCATAATCTGAAAAATGGAGCAGTTGAACAATCTGCATGGCATGAGGGAACCTTCATCTTTAGATTCTGAGGTTTTGCATAGACGACTGACAACACCTCAGCACCTCAAATCCTTTGTGCACATTTTCCGTTCTCATCGTAAGCAAATTGTTTTGGATGTCCTTTTGTAATGATTTGTCATTCAGAAGTTTTGGTTTTGAGTACTGATGAGGAGAAGAGACAATGCCAGTACAGGAAATTCTCATACTATCTGAAGAATAAAGGCTGTTTACAGCTTATATGGTGAAGTCTATTTTCAGTGCAGAAAGGAGGCCAAATCTTTTTGCATATACAGCATTATTTCAATATTTTTCCAAATACGTCTCTCAAAATAGCAACACATATGTTATGGCTCAGCAACCTCCCTTTTCGCAGGGGTTCATTACTGCTTGAGCTGCTTGGAGGTGTTGTGGAGAACACTTTGATTGGTCTCTTCCCAATCAGCCAAGTCCAATTCCTCAGCTCTGTGTTTGACTCCATTATCTCTCTAGAGCTTCTCCAAACACCATCTCTGTCAGGTAGCAGTCATTTCTTTATTAATGCCCGATCCGAGCGGCCGTGCGCATTTACATTCTGTGAGTGAGATCCGTCCGCTGTGGGCGGGTTGAAAACATGCAGAACTAGCTCCTTCTACTGACTGTAGTTTTTAGCCTCCAGCCAAAAAATCCTCAGATGATGCAAAATGACGATATTCTGAGGATTTTTTCCAGAATTAAAATGCATAATTCTCTCGTCTCAGGGGGATATGAGGGGGGAAAAGTACCATAATTTTAATATACTACCGGGTTTCTACTGATACAAAGCTTAATGCTAAATCGCTGAAGTAACCCTTTAAGATGAACTGTAACTTTTTATGACAGTTGTGGCTACTTTCCAGTTATATCTCAATAACAATTGAACTATAGTTACCATGGCACATTTTTGTAAGGGTTGTTGCACACAGAGCAACACTAACGATAAACATTTTCTCATTAACCCCATAAAGCCTACTGTATCATATTTGATACATCAAGGCCAAATACCACATCGTACACAATCTACTAAATGCCTTATTATACTTGATTTACATTACAAGCTATCAAAATTTCATATAACTTTTTGACCATATATATGACAACTTCACCAATTTGCTTATTTTTTGGTAAATTTTGGGCCTCTAAAATGTAGGTGTTTTTTTCTCCTTGAATATGAGCTTAATACTCACTGCCATAATACTATATGAACCCTAAAAGCCTGATGTATCATATATGATACAAAACATAAGCCTATGGAAACTTTTTTTTTTTTTTTTGGCCCCACTTTATATTAGGTGGCCTTAACTAGTGCATTGTATCAAATGATTAATTAAAATGTTAGTACATAGTAGTTAAAGCCACCTAATATAAAGTGGGTCCTTTTTTTATTTTATTTTTTACAGATTTTGTTTAAAGGTCCCATTCTTCGTGATCCCACTGTTCAAACTTTATTTAGTGTGTAATGTTGCTGTTAGAGCATATAAATAATACCTGTAAAATTATAAAGCTCAAAGTTCAATGCCAAGCGAGATATTTTATTTAACAGAAGTTCCTTTTCAAAGCCTACAGCGAATGGCTGGCTTGGACTACATCCTGGTACTTCCTTCTTTAATTACGTCAGTAGAACAGTAGAACAGACTAACCTCCGCCCACAAGAATACGCGAAAAAGGGGGCGTGGTCTTGTTGCTGTCCCACGTGGAGAAGAGGGAGTGTCGCGTGGAGAAAAGGAAGTGTTGCGTTTGACTGTGTTTGTCGCCATGTCGTCGAGACGGTGTTATTTTCATCCCGGAGTCAAATCACCTTTGTTTGGCTTTCACAGGGACGCTGTAGAGATCATTGAGCGCATACATCTCCCGTTAAGAGGCGTGACCTTTCCGTTCAAGTTACGTGCGCTAAGCTGCTGTCGAATCACAACACAGGAACCGTGCCACGTGCGCTAAGCTGCGGTCAAATCACAACATGGGAACCGCTGGCACAATCAGAACTCGTTACGTAGTTCTGAAGGAGGGACTTCATAGAACAAGGAACTCATCAGCCCGGCAAAATGGCTTTTTCGGGGTAAAATGTGTGTTTTATGTGTGTGCTAAAATTCTTATTCCTGGGTCTAAATATCACATAATTGGGGTCGATTCAACCCGCGGACATGGAAAAACAGTCCAAGGGAAAACCGCGGACTTGGCAACACTGAGTTCGGTTGACAATTGACAACTAAAGTTATGCGTCGCTCCGTTGCTCTGATTGGTTGTAGGTCTATCCAATTGAGGTCTTTCCTGGTTCAGTTGAAACACGCTCCATAATCACAGCCCAACGGAGCAGTATCAGATTCATATTCTGACTAGAAGTGAGTATGACAACGTCAGGCTATATCTGTCCATCATCGTCTAAAGCCCGCCCTGACAATTTAATTGATCCGAACAGCTCCTGTTTGTGTATAGTTGCTCCACAATGGATCAATTCCAGAGTCCAGACCGAACTGCCCGACCTCAAATGTTGTGGGCAGGGCGAAGTTCGGCTGGCATTCAGGCTATAATTTTACCTCAATGGAATGCTTTTATAGCTGAAGACATCACCAGACCAAGCTCAATCTTTTAAGATTGAACATTGGTCTGGGGAGTCTGCTCTGTATTTTCTACTGCACAAGAGGCGTGATCAACGGGCATAATTCAAAAGACTCTGTGCGCATTTGGATAGTTCTTCGACCAGTCAGACCAATGATCCATCAGTTATCTATATGTCATTGTTGTGTTTAACCCGCCAATAGCGTTCCAGGTGGATAATCCGGTTTGTGATTGGTCCCCGCAAATTTGTAACAGAAGCAGGATAGAAATATGTACAGGTTTCCAGCCTGATCTTCGGGGTCAGATGAGCTGAGGTTACCCAGTCTACAAAGTAGCAATATCAATCATCCGATTTGACAGGAAAGCATGATTACTAGTTTGAGAAGTTCCTTTGCTCGTAAAGTGACCAGATTTCTGAAATGTTCCTATTTGAGTGGTCAAAATATCACAGAAATCTAATTTGTTATTATCTCTTAATTAAAAATGGGGACAATACACTTTTGAATGTATATTTTTTAAATGGTTGTGGGTTCCCTATAAATTATTAACATTAATAATTATTATGATTTAGTTTGATTATTAGGCTTTTTGGTCTGGTTTTAATTAGTGCTGGGGAAAATTTTGTTAAATTTTTAATTAATTTTTTTATTAATAAATTATATTTATATACAATATAAATTATATATACAGTATATACATGCAAATATTTCTTAAATATATACATGCCTGTGTGTGTATTTATATATACACTCACCTAAAGGAATATTAGGAACACCTGTTCAATTTCTCATTAATGCAATTATCTAATCAACCAATCACATGGCAGTTGCTTCAATGCATTTAGGGGTGTGGTCCTGGTCAAGACAATCTCCTGAACTCCAAACTGAATGTCAGAATGAGAAAGAAAGGTGATTTAAGCAATTTTGAGCGTGGCATAGTTGTTGGTGCCAGACGGGCCGGTCTGAGTATTTCACAATCTGCTCAGTTACTGGGATTTTCACGCACAACCATTTCTAGGGTTTACAAAGAATGGTGTGAAGAGGGAAAAACATCCAGTATGCGGCAGTCCTGTGGGCGAAAATGCCTTGTTGATGCTAGAGGTCAAAGGAGAATGGGCCGACTGATTCAAGCTGATGGATGAGCAACTTTGACTGAAATAACCACTCGTTACAACCGAGGTATGCAGCAAAGCATTTGTGAAGCCACAACACGCACAACCTTGAGGCGGATGGGCTACAACAGCAGAAGACCCCACCAGGTACCACTCATCTCCACTACAAATAGGAAAAAGAGGCTACAATTTGCACGAGCTCACCAAAATTGGACAGTTGAAGACTGGAAAAATGTTGCCTGGTCTGATGAGTCTCGATTTCTGTTGAGACATTCAGATGGTAGAGTCAGAATTTGGCGTAAACAGAATGAGAACATGGATCCATCATGCCTCGTTACCACTGTGCAGGCTGGTGGTGGTGGTGTAATGGTGTGGGGGATGTTTTCTTGGCACACTTTAGGCCCCTTAGTGCCAATTGGGCATCGTTTAAATGTCACAGCCTACCTGAGCATTGTTTCTGACCATGTCCATCCCTTTATGACCACCATGTACCCATCCTCTGATGGCTACTTCCAGCAGGATAATGCACCATGTCACAAAGCTTGAATCATTTCAAATTGGTTTCTTGAACATGACAATGAGTTCACTGTACTAAAATGGCCCCCACAGTCACCAGATCTCAACCCAATAGAGCATCTTTGGGATGTGGTGGAACGGGAGCTTCGTGCCCTGGATGTGCATCCCACAAATCTCCATCAACTGCAAGATGCTATCCTATCAATACGGGCCAACATTTTTAAAGAATGCTTTCAGCACCTTGTTGAATCAATGCCACGTAGAATTAAGGCAGTTCTGAAGGCGAAAGGGGGTCAAACACAGTATTAGTATGGTGTTCTTAATAATCAGACATGGGGACTTGTGACTTGGTGACTTGGACTCGAGTCGACTCGAGTCGCTATTTTTATGACTTGTGACTTGACTTGACAAAACATAAAATACTTGAGACTTGACTTGGACTTGGAAGTGAAAGACTCGGGACTTGACTTGACTTGAGACACGATGACTTAAATGACTTGAGAGTGTTAATCACACCATGTTTTCAATATTTGAATATAAAATATATAAATTATTTTAAAAAAATAAAGTTGACCCAGCTGGAGCGCAGGCTGAGAATAGCGTTGTCGTGACTGGATCACGACACTATCATCAGTCCCGCCCTCTCATACATTACGCACACCACGCCCACTTATATCAGGTTATCATCACACCAACATGTCAGCCGGAGGGGTACCGAAAGTCATCGCTTTCGGCTTCAATAATTATTTCCAAGAAGGCAAAAGACGAACAGCGCGTTGCAAGACATGCAACATTAACATTACGGACAGCCAGACGACAACCTCCAATTTCATCCGTCATTTGAAGAGCCATTCTGCCCAGTAAGTGCTTGTCAATTTGTTCATGTTTTCTGGTTAGTTGGTAGTTAGCTAATGTAATAATAGCTAAAGTAGCCACTAGCCATTAACCCTCATACCGTATTGGGGACAAATGTGGGCAAAATTATTTTGATTTATTTTTTAAAAACACTTCCCTTGATCTGAGCGGTACGAGAGTTGGCTACTTTTCCTAACTGTGCGTTCACACCGCCGCCGGCGAGAGCGTCAAAGTGGCCGGAAGTCATTCATTTTCAATGG